>JAVTVJ010000624.1:0-600000 GCA_034509425.1 Eopsaltria australis | reverse complement strand
TAGAAGCATTTCCCGTAGCAGATCGGGATTAGTAATTGTCCGAGCCATCGCTTCGCGAAGGCGGTCTACAAAGATTACAAAGCTTTCATTGGGTCCCTGCTTGATATCAGCATAGCTTTTAATTGGTGCCAGGTCTACGGGAATGCTAAACAAAATCCTCTTTGCCACATTCTGGATTTCATGCAACACCTCCTCTGGCACGTTCGCAGCTTGATCTTGGGGCTTAGAAAAGTTCCCATCACCCGCTAGGTGATCCATAGTAAGTGCTGCTTTATTAGGGTCTCTTTTGTATATCTCAAGCAGCTTGTGGAGTTCTCTCCTCCACTTCTTCTCCCACACCCAATATTGGGGTTCTAATAGTAAACTTGTCATTAAACTCTTAATGTCTTTTGATACCAGGGTGGATGACTCGAAGGTTGAATTAACTAGACTTTTAAAATATGATGAATTTCGCCCAAAATCCTTTCCTGCCTTACAAATATCTTTAATGATCCACTGCGACAGTGGTTCCCACCGTGGGTTTAACCCTTGCCGGTTGTATGTAACTGGAGCAGCGAATGGAATGGCTGCAGCTGCGAAGGCTTGGCAAGCCTCCGTCGTCCCCCCTCCCGGCTCAGACCCGTGGGAACTGGAAGCCTGGGCGTGGGAAAGTGGAAGGGGGGCGGGGTTCCCAGGGGACGAGACAGGAAGGTGGGCGGGGTGCGCGACGGCAGGGGTGGAGGGTGTTGGGGGGTGGAGCAGGGAAGGCGGGAGGGGACCCGTCGGATTGACATCTCCGGCCGCAGAGGGTGGGACCGACGCGTGGCCAATCGACGCCAAGGGGGTAGGGCTAGGGGAGGGGGTTAGGGGTTTCCCGCCGCGATCTCCCGCCGCAGAGGGTGGGATCGACGCGTGACCAATCGACGCCAAGGGGGTAGGACTAGGGGAGGGGGTTAGGTGTTCCTCGCCGCGATCTCCCGCGCGCGCGCACTTCGAACAGCAAGTGCCGCAATGCGGCATTTCTCTAACGGTCACCCCGCCATCCTGTGGCGCAGTTCGTGTTTCTTTGTCGCCATCTTTATGTGGCGCCGTTAGAAAATCTAAGCAACTACGGTAACCGGGGGGACTGGGCGCAACAGGCGCGACTGGGGGAGAGGGGTTAGGAATGAGGGTAAGGGTAGGGTCTGTCTCGGGTTGGCCCGTCCCGGGACAGAAGGGGTCGGTGGTCTTCCCGCGCGGGTCGGGGTCTTTAGCACCCCGGATTTCTCCCCCGCGCCCACGGCAATCGGGGGGTACCTGCGTGGGTTGACTACTCGGGGTAGCGGGGTCGGGATCGAGGGAGATAAGGGGTTCATATGGGGCAGGGGTTTCAACATCGGCAACTCTCAAACTCTCCCCATTACTCGCCCAGACACGATAAATTAAAACTTGTAAAGGAAAAAACTGTCTAACTGAATCATCTCCTCGTTCGAAAAACTCTGTTAACTTTTGTCCCACATCATCCCAAAACTGAACTCTTAGAACAACGGAAGGCTGTGAAAAGGGCACATACTTAATGATCCACTTTACAAATTTTCTTAACAAAATCTTATCAAAATTTTCCCCGCTATCTTGTAGTCTAAGTTTAACAGTATAATATAAACTAGAAATCTCCCGGTTCTTTCTTGACAGTTGGTTGCCCATTTCTGCCAAGAAATTTCTGTGCTCACCTCCGTAAAATAAAAGGGAATAAACACCGAGCTTACCGCTCTCTTAACGCACCGGCGCTCCGACGCCTTCCACGCAGCTGCGATTTCTCAGGCTACCAAGCCTCTCACTTCGGGCCACCGAGCCCCTAAAATCCACAAAAACGAACTGAAATCCGGAGGTGAGGTCTCCGCCGAGAACAGCTCTCCCACTGAACTGCTGGGAGATCACTGTTCTCCCTGCAAATCCCCCCTCTAAAACAGAGGAGAAATGCAGGGGTTGGCTCTCAACGCGCGTCGTCGTCGGTGGTAAACGAGCAGTCCTGACTGGTTCGGAGAAACCAGAACGTTGGGCGCCAAACTGCCGCAGAAAAGCCGCTGAGGGGTTTTTCTGCGGATCCCCGTCCCGGGAGCCTCCTGCCGATGGTTGCCCCGTCCCCTCCCAGCGGACCACGAATGTCCTAAGCTTTCGCTGGACAGACGTGGGAGACTAGCCGTCTCCTAGGAGAGAGGGAGCGTCGGAGGATCCTAGGATTTTCCTGGGGTGCCGCGGAGAATCAGGGAGGACTCTCGCCTTGGGTAACAGAGTACTTTATTGCTCTCAATCCCGGGGCAGAAGAGCCTCGAGCTAGCTCATGCAAGGGTACATAACGGAACATGAGGGCCAATAGGGAACGACCGAAGGGGTGGAGTTGGGGAAGGGACAGGGGTTTACTTCCAATGGTAAGGAACCGGGGGGGGGATAACCGGCAACAGACAAATCACAATGTACAGAACTGAGAACTCTCTGGAAGAAGGGAAAGGATCAAACTTGGATAGACGAACGGGAAAACCAGTGACAAGCAACGAGGAGGAGTCATAGGAGTGGTCAGCATTCAGACTATACCCCAGACGTCTTTATCCTGGGGGTGGAACTAGGATCTTTCCACCACGAATTCTCACGGGGTTTCTGGGGTTTTAATTCCATGCTTACCACTCCTACATCCTTCAAAGATGGAAGCAGGCTTTCCCATGGGCATTTAACTGTCTTGTGGAGGAAAGAAGGACTGTCACTGGGTTCCTAATTCACAGCATCATTTCTTAAGCAGAAGACCTACATTCTCAGTGGAAAGACTTAGCAAAAATCTGGAATAAATGTATCAAAGGAACAAAGAAAAGTAGAAGAAATTAATACTTAATAATGACCTAATATCCTTCTGCCTGTTATGTGCCAGTCTGGGGAGGTTTATTGTTTAATTCAATCTACTAAAAATTTTCATCCTGACATCTGACGCTGTTTGAAAATTTTTGTTGAAAAAAAGGGGGAAATAAATTATGGTTTTGATAGCAATTAGTCTTCTGTCATCCCTTTCTCCTCTTTGGACAATAAAAATAAAGCCAGGGCGTTCTGGTTGGGCTGAAATTCTCACCCCCTGTGCTTCTCTTTCTCCATCTGCAGGCAATTGGTGTCCGCCTGAATGAGCTGTGCCATGCTGAGAGTGAGAGCCCTGCCAACCTGCTTGGCCTCATCTATGATGAGGAGACCAAGAGGCGCCTGAGAAAGGAGGATGAGGAAGAAGACTTTTTAGATGACAGTAAGGAGACTCCCTTTACTACAAGAACCCCCGCTTGTAAGAACCTCTGCTTTAGGAGCACTTAATATTTTTTCTCTTTTCATTTTCTTGCCACCCAGCTGTATTTCCCAGTCCCTCACTTTCACACCAGTTTCCTCCCCTGTTCTTTTTGCACCTGGATGTAAAACATGACAGATGTGTAGCAGTTCTGAAAGACTTGGAGGGAAAAGGGAAGGGGAAACCAGGCAGTGAGCTGCAATTCCTGTACACAGAAACTGCAGTTGTAAGCAGGGACATTATTTATTTCTTGAGCCTTGCTGTCACCTGAGTGTCAAAAGTGGTTCAGGCTCCATTCCTCACAGTTACTTCTGCCAAAACACTTGTTTAAGATCAGCTGCTTTTCCATTTCTGAACAATGAAGGATCAACTCACCTGATGTGAATTTGCACAGCTCTGCTAAAGGCTTTTAAATCTTGACTTCAGCATAGTGCCTGATTTTCAGGCAGAAATAAAAAAAAAATCACCAATAAAAACCTATATAACAACAAGACAGCATCATTAAAAATCTGTGTAACAGCAAGACGATGAAACCACACACATTTTCCATGTGTGTACATAAGGGTGGAAGAGCTGTGACAGATCACTGATCCTGAAAGTCTGTATAGGCATGCAAGTCATGGCAAACCCTGTGAACTGAAATAAATTGTCAAAACACATCCTGCTGGAGGTGTAGGTGAAGGTGGTAACAAAAGTTATGTATTCTTTATACACCATTTGTGTGTGCTGCAGTTTACTGGTGCTTGTGTGGGTGTTCTATTGTTCCCCATTGGATGTACTGTGCCAGCACTTTATCTTCTGCTTACTCTCCCTGTAGTTCTGGGTTTGCTCTCATCACTGCACAAAGGCCCACTTTGGAGTAGAGAGAAGCTGGTGGGAAGAGTGACATGGCATTTATAAGGAATGGGCTCAAGAGAAGGTCTTGGCCCTGAACTAGACCTTCCCACGTGCCACTGTGTGGTGTGCCAGTGCTGGCAGCTACAGGGACATGGGTGGCTGTTCTGGATCGTCCCTTTAGGGGATACAGCCAAAGCAGGAGGAGGTTGCATACCAAAGATTCCTTCTCCTGCATTCCCACGACTGAGTGACAGGATAGTCTTTCTTTCCCCTGTTCAGCTGCTCATAGCAGGCACTCAAGGAGATGTGGAACTGCTTTAAAAGGGTGCCCTGAGCTAAGCAGAGATCAGGTTCTGTTCTAGAAAGCCATTTAAAACTCAAGTGCTCTCCTGAAAACCAGTGTCTGAAAACAGCTGATCAGCAGCCTTCCTGTAGGCAGGAAGTTTTCAAAAGCTGCTTTATATGCTGTAGGAAGTAGAGCAAAGAGCATTAAATATGCAGGTGGATATTCCATTACATTGTATGTCTCATTTGCATTTGATAGTTCAGATTATTTTAATCTTTATCGAGTCCACAATTCATTACTGGTGATGTGTACAAGGGATCTGGCAAGCATCACAGAATTAATCTGATTTTATCTGATCCCTGCAGTGTTTTCTCACTTGTTTGGTTCAGTCTTTTTCTTTGCAAAAGTAATTAGATCATATATGAGAAAAACAAGTAAAAACACTAATCTCTCTGAAGTGTATGTAAATGGTGGTATCAGGAATAACTTAAAAAATGGACGTGGTTAGTTGTTGTCACAATTAACTTTTTAATATACTTTTTGCTGTCTGTTATCCTAAAAAGTACTTTTCAAATTGATTAAGCACTGAAGAATCCTTCATACTTTTAAGCTTTGTATTGTATCAGATGAGTTACAAAGGCTGTGTTTCTAAATCTGATTATTTAGACTCAGCTGATACAAAACTTCAAGTATTTTGGTATACCCTCTTCTCTTTCCCCCTTAGTTTTAGGTTAAGAATTTTAATGTAAAATTTGATTAAGTAGTTTGATTTTTTCCCTTGATTATATAGCACATGGATTGCTTGCACAATTATAGAAGCTTGACTTCAAAGGACACTATCTTTTCCAGTTATCAGGATAGTAATTAATAATAATAGAAAAAGTATCTCTCTAACAGCTAGTCATAACTTCATTATTTTGAGATCATTTTCTATATTTAAAAGTGGTTATTTTCCACAACTGCAAAAGATTTGACTGAATGCAAAACTAAAAAGTGAAAGAAGGATACCTACTTCTTAACCTGTATTAGCCTTAAAGGACGGGTATACAAAATGTTGTAGGCTTGTTGTTAGTTTAGTAGGCACTTCAACATAACATAATATATACTATAGTAAACTATTGTGTTGCTTCAATGTAATGCAATCTAATACAATAAATACAGCAATATAATAAATATAGCAATATAATAAATATAGCAATATAATAAATATAGCAATGTAAGATAATATTATTATAAGATAATACAATATTAACATAAGAAAAAACATAATGCAATATAGTGTAATATGATATAATCAGTAGAATATAAATGTCATGTGCTGGTAAATACATGGTTTGTTACTTGATTTATTCTGTTTCTTTTAGGGTAGGAAAAGTAGCACACAAGTGTGGGGTTTTCTGTTTTCCAGTGCAGCTTGCATCGTGCATCATACGTGACAATGTCCACCACCTCTTGGGTCCTGATCTTGTGTTAACTCCAGAAATATTCTTTCCCAGGCACTGTGAATCCCACCAAATGTTGTTGTCCTTTTGCACTAAAAATGGCAGCCTGTCAGCTTCTCCTGGAGATAACCACATTCCTTCGAGAGACCTTTCCCTACATGCCCAGGCCACGGACAGAGCCTCTTGTGGTAAGTGGAGCACACACCCTGGAGAGGGCTTTGCCCACAGGATCACTGGATTCCAGGCTCTGATCAGAGGTAGGGTGGGGCAAAGACTCCAGTGAATCTCTGCAGGGAGGAAGGAGTCATTGTGTGGTGTATAGAAGATGGTCAGGGCACATGAAACGGGTTGATTGAGAAGGTAAGACCATGGAAGCACAACATGAGCTGCTGGAAGTTAAAGTTTCCAAACAGAGAAGAGGGATTGAAGCACCAAGGGTGGGGAAGACACCTGGGAAGTGTGGGAGGTGGACTGCAGGAAGTGACAAGCTCTAATGCTCACTGGCTGATTAGCAGGGCCAGTGGGCAGGGAGTGGAACAAGGCAGTCGGGGGAAGGGAACAATCATTTGCAGAGAATTTGCCAGAGCTTTAAGGCTGCAGATTGGTTTGGGTTAGAGCAAGAGAATTGCAGGGAGAATGGGAAGAAAGGAAAGAGATGGGGACAAACAAACAAAGAAAGAAAAAAACTCCATGAGACTCAGAGAGGCACAGGCAAATCCTGGCATAAACAGTGAACTAATCAACTGATTAGGTGACAGCTAATGCTGTGAGTAGCAGAACACATGAAAACTGATTTCCAATGATTCATTCTTGTGTGGTTTTTCTTATGTCTCCTGCTGTGGATTAACATTACCCTTAGCCTGTTGTTTCAGAAAATACACATGGCACACACTTGTCCTTTGACAAACTTTGATGGTAACCCTCAGCTGCAGAGGTGGCTGAGATGGAATGAGATGAGAATTGGATGGCTGACATGGTTTCAGCTTTTAATCCAAATTTCTTTAAGAGATCAGGGTAAAAATTATAAACAAAAAATGAGAAGTTAAATTTCCATGGAGGATTTAGCCCTACCATCCTGGTTTTTTTAATGACATATCAAAATTTAGTCATGGCAATTATGCTTGGTGGGCTGATTTATCTGGGTATTATTATAATTAGGTTCTGAAAATTATTCCAAAGGCTGTAGATGACCTCTGATAAAGTGGCTCAGCCCCAAGGTATGCAAGAGGGACAATTTTAAAAAGCAATAAATTTAGCAAAATCCTCCTTAAACACATTATTGATATTACAACATAATATATGACAGCTTCTAAAAGCAGGATAATACCATGGTTTAGAATTCATGTCATTAAGTAGTTAGGCTTGGAACTAAGAATATGTTGGATAATGAAGGTCAATAGAAATTAGTGCTTTTATATGAGCTAGAAGTACAACTGGTTAATTGCTTTCTAGACTTGTATATGGGAGACAAAGAGGAGGAATTATTCTTTGAGCTACAGGTGAAAGAAATCTTAAGGGCACATTATACAAGGGTCTATATGATAAAATAGCCATAGAGTGATGCTTCTAACTTTGTGCAGAGGGAAAAAAAAGAGGCAACAATAATCCAGATTAAAATATTAAGTCTGTAATTTTGGAATGATGCTTCCTTTCCAAGAAAATCAGGTACATCATGTTATGATCCATATAGCTGGAATTGCAGTAGAGCAAATCTCACTTCCATACCTGTTCCATAGATAGGAGCACAACCTTGGAAGCCTTGAGGAACTGAAATATTTGCAACTGAACTAGTTTTGGTGAACTAGTGTAACTACCAAGAGAGCATATGGACTTGCCAAGGCTGTGGGCTGAGTGAGGTCCATGGTCCTGACTGAAGTTTCACCCAGAGCCATTTACTGATCATGGAGCAGATACAAGATCATTTTGCTCATGGCTGGAGACATTCCAAACCCATCTGGATGTATTCTTGTGTCACCCACTCTGAGTGACCCTGACTTGGCAGGGGGGGTGGACTAGATGATCTCCAGAGGTCCCTTCCAATCCTAATAATTCTGTGATTTCTGTTTCCCCTCCTGAGCCTACAGCCAGAGTGTAAATGCACTGAGGAATGTTAATCAGCAACGTGTGTTAGCACCTGCTGACTCTTCCATCCTGGCAGGTGGCTCAGCCTGCTGCAAGGCCAAAGAGCAGTTGGCTTATGTATGATTAAAATAAACCCCATCTGAAGCAGCTCTTCCTGAAGCTTCTCTAGCTGCAGTGGGAGCTCATACTGCTGGCACATCTGTGTGGTCTGCATTCTGCTGCAGGATCTGGAGAGCTGCAGGCTGCGTCTGGATCCTGAGATGGACCGACACAGGTATGAGAGAAAGATCAGCTTTGCTGGGGTTCTGGATGAAAATGAAGATTCAAAGGATTCCCTACACAGCAGCAGCCACACCCTCAAATCTGAGGCTGGCTTCGAGGAGAAAAAAGGTTTGTCAGAACAATGAGGCTTTTGTATTCGCAGGGCTTGTGAAGTGGCGCTTGATTTTGTGTTTTCATTTGCATAGACTGTGTTAAAAAGCAGGCAGCCATGGAGTCACGTGGCTTTAAATCATTTCCGAGATGCTTCTGGCCTTCAGGGTTCAATATAATGAATGTGAGAAGCAAAGATGTCAAATTTTATAAAACAGTGCTATGACTGAAACCGATCGAAAGCTTTGCACAATTGCTAAAAAGAAGCAAGCTTTGTTTGCAGCTGTCTCTTAGTGGGATGCTGAGACAAGCATCACTGTTTGATTCACTGTAAAAATAAAGATCAAAAGTGGTGTTTGTTTTTTTCTGATCACAGTTTTTCATTTTGGGGAAATCACAGATAGAAGGGAAGACTGGTATTTTTCTGTGGAAAATCTGTACCAGTTTGGAAGTCATGGCATCACAACAAATTAGCGTGATTGGTCTCTTGAATTCTTTGCTACCACATGAAAAGTACACTGTGTGGCTTTTGATGGCTAGCAGATTGATGTTACCAACATACTCTACACTGTACAAGCAAACTCCAAGCTCACTGTGTTTGCTGAGAACAGCAGATCGTTTCCATTTCTGAGCCATCTCATGCAAGACTCACATTCTATCTGAGAGTACAAGTGTTGCAATACAATATAGTCATTGTGTGTACTTGCAATTAGAGACTAAACTGCCAGATACATCTAGATGACCCTCAAACAAGTTTCCTAGAACTAGTTATGTTCTGTCTCATAGTAGTAACTTATTGGTGCAGGAATTTGACCGATAATTTTGATGATTGCTTGAAAAGGATAAATGTTTGATGATTGTTTCACAACAGTGAGGTCTGTGGCTGGTTTTCCTCTTGGACCTTTAATGTCTATTAATGATTTGGAGGAGCTTTTATTGACTTCTGTGGGCTTTGGGTAAAGTTTGTGTTGTCTTCAGCTGTGACCTTGCCACAATTACTGGAGAAAATATTAGAAATGCTTCCAAGACTTGTGTGGTATAAAACTTTCTCCAAAATTATGTGTCTGGTAGTCCAGTTACTTCTGTGCAGACAGATGGGTACCCACCTCAGAAAGGTGAGCTGGTTAAATTGATGCTCAACCTCATTTTGTCTACTCTTGGTATATTGGCAGCCCAGAAAAACACACAGCCTTGTGGTCTGTCTGATAGTCTAAGATGTGTGGGATGTCTCTACCTATGTAGATGAGAAAAAGTTTGGGTTTGGGGTTGGTTTTTATTTTTAGGATAGTTATGACAATTGCTGAAACCATTTTTAAGCTTCTCAGGGAACAGTCCTGCCCACTGGGATGTTACCTGAGTGGGAGAATACCTCCAAGCAGGCAGTCCTGCTGGAAAATGCTGGTGGAAAGTCTCTAACTATCCTCTTTTTCTTAGAGACAATGCTGACTTAGCTTTTCCTTTGTGTGTGACTGTGCTACAGGCAGAATGTATTTTTGCAAAGATAGTATTGACTTTCTGCATCCTTTTCCCTGTTAAACTACATTTTTCTGCAGGTTTATTTGAGTTTTCTTTCCATTATCCCTTTTCCCTAAGCTGTCATGTAGTTTTCCTTTACTAAAGCTGCCTCATTACTGCATTTTAGGCATGGGAAAAGTGACTATGGTAGGAAGATTAAAACCTAATATACCTTAGCAAAAATGTAATTCCAGTATTTTAGAAGCTTAATAAATGCAACGTAATGTTATATTTGAAAATTACAATAATTATGTTCTTTTCTTTGGCCACAGCATATTCTTCTGGGAATCCACCTGGGCCAAACACTACAGATGCAGAGGCATCTTTCATAATCTACACTTTTCTAGATAAGAAAATGTTGTTGTGTGACTGTAACTAATTTTTGATTGCCTGCAGTGGGAGGTTTGTTTAGCTCAAACTCTTTCATGAGTACTAATCTGTTTCCCTTCATTTTTCTGGAGTGTTAAAAACTTTGCTCTCATTGCTCCCCCCAGGCATGGCTTAGCAGCTATCCAAAAGCCACGGGCTTACTGTATAGAATCTGCTCCAGGTAGGTCTGAATCCAGGCACTGCAGCTAGGTAGATGCAGGCTCTCAGATGACCATATATGTACTCTTTGGGTGCCAAAGTGAGATTCTGCAGACTTCGTGAAATGCAGTTTACAAGTGCTTAAGCAGTCTGGAGTTCGTGGAGCTGATCTGAACATCAGTAGCAATTGCTAAGGAATTTAGCATGGTCACTTGGAGGGAGAGTCTTTGGTCACTCGACAGTGGTTTGCCAACTGATTTGTGAGGACTGAGGGGTAGCTCTCAAAACGTGTCCAGCTGCCTTTGACCAGGATGCTAGCCACTGGAAATGGGAGTGGGAATTCCATTCTGGAGGAACTGGGGGCAATCTCAGGAGTAAAGGTGTGTTTGCTTTATCCTGAAGCCAAAATACAGTTCTATTTAAATATTTTGCTTACCCATGGTATCCTAAAAGCTCTGTGCTGTTCATTCCCAACCACACACCAAAAGGTAATTGATCACACGTGGCCTTGCCTGATTAGATCTGCAGTAAAATGACTGAGTGTTGCAACATTTGGACTGACATACTGCCATGTACTGCCTTTGAACTAAGAGGAGAATGAAAGTGCAAACAGTTGGTGCTTTGAACATTGAACCATTCCATGTCTGTGCTCATCAAAAATGCAGAGTGTCAATGGATGTTGTTAATGCCTGAAAGCTGCTGATTTGTCTGAAGGAGAAGATCTACGTGCTTCTGTTTCCTCTAAAGCATTCTAATGATGAAGAGTAACATGCAGAGACACGGATTTATTCAAATCTTACTTCAAAGAAGTCTTGCCTGCTAGCCTCATGAAGCAGACTCCCCTCTTGCAGTCACACTTGCTGTATGAATAAATAATTGATCCTACTGCAGAGCTCAGTGAGGTTTACAGAGCCCAGGCCCATGGGAAAATAGGTTTGTCCAAGGTGCCTTGTTCATGCTTGGGATTCAGCCAGCTACCCATAGCAAGAGGTGATGCTGCACTAACGTAAACTCCTCGGACTGGCAAAGAAAACTGCAATTTACATCCATTGGACAGATCCTGCTTCCTGGCAGGAATTGATTCAAATTGGTGTGAATTGTAGGATTTTCTTGTCCATGTTTTGGGTTTCTGTTTGCGCAGATGACTTCACTTGCTGGTGGTTGAACAAGGGCTAATTCCAAATACAGACAAGGCCTGAGGTGATGTACCAGATCTCCAGGATATGAGGTGTTGAACACATTTTTGTGAAGCATCTTTACTCCCTGATTGATCGAGCTGCATTGGCATTGGCTTTGGAGGAAGCCTCTGATCCCACATTCCTTGGCAGATGATGCTGCAGTACAGGCTTGCAGCAAAGGGTCGGGAGGGTGGGGAGGGCCAGGATCTCTTTCTTTTACAAATGGGGAAAATTTAAGGGGAAAAAAGTCCTCTTTTATTCTTTTAATACAGTTCCCAGCAGGAAGATCAGGATAGGAGGCTCCCGCTTGCTCCAGATTAAAGGAACCCGCAGTTTCCGGGTGAAGAAGGGGGGTTCCCTTTCCAGCATTCGCCGGGCCGGCAGCCTAAAGAGCACCAAGTTATCACGGCAGGACTCAGAGTCTGAGAATGAGGAGCTGCAGCTGTCCCACAGCAGGGACACTGTCACTGATATAGGTAACTTAGATGAGTGGGTGGAAAGGGAGGGGACAGTAGGAAGGACCTAAACTCCTGATGTGATTGCAGCAGAGCTAGAAATGACAAGAGATGCCCACCTCTGCAGGCCAGGGAAAATCTAGAGCTCTCTTCAGGGACTGCCTGGACTAGGGCCTGGGAGGAACACGGCACAGATCCTGGGTGCAGTGTCAGCTCCATGCACAGATTGTCACTTCAGCACCGTGTTGGAGCATGAGCTCTTAGAATGCTGGCCTGCCAGCTGAACGCTTGCTGTCTTTAGGGTAGCACATGCACCTGTGTATGTGCACATGCACACACCCCAAAATCACAGGAGATAATGAATGCATGAGGTCATATGTACATATCTTATTGTCCAGCAACAGATTGGCTATATGTGTGTATGTATATATATATATATATATATATATATATAAACACATAGATATTTAGGCATGTGCTTCATATTCTGTGTTGGATATGATGTCATAAGCATGTTGGGTGACATGTAAAACATGTATTCCCAGATGCAGAACATAACATTCACATGCTGCATACTATATTTCTACATACTGGCACATACATCTATTGCTGTGGTTTGCAGCTGCTTTCCTTAGTCTTTAAAAGATCAGTGTCCATACATTTATCTTATGGAAACAAGATGTGCATCCTGCTCTGTGAAATCTCCACCACAGTTGAACTAAAGGGCTTCCCTTCACTATTGATGTTGGCCAAAAACTGGATACATTTGGAGCTGAAATAAACTCCCAAGTTCAATGGCCATTTTTATCTTGCCCAAAAGATGCTTCTGTAGGTGAACGTGGGGAGTGGGATTGTCAATTCTGAAAACTTTGACAAGTCAAAGTTCACTTAAAGAAGAGAAAAAGGGTAAACCAAAAGTCATCTCCAGCCAACTCTTAATATCCTTAGTATTTGATAGGAGGCCCATAGGATATGAAGTGTCTAGGAGAAACACAGGGGTCAGTGAAATTCTCAGGGAAATCTCTCCCTCGGCTGAGTTTTAAAGTGTTCTAGTGTGCTAGAATCAGGATTTTTTTCCCCTTTCATCCCCATGACATTAGCAGTTTCTATGGGCAATTAGCAAGGACTTTGCCTGTTGGCATTTCCAGTTGGATGCCACTTCTGGTTGGATTTTTGTTGACTTTTTAACCACAGAGCCCAGTCAATGCAGATCACTAAACCAACCACTTGCAGCATCTGAATGGTGCAAAGAAATTATTTTGGATTATCCATTTCCCTTCTATTAAAGAAAAGAAACTGGAGGGACAAATGTTTGCTACTGACAAGATGGTCTGTGGGTCAAGTCCCAAAGTTCTTGTAAGTGTCAAGCCAGCACAGCACTGGGGAGGGATGTCCAAATGCAGCCTTTCCAGTGTGACATGTTCTGTGTACTCTCATCTGTTCCCACAAGGCTGGCCTGGCTTACAAGTGCTGTCCCTAGTCTTAAAGCACACAGGGAGCATAAAAACAACAACCTTTTGGGTATTTTTCTTTTGAAGAAGGGAGCCCTTGGAGTGCGAGTGAGCCCAGCATTGAACCTGAGGTACTGAGCAACACAGGCATGGAGGAGAACTATCATCGGAACATGTCGTGGCTGCACGTAAGTACCAGTGGCCAGCAGTGCTCTCAAGGATGGCATTTTCAATAGAAAAAACTTTGTCTGGCAATAACCAGATCACAGTTTGTGCTTTTTCCATATAGCATAAAGGATCTCAAGTGTAAGTATGCTGTGACCTTTGGAAATTGTGTGCTTGCCATTTCTAAAATGGACTTAAATCTCCATCTCTCTAGTTGGTATATTTAATTTTTTTTCTCCCTAGGTGTGCAGGGACAACCATACTATCTCAGCTGAAAAATACATTAGCTCAGTACCTTATCTGCAGCATGGCCAGTAGTGTGTATTTCAGGGACAGCAACAGAACAGCAGTGTGAAGTGGCATTTTAGAAGCTACTCGTGTAAGCCAACAGAACCTTGTATAGTTTTGACTCTGTCCAACAGACAGGGAGTACAACAGTGCAGATGTGGTTTGGTCATGCAGGGTCTAAGGCATCCCTTTGGGCAATCTCTGTACTAAATCTGTCTAAATCTGTGTGATTTAGACTTGCCAGAAGTCAGCTGGGCATGTCTACACTGCTCAACCCACTGGTGTCCAAGGAATGCACACAGCAATGGGTGTTGCCTCATGACATGCTGAGATGGTGCAGTGTGGTCAATGTGTCCTGCTCAAGCCTTGGCTTGACTCACTGTGCAATGATTGATGGTATCCTCTGTGTGTGTGTGTGAGCACAGGCACCCTCTGGCTTTTGAGTTGCCTTTGGGAAAGACAGCTGTCAATACTGACTTGGTATCTCCCATCTTTCCCCAGATATTTCACACAGACTGCTCTCAGCTGCCCTATTCCTATGGGATGTGGGCAAGAACGGGCTTAATCTAATACTTTGATGTCAGAAACAGTTCTTGATAGTTGTCATTTTTGGATGAGGCTGGCAGGGCAGGGAACTTGAACGCTGTCTTCCAATCTAGTAGGTCAATTTATAGACTACCTTGCTTTCTGCCAGTACTCTAATGCTCTTGGTAATGATTGCACCTCATCTGGAAATTCCAGTGTACTAAACTGAGTATGTTAGATGTATGTGTGTGCATTAGATGCTGCATCACTAGAAGATAAGGGAATTTCCCCACTTAGCAGCTTGACATAAATCATGGTGCCCTTCCTCAGTGTGGGAGGATGCATGAACTCACAGATTCTGAAGGAAACTTGTGATGTTTGTCTCACTTTACATGTGGCTACCTTCACAGGAGAAAGGAAAGTTTGAAAAATCACCTGGTACAGTTAAGGGCACACAAGTACCAACATTACATGACAATGCTATTTTTTTTCATTTGTTAGAAAGAAAGTGTGGGTAGATGGTCACTAAAACTACAGGCAAAACAAAGCCTGCTTTACTTAGTTGCCACAAGCAAACAACTCAAAAGGATCACTGGTTCCCATTGCTGCTATGAAGGCACCAACATTACCTGTCCTTTAGGGAGCCTGGAGCATGGTGTCCTCACTCTGTGTCAATGTACCATTACAGCAATTTATAAGAGTGGACCAGAGGCTGGTAGAAGCTCAAGGTGCTGCTATACAATTTGCACATTGATACAAATATTGAATTATTCTTTATTGACCCTGAAATGATAGGAGGTCAGAACAAGGAGGCAGACACAGGAATCCCACAAACATTACACAGATTCATTTTAGATTAAGCTCCTGACATTTTTAGAAGGTTAAATATTTTGAGGTTGAGAATGATGTGGCAGCCTGGAGAGAGCCAGCAGACTGCAGCTGCACAGACATGGACACTGTGGATGGAAAATTGGGATAGCTTCTTTCTGGTAGCTCTGGGTACTTCTGCACTGGGTTGTGGGGGAAAGAGAAAGATTCATAAAGGCCTCTTAAGACCTACAGTGTGAATGGCTTGGAGATGCCTGTGTGTTTTACCCAGAGTGCTGAGTTTGTGTGTAACATGAAGATCAGTGTACAAAGAGCTGCTGGGCTGAGCTTTGCTCCTCTGGCAAGAAACCATCTGAGTTACACCAGAGAGCTGTCACTCAAATACAGACTTGCCAAGGCTATCTTTAATTAAGTAGCTTAGGCACTAATACCAGTGTTTCTGCAGCAAAGCAGGGCTCAGAATTGCTACATTCCAAAATCTTTACATGATTTTTAGATGAGATTTACAACTCCTTGCTGCCATATGACAACACTGATGGAAACAGCAGCTGAGCCAGCTACCATAGAGCTGGGCTGGATGGTCTGCCCAGTGACAGTGAGGGAAGCATTTCAGAGCAACTGACACAGCTTATTTCTACTTGAAAGCATGCTGAGATATTTCCCTCTGCACCCCTTGAAGGATACTAACCCCCAAGCATGGTGGGTTTGCAGCTTTAATGACAATTGGCTAGTTGACAGTTTCCAGTCCAGGCTCTCATCTTAGCGTGGTGATACAATAGCTTTGCTGCAAACTGACAGGCTGCTGTTTTCCTCAGTCTTAACCTTGCCACCAGCCAAGTATACACATCTGTAGCAGCTCTATTTCTTTGCTTTGTTAGCACTAATGTTTCTTTAGCCATGCCCAGCTAGTTTGCAAACCCCTCGTAAGTATGAAGATCTGCACAGACACACATACCTTTTTAAAGCTCTGTTGAGCTTCCCACCCCCCTAGCTAGGCTGAGGAAAACTTAGCTTGACTGCCCCAATCGCTGCCTGTGTAACTCAGTTTTCTATAGATAAATAGATATCTATTTCCTTTTTAAATTTCCAGGTTATGATCCTATTATGCAACCAGCAGAGTTTCATTTGTACGCACATTGACTACTGTCACCCGCACTGCTACCTCCACCACAGCCGGTCCTGCGCTCGCCTTGTCCGGGCCATCAAACTCCTCTATGGAGACACAGTGGACTCCCTGAGAGAAAACAGCACACTGAACAACGTGGCTAGAGGCAAAAAACAAAAGGAAGTGAGTAAATGGAAAAAGCAGAATGTTTTGGGTTTGTCCCGACACGCCGTAATTGCCTTCGAAAACTGCATGATGTGCTCGTGCAGTTCTTTCATGACAAAATGAATGCAGCTTTTCCTAAGCTTAGCTTTGCTGTGAAAAACCCCAGCAATCAAGTAATTCATCAATATGTAAGGAATGTACTCTCTATTGATTGGGATGAATCTCAGTTGCTGATAAGGTCATTTAAAAAGCTTATAACTTCAGTTTTAGTTTTCTTTTGTGGCCTCTACTTACCACCCTGTGGATTCTGTCTCTGTTCATGTTTTTTCTTGTCTGTTAGTAAGAATCACTCTTGAAATTCTTGTAAAATCTTGTGCAATTTCTTTCTTTTAGGTCTGAGCTCTCAGCTGTTCCAAGAATTGTATAAATTAGTCTTTAATGTTTGTCTCCTTTTAATGACCATTCAGCAGGACATTCAGACAACTTTGTGCCTTTTTATATGTAAAAGTGTACTTTTAACTTTAGTGAAAATACATTTCTGCTTTCAGGAAAGTGCCCACCCATGCACCAACTGAGTCGTGTCAACAGTTCAAGCACAGCAGACAGACTACAATTATCCTGAATAATTGTAATGGCAGAGCCATTCAACTGCTTTGCAGTAACATTGAAAATAAGTGTTCATGAAACTGTAATGAAGCTTTCGGTTGGGTAAAGAGGCAATCATCCCTGGCAGTGGCATATGAAGGAGAAAAATTCATGGTGTTTTCTTCATCAACCAGGAGATTGTTTCCTGTCAAGTTAGAAAATTGAAAGATATTTTCATGGAAGAAAGTACAGAGCAGGTGAAACAGAAGCTAATGTTTCTGCTTTCCTGAAAACTGTACAGCCCACATTTTTCCTCTAGCACAGAAAAGCACAAGTTATTTAGAAAGAGAAGCAGTCATTTCCTCTGGAGAAGGCAGGAAAGAGATGAGTAGCTGATATGTTTCATGAAAGGTAGCAGAACAACTGTGCATTTCTGTGTCTTGTTTTATCTCCAACTTTGAATTGCAAGACAGAGATATGCATTTCATCCTACATCAAACCATCAAAGCATTTAAGAAACAACAGGAAAAAAGAATTTTGGGAGGCAGTGAGGTTTCCTACAAACACATGCAGAGTGTTTGCACAGACCTTGCTTCTGGAGAGCAATTGACAATCTTTGCTTTTTTCATAATCCAAGACATGGAAGTGTATCCAGAGAAGGGAATGGAGATGAGGAAGGGGATGTAGCTGAGGGAGTTGGGGGAGCTCAGCCTGGAGAAAAGGAGGCTTGAGGGGGACTTTCTCAGTTTCCACAACTCTCTGACAGGAGAGTGCAGTCAGGTGAATGTTGAGCTTTGCTCCCAGGAAACGAGGGCCATGATGGAGAGGAAATGGCCTCAAGTTGCACCAGGGGAGGTTTAGATTGAATATTAGGAAAAACTTCTTCTCTGAAAGGTTTGTCCAGCCCTGGCACAGACTGCCCAGTGAGGCAGTGGAGTCACCATCCCTGGAGGGCTTCAAAAAATGCGAGAATGTGGCACCTGGGGATGTGATTTAGTGGTGGACTTGGCAGCATTAGACCACTGGTTGGACTCGATGATCTTAGAGGTCTTTTCCCACATCAATGATTCCATGATTCCATGAGAAAAATCATGCTGTACACTGAACACTTCCATTGGTAAGTTTTTAGAGGGAAGCTGAAGACTTTTTGCCTCTAACCTGCTTAACTAAATACATGGGTGTGGCACCAGTGAAGATTACACAGAGAACATTCACATTCTTCATTTGGTCTTCTGCCTTAAGGTTTTATTGGGAGAAAGCATTGTTAAAAATAGAGGAAAATTAGATGAGATATGTTGTCTCACTGCCTATTGCCAGCAAAGAAGGCGGCTTTGTGCTACAGCTCTGGTACCAGATAGTTTCTAGTATATGGAAATTCCTCTTGTACCTAATCTCCTTTTCCACATTTTGAGAAATATAAATGTGAGCTCCAATTATTTTTTATTTCCTTCCAGTGCTCAGACAAGTCCTGCTTGAGAACTCCTTCTCTTAAAAAGAGAGTGATCGATATCAACTTGGAAGGGAAGAAAGACTCTGGAATGCTAAAATACATCAGGAATCAGGTACTGATTAGGCCATATGCTAGTTAGGGAGGCAGAGATATAGGTGCCAGGTTAAAATGCAACAGGAGGGAAAATACATATGGATCTCCAAGCCTGTGAGAAGCACTGCTCCTGAATATCAATCAGTTCATCCCTATGTCTTTTCCCCATCTGAGTAATACTAAATTTAAACCTCTTAAGGATACATGGTCAGAGAATCCTTTAAACATTTAGCTCCATTAAATCACAGTCTGCATCTCTGGTTTTCCATAGTGACATATGCACCAAAGCTGGGGACACAAAAAAACCAAAGAATTCACAGATGTTTAACTGCAGCCTGTCAGTTTACAGTATTAGTTTTCTTTATTCCTACTTGTTCAAGAAGAAACAGACTCTTCATAAGCCTGTTCTTAGTGAGATTTTAATGGACCTGTATCACTGTTTGTACACCATTTCAGGAGAGTTTGGCTTTCCTTCTGTCCTCATTTTTGGTGTTCTGCTGATGTGAGGGGCAAGCAAAAGACTCTAGGAAATAGCTTGGAAACACTACCTTTTTGGTATAGGCTGAAAGCCACGTCCCTCTATGGAGCATTTTCTGAAATGGATGAACCTAGAGGTTATTGGTGGGTAATTTGCAGACCAAAAGCAGGGTAAAATTCCTGAGCGTGTTCTTCCCTGTGGATGGTTTGCACAGCTCAGCCCTAAGGCATGGCTTGGTTTGTTGCAGGTAATGAGCCTCTCCCCTGCCCCTCTGTCACTGCTGATCAAGGCAGCTCCTATCCTCACAGAGGAGATGTACGGGGACATCCAGCCAGCAGCGTGGGAGCTCCTGCTCAGTGTGGATGAGCACATGGCAGGAGCAGCAGGTAAGAGAACCAAACCACTTAGGATGGCTGCTGTGCCTGCACAGCTCACACTCCATCACAGGACTCGGCAGTTTTGTAGTGGAGGAATCTGAATGCCACCAAGGGTTTCTTGGGGGCTGTTTGGTTTTCATAGACCTTTGTGTGCTCTGTGGAAAAGAGGTGATCAGAAGGATCAGGAGGGCGCTCTCTCTGAGGCCCTGGATGTGGTGGATGTTTGGAGAATATCAGAATTAGTATTTGTATTCAATTGGGTTTGTAGGCAGAGGAAACATAGTGATTCAGTCTGTCCAGAGTCTACTAACGCATTCTGGATGTTGCCTCATGGAAATGTTAGTGCCAGTTGAGAGCTCATACAAAAACTGACAGGGAATGAGAGTGAAACTGTCATAGCTCCTGTTATGCTGAAAGGAAAATTTTCCTGTTGCATAGAGACAGCAGCATTGCTCATTAAGTGCTGTTATTGTATGGTACTATCTAAATTTTCCATTTCCACTTGGTTTTAAAGTGTACAGATGATTGCTGATGACACAGAATTGAGAGGCATCTTTAAGACAGATGATTAGGACAGCATATACCTGTGAAAGTAGTACTTTGAAATTCTGCACGTGGGATGAAATTCATTACAATAAAATATAAAATTATGTTGTTGCAAAGAAGTAATAAGAATTTTTCTGCTATGAGCTTGGATTTTCTCCCATGGAAATGATCTAGGTTCAGAGTTTATCCCTTGGCCAAAAGATGACTGACCTAACGACCAGCTGTGAAAAAATAAACAGTCAGGACGTGTCAGAAGAGGTATTTCCTTAGCAATTCAAAGTATTAATGCTATTGTAAAGCACGATGTGCAATTACCTAGAACACAGCACTTTCAGTGCAAAATTTTGGTCACTGAAGTAAGATATTTATGTGTAACAGAGGGTGTTAGGACAGCAGGAACAATGAAGATACTTATCTAATGAATAATGAATGCTTATTTAATGAAGAGAGGGGATGTCCTTACTCTTCATAATGACAGAAGACCAGACAAAGAGAAAGGATTATTTATTTATTATTTAAATAAATATAATTTATTGAATATTTAAGAATAATTTGTTAGAGTAGAATGAAGATGAGTAATAACTTTATATGACTTCTTTCATGTGGAAAACAGATTTCTAACCACCAGAAAAGACAGCAAAAGCCCTTTGGTTTAAGAACTTGTGAAAAGGATTCGATGATGTGACTCAGGAGGTCCTCTCTAGCCTTACTGTCCTGTCCAAACACTCCTAGTCAGTGTGTGCTAATGTGAGATGAACAGAAATCATGAGCCACAGCCTTAGAAACTGTGAACATCCTTCACACACAATACACAGTTTACTTAAATAAAGCATAAATTAATTGAATTTGTTTGTAAATCAATCTCCCACAACTTTCAAATTCTTACTTTCTCCTCCCCCAGTATGCAAGGAAATGGCTGAAAAAATTCCTCCTTCCACAGATTTGCATATCTATCAGGGCAGTCCCAGGTGTTATTTCGCTGAAGATTAAGTTAGACATTTTTATAAAAAGCTGTTAAGAATGCAGGAGTTTTGAAGTGCTTCTTGAGCATTCCCCTTTCCATCACATTTCAGTCCAGTGCACCAGGCCTTTATTTTCCACAGCTAGCAATGAATTTTGCCCTGAAGTACCTCGTTTGACCTTCCCCCCCTTCTCATGGTCTTCAGGTTTCTGTCACTTCCATCTACTCCACCAGTGCACAGACCACTTCATCTCACGGGTCTTTCTGTGCTCTCCCTTTAACCTTTGCCTTTCCCAGGTCAAACGTGCAGACAGGAAGGGAAAGAAGCAAAATAAAGAGAAATAATCTGCATGATGCAGTACTCCTTTCCCCCCTCCAAGTCCCTTTCTGAGGGAATAATTTTGGATACTTTTTTAGCTCTATGATCTTAGAGGTCCTTAATGATTCCATGGTTCTCATAAAAATTTTGCATGGGTCACAGGGAATGGGACGAAGCTTTGCTGCTCTTCCTGTGGAGTGCTAGCTGGCTTCTCCTCCAAAGCAGCCTCTGATATACATCTTCCATCTTCCTTTCCTGAAGGGAGGATTAAAATCCTTTTGAGGGTCTATAGTAGCTTTTTTCAGTAGCAGGTAGATACAACCCAGGCATTCATCGAGGTCAAACCCTGAAAACCCCCAGTGTTGCTATACAGAAGCTGGATAAAAAGAATGCCTTATGTACTACAGCACCATCTTCTGACCTCTCCCAAGGCTCTGTTTCTGTTCTTTGTTACTTCAGCATGAACTCCCACTTTTACATCAGTCCTACTAAGACTTACTATAGTTTGAGAAGATTAGAGAGCAGAAGATTGTCTGAGCTGATGAAACTTCAAAGTCCCCACAGATTTTGAGCAGCACCAGGAGCCCAGGCAGTCAGAGAGCAGCCTTGCTTTCCTGCAGTGGTCACACTGCCCCCCGTGAGCACTGCTCTGGGGCCTGGCACCTGCTGAATAAGCATTGAAGAAAACACAATGGCAGATGTCTGCTTGCTGCTGTGGAGGAACAGCCACCAAATCTAGAGAAATTGCTCCCACTGCTCTGCAGTGAGCTCCTGGTCAAAGAAGCCATGGATTCTCCAACACCACTGAACTCCCACAGCAACACAAATACCTCTGCTTTTGTCTCCTGCAGTGCCCCTCAGACACCATCTGCATTGATTGGCCTCCATCAGTCTGTATTTTGATTAATGTCAGTTTATATTCAAATGTATTTTGATTCAAATTATTTGATCCATCTAAACAACTATGGGTCAGCTCAGCCACAGTTGCCAATGGAGATGAGAGCTTAGACAAGTCCCTGCCTTTTGCCCAGGCCTCTGGCAGCAGGCAGTAGCTTTACTGGGGTGGCCAGCACCCCAAAACCCACTCTTGTTCCCAAGTTCTTTAATAGTAGCCCATTAGGTCTATTACAAAATGAATTTTTAATTTAATAGACACAAAATTAACAGACATAAGATTTTAAACAGACTATTTACTACACAGGAATTAAACAAAAAGAACTACTAGTAGATAACAGACAGTGCATGATAGAGGGATCTGTATTACAGCTAGTGAAGAAACAGTGCAGCTTAAGATCCAGTGTACTTACCACCTAATTGATGATAGAATGATTGATGATTGATAGAATCTTTCCTCTCAATTCCCAGGGAAAGTATCCACGGAGTCACATCTGACCTTGCAGGAGAAGATCCCCTGTATGTTTTAGGGAGTGTGTAGGAGACTTCTGTGCCTGTAGAATTTTGTGTTGCTTTTATAGTTTATAACACAGTGTCTCTCAGTCAGGAATTTCTAGCTTATTTGCTCACATATGGTTTTCCACTCTGTTGTTTATTTGGAGTTCCACTCCTGGCACCAGAGATAACTCACTGCTTGACCTTTGTCTGGCCTGAGTTATCTCATTACTTCATGGTGTTGGGGGGTAGGGGTGAGGGGGAAGAATGTCCAGAGCTATGCACCAGATGGTGGACAGAGCAGATAAGCTTTTCCATGGTAGGGGGAGTGTCCTGCCATTATGCTGTTTTACATGGTCCTTTGTTTTCTCTTGGAGGCAGGCTGGGATCATTGCATGGAGCCCACTTAACTAAGAACTGGTTTTACCCATGAAAATAGCTGAGTGATTTCTACTGGAGCACTGTCTCCTGTTCCAGAGCTTCTGTTAAAGGCAGAGTTCTGTTAGGTCAGCCTTGATCAATCAACAGAGAAATCACTTGGAAGTGGAACCTTTGAAAGCCAAACTCAATTAGTCCCTTAACTTCAAGAGATAATTGTCATTTTACACAAGTCATGGCTGAGAAGATCAGAGGTGCACTTCATTTTAAAAAGCAGGTTTTTCCAGAAGAATTTACAAGCTTCAAGTGTGATGCTCTGTGGCTGCAAAAGGTGGAATCACACGTGCCTGGTTTCAGGAAGCAGTTTTCTCTAGGCCTGGTGGATTGTTGATCCTATGTATGGAGCCAAGCTGGGGTTCCTTTTGGTGTGGGTTAGAACACCTGCGGGTTTTCTTTGCCAAATAAACATTATTGAGAAACACAGGTGATGTTCTCTCCCTGCAGCTGCCATGTTCCTGCTGTGTGCTGTGAAAGTGCCAGAGGCTGTTTCTGACATGCTGATGTCCGAATTCCATCACCCAGAAACAGTGCAAAGACTGAATGCCATACTTAAATTTCACACACTCTGGAGGTTCAGATATCAAGTGTGGCCAAGAATGGAAGAGGGAGCACAGCAGATCTTCAAGGTAGATAAGAGACATGAATCTTAATGATGACATTTATTTAAGCTTGCCTTGTGGAATAGGTGTGTAATGACAGACTGCCATGAAATTTCATTAAACTCTTTTAAGTGAAAAAAAGGATTGTGTAAGTCTCACTAGTGGGGGAGGTGATATGAAGAAGTCCTGTATAAAATGGGGACAATAAAATGGGGACTCAGATCAAGAGACAGATCAGAGAAGATGTGTGTCATACATGATGTTACAGTCCAGTGAGATAAGGAGGTGGGAAAAATTGGCAGAGTTAATTTGTGTCTTGCCTTCTTGTGCTCAGTTTAATTAACAATACTGACAATAATAGTTTGCTATAACAAAATCTCTTTCGTGGTTTTGTTTAGATTCCTCCTCCAAGTATTAACTTCACTCTGCCTTCTCCTGTGCTGGGGATGCCATCTGTGCCAATGTTTGACCCTCCCTGGGTCCCTCAGTGCAGTGGGAGCGTGCAGGATCCCATAAATGAAGATCAGTCGGTAAGCAGACATCCTGAGAGTAAGCACTGTTTTTTCTCTGTAGAGGTGTGTGGTAAATTAAGCCAAAAGATGTGGATTAACCTCCAAGATTGTCTTTCCCAACTGGGAAAAATCTAGTATAGTCTGTGTAGGACACACAGAATTCTCTACATGGGCATCAAGCTTTGCTGTTTGTTCACTGAGGTACTGTACTGCACCTCATATCCCTGTGAGAGACACTAACCTAGATCTTAGGAGCACACAGCTGCTCTCTCTCCAAGAGATTTTTTCAATAGAACTGCCCAAGAGACAATTTTGTCTGCACTTCATATGGTGTTTCCTGGGAGAAGTTTGCACCAAAGCTTATTGTAGGCCATAAGTCTCCGGGTGAATCTTTGTTCAGCTGGCACTGAAACTGAGTTGCTGAATGTCACTGAGGTGAAGCCTTTGTCAGAAAGTCTGTGTGCATCTTAACTAACAGCTTCAGGCTGTGTTCCTTCTCTCCTCCTCCCAACAGAAGTCATTTTCCGCCCGAGCTGTGTCGCGTTCCCATCAGCGAGCTGAGCACATCTTGAAGAACCTGCAGCAGGAGGAAGAGAAGAAACGCCTGGGCCGGGAAGCCAGTCTGATCACTGCCATCCCCATCACTCAGGAGGCCTGCTACGAGCCATCCTGTACACCAAGCTCTGAGCAGGAGGAAGAAGGTGTGCTCTGAAACCAGGAATTGCATTCCAGGAACCTGGGAGCATTTCCCACAAACACAGAGCACTGCTTAGGGCAGTGATATCCAGGAAAACTGATTTTTAGTGTTAGGAAGGTCCCATCCACATCCATTTGTTGAAGAGTCCAAGTCATTGAGAAATAGTGTATTTCAAAATAAGTGCAAAAAAAGAGACAAAACCTTGGATATATTGAGTTCTTACCAGGTGATAAAAACATTGACCCCATCTGCTCTAACTTCAGGGGAACTTGCCAGCATTTAACATCTCAAAGCTCCCAGTTTCTTGCAGGACTTAACACAAGAGAATATGAATGAAATCTGGAATGAAATCTGTCTTTCCTAACTTCAACTCTTCAGTAATTAAAGGGTGGGAGGAATTGCTCTTTGGCAGTGTCTGTCTTAAGAAACAGAACTTAGGATATAATGCATTGCCCCTGAGGTTTTCTACCTTTATGGTGAATAGTGGGGGAGCCCAGATGACCAGATCAAGCTCAGTACCAAACTTCCAGACAGCCAAACTTATATGACACGAGTCACAATAAGCTTAGCCTGTGGGTGAGGAGTTTTGCTGGCCCAGGCTAACAGAGCACAAAGACTTCATTAAAGGCATTCCACGGTATGTGCTGTCAGGTGAGAAGAGGGTTGGTGAGATCTAAGCATACACTGGAAAATCTGTGAGCCAAAATCCTAGTTCTTAAGAAAAACTAAGCACCAGCAACAGTGATGGTTAACAGGAATGGATAAAAAGGAGTGTACCTCCAATTCTGTTACAATGTGATGCACCAGAGCACTGAACACTCTTATAGATCAGTGTTCTGCTGTTTCCCAAAGCATGAACGAATGACCTATCTGACTGACCTTTATAGCTTTTAAATTGTGCCTTCTGAGTGTTAACTGACTTGACTCTTCAGAATTCTGATTTGGTTCTGAATTGCTGTCCTTCAAAAAGAGTCTGTCGGCTGGATGTGGATTGACATTTCTTATTCTCTTTGTCAGTAGAAGAAGTTGCCAACCTGGCCTCCCGCCGTCTCTCCGTGAGTCCTTCCTGCACCTCCAGCACTTCCCACAGGAACTATTCCTTCCGCCGCGGCTCCGTGTGGTCGGTGCGCTCAGCAGTCAGCGCAGAAGGTGGGTGACTTCACTTTGGAGTATTCCCTCCTAGCATTTCATTCATTGGAAGCCTTTCCTGTTGACCCATAAAGTTCTGGCATTTCCTTTTGCCAAATAAATTCCCAAGCTTGAGCCACTTTATAATGTGTTACTGCCCTTCATTATTTTATTCGCCCCTGCTGTCACAATACCTTCTCTTGCCTCTCACGTTCTATTTGGACAGTAGTGCCACAGGAAGCACTCTAGCTGAAAAAAGGGATTTTATCAAAGGGAACTGGGTTGCCTGCAAACAAAGAAATGTGATTTGAAAAATTACATATTTACAATGAAAATTCTTGATGAAGAAATTGGCTGGAAGCTCCTTTTCTACTTGGAGGTAGCAGTAAACCTGTCATGCTTGCACAGCGAACAGTGCTCTGATCCTAGTTCTGTGTGTAGAGCCACTGACATAAATGTTCATCTTACCTGCCTGGATGGTAGCACAGTATATTCCATAACTCCACTTCTCTTCTTACTGCTGCAGATGAAGAACACACTACTGAGCACACTCCAAACCATCACGTGCCCCAGCCACCCCAGGCTGTGTTTCCAGCGTGCATTTGTGCAGCAGTGCTCCCCATTGTCCATCTGATGGAGGATGGAGAAGTCCGGGAGGATGGAGTAGCTGGTATTGACCTTGATCAAACTTCAAGGGACTGTTGCTTAAGGATGGCAGAACCAGTTTCAAAACTCTTTGAATGCAGATTTACAGTAGAAGTGTGTCTTTGTAGGGTTTTTCCTTTTTATTTTCTCCATAATTTGTGTTTGGCTCTGAGGGGCTTTTGCCTTTTCAGGACCCTAAAAAAGCACCTAATTCAAAAGAAATATTGAGAAGCTGAAAAAATCTAGTGGGAGGGATACAAGGATGGTAAGAGGCCTAACACAAGTGTTCTTTGAGGAGTAATTGTAGAAGCTGGGCTTGTTTGCTGTGATTCAAAGGAAATAAAGAGTTAGAAGAACACTGACTTAGAGTTTACAACTTGGGATGTTCAGTTTAGAAATTGGGACAGAAGTTAATCACCAGGAGCATAATTTCTGTTGATTCTCCATGCACAGGGGTTATCAAGCCCTGGCTAGTCATAGCTATGGTTGACATACCTGGTGTAGGTGACAGTCCTGCTCCAAGCAGGGCTTGCCTGAAGACCTCTGGAGATTGATTCCCACTGACATTTTTTTGTTCCTGTGAGAAGCAGAAAGCTGCCCATACACAACTTGATCATTTTTGTTATGGTCTATGATATCTTTGTAAATTAATAATAATTCCTTGTATTTGTTTTTTTGCAAGGGTTAATACATGGTGGACTGTTCCACTTCCTTCATCCCTTGTCATGTCAGAGAGTTGCACATTTAACTTCCTGTTATGTTTTGTGTTCAGTTTTAGATAGATGTAGTCATCCCTCTGAACAATGTATGTGTGAATTTGTGATCAGGAGCTGAGTACTGAAAACAAAATAATGAATAATTCTATGTTGTTGTTAACCTTCAGAGGACTGCAATTTATTGCACTTCAGGGAGTTGATCATCCACACAATTCACTGCTGACTATCTAACACTGTTCACCAATACCAGATAAAATCACCCAATGAATTGCCATGAAACTGAACTTATGTGCATAAACAAAAAAAGTACATGAATTTATATCTTTCAGCTGCTGGATTTTGTTCATCTGGAGCTATGAATCCAAACAGTTATTTCTTTATTATTCCTTAACAGTCGTGAAGTGCTTCCTGTCATATCACCAGTAGTTAGGGAAGGTTCAAATATTAGACCTGTGATTATGATTACTGGGATCACTGCGCTGGTTACCAGGAATTCCAGCACATCAAATGGGGTCTTGGGTGTTTCAGTATACAATATGACAGAGGAAGGAAGAAGACTAGGAATGTTTTGTTTAAGTATACCAGTTCATGGCTTTTCCAAGAGGCAGTTCTGACCTGGTTTCCTTTCTCTCTTGCAGTAAGTGCTGTTGCTCAGCAGGTCCTATGGAATTGCTTAATTGAGGACCCCTCTACAGTTCTGCGCCACTTCCTTGAGAAGCTCACGATCAGCAATCGCCAGGTACCCTCTGCCTCTCCCCAGCAGGTGTAAGAGCTCCTTAGAGCACAGCTGCCAGCAGAGTCACTTCATGGACATCACTGGAGAAGAACATTTGCTGTTATAGTGCAGCATGTCATCATTTGGCTTTAGTGTTTGTCCACTGATGTAAACAGGACACAGCTGATTTATCACCACTTGCTCCAAGCCAAGCTTTGAGCAGCTGATTGGTGAACACAGCATAGGCAGTATTGCCTTCACTCATGCCCTCTGTTCAGGCTCTCTGGAAGATGGGGTGGCATTGTGTGTCTATGGATAATTAGACTGTTTCCAAGACATGGCTAAGATTTATGGAAGGAAAGCATACTGGTTCTGACCGTGTAGAAGGCAGGGAGACTCTCCATACCACTTTCTCAACTGCATATTTGGTGTATGACACCAATACCAGTATCACTGGCCTCAGCTTTCAAGCCACTACCTAAGAACTGACTCTAAAATAAATATTAAACCTGAGAAATGTCAGGGAAGGCTGTGCTTTTGTTCCTTGAGCAAGCAGATGTCAGGACTTACTATTCCTGAGACTTCTCAGCCGTTATCCACAAAGCTTTTATTTAAGTTCAGAAGGTCAAGTCTCTTTCATAGAATTGTTTGGGTTGGAAGGAACCTTAAATATCACATACTTCTAGTCCCCCACCACAGGCAGGGATACCTTCTACTACAGCAGGCTGCTCAAACCCCCTTTGAATCTACCCTTAAACACCCCCAGGGATGGGGCACCCACAACATCTCTGGTCAGAGAGGTTGTTTGTTCAGTACCTTTGAGAAGAGAGCTGTAATCTGTCCAGCCTCAGAGGCCTCTGAGCCATTGCAATCTGCTGTTTCACCATCTCTTCATAGGCCTATTAGGACCACAAGTACAGGACACAGAGAACAGATGCATTTCCCTGGAAGCCATCACCAGCTGTATCACTGGCATGGATTGTCCTGTGTATATCTGTGCCTACAACACTGGCTCAAATCTGCTGTGGGGTTGGAGGATAAGGGCCATAGAAGATGTTTGTGATGCCATCTGTCTCTCTTCAGCTGACAATGAGATTCTGTCCCTTCTATAGCCCCTCACACCATGAGAAATGTCTTAGTCTACATTTAAGGCAGGCAGTCTCCAAAAGAAGGGAAGTTAGATTCTGCCCACACCTCCCACCCTGCAGCCACAGCTGAGGGTGAGATGAGATGAACTAGATTTCACAGTTCATTTGGGTAGTCATCACAGGGATAATGACAGGGACAGGAGTGCACAATCAGGATGTCACAGTCAGTACAAATTGCAACAGGAGGTACTGGCCTCTCTGAGATAAAATGAGAAAGGCACTGGCCTGGGTGCTGTGCCCTGGGCCTAATTTTGCAATATGTGGTAGCAGTAACAGGTGTATAGTTTTACTTCATGTGCTGAGAGACAAAGCTGAAAAAGGGACTATGGAAAAATTGGAAGAAACAAAGAAAGAAAGGACAAAAGGGAGAAGTCTGTTCTTTATTTGTTGGTGGGAAGAAAAAACTTCTGCTTTTCTTCCAGGACGAGCTGATGTATATGCTAAGGAAGCTTTTGTTGAACATTGGAGACTTTCCTGCGCAGACATCTCATATCCTCTTTAACTACTTGGTGAGTAGCTTGTGGGCCCACTGTGTGGCCCAGAATCTCTTCTCTGCCTTCATGTCTGCAATAAATGCCCTTAATTTTTCTTATATAGCTCCTGTTTGTGGGTGCAAGTCACCAGGCTTACACCAGCCTTTCTGGCCTTCTGGGGAGAGGAAAAAGAACCTTTCTCTTTTTATTAAACCCCTAAACTACCTGTCATAGATTTCTGAACTGAACCTCAGCCAATGAGTTGAAGAAAGTTTAGAAGGGTCCCAGCACCAGAAACCTTTAATCATTGTACTTAATTTGGGTTCAGAAAGCGCTTTGCTGATAGACAGTCCTCTTGGAGCAAACTTAGCAGCTTCTTTCAAGATTGGGGGCAAATGTTGTAGTTAGGAAGTGAAGCAGACAAGGTGTGTGCTTCTCAGGGAGTATTCTGTTGCTTGTGAGTTGTCTACACGGCAGCACTTCAGAGCAGAAAGAGTAGGAAATCTCTTAACTGCAGACATTCTGCCTTTTCCTCATCTCCAGTGGTGTTTAGGGCTGTACTGCAGGAGAGCATTTTGCCTCCAGTCCTCATGATCTCTAGAAAAAGGAAGAACAGTACAGGCAGTTTGTTCTTAAGTACATATAAAATTTCAGGATGAAAGTTAAATGTGTTTATCCCTCTGAATGAAGAGAGGTAGAACAACACTGTTATTCTGTGTTTATGCAATGCTCTGCACAGTTAAAAGAGTGTGTACAACCTGATATTCCTCTTACTTATTGCCTGCAGGTAGGATTGATCATGTATTTTGTACGGACTCCATGTGAATGGGGCATGGATGCCATTTCTGCCACTCTTACCTTCCTTTGGGAAGTGGTGGGTTATGTTGAAGGACTCTTCTTCAAGGATCTCAAACAGACCATGAAGAAGGAACAGTGTGAAGTGAAGCTGCTGGTGACTGCCTCAATGCCAGGTATAAGAAATGAGTCCTTAAATCTCCTTCACTTCAAAGTCTGTGGCCCACTCTACCAAAAAGAAGATCAGAACTGGATCAGAAAAAGACCTGTTACAAATGGCCTTATATTTTAAGGCAGTTTTCCTTCAGTTGAGTATCCAGTCAGCAAATTCTACTGCTGTTTCGTTGAGATTCAAAAAAACACTTTAAGACCTCTAAAAGAAGCAAATAGAAAGTGAATTTGAACAGTATTTCAACCCAGAGCTTTGTGCCAGTTGGGCTGTGAAAGCCTGGCGGGAGCATCATTGTAAAACTCTACCATGCAGACTCTGGGCATCATGAGTCAGACAGGAGATACCTTGCTGATAAACAGGTTTGACCTTTTGCTTGTGTTTCTTCCTCAGAGCTGACAGTTGCTGCTAAAGTGAGCTCATCCTTTAAGAGCAAATCAGTCTCTCATTAAACTGTGGAAGTGTGAGGATACGTTAACACTGCTTAATGGTTCCAGACAGGACTTGCATAGTCTGTCTGCCTGTCCAGGAATGAATCTCAAGTACCACTCTTCCTCCATGGGCAGTGTCTTGAAATTGAGTTAATTAAAGAGGCCAGGGAGAATGCAACAACTTTTCTTCTTCTAGGCACAAAAACCCTTGTTGTGCACGGGCAGAATGAGTGTGACATCCCAACGCAGTTACCAGTCCACGAGGACACACAGTTTGAGGCTCTTCTGAAGGTAGGAGTGAGTTTTTGAGCTGGACAAACAGCTTGCATTTACCTGCCATACCTGTATGCCAGCAATCCATTCTGCCTGACCATCCTGCTCCAGTGTCAGGGAGGGAGATTCTGCTCACAGGCATGTCTGTCTCCCTGTGAGGGGAACTTGGTTGCAGTAAACAGGATCCCATGTTAAAGGATAATAGAAACGCTCTGAACTCACAGAAAGCCCAAACCTCACAAATGCAACGACATTTGGAGACACTGCAGCTTGTTGTGTATTTGCTGTATACTTTTGATAAATATACAAATGATTTAAATGTTTGGTTTTATCAACACCAGAGACAACAGATTGATCAAGAGCAGAGTGAAAATGATGGTTCAGTAGCCACAACAATATTTTCGGATCCAGGAGTTAGGTGGTCACTCCCCCTTTTCTGCCAAAAATTTCCTGGATGGTTTTAATTGAGCCACATAGGAAACAGATTTGTAAAAACCTTCAGTTTGTCCAACTATGTTAAATTTTACTGGGAATCACATCTCAGTATTTTGAAAGGTCAGAACTTCAGTGTCTCTGCACATCACCCATCATTAAGGCTTGATAAATACCCAGGCCCATATGGCTGATCCAGCCAGACAAGTATGTGTGATATGAAGACATTGAGATAAGTAACACCAGTCTTCAGGATTGTGATGTCAGCACACCCTGATTATCACAAACATACTCAGGTACTTAATGATTAAAAAAAGAAACAAATAATTAAAGCCAGAACAGTGGGTCAGTCTGACTGAGGCATGCATGTTTGTGCCTTTATACATTATTAGATGGATATTCTTCTTTTGGATGTTGTGGTATTTGTACAAAACTACTGAAAAGTAACTGGATATTTTGATTTCTTTCTTTTCAGGAGTGTTTGGAGTTTTTCAACATACCTGAAACTCAGTCTTCTCATTATTTTTTAATGGATAAGCGTTGGAATCTCATTCATTACAACAAGGTAAGGCAAAGATCAGGTCCATGCGACTTTGTTCTTGTGACTTTTCATCTTGTTTTTTTTAAACATCAGGGTTATCTAAAGGAGAACAAGCATCCTATAAATAGAGTTCTGTCCTGTGGGCATCACATTTTTAGTTGTGTGTAGTGGAAGACTGGTATTTGAGAGAAGAGAGAAGAGGCAGAAGACACGACTGTCTAGTTTTCTTAGAAAATATCAAATTTCTCTTCTGTTTGTGCTCTTTCATAATGCCTGACACTGTCTGAAGGCCCCTGCCCTTCAGAAAGGGCTAAAGGGCCCTTTTTCCATTCTGTTGAGTGATGCCATAGTGATTACATTTGTTAAAATACATTTTCTTCCTTTCCTGGCAGACCTATGTCCGTGATATTTATCCTTTCCGGAGGTCAGTTTCTCCCCAGCTCAACCTGGTGCAGATGCATCCAGAAAAGGGTCAAGAGCTCATTCAGAAACAGGTATCTTACTATCACCAAACACTCTTCCCAGAAACAAACCCTGAAAATAAATGTTTTTTATTTTTCTTCTACAGGCTTTCCCTCATGCTGCAAGCAGATCAGGAGCTTTGCTAAGGAAGTAGCAATCAGTGTGAGATTTGCCTTGGGGCCATATATACTGTACATTATTGCAGGAAGATTAAAGAGTGGGATGTGAATTCCCCCCTCCTCCACTCTGTCCAGCCAGTTTCCTTTAGGTGGATCATTTTGCATCCTCCTATACTTGGCCAGAAGAGCTTCAGTTGCCTCAGCTTCAGAAGCTGTTTATTCCTTTCTTTAACATGACCTCTGGCTGGGCAGCAGGAATTACCTACTCTGCCTTTCTCTCTGTAGGGAATGTCACCTGCCTGTCTTGCTTGTCCTGCTCTCAGGTGCCAGACTTTATCACAGCCACTGCAGAGGCACAGCATTATGTGTTTGGTCAGGGGAATGAATATCTGCCCTCAGAAGAGCACTGTCCTCCCCATCTTCCAGCCTTGTGACGTGATGATCTGTCCTGCTGATGTTCTGCAGCTCCCAGGAGCTCTCCCTTAGGAGCTGCACCCCAACTAAAGTGGCAATGCAGTGTCTTCAAACATTCATTTGGTATTAACAGTTGTATTTTTGTAGCCAAACACCAGCTATTGTAGTTGTGTTCTTACTGAGAGTAGGAAAATATCGTCAGGAGTGATTACAAAAGGCAGCTGTAAAGCTGCTTAAGAGCTACCAGCAGCTAAAGTAATGGAAAATATAGTCCATGCCATCTCATATGTGTATGGCACAGAATAGGACAATATTTCATGTGCTGCATCTGTCAGTAGAAAGTCAATAAAAATCTGAAATTATTTGGGATCAACTTGGTTGCTTCTCTGATAGAAATTACTCTGGTTCTAGGAGATGTCCCACAAATAAATGAGTTTAATACACCCTACATGATCCAAAAATATTTAAATGGGCTTCCCATTTTTGTCAGGGCATTATTTTGCCTTCCACATTTTTATATTTAGAGTGCTTAGAGCCCAAAATATTCCTAAGGTAAAACTTGTATCACACATTTGCTAGCCTCTCTGCAGCCATGCAAGATGTTGCTGGAAAACATCCAGCTTCAGCAAAGGGAGAAACACTGTAGTAACCACCCACAAGAGCAGCAATCCATGGAAAAGCACTTTATTTTTTGTTAATTGATTGACTGATTGATTGATTGATTGAGCACCCAATTCTGAGCTGAGTGCACTTCAGAGCAAGGTCACAGCAAGGCAGGACAAGTGAAGCTGATCTTTGCCACATGTGAAACCACATGCTTCAAGTTTTGGTTTTGGCTTCATCCCAGTAGCTACAAGCTGTCTCGAAACCACTTCCAAAGACAATTGCTTCTGCAATTAAATATCACTCTGCCTTTTTGATTACTTTCAGCGTCAAAATAGAAATAGAATATGTAGCCTGGCTAGTCCTACCAGTCACAAGTTCAAAGGAAGCTGGTAGAATGGAATTCAGTTTCCCAATTGGTGTAAACCAGAAGTGATAATCTGAAGTCAAGCAAGACTTTGCTCCTTTTCAGTACACAGAATCTGGTCTGCTTTGTTTTATTGACTACTTTTCTTTTGCAATTATACATTTCTATGGCCAGATGTCAGCCAGCCTCATCCAAGAGGGTAGACAGCAATTCCAACTCCTTGTTGACTATAGTCTAAGACCGTGAAGAGAGGAAATACAAACATATGGCTTTCAGTTTGGAGTTGGTTTCTCTGACCACCTTGGGGCTTCCATTAATCAGAAAAACCCATGGCAAAGTTGAAAATTGTTCTGCAACCACTTAGGGTCCTCCAGAAGACTGAAATAGAAAATGTTGTTAGAACCATTCTTACAAACACAATCCATCTTTGCAGACCTGGGCTGGAGAACAGTGATCACACAAATTCCAGCGGGAGGGCACAGCGCCAGCCCTGTGAATTTCATCGTGATCCTCTGAGCCATGAGTGCAGCATCCCCCTGAACAGAGAAAGCTGCAGAAGTGAACCTGGTGGAGTGCATTTTAAATACAGATCTCTGTCTCTCTTGCTCTGTCAGGTGTTCACCCGCAAGCTGGAGGAGGTGGGGCGGGTGCTGTTCCTGATCTCACTGACACAGAAGATCCCTCCAGCCCACAAGCAGTCTCACGTGTCCATGCTCCAGGAGGATCTCCTCCGCCTGCCTTCGTTTCCCCGCAGTGCCATTGATGCTGAGTTCTCTCTCTTCAGCGACCCCCAAGGTATGACCCTCTGGAAGCTTTCCTGGAGGGCTCTACGAGGCCCAGAGGTTCCAGTGAGTGCTGCATTTGCCTTAGGCTTGCAGCTTTTCTGGAAGCTGATGGATCTCTTCTTAGGGAAACTGATACAGAGCTGTTGGTTTGTAAGCACAGCAGCAGAAATGGCTTCACTGTTAGAATTCTCCGTACAAGGCTACTTGCTTTGGACCCAAATGAGAATAAGTTTTAATTAAGTATTAAAATTATGCATGAGACTACCTAAAAAGGATTTATCAAAGTCCTTTGCCATCTGCTTTCAGGAAGCAATCAACATCCAATGAAGACTGGGCAAATTCTTCAGCAGGGATAAAGAAATAGCCCACACAGAAACTTTGCCCTGAATGTAAAGCAGGGTTTCCAGCCTGATGTTAAATAGGTTAAATAGGCCATTGTTGCACAGTGGTAAGCATTGGCAAGTTCTGTAACTGCCCTAAAGGCACTTGATTTCAGAAGCATTATTGTAACTCTGCATCAGTCCCTTGTAATGTGTGGGACGCCTGGAACATAAAAACTGAGCATAAATCTGCACAGCCTCTGTGTGAGGCAGGTGATGCATGTACAAGCTCAGATTTTCCACTTTTAAAGAGAAAAGTGTCCAACCAGCAGATTAACGAATTGTGTAATATTTATCATGCTTCATCTTCATATTGATGCTTTCAGTCAAGGTTTGTTCAAGCCCTGTGGGCACTTACAGAAACACAGGGTGGGTGAAATAATTTTAAAAAGGCAGAAGGCTGGTCCTTGTTGTGGGATGGTTCTTTGCAGTGAGGTGAGGCTGGCTGTGATGGACAGAGTTGACTGCTGTTACTGTTGTCTGCTCTTCCCCCCTGCAGCTGGAAAAGAGCTCTTTGGTCTAGATACCCTTCAGAAAAGCTTGTGGATTAAGCTGCTGGAAGAGATGTTCCTTGGCATGCCCAGCGAGTTCCCGTGGGGGGATGAGATCATGCTGTTCCTGAACGTGTTCAACGGTGCCCTGATCCTGCACCCTGAGGACAGTGCCCTGCTCAGGCAGTATGCAGCCACAGTCATCAACACGGCCGTGCACTTCAACCACCTCTTCTCCCTCAGTGGGTACCAGTGGGTGCTGCCCAGCATGCTGCAGGTGAGCCATGCCCAGGAGCAAGCCCAGGGAATGCTGGCCTGCTGATAGACAGCAGCTTAGGTCAGACCTTAGGAAGAAATTCTTCCTGTGAGGATGGTGAGGCCCTGGCACAGGGTGCCCAGAGAAACTGTGGCTGCCCCATCCCTGGTAGTGTCCAAGGTCAGGTTGGATGGGGCTTGGAGCAACCTGGGATAGTGGAAGGTGTCCCTGCCCATGGCAGGGGATGGAACTGGATGGGCTTTAACCCATCCAGTCCCTTACAGCCCAAACCATCTTGTGATTCTGTGATGGAATTGACACTTAACAGGGAAACTTTGATCTGCTGAGTCCTCATGAGAGCTTTTAGGTGCCCCAAGAAGGCAACAGTGGGATGGCCCAAATTAGCTTTCTATTTTCTTCTTGAGTAAATTACTAAATTTCCTGTTCTTGTTTGTATTAAGTAAATAAATGTCTATTTTCCTTTCTCTGTACTTCCACACAGAAATGTAGGCAATTTTTGGACCTTAGGTATCTCTCCATGGTTTTTACTTCAGGGATGGCTGAAGCTTGGGAAATAGTTGAAATGTCTGGATTTACTACTTGCTGGTTGAAACTAAATTATATTAACTTTTAAAGCATGAAAATAACTCAAAACATTTATGAAAAACTGCTTGTTGTCTTTTCTTGTGAGTGATGACAAATAATGGAAGTGTCAGAGGTGGGGTTTCTCCTCACTTAGAGATGAACAAGTGGGCCTCTTTTCCTGTTGATTCTTGAAAAGAAAATCAGCTACTGACAAGAAAATTTAAAAAACAGTTCTTTTACAAATAGAAAGGATTATTTCTGTGGGGCTCAAAGACAGTATCTAAGTAGAGGTTTAGTATTATAATGCAAATACAGAAAAGAAGCATCCCTATGCATGTTTGTTTTCACACAGTTAACAGAGAACAATAATTAGAACCAGTTATTATTTTAGCTATCTAAACAAGCTCTGTAGTAACTGGAAAGTCTGATATCCTGACTTACATGATTAGGTAAGTATGAATTGGATCTAGGTCAGCAGTGCATGGGTTTATTAATGAGAAACAAGACATTTTGAAATAAAATGGCCCAGTGACATTATTTTAAGTCCTTTACAGTAACCATTCAGTCCTGCAAAGGATTCTCCTTTCATTTTCACTTCATATTGAGATAAATTAGTTTGTAACTCCTTCCTATCCTCATCCTCAATTATTGTCAACTACTAAATTATTAAAATACCACTCCTGGGAGGTAAAAAAAACAATTCCAAAAGAAAATGCAGGTGTTTCGGAGCTTGTTTGGTTTTGCAGACCTCCATTTCTCTGTGCCAGGCACCCAAGATCAGCTGGTTTGTTTGTGGTCAATTCTTTTACCACTTTTGGGCTTGATCCAGCTGCTAATTGAAGCTCAGTTCCAGATGCATACATGCACATACCCCCACACAGCTCTTTTTGTTGCAGGCTTTTCCTTGGTAAAATGAATATACATTTAATTATTTCCCTTTTCTCAGGTAAATGAGATATTGCTGGTAATTCACAGGGCTCATCCTCATGCTAGAGGGTTCTGGCTGTATGAAAGCCATACTAATTTCCTCAGCCTTCCAGGGCCCTGAGAAGTCTCTGCAGAGGTCTCACACACAAAAGGTGTTCCTTCATGCTGTTTACATAACTGAGAAACAAATCCCTTGTCTTCAGCAATATATTCTCTGCATGGTTCAGTGGCCAGCCCTGAAGGAAATGCCACTCAAAAAACAAAGTATTTTAAAAGTGGGTGGCACTGTCACTGTGTTGGAGGAGAGTAGGAGTACAAATTATCATGACAAACTAGAGATGCAGTCTGAAAAAAAAGAAAAAAATCCAAACCAACACACTGTGTTGGTCAGCTCAGACCTTACTTTTGAATCATCAGCCACAGAATATGGGAGGGAAAGTAACTGATTTAGTGGCACCTCTGCAGGACAGAATGTTGGAGTTACAGATCTGAAGCCAAACATGAATCAACAGCATCCTTCTGCTGAAGGATAGAAGAGAAAAATACCTCAAATGCCAGTCTGGGGAGACTACACAGATTTGTATCTTGTGAAAAACATGGAGTAATTCTGCTTTCATCATCAGCAGTCCTGACTGGAAATACTGGCTCTATCCAGATCAGAGAAAGCATCAGTTAACTCAAGAGACTGCAGAGAAACAGGGATGTTCATGTAGAAAACATGCCTTGTGAGAAAGGACTGGAAGATTTGGTAAAAAAAATTAAGATTTAATTTTAAAAAAATGAAGATTCAGGAAGAAAGCACAAACTGGCTTCTAACAAGTAAAATGCTTCTAGGAAGGAGAGGGAAGGACAAAAAATATAGGACTAATAATGTGGAGAAGGTTCAAGCATGAAAAGCAAACCTTTTCCTAAGGATATTTTGTCCACGAGATGCATTGCCAGGGAGGGTGGCTCAGTCTTCAGCTTTAAAAGTGTGATAGGAAAACCCATCAGGAATGGCAGTGCTGTAGTTGATTCAGTCTGGGTGTAGGGTTACACCATGGGGGTTATAGAAAAGCAGGCCTGGAAGGTCCAGAATTGGCCTTTTCCCTGGGCCTGGAGGTGACCATGGAAACACATCCAGGTCACCTGAGATGGGCTGGGGGAAAGTATTATGGGTTTGTGACCTTCTTGAGCAATTGTGTGGGAATATTGTGGTTTGTGACCTTACAGGGGATTGTTTACCTGTTCCCATAACAGGGAACATCTGGGCAATGCTGCAGGGGATTGGGGGACACTCTGGGGTGCATCTTTCCTCTTTATCTGAGGTTAATACTGCTTGTGTGCTGGTATTTAAGGAATTTTCACTGCACAATAAAGGCCTTTGCACTTCTCCATCTTGTGCCAAGTCCATGCCCTTGTGTGAATCCTGCAGCTGGGCTCAAGGCTCCATGTCCTTTCCCACGTGCTCAGGTGTACTCTGACTACGAGAGCAACCCGCAGCTGCGCCAGGCCATGGAGTTCGCGTGCCGCCAGTTCTACGTCCTGCACCGCAAGCCCTTCATCCTGCAGCTGTTTGCCAGCGTGGCCCCTCTCCTGGAGTTCCCTGTGAGTAACAGCCATTCCCTTGTCTGGGGGGGAAAGCCTGTGTGTGCAGCCACCCCCCATCAGAGGTCACGAGGAGAGAACACTCAGTGCTGCACAGAACCTGGTCCTGAGTTATTTCTGTGCTTCACTTGGTGGAGCGAGGTGCTGGGATAGCAGGCTGCTGGTGTCCAGGCCAGTAATGTTGAATTTCTGTGTATAAATACATTATAAATGGACAACAATGACTTACAACTCTTCAAATGCAAATCCATTCTTAGAATCCAGCAATGGGAATTAAAAGCTTAATGCCAAGTTTCAGTACGTGTGAAGTCGAAGACTAGATTGGTCGTGTTTTGAAATATTGGTTAATTATGTTTTAACATTTTAGGCAAATTAATGGAATCTTAATTGGAAGTGAGGCACTGTCAGCACACCTATCTTTGTCCTTCACAGGGCAGCAGAGATCTGTGTGCAGGTTTCAGATTGTGCTCCCAGTGTAGCATCAGTCTTTGGAGTCAGGCAAGGCTTACTGGTTGAAAGCAATGAGCTCTTGAACTCCATGTGGAGCCTTTGTCAAAAACAAAGGTTATCCACAGCTTCAGATAAAGATTCCTGGGATGACACGAATGTCTCTTGTTGGAACAGGATGCTACAAACAATGGAACCGGCAAAGGAGTGTCAGCTCAGTGCCTGTTTGACCTGCTGCAGTCTTTGGAGGGAGATACTCCAGACATTTTGGACATCTTAGAGCTGGTGAAAGCAGAAAAGCCTCTCAAGTCATTAGGTAATAGTAGAGCACCCTTTATTCTGTAATTCTGGTTTATTGCTTATTGATTCAACAGACATTTGATGCAGCATGGTTTCTTCAGAGCCCTTCTCTTCCTCAGGAATGTCCTTTCGGTTTCTTATGCCTCATGAAGCTTTTTAAGACTGGCCTTATCACCATCATCCTTTTGATATTTTCTGCAGGAGGGGAATTATTAATTAATTTTATTCCAAAGCTACTTTTTCTGCTTTAAACCTTCTAGTCTGAGACTAGCCTCTGGCGTTTTGAATTTTAACATGTGTGGGTGAAGAATAAAGATGCCTAATAAATTGTATTATGCTGACAAGATCAGTGTCATCCTCTGCTCTGCTCCAAATGGCCAGGAAACAAAAGCATCCTCTCCTGTGGGCAGACTGTGACCAGTAGATGTTGATGGAAACAATTCAGACATTCAGCAGTGCTGAACTTCTGGGGGGGGTGTTGATTTATCGTAAAGCAGAATATATATGGCTTGTATGGTATATCCAGAACATTCTGTCTCTGGATAGTTATCCATGCAATGCAGCATTTAAGAATTTGGCTGCTTCATGATTTTTTGCTGATTTTTATAAGGATCTTCAACTTGTTTTCCAAATTTGTACTTAAATACTAGTTATCTTGTTGCACTGTGAAGCCTGTCTGGCCTTAGAGTTAAAGCTCTGTAATAAAGTGGGATTTTATGATGCGACACAATTATATAAAAAGTTTTAATATAAAGTGGCACAGAAACAGAAGATATTTCTTCCTCATTGTGGATTGTACCAAATATTTGTATAAAACTTTGGAGGTTTCTGTGAAGAGATATTAAAAACATCTCTGAAAATTCTCAAGTATGAGACTGTAGATGAGTATGTTGTGTATCTGGTAACTTCCATATGAAGACCAGAATTATGATTTACATGTTTTAGGACCTTAACTTTGACTTGGGCTCCTGCATAACAAAGTCACTTCTGAAAACAGGACTATAGTTTTATTTAAAAATATCATTCTTTTACAGATATTATTCTTTTTAGTTTCTTAGTGCCTGGAACTAATTATGCCCAAAGCAATATTTGTGTTATGTGACTTAAGTGCTTTCAAAACCTTCCTCTGAAATCACTAGCAAAAGAGAGTCACTTTTATGCTGGCACCCATGTGGCTATGAGTATAAAAGGAGCTTGATTTTTGAGAAGTAAAACTATCTTCTGCCATCAGTGGTGCATCAGCATAATTTTTTGTGTGGTTGGAACATCTAAGAAAAAGCATAGGGAGAATAAAATTATCATCAATTTGGCATGTGCCCTTGCCATATTTGACATTTAGACAGCTTTAAATCTGTGATGTTTGAAACAGGAACCTGCGGAGAGCTATTTCACCTATTGAGTTCTTGAGCAGTAGGGTTCCAGTTGGAGTGCAGCATATATTTCTTTTATAGAGACAGATTTTTATCTGTCCAAGAGCCTATTGGGCATTGTTAACATGAAAAGCAAGGAATAGGAGAGGGGGAAAGGGAAGAAGTGTGTTAGCTCCTTTCATACTTAGTATGATTGTGTGATAGTCTTCTCATATTGCTTTACTCCCTCAGACTTCTGCTATGGCAATGAAGACTTGACCTTTTCCATCAGTGAAGCCATCAAGCTGTGTGTGACAGTGGTGGCTTATGCTCCTGAGTCATTCAGAAGGTGACAATATGTTGTCTTGATTTGTGCAGACTCAGAAAAGGCATCAAAACTGCATGTGGGGTGTCAAAGCAAGGCTGGCAAATGGAGGCAGAGGATACAGAAATGCATTCCAAAGCATGGGGCTTTCCTGAGGCCAAGCTTCTGCCTGTTACCCCTTCCTAGGGCACCAGCTCCAAATCCTGGCACTGCTGTGCAGCACTGAGCTGGGGGGCAGCCAGAGCAGCAATGTGTAAGGCAGGTTTCATGGGGATCACACCATATCCTGCTGGTTCCTGCCATCAGAGGAGCAATGCAGAGGGAACTGGAGGGGGAGAAACAGGCAGCTGGAGAGAACAGGAAGGTAACAGAGAGAACAGAGATAAACTTGAGTACAAATGTTAGTTTGCAAGAGGTAATCAAAGAATAAAAGAGTTTTTGGAAGGGAAAATGCTTGTTAGCAAATGGATGGCATATTTGAAAGATACCTGAACGTTCATGGGGTTTTACTATTATTATTGTTTCATGCATCATCCAGTTTCCCCCTATAGTTCCTAATCCAGTTTCTTTGGCTCAAGACTTCTAGTGAGAAGCAATGAAATCATACACCCAGTGACAGATCCAGGGTCTTCAGACAGAAACCTAAGCCTCTACCTAATGTGAGTCCAGGAATGACAAAATAAAACAGACCAAGTATTGTTATTTTTCCAGCCTCCAGATGCTGATGGTCTTGGAAGCCCTGGTTCCCTGTTATTTGCAAAAACTGAAGCGACAAACCTCTCAAGTGGACACTGGGACAGCAGCTCGTGAGGAGATTGCTTCCATGGGTGCCCTTGCCACCTCTTTGCAGGCCCTCTTGTACAGTGTAGAAGTTCTCACCAGGTACCACACAGGCAACAAGGGGCTGAGGCTGCTTTTGGTTTTCCATGCAGGGAGAGGGAATGCACAGGAGGCCACAACACGCAGCTTGGCTTGAGTGATGGTTGAGTGCTAGACTTGGCAAAATTAGTGCCAGTCTTCAGAGCAAAAGCAGAATTTCTGTGTGCTTGTTAGATTGAATGTGTAGTGTGCTGCCCACCTTCTCTTTGCCAGGCCTATGACAGCCCCACAGATGAGTCGGTGTGACCAAGGCCATAAAGGGACCACAGCAGCAAACCACACCATGTCAGCAGGTGTGAACACCAGGTAAGGCTTTTCTTTCTTCTTTCATTTTTTGAAACAGTTTGTTTTTTTTTTTTTTCTCAGTAAGGTAATATCCCATTGCTCAGAGTGCTTGGCCTCAGACAGCTGAGGGAGTGCTCTGGGTACTGTACTGTGGGAGGAAACAGTCACATCAAAAGAGCACATTCCCCACGACTGCATCTCACATGGTAACCAAAATACCCAGGACTAGGATTTCTAGTTTTAAACAATGTATCTAAATAGAAGACCAGGGTACCAAAATGGTGGACACACATGCTAAATTACTCCCTTACTAAATTCCCCTTTTTGCCCTCTGGAAGTACCTTGCTGAAGCTCACTCATTCCCTGCTTTGCTTCCTGCTGAGTCCACTGCCAAAGTGACCAGTGGGCAGAGCATGCTTGGATGGCAGAAGGGTCAGATCCTTCTGGCCTTGTTCTAAGGGGCTGAACACCTCTTCAACACAACACAAACTGCCTGTCAGCTGAGGCTCCCAGAGACTGGCACCTCTTCTAGTTTTCTTTTGTTCCCTTTCCCTTTTCCTTGTACGTTCCCTATGGTCTCTTTCTATGATCTTAACCTCCACGTTGGTCTGGGGCTTTTCTACAGTTACAGATAGCAGAAGGGTAACTGAGAGTTTGACAGAAATTCAAAGGATGCCTGGAAATATTCTTGTCCTTCTTAAAAAGAACCCCAAAACTCAACAAAACAAAACACCAAGGAATTTTCTCACAGAAGAAGGAAACACAGGACATGGCACCAGTGAAATGTACTTCTGCTCCTTGGCCATAGTGGCCACTCCAGTTAGGCTGCTGCAGATTAGACAAGGCCACTGATAATTTACTTGGTCATGGAAGAAGGGCTTAATCTACCCACAATCATTTGGGATTGTGAAGTTTTTTCTTTGCAGCAGGCAGCCCTGCCTTCTCCTGGCCAGACTGTGCCTCACTGTGCTAAAAATGTGAATGTTTGTGGTGACCTGGAAGGGGAACTGTAGCCTAGCAAAAGCTGGGGTAGCTGTTTTTCTGGATTTTTCAAAGTTATTACCAAGTTATGTCTTTTTTTTTTTTTTAATTCAAGGGATCTAGAAATCAATTTCTGCATGGATCATCAAAGGGCCATTATGTCAGTGTAGAAATGTATACACATCTTGGTTGGTAACTCCTGGTATCAGCCTGTTGTTCTTTAAAATCTATTCAGCCATGGTTGAAACATGGCTTTGACTTTCAATCCCTATCTGAGAAGCAGACGAACTCCTGACATGACAAATGAGCAGATAAACCAGACATGCTCAAGTCTGAAGTGGACATACGCCATTTACTTCATTTGCAAGATTGCTCAGTCTGAGGAAAATAAAGTGTAATGGAAAATAGTACTTTATTATCTATCAGCTGATTATGGAGAGCAGTTAATATGTATCTGCTGGCAGACAATGTTGACATTCCCAATGCAGTGTGACTCAGGCATCTTGACTCACATTTCCAGATTTTTCTAATGATCAGACATTCAGCCTCTGATCCAAAATATTTTTGCACTGCACTTGTTTCTTCTGTTGTGTTATCACTGCAACAAACATCTGCTAGCAACAGCAGGAGTGTCATGATGTCAGAATGATTACTGTTCCAGCCTTAGACATGCTGGCCAAGTGGTGCAGGATCTATTAATGCTTTCTCAAAAAGAAGTAACAAGAGAAAATGACAATAAAACAAACAAAAAAATCCACTCTGAGATATTCTTTCCACTTGGTGAGCTCTGGTTTCATGAAACAGACTGAGCACTGGGGTGAAAATCAGTGCGAGAAATCACTAGAAAGAGAGCTATGGTCTTTAAGGCTGAATTTTTCCTTTCAGAACAAGGTCAGTAACTCTAGAAATATGTTTTTTGGTGGAAGTTGGGAGGTAAAGGCAATTCAGTGTGGTCAGTAACTGTGTGTTGGCATTGTTCCAGTGACACAAGATACCATCCTGACCATGGTGTGCAAACCTCTAGGCTTGAACTGTGTCACTTTCTTTTAGAAAGGCAAGTTTAGGCACTACTAAATTGCTGTTTACAAACTGTTTCTGTTTTTCCAGGTACCCAGAACAGGGAGCCAAACTGCACTTTATCAGGTACAGTAAAATCTTATCCCAGTCTCCCCTGATGTGTGATGAACCTTTCCCACACATGGTTGCTGTGACAGGCAGCCTTTTTCCAGGGAATGCATCAAAGGGTAGTTCATATGGAAAACATCTGCATTTTTAGCAAGACTTGGAAGACTGTGACTTCCCTTTTTTGTTTCTTAATTGCAGATGCAACTACCTTTCTTTCAATTGCAGAGGAAAGCATCTGTTGCAAAAACAAGACAAAGAGGTTGTTGTGATCTATCCCTGATGATCTACTGCATCTAACACATTCTACTGTGTCCTACTCTGTATCCTCCAGGGAGAACCTTCACTTAATGGAGGAGGGCCAGGGTCTTCCCCGGGAGGAGCTGGATGAACGAATTGCCAGAGAGGAGTTCAGGAGACCACGGGAGTCCTTGCTGAATATCTGCACAGAGTTTTACAAGCACTGTGGTCCAAGGCTGAAGATTCTGCAGAATCTGGCCGGTGAGCCCCGAGTGACTTCTCTGGAGCTGCTGGATGTGAAGTCCCACATGAGGTATTTCACTGGCATTCTGCTTTTACTTGTTCATTCCAGGGGGATTCCTTTCTTTTAGCTCTTTCTTTTTCGTAAGAGCAGACGGAATAACTTTTTGGTTGTGTAGTTGCATGTTTTTGTCTGAAACATGCAGAGGTTGTTTTGGATGTTCCTTATCCTGCCTGTGTATAAAGGTTTCTCAAGCTTTCCTCTGGTCTCATTCATGTAATGTTTTATCACAGTTATCTCTAAATAAAAGCAACATATCTCGATCCTTACATAAATTCACAAGTATCAGTGATGTGGCTGACAGGATTTAACCATGTAGGACAAACTCAATTGTACACAGAGAGCAGATTTATCAGAATGTGATGTGACAGTCATGGTCTTGGGAGGCTGACAGATGCCATTTCAGAGGCTTCAGAAAGCAAGATTATATGCTAGTCACTTCAGACAGGATTCATCCCAATTTTATCCATTTAAAAGTCAAATATTTAGTCTGCAAAAGTCATAAAGATCTTTTTGCACCCAATGAAAAGGAAGATGCAAATCCAAGTGTTTATCCCAGTACTTCAGGAAGATAACAATTTCCCAGGTTGCTTATTTCTGCTGGGAAGGAGCTAGCAGATTAATTGAGATTGATGTTTCAAGCTGGATGAAATGGATCTCACACTTTATAATGCATATGAAAGTTTTCATATACCATTGCATGCAACTGGTATTGTATTGCCAGCAAAAAGGTTTATTATATTATAATTTAGATTTCACAGCATTTAAGAAAACAGACCTACTTCATAGTAGGACAAAGCAGTTTTTAAAAAGGAATAATAAAGAAATGCTAGATTTAAAAAAAAAAAAATTATTCCACTTTTGGTTAATCTGAGGAACTTGTTGCCCTTGATATTACTAGGCAGATTTTAAAGAGAATAGAAATATGTTCCATTAGTTGAATGCATTTCAGAAAAATCCCCCAAAATATGGATAGGATTGTACTGTAGTCATCCAATACAAAGTCTGTTGATGTTTCATGTTTTATTTCTGGTCCAAGGATGTCAGTAGATTTTCATCAAACTGCAAGTGTAAGTTAAACACTGCCATGATATTTCACAGTCAATGCAAAAAAATGCCATTGGCAAGGCCATCTGGGAGAGTTAGAAAAAGCAACAGCAACACAATCTGTGGAGGTGTTAGGAGAGACAAATAAAAACTGCAGGGAGCAATCCTACAAAGGACATGTTGTGTAAACCTATGGACAAGTTATTTTTAAAATTTAACACCTGAAAATTGTACAGTGAGACTTCCTAAAGTGGTAACACTGAAAAACAAGCACAGAACCAAACCAAATCACTTATTAGCTGACAAACAGATGATGTCATGTCTGTTTTTCACAGGCATTTGCAATATTGTAGTCTTACTGCCAGCACAGGTACTTTGGTTTTAGCTGCACAAAAGTGTGTTTCCTGATGTTCCCATGGTGCATTTAAAGTCAATGTAAAAGTAATATTTAGACTATTCATGTGTTCTTAAATATAAACAGTGATTCTGGCAAAACACTCTTAACAGCCCAGAACTGTGGTATCAGACCTAAGAGTTTCAATAGCAGCACATTTGGCTTTTGCACAATTTTGTTTTACTCGGATCCTGAATATTTATACGCTGGTTCATTGGCACGTGTGTAGAAATGCAAGTTGTGTTTATTTTTCTCTTAATGGCCTGTGGTTTCAGGCTGGCAGAAATTGCCCATTCCCTGCTGAAGCTGGCTCCCTACGACACGCAGACGATGGAGAGCCGCGGGCTCCGGCGCTACATCATGGAGATGCTGCCCATCACTGACTGGACAGCCGAGGCGGTGAGACCTGCCCTGATCCTCATCCTAAAGAGATTGGATCGTATGTTCAATAAAATTCACAAGATGCCTACCCTGAGGTGAGCAGGTACTCTGGAAACCCTCTGGGGTCCGTTTCTGATGTTGCAAGCCTTGAAGTGTGGGTATGTCATCTGCCTCAAGCTGTCATGTTGCAGTGAGCCTTTACAACACACCAGAAAATCACAGGTGTTTCTATGGCTGTGAGTGTGCTTATGTTGATGTTTTTGTTGTGTCTTCTGGTAGCAGCATGGTTATTAAGAACTAAAGAGAGAACTTCCAGAAATGTAATTTTTCTTTCTCAAAAAGAAATCTTCAGATTTTTTTTTCCAGCTCATTGCCCTTTTGATTAACTTTTGCTGTGAGTTTTTTAATGGAAAGTTAAACTGTAGTAAGAGTATTTCTAGCATGGCAATAGTGTTATGACTTCTGTAAAGACAAAAATAGTCAGGAGCTCTGCAGTAAATTTGGAGTGCTCCCTGGTAAAAGGCAAAGAACTGCATCAGCTGCGTCAGGTCCTTGCCTAGTGGAAGCCTGGTAAATCACACAGTGGCATTATGGTGCTTTGGCAACTTCAAGAAGTATTGACTGTGGAGCATCCCTGTGTGGAGGTAGTGGTATAAATACAGTCTGGATGGTAGAAAATCACTCAGACCTGTGAAGTTTCCAGTGATCTGAGTAAAAAGAGTCATTGGTCTTGGTCACCCTCATGGGCATATGTCCTCAACTGCTTGAAAGGCACTTCACTGGCAGTCTCAGCTGAGAAGCCAAATCACGTTAGAGAACATCAGAATTATGTCCCAGTAGGAATCAAAGATAGAACAAATAATAGGGAGGTAATCTCTTCTTTCTGGCATCACTATCCATCACTTTCCTTTGGCTAACCTGCTTCAAGAAACTCCACCCTTGTAGGGAATTCAGAAGCAGAAATTTTGGTGCTTCTCCCTCCTGTTGGTTTGATTCTTTGCCATGTCTTGCCTGCTTCTCATTCATTCCTTCTTTCTCTGCTCATACTTTCTTCTGCCTCAAAGGCAGATAGGGGTTTCTGTTCCTGCAGATCTTTCTTCCTTATGTAAGCTGAATGGATGTCTATAAATTAAAATTCCTTTCATATTCTCTCTGTATGCCTGTACCTATGCTTGGCTTAAACTACCCTTTTGTCCACAAAAGGACAGCAAAGTCACTGGACCACATGCAGCAACAACATTTAAGCATCACTGAGTCAAGCAGTCTCTTAGGGATGGTCTGAGTGCAAGACCCCAGGAGCCATCCCTTGGGGTACTCATGATCAAAATCTTATACACTGCCTCCTGTGGGCATCCCACTGCAAATCCACTGTCTGCTGGAATCAGTGGATATGTAAGAACAAGTACAAGGACAAACCACTGTTCTGGAGATTTAGTTACAGTGGATGCACAAAGGGCAGATATATGTTGGTCTGAAGAAGAACTTGCATAGTGAACACTTGATTCGCCATGTGGCTCTGAGAAGATAATGGTTTTTTGGGATATTGTTTAAGGCTTGAGCTAACAAGCTATGCCAGCCTTTTGTCTTTCTGTCCCAGTAAATGCAGTCAGATGCTGGCCTGTGAAGTACAATGACTGCAGAGAGTCAGGCCCTGAGATGAAGGGTGTGAACCGCTTTGATGTTACCTATGCTCTGTCTGCTTGTGATTTAGGAAGGGGAATCCTTTCAGCATCTGGCATAATCCCTAAATGTTGTTTCGGTGGAAAAAGCAAAGCGTCAGGGAAGAAAGGATCCTGGAACGAAGGACTTTGGTGCTGATGGGGAGTGAATCACTCCTCCTGCACAAGGTGCAGAAGAAGATTATCCAACAGGGCCAGTTTACATTTAGGGCAGTGTGTGTCCGGGAGTGATGCTGGTGGAGCAGCCAGGCTGCAGAAGCACTCACAGAGGGCGCTTAGGCTGGTGAGGTGTGTTCATATCAGTGGCAACATCCACAACCCACATGAGCTGGAGGGCGGAGTCCCAGCTGGGAGCTTGGCACAGCAGAGCTTTCCCCACACAGGCACACCCGAGCCCTCTGCGTGTGCTCCCTGTTCTGCCAGAGGGAAGCACCGGGGAGTGATGCAGCTCCCGCACCGCTGCTGCTGGGAGGGGTTTGTGTCAGCAGCCCCAGCCCGCTCTGCCCGTGTGTCAGACAAACACCCGCTGTGCTCTGTGCCTCTGTGCCTCCCCGAGGGCCGTGGGTGAAGCATCCTCTCTGTCGCGCACTCTGTGTGCCCCCGGACATGGCTGCTGTGTGACTCGTCTCTCTGTGGGCCTCACTGTGTGTCGGTCGCCGTGTCTGGGCGTCTGGTGGGGGGCAGGAGCCCGCGGCTAATGGCACCTACTGTTGTATTGCAGGCGCCAGGTTGAGTGGGAGCCTGCCAGCAGTTTGATTGAAGGGGTTTGTTTGACACTTCAGAGGCAGCCTATCATATCCTTCCTGCCTCACCTTAGGTCTCTGATCAATGTCTGTGTCAATCTGGTGAGTAGCCGAGCGGCAACCCCACGAACCTTTGCTAAACCTTCCCCTGCTGTTGATTTCTCTGAAGATGCCAGTTTATTCCCATTCCTGTCATTTTACCTGTCCCCCCTCACAAGGGGACTCTGCAAGTGACACCAGAGACAGGAAGGTTCATTTTTGAAGTGGTGCATGGGGAGATACAGTGACCGACAGCAGCGGTCAGGTGATTTATTTTCCATTACTTCCCACGCACCACTTTGAAGATCCACCTTTGCCAGACTGAGCTGAGAGCTGAGGGCTGCAAGTTGGAGAGTGGGGTGGTGGAGACTGCACACACCTGGCAGAGACGGGGAGAGGGTGGCACTGGGGATCCCTCCCGTCCCCCGTGGGGAAGGGCCCTGATTGCTCCGTCAGAGGCCAGCGGGGGCTGCGTAGTTAGAAGGGATTACAAGGTGAATTGACTCCACTGTTTGTAATGTCCCTGGCTTGATCTAGAACAGGTTTGCACTGTACAATATTCAGATCCCTCTCTCAGTAAAATTTGTGCTTCTAAGTGTGTTACAACAGACAGGTGATACGGACAGAGTTTGCCTGGTCATTTGGGGACAGACCATAGTGTTTCTGCAGCTGTCACACTGGGGGCAAGCCCCCGCTTTGATAACTGTGTAACTCCAGCCATTTGGGCAAACAAGCATGCTTTCATTCCATGTGCAAAAATATAAATTAAGGGGGACAGGTTGCACTAGAATTTTATTGTCATTGGGTTTTGTAACATTTCCTCCTTAGAGCATAAATGTCATAACCTCATCTAGCAGCTTACAAAAAACATTTCAGGGTTCACCAGTGCTCTGAGGGGCTTTAAAAACAATGATCATTTGCTAAAATGCAATAACAGGCTTTGCCAGGTTCCTGTCCTTCAAGTCAATTCAGCACTCATTGCTGCAAGGGCAGGGAAGCCCCAACCTGTCAGAGTCCATAAGATTTCCTCGTCCAAGCAGAGGTAGCAGCTACCTGGTGCTAATGCAAATCTGGGCCCTCAGAGCACTTAAGAGTTGTTACATGGGGAGGTTGCTGCACAGTTAGCTCAAACAGCAGTCTGGAATGGTCTTGCAGTCTGTCAAGCAGGCATGGTAGAGTGAATCACCCCAGCAAGCTCTCCAAGGGGTGCACAATAAGAATCAGCCAGTGCTCTAAAAATAGCAGAAAGCTCCACAGTGCTGGAGTGCAGTCACCATGCTCACATTCTGCTGGCTGGGAGCACCAGGGAGAGCCACCAGGAACACCTGCTCTTACTGCTACAAGTATTTTACCTTTAGCTGTCAGAACTGTGGGAGCACTGACTGCATGGTGTATCGTGCAGGCCATGAAGCCCAAAAACTGATCACCCAGGAAGGCGGGGAGGTATCTTAATGATAATCCAAAGTGATATAAAGAAGGGGCTCTGACTCAAACTGTCCTTTGGTTTTCTGGCAAAAAATTGGTTACTGCCTCTTTCCCCAGGCTGAATTTGTTAAAGAAGCATGCATCCATCTCCCATAAGCTCAGGTGTCTGCCAGGTGCCTTCTCCCTGTTCCTGCCATCTAGATGTGCCTGGTCATGGCAAGAAACAGGCATATGCAGGCCTGTGAGTTAATTCCTCCTGAGAGACACATCCAAAACAGTACAAATTACTCTCCCCTAGAAGTGCTGTTTCCTTGTGGTGATTATTCAAGGAGCTCCAGACAACCAGGTCACGTGCAGGTGACTCTGCTTCAGACATCTGGGGTCAGTCAGCTGAGAGGAATCAAGCTTAGAGTTCCCCAAAACAGACTGTGTTTGAGAGGAATCTGAACATTGTACAAAACCTGGCTTGGGTCAGACTTAGGACATTATTTTTCAAGCAAGGGAAGGGAAAAGATGTCCAGTTTCAACGCAGACTTTTTGCTTTGATGACAGATTTTTATTTGTTACAGTTGTCAAATGACATATCCTCCAACTCTAGCTGTTCCACCAGTCCAGTGCTGGTCATTCAGGGCTGGTACCGGGTACATTTATAAATGCACCAGGTTACCTGTGCACTCCTCCCATCCATGCTGGTCCCCTCTTTTCCCCTCCCTTTCCCTGCTAGAACGCTGTTTCCTCACTGGCCCCAGCTCCTGCAAGGACCACTGAGGGGGCTGGTTCCGCTAGATCCACCCCAGCTCAGTGCTCAATGAAAGGCACCTCCATTTCACTGACGTTGGAGGATATGGCATGGATGAAACTGTAAGTAGCCAGTTGTGGTGATGTGCTCTGTTTGTATTGCAGGTGATGGGAGTGGTAGGACCCTCCAGTGTGGCTGATGGATTACCCCTTCTTCATCTCAGCCCTTATCTCTCGCCACCTCTGCCCTTCAGCACAGCTGTTGTCCGGCTTGTAGCATTGCAGATACAGGTGTGTCTGCCCTGGCCCACGGCCAGGCCTCTAGAGCTTCTGGTTGAGACACCAACTCAGCAGTGCTCTGTTTCCTTTCTGCAAAAGCTGGGCAAAAACTGTGGAACATATACCAAAAATTAAGGAGAAGCAACATGCGAATTCTCCCTCCTTTCTGAAGGCTTGAAGTGAGCTCAGAATTCATCTGTTGGGGCCAAGCCCACAGCAAGCATCCATCAGCTGAACACTGCCATTGAAGTCCAGGGCGTTTGGCTGATGGATGCTGTTCCAGGCTCTGACAAGCAGGCTAGGATTCTCTGCAGGATCTAAGGAGTTAGCATAAGGCTTCTGCCACAGGAAGATGGGCCCTGGCTTGGGTTACATCCACCCAACCCTTCCTGTCTTCCCGTGGGACCATGTGTGTGACTGAGAGTGGACTTTGTGCTCCTCCGTTCTTACCTGAGCTGGTCACACAGTGTGCCAGCACAAAAAGCAGGGCAACTTGGCTTTTCAGCTGCTGACACAATGGTATCCTTGTTGCCAGAATTTAAAAAAAAGTTCCAGACTTTTTAGAGAATTTCACCACTATTCCTTTCTCACAGCAGCACTATAACTTTTTACAGAGTCTTTCTGCCTCTGTGTCCCTTTCCTTTCCCACTGGCATGAAATTAGTCTGAATGGTGACCAAAGAAGCAACGAATTTTCTAATCTAGCTCCAACTTGCATTTTAAATTATGCATTGGTACATGCAGCTGAATACTTAGGCAGGTATTTCTGAGCAGCAGGTGGCTTGGGAAGGAAGGCTTACAGGGACCAACACACAAAGCTATCCCTCAGAGCATGAGGCACAAAAGGACTTTTTGGTACGAACTGACACAGAAAGAGAACAGATTTCTTCCAGCTCTGAGGTAATGGTTCTTTAATGAAAACAAAACAAAACAAAACAAAAAAAGGCCACTTCCACCTGCATCAAAATATTATCTATTAAAAAAAAAAACCAAAACAGATACCAAATAAATATATTTTTAAGAATTATGGGGAACTTTTATTACCCTCTTCTCCCTTTTTACTCGTTTGTGGGCTTAAATGTAATGAAAACTGAATATGTCAGGAAAAACATGAGTCATAATTCCCAATACTTCCAGCAGAATACAAAACAGAAGTACTTCACACCCCATCAGAAAACATCTCCCAGAATTTCTCAGCCCAGGTCTGCAAGCTTGAGGGGTTGCAAGGTTCAGTTGCATTTCACAGCTAAGTCTGTAGCAACTGGGATGTTGTAAATGAGCAAAGGTTCTAGTTACAGCTGTTTGAAATACCTCCTCTAAAAGAAGGTGAAAGACCTTTCAATTTAAACTTGACTGTGTGTCAAGAAGTAAACATGCATTTTGTTTATTTTTCAAGAGTTCATTCTTTGTGTTAGGGAGGATGACACGGCAGAACAAAGTGAGGCAGAACAAAAATATGTTTGGGAATAGCCTCCAGGTTCAGACTGGAGAATATTTAGACAATGTCATTTGTGCAGTTTCCTCTGTTCATTAGTTTACTCTCTATAGTCTGTGGCAGATCCTGATACCATTCCCAGCAGTGCAGACCTTAGGACTAACACTCAGCTGACTCCTGTGGGTTACATCTGATGTTGTTAATGATAACTAGGAGTTAGGAGTCTGGGCTTCTTACATTTGGCTATGACAAGAGCAGGTGATCCCTCTTGTACTCTGTGAATTCCTTTTACTGCTGACTAAGTGGTCTGAGGGCATCTCATTCAATCAGGTCATCAATGCTGGTGTTGTGAGCAGGGTGGCCGGGGGCTCATCATTCCCTGCAGTGACTTGTGTGCGTGATCTGCTGATGAAATCGTTTAATCCTTTCTTATTATTACTGCACAGGCTTTGAAAGAAGATTTCCCCCTAAGCCATGTCGTCTCCCCATTCACCAATCAGGAAAGAAGGGAAGGAATGCTTTTAAACCTACTGATTCCATTTGTGCTCACAGTAGGATCTGGAAGCAAAGGTCTGACTAATTTAACAAAAAGAATTTTTGTCCCCCTTTTCTGACAACTGATGTTTGCACTTTCCCTGCTCTCCGTATTTTATATTTATTTTAATATTTTTATTTGGTTTTCTGTCACTGGCAGTATGTCAGCTAAGTGCCCTTTGGGTCTGAGACTGAAATGAGCCCTGTTGGGATTAGTTATTATTTCTTCTGTTTATTTCAGCTGTGCCTTGGTTCTTGAGTCAGGTCTTACACAGATGTGCTCCTGCTTTTGAAACTGGAGTGCAGGGCAAGACAAATCTGTTGTAGCAAAAGTCACAGAGGGGAGCAGAGGTCACAGAAATTGTGTACTCCCGTGGATCACAGTTTGCCCAACCCATGCCACTTGTCTTGCACAAGTCCTGCTCCTTGCTTTCTGCTATAGAGGGTTTTCACTGGTAAATCCCTAAATGAAAGCAAAGAGTAAAGGGAGAGGGGAATGCCAAAAGGAAATGAGACCACTGAATGGGACATTTCTTTGTGCTGTGTAGCTCTGTGTTTGTGTGTGTGTTGGTGCTAAAATAAACTTTGCCTTTGCTTGCAGGAGGAGAAGCAGCAGAACAAGGTGTAGGGGACGGAGCTTTGGCTTAGGGGACATTTGAGATGCATCCCATTTTGGAACTGAACAGGGTCTGGATCTTTTGAGTGTCTGTGATGGGATGTAGCCTGATCTTTCTCTCTCTTTCCCCTCCCAATGCATCTCAGACAGCCCCTGGCTGGAGCAGCCTGAGGTCCTGCTGCTGCTCCAGACTGTTATCAATATCCTCCTGCCACCTCGCATCATCAGCACTTCCCGCAGCAAGAATTTCATGCTGGAGAGCTCCCCCGCCCACTGCTCCACCCCTGGGGATGCAGGGAAGGACCTGCGGCGGGAAGGGCTCGCAGAATCCACCAGCCAGGCTGCCTACCTGGGTGAGTGAGGGCTTCTGCTGGCCACTGAGAAGAGATGGAGCTAAGGTGGAGTGCTCACGACTGTAGAGAGCACCAAAGAAAACCATCTCAGGCAGGAGCTGTCCGACCTGTTCAGAGCTGCTTTAGGCCTTGTTCTGAACAGGGGCAGAGCGTGCAGTCAGGAGTATCTGCAATATATAGCAACGTGAGTGGTGTCTGCACTGCAGCTGGAGGAAGAGCAGCACAGGTAGAAGTCGCTCAGTTTTTCTATTGCCAGATTTGCCAGATTCACAACCTCAGTCCTCAGCTGTCAGAGCCACAACGGCGAGTCAGACTGCCCATCAACCCCCAACATCACAACCTCACTGGTCCTCAGCTGTCAGACTGCCCATCAACCCCTAACATCACAACCTCACTGGTCCTCAGCTGTCAGACTGCCCATCAACCCCTAACATCACAATTTCACTGGTCCTCAGCTGTCAGACTGCCCATCAACCCCCAACATCACAACCTCAGTGGTCCTCAGCTGTCAGACTGCCCATCAATCCCTAACATCACAACTTCAGTGGTCCTCAGCTGTCAGACTGCCCATCAACCCCCAACATCACAACCTCACTGGTCCTCAGCTGTCAGACTGCCCATCAATCCCTAACATCACAACCTCACTGGTCCTCAGCTGTCAGACTGCCCATCAACCCCCAACATCACAACCTCACTGGTCCTCAGCTGTCAGACTGCCCATCAATCCCTAACATCACAACCTCAGTGGTCCTCAGCTCTCTAGGGTGAGAGGTGCTGTAGTTTGTCTGGCTGCTGGCCCCACACTCCATCCTTACTGACTGCTATGCCCTCTGGTTGTTGTAGGGTGGTCAGGATAGTACTGTGTTATCTCCCATCTGACCCACAGGTGAAAGGACAGAAAAAAAAATAAATAAATTGGAGATGCAGCATCACTGCAGGCAGTTGAGCCTGTACGGGGACAGTTTCGTCTCAAAGCACCTCTTCAAAAACAGCTCCTCTGTTTCTGATTTTGGGAGGGCATTTATCTGAAGATTTATATTTGGGTTTTATTAACCTGTATGTGAGGAATGGAGTAAATCTGATGAAAAACTGGCAGTTCATCACTGATTTAGCCCCCATCTAAACAAACTGGGATACAGATGTGTAATGGTTGAGAAGTCTTGGCCATCCTGTTAAGAAAAAGGGAATAGTCAACTTCCCCCCAACAATTCCCAGACCTTTCTGTTTTTCCCAGACCAGGGGAGCATGGAAAGGGGGAGATTCCTTGTCTCTCCTTGTGAGCAAAGTGTTAATCACTGTCCACTTTAATGCAGAACATTGTTTTGAACTTCATTGCTGTTCGTCCCCATTTGTAATGCCATGCTCTTGCTCTTGTGAATTACTGCCCTGGCTTACTGGACCATACTCGTATTTAAATTGCAGTGTGGCCATGACTCATGCAGCTGCACTGCTAGAAAGGTTCTTGTCATCACCCTATAAATCATCTGCAGATTATTGTGTTCGCTGAGTGATTCTGTGTGGATATGCTTGGTCAAGATTTTTGAGGTTGTCTGATCAGCCAGGGCTGTATTCCTACTCAGAGCTGCTTTCAAAGTATCTGATTCTGAGAAGACAAAAGAACTCTGCAGGGAGGGAGAGAGAAAGCCAGAGCAAGAAAATATAGAGGAATTTAGGTATGAAGTAGAAAAATTTCTCTGGAAATGGGACTGCCATTCCTGATCCTGAGGCCTTTACTACTAGAAGGTTGGTTGCTCCTTCCCTGCCGTGTTTGGAGACTGATAGAAAAGACAGTTGTGACTCTGAGGTACATGCAAAGCATGCCTGTGTAGGTCTGTGCTCCCTGTGGCCCCCCTATCCTTCCCCCAATGCTTGTGAGGGACACTGGAAGCATCTCTGACTGCCCTTTGCTGATGTGTGTTCCCCTGTAGCCCTGAAGGTGATCCTTGTTTGCTTTGAACGCCAGCTGGACAGCCAGTGGTACTGGCTGAGCCTGCAAGTCAAGGAGATGGCCCTGCGCAAGGTGGGAGGGCTGGCCCTGTGGGATTTCCTGGACTTTATCGTACGGACACGGATCCCTATCTTTGTGCTCCTTCGGCCCTTCATCCAGTGCAAGGTAACAACTGCTTTGGCTGCTGATGTATCACTCCCTGAAGGCAGGATAGCCCTTATTCCCCAGCTGAGAACAGAGGAACAGCACTTCTGGAAGAGCTGTATGTAGGGAGTGACCTTTCAGAAGTTAGTGGGCCTAAGAACCCTTTGAAACTAAATCACAGAGCCTTTTCCTAGCCAAAACTAAAGAGTGTGCCTGTCATCCAGGAGCTCTGATCCATGGAGTATAGCTAGTCTTAGTTCCTCTGGATGGGGAAGCGCACGTGGACTTAATTCTACAATGATGACATTCAAAGCACTTGGAAGGAGTGTGGATGTGCTGAACCTGGGAGGGTGTTGGCAGAAATCTTCCAGTAATCTCTCTTCTGCATAGAGCTGGGCAATACAGCTAACAGCCAGGAAGGACCACTCCCCTTTCCATCTCTTGGATGAAGGTTCTGACAGGACTTTTGTGCATGAACAGGCAGCTGCTAGACTATGGCATCTGGGGTTTAAGTTAATCCCAGCTCCTCGCCGGTTAACAGGCAGACTAGCACATGGTACTCTACCTTATTTAGCCTACCTTGTCTCTTGAACAGACTAAATCGTCTGGAAGGAGCTGTCTCATGACAGGATCATGAGGATAAAGCTTAGCATAAGGAAGCCCTCATCTCCATGTACCCTGTGCCACTGAGGTTTTGATCTCTGTTGAGTCAAATACAGGATTGTCCCTGAAAGACAGGTGGAAACCTTATAGATGGAGTCCAAACCTCTTGACTATAAAGCCTGCTGGCTGCAGGCTCATGCTAGTCTGGAGACTAGTCCCAATTCCCTGGTCACCATCTCCCTGCAATGCTGATGCATCCCAATTTTGCAGCTGCTGGCGCAGCCAGCTGAGAACCACGAGGAGCTGACTGCCCGACAGCACATCTCTGACCAGCTGGAGAGACGGTTCATCCCACGGCCCCTCTGCAAGAGCTCCCTCATCGCCGAGTTCAACAACGAGCTGAAGATCCTCAAGGAGGCCGTGCACAGCGGGTCTGGTAAGGAACACAGGAGCAGCTCAGGGCCATCAACCAGGCCAGATAGCTGCTTGCCCTACAGTAACTTGTGGGAACGGGGCAATCCACACACACCCTGCTTATGCTCAGCCTTGCCACTGAACAGCCAACAGAAGTCCAGGTTAGTTGTGAAATGCACCTGTCTTTCCACCAATTCTGAGTGCTATTCCCCAGCAGCTGGCTCTTGCTGTCTCAGCTGGCTTGTGCAGCCCCAAGCCCAGTGCAGTGAGCCCCTCCATGCCACTGTAAAGACAAAGCTCCTTGTGCAGAAAGGCCTGGCTGTTCAGCAGCAGCAGATCTTCCCCCTTTCTCCTGATCTCTTTCATTTTTCTCTACTGTGACATCCAGATCAGCATCCCTGAGCTGATGGGGCACCTCAGAATTCCCTCCTGCACCAAGGGGAGATTTTTCTCCAGTGACGGCCACCCCTGTTGCCACAAGATGGCAGCTGCTGCTCATACATGGCAAGCGGTTTATGTGCTTTGTTCTTAGCAAAACAAATTAAAACTGAAATGCTTCTGTGTTTTTTCCTTGGCAATAATTTGCCTTGTTTCTAAATGTGGAAGCTGATCTGTAAAACACAGGTTGTGAAAATCAGACTGCATAAGTAAAACGGAGATTTTAGAAAGGTGAGGTGAGCGACGCAGCTGTTTGTGTTTTATCACCTCCACCACCCCTGACACAGCATCCCAGAATCATTAAGGTTGTAAAAGACCTGTGAGATCATCAAGTTCAACCTTTGCCTGATCACCACCTTGTCAACCAGACTGTGGCACCAAGTCCCACGTCCAGCCATTTCTTGAACACCTCCAGGGGTAGTGACTCCACCACCGCCCTGGGTGCTTTGCAACCCTTTCCATGAAGAAATTCCTCCTGTCCAGCCCGAACCTCCCCTGGTGCAGCTTGAGGCCATCGACTCTTGTCCTGCTGCTGGTGGCAGGGGAGGAGAGGCCAACTTCAGCCTTCTTGTGGGGAGGTTGTAGAGAGTGAGAAGGTGCCCCTGCCCCTCTAGTCCAGGCAGAACGAGGTGCCCAGCGTGACAGGAATGCTTGGCTTGCTGTTGATTTCCAGTGCCATCTGTGACTTGGGTTTGGTTTTCCCCCTCTCGTGCAGCTTACCAAGGGAAGACATCTGTGAGCACTGTGGGCACCTCCACCTCTGCCTACCGCCTGAGCCTGGCCACCATGTCCCGCTCCAACACGGGCACGGGCACGGTGTGGGAGCAGGACAGCGAGCCCTCCCAGCAGGCCTCGCAGGACACGCTGAGCCGCACCGATGAGGAGGATGAAGAAAGTACGTGGCCACACACTAAGCCCCAAACACTGAAGGCGTTTTCTTGACACCCAGAGGCCATCTGGGAGGGGGACACAGTTGCCCCTGTCCCACTGGACCACGGGAGCATGAGGTTGAGCAGCTGGTGTGGCTGGTACATGGTGCTAAAGTTTGGGTTGTAACATACCTCCTCACTGCCTTCTGAGCTGTGGCAGGGCAGAGGGAAGGGCACACACAGGTTTTCAGTGCCTGAGACCTGGGTTGATGTGCAGTTGTCACAGTGCTGATCAGGCATTTGGCAGCCAGGCCTCTCTTTGGCCATCATGACAGTGGGCAGGGGCTGTGGCTCTGTAGTGAGGGTCCTGTTCCTGCAGGATCCCCAAAAGCATCAACAAGGAGTGAAAATGGGGGGCTCAAAAGAAAGGCCCATGCACTTACAGCAGAATTGCCTTTTGGGAAAAGTTAGCCTGAAACTTTGCAGATTCAGCCCAACTCCCTTTTAGCTGGGTTCACCACTAAACTTTGTACAATCTGCCTAGAGCTGTACTGCTTATACATTGTTCACATATTTACTCACTGTGGCAAAATTTCAGCCTCAGATTCATTCTGAGCCACTGTGTGGAACTGTAAGTGCCATCTTTCTCTCTGAACTGCAGCATTATTTCCTCAGCCCTGCCGTGGATAAACACTGCCATAAAATATTTCAGTACATCAGAACTGGAAAAGGCCAAAAAGAGGAGACAAAATGACAAAACCCCACCCCTTTGTTTTCTTTACTTGTAATTAAAAGTTGTTGTGGCAAAAACAACAATAAAATAATTTCTTTCCGGATACTTGATATAATTTGAAACAGCACTGAAAATTTCAATCAGTCCTGACTGCAATCCAGCTGTCTGCATAGTTCTGTTGCAGTATGATATATGTGAGTCAATTTATCCAAATTTTTGGTGACATTTTAAAATGTATATCCTGACGGGTATTGAAGGGTGTCAGTTCTTCATTTTGCTGTCAGGTACTTTGGCAGATCATAGCAACAGCTTATTTTACACCAGGAAAAGGTCCAATCACAACTTTTATGCTGGAAACACTGCATATTAACAAGCAATTTATCAATCACAGGAATTAAGCCCTAGTGGAAGCTGACTTCCCCAAATATGTTTTTCTGAGAGCCATTTAAGCTGCAAGAATACATAAATCCCTGCTCCATATTTGTCAGGTTCCTCATCCTGCAGGGGTGTCTGTGTTTGTCTTTCTGCACTGTGGCTGTAAAATCTAATAGAATATTCCAGTTTGCAGACTTGGGCTCTTGGTAAGTGAATGCTGGGCACACCTCTGGCATCCTGTTATCTCTTGACAGCTGTTGAGATGCACGTGGGGTTTGGGTGGTTGTTTCCTCTCCTTTCCTGCTTTTTCTCTCTTTCTAGATGACTCCTTGAGCATGCCCAGTGTGGTAAGTGAACAAGAAACATACCTTATGGGTGCCATTGGGAGGAGGCGCTTCTCCAGCCATCTCTCCAGCATGTCTGCACCTCAGGCTGAGGTGGGCATGTTACCCAGCCAAAGGTAAAAACATGGGCTTTTCACCTTTCCCATTATAATAACAAGAGCAGAATTGGCCCAGGTACATCAGAGATGTGGGATAGTGGAATTGGTGCCAGAATAGTGATGCTAAATTTATTCATCCTGGAATAGTTGTTGGGCCAAGGGTGCAGGGTTGGAAATAATGATTTTCCAGGATGAGCCATGTTGCGCAGGGTCCATAAGAGCAAGCTGTCAGCCACAGCAACCTTCCTCTTAAACAGTTTCAGAAACACTCAGCATTGTTATTTTTCTCTGCTACTACTGAATAGCAAAAGGAAACATGGTTTTGGGGTATTCATTGAACCAAGGAACCATACCCAGTTTGTGCAGGGGAGTGGGGAGGAATCATGAGAAGCTGGGAAAGGGGGACAGAGGCAGTTTGATTTACTTTGTTTTCTTCTGTGTGTTCTTTGTCCTTCCTAGCACAGTAACTAGCTCATCACAGAAACTAAATGCTGTGTTCAAAGATGGGATTTAATACTGTTTAAAATCTGAAATACTTGTTGATACAAATAACTTTGCCTTATTCCTGGTTGACATGAAGTGGTGAGAAAGAGCCTGTTGGGAAATGTACATCTTTAGATGTGGAGAGAAGTTTTGCATTTAAATGTGATTTTTTTTTTCTAAATAAGCAATATTTATTGTTTTATTTGTCTGTGACATAGTTATCCAATGATATCTGACAATGGACAGATTAATTTATGTTATTTCCTTTGACCCTTTAAAGAATATATTCTACATTAAGTCTTGACCACCTCTGGAAAATCAAACAACATTGTTCCTTCCCCATTCTTGCTTGGCATTAAAGAAATAATCTTGATAGATGAAGGAAAATTAACAGCTGTGGTACCTACCAGCAGAGATAGGAGAAGTGATTTACAAGAGAGAAGTTACACAGATTTTATCTGGGAGTTTTCACAAAAGGACTTACAGAAACTCATTTGACTCTTGAACTCAGTTGATTCAGTCCCTTTGTTTCTTGAAAAATTAATATGCATGACTGCATTTTCCTCAATCTTTCACTACCATCTTCAATGCATAAACTTCATAATTATGGAGTCACAGCTGACTGAGAGCAATGTTTGCTTTGTGCAATCCCAAATCACGGTGATGCTGAGAAAAAAAGACTTTAATTAACGCAGAGCTTCACTCTCTACTTTTTAAGTACATGGTATAGCAGGAGAATCACTTTTCATCTGGGAAGGGGAAGGACCAGCTCAGCAAGCACAATCATAGTTCTCAGCATCATGCCCTTTGAGTTATGGATAGTCTCTGAGCTTTCAGACTGCCTCACAAAAGTAAACTAATTAATGCTAAGTAATATTATTACTGCTTTCCTGCTGGTAACCCAGCAGACTACTTTCTTTCTTCCTTTCTTTCTTCCATGTTTTTCCTATGGCCTGAGCAGGCTGCTCCTGCCTGATGGCCGCATTGCTGAAAAGCATTGGAATTGTGTACTCCTTTGCCAAGACCCTTTCCAGCTGTTTATTTACAGTTTCATTGCACTATGAGACCTTGTTTTCCAGATGTTTGTCCTTAGAGTTGCCCCAGAATGAGAGTGGTCTATAGCTCATGGGAGATAGATCAGCCCTCCCTCAAGGAGAAGTGGCTCATGGGGAAGGAAAAAAGCTTTCTATGAAGCTGAAAGTAAACAGCACTGAAATAAATGAAAATGCTGCAGGAAAATAGCTTTGAAAACAGTTCCCTGCCTTATTTCCTTTGGAAACACATCCTGTTGAACTTCTCAGCTCCCCCAATCTCAGCAGAGATGTGGAAGGCTTCATGAAGTGTAAACTCTCTCTAAAGACTGCTCCTGTTATCAGATGTTCTTTCAGCTCCTCTGAGTCATATATGTGCTGTGAGACCAATTAATGTTACCGTCCTTTTTTTTACTTTTTTATTCCGTTGATAATTTCTTCCCTTGAAAACAGAGACAAGCGCATGCTTTTTTGCATTTTCTTTCCCTAAATTCTTAATCTCCCTGCCCCTCCTGCAGTGAACCTAATGTCCTCGATGACTCCCCGAGCCTGGCCACTGAGGGCAGCCTCTCTAGGTACAGTGTTAACACTACCTGTGTGTCGGTGTGTGTGCTGGGAAACGAGCTGTTTCCAACCTTTTGTCTCTTCCCCTCACCTTTTGTCACTCTCTCCATCTCTGTCTCTTGTGGCTCATCAATATTCAGGCCTGCAAGTCAAAGGTGTAGCAACCCACCTTCAGTTTTCAGCTTTGATTGCTAATAATCTAGAGAAGGCTAAGCAGAAGGGGAAAGAAAAAGCTGTAGTGAATGAAGCAGCAGGGGTTTTCCCCTTGTTTAGCAATTGCTTGAAAGGCATGAGAAAGATGATCCATGAGGCATTAGCTGTATCCTGCTATAAGCATTAGTCTGAAGGCTTATGTAAAATGGAAACATCTGTTTTTTCATTCATCTCACAATGGTGTCACCACAAAAAACTTAGTATCAAGCTGAGTTTTTTACCATTCACTGATAAAACTAATTATGGTAAGTTCTCTGGAATAGTGTTTTGTGGGTGCTTTACAGTAATTCTCATTATTTTTGCAAAGCATTTTCAATTCTCAAATGACACCTTAGAAATCTTGCAGGTAGACACCATAAATACAGATCTAAAATGACTCTGTCAGTGCTGGAGTTCAGGTCTAGCTATTCCCCATTATCCATAGACAGGAGAACAAACACAAATGGGTCAGGAGTGAACTTAGAAGGGAAGGCTGCACCTTTAACACCCAGATCCGTTATGTTAATCATTCTCCCTGCCCTGCTGCTGTGCTCCCACCTCTCAACCCATCCTCTTGAGGCTGGAGAGTTGTTAGTCCCAAAAGCATCTCTGCTTCCTGCCAGGAGAACACAGCCCCATACACTGGCAACATGGAGGGTAACTCGCTATTTCATTCCTGCACCAGTGGAAGCTGTGGATTTGTTGAGAGGCGTTTGTGTGAATGGTTTCTGTTCCATTAGCTTGGGTTTTGATGTTGGTAGTGCCTTTTTGGGATGGGAACAGGCTGCTGTGTTTGTTTGTAGAGCTGACAAAAGAAGAGTTTATCATCGGTGCTGTCACTAAGCTCATTCCATGCAACACTGGTGTCACTGTGTGAACCCTGCTCTGGCAGAACGGTCTCTGAGATCTTAGGAAAAGACATCAGCTTCTTGGCAGAGGCAGGAGTATTGTAACCTGGCTTTGTGACAAAGTAAGATGGACTGCATGGTCATCTGAGCTAAAGAGGTGAAGAGAAATCATATACCTCTAAGAACTTCCATTTTGTCCCTTCAGCAGCACTAAAAACTCACTACAGTTGAGGAAGAGGATAAAAGGGAAGGTCTGTTTCTGAGCTAAGGCCATAATGACCTGAAACTCATTACATCAGTGTGGGTTTTGAAATGTTTTGATCTTGTTAAGTAGGGAGTGGCCGCTCCTAATTACAGTGGTGAGGCTGAGCACTATGAGACACCTAAGTCAATAAATGCATTCAAACACAATCATTTATTTGGAGCCCTAAAAGGTAATCAGCTATTCCTATCAATTCCTGTCACAAAAATTTTCTCTAGGGACCAGGACACTCTCCTCCACTCTGCTATATGGTACAGAGATCTCCTAAAGCAAATGGGTGAGCAGATGCACTTGGGAGTCAGTTCTGCTGAGGTTTATTATCCTTTTCAAGGAGTGGGCACTAATGTCTTAAGGATGGGCACCAGGACTGCAAAGACTTAAGAAGGAATAAGGACACTGCAAATATGTCTAAAAAGATTAGGTTAGATCTCTGTGAGGAGGAAAAGATGTTTCAACTGCGCTGTTAAATGTGAAAGTTGGATTCCTCCTCTAACAGACAGCAGTAATAAAGCAGATATTGTAGAAGCTTATTGTGCTGTGGGGATTATAGGGCAGAGTTAATTTGTTTTTACATTCAGAAACATCAGTTTTGAATAAAGCAGGCTTCAGTTTTTCTTATGTAACTTTGATTTTGGCTGGTGCCCAACAGTAACTTTTTAGGATCACCTTCTTAATTCAAAAGCCAGTGTTTAGTCATAACTGAGATAAAGAAATAATATTTACTAGGGACTGGACCCCTATGGAAGGTAGGAGTCTTAAATAAATTAAACAAATTGTGACAAATACAAAAAGAATAAAGTCTGTTTCCCTTTGTGCTATAGCAATTCCATGCAGCCTTGAAGAAAAGCAGGGAAGGCAGGAAGGGGAGAGCATTGAAGTGCTCAGACAGCTTGGGGTACAGGGCTGAGGAGCATCGTGATCTCTTGTGGTTATAATCTGAGAGGACAGGATATTTTCCCAGATCCGAAAGGGAGAAGGTGAAGCCACTGTAATGGAAATCTGTTGCACAAACATATTTCCACGTAATGGGTGTGCCTATCCTAGCTTAATGGCTCCTAATAGGAAAAATCAGATTGAATCCACATTGCCAGGGCAATTGCAGCAGCAGATTTAATGCTAACTGGCTGGGATGTGTCTGGAAATACAATATATTTAACCCATTCTCCACTGCCCTTGTCCACCAACCCTTTCATTCATATGTCTAGGCACACAAAGTGCCATGATGGTGTGGCAAGCATGTACATCCCTTTAATAGACATTGAAACTCGTTGCTTCCTTTGTCTCTGTTTGTTTTTTTTTTTTTTTTTTTTTTTTTTGGCTGCATGGTTTGGTTTTCTTGTAATTCCTGAGCACCACTTCTTTTACTTGCCAACCTGACAAAGTTTGTTTGGCCCCCACTGTGTGACTGTACTGTCTGTCATTCCTTGTAGTGCTGGCAACATGCATCCATAAACTTGGGTTGGTTTGATCTTTGCCTCACCTCTCCCCTATGTAATGGGAGTAACATTACTGTGCAAATAAACCCCTGACAGAGATACTCAGAGAGTGACAGAGCATCTTTGTGTTGGGCAGGAAAAAAATCTTGTTTCTTATTCCCAAATAAATCTGGGTTGTGTCCTTTAGAAAAACTATTCTTACAAATCACGTTGCCATGGGGGGGGAATTCTGTATTCCTTGGCTGGGTCCCACACACTGTCAGAAAAATGGTGTATTCCTGGTCAGGTTTGGTAAACAAGGAGAGACAGAAAAGGAGGGAAGGCAGGCTGCAGAGAGCCAACCCTCTGCCTGCCATGCTCATTTTCACAGAAACAAGATTGGTAGTTCTGTTCCTTGATGTGAAAAGAAACCCTCACAAACCCTCATGGAAAGAAAGCTGCAAATTCAGTCACTCGTCTGAAATGGTTCTCTCTCTCTCTCTCTCTTTCCTTCTTCAAAATGTGGGGATACAGAGCAAAAGGACAGCCACAGCAGGACTCTGTTGTGCACAGGCAGCTCTGCAAAGCTCAGCTGCTCTCAGGTCCACCATTTCCCTGCAATAGGTATCTGCAATTTTAGCTTGTAAGATCATCCTAAACTATACCAATTTGTGTAGTGATTCAGTACTGAAAGTAAAAATCCACCAGCTCACTTAACTCACTTCACTTACGTTATAAGCCAGGCTGAAAATCCCAGACTCCAGCAGGAAGACATGAAGTCCAGCCTTTTTCTGCTTGCCTTTTGTTTGTCTTGGGTGCATGGGAATAGTTTTTATCTCGTGTATAGCCTCTGTGCCCTCATGCAGTCCATGCATACCCTTTATCTAATGTCTTTTTCAAGTATTTTCATATCACATGTGAGATGAGTTTGTTTCAGCACTGTAAACAGTTTTGTACTGAATATAATTGCACTCTTTCTGCCACAGACATGTCTCCTTACAGAGCTGAGTTACCTTTCCTTCATCAGAAATTGTAACAGAATTCTCAAAGCTAGTCCAGTAGAAATTTTTTTCAATAACTTCTCCAGCTAATTCCTATTTCACTGACATAGTGGTAACCACTGTAAAAACCTGTAGAAATTCAGAAGAATAAGTTTTTACGTAATCCTAGAAACAGAAGATTAAGGAAATTCACCAGGCTGTAATTTCAGGTAGTCTGGATGACAAATATAGAGACTAATTTAAGTGCAATCTCTTTGCTTTAATAAGGAATGATGTGATTGATGCTTTTGGATTCATCAGTCATCTGTGCTGCAGTCACTGTCTGAGTGAAGAACATAGTGCTGACAGGAGGGAACTGTGAGGGCTCTGCTTATCCCTAGGCAGGTGTCTATGTGGTGTTTAGGATGCTTGGTATGTAAAGCATGTCAATATCCTATGGAAAAGCTGGGATATATGTTCCAGAGACTGATTATTTCGTTTGGAAGACCTGTCTGAGGAAGAAAAGGACTCAAATATATCTTGTTTGTTTTGGCTTTGAGCTTGCTGAAGCTTTTCCTCTTTTTCTAAGGCAGTGCAGCTGCGGTGACATTGCTGAGAGCATGCCCAGGATTATTAGGCTGTAGTTGTCAATCAAAAGAATAACAGCTTCAGGGCCCCAAGGTGTCTCTCTCCTTGAAGCTGCCCACTGTCTCCCCTGTAGAAGTGATAGAAACACATGGATATGGTTCAGTGCAAAGTCCAGCTTTAGTTTAAATGACAGGGAGGAAGGAATAAGGCTTTCAGATCAGGTAACCAGACTTTGCCCCTGTTTGAAAGAGAGGTGTCTGCCAAGGAGGCAGGAACTTCCCTTGGAATGGAGAATGACCCCTTCCTTCTGAATTATTATAACTTTGAAATTAATGGGCTTTCAGTCAAATATATGGGAAAAGGAGTAACAGTTCTTTACTAATATGTATACATGTGTAGCAAGGCAAAGGAACAGCCCCAAACAAGCAGAAGCAGGATCCCAGTTCCAGCCCTCTCTCGGCTGCAGGCCCTTTCCCTTTGGTGCGGTTCCGCTCACAGCCGGCAGGGGCGCTGTTGGCTCCGGGCCGGGCAGGGCGGGTGCGATGATTCCCCCGCGCCTGCAGGGGGCGCTGTGCCGGGGGGGGGCTCCGCCGCGTCCCTCAGCGGCAATGGCGGAGGGTCAATGGCGAAGAGGGGCTGCAGCGGGAACCTCGGAGCGGCGGCTGGAACGGCAGCAGAAACTCCGCAGCTGTAGCAGGGGCCGCAGGGTGTCCCGGCAGGCAGGGGTGTGGGTTAGAGTGCAGCGGAGAAGCCCGAGGCAGCGGCAGAAAGCAGCGGGGCTGGGCAGCAACAGCCGGGCTCCTCCACAGCAGCTGGGGACATGCACCCTCCGGCAGGGGGTCCCGGTCCTCTCCCCTGAGGCACCCGAGCACATGGCAAGGGTCCTTTCCAGTGAGGCAGGGTGCCAATAAGGTCCCAGTTCAATGGCATCTCTCAGGAAGCAGGGCAGGGCTGGGCTCTGGCGGCAGCAGTGAATTCCCTCCTCAGGCAGCAGCTCTGAAGCCAAGAGAACAGGAGAGCTCGGAGCTGCGCCAGCCCCTTACTCCCCCAGCCCAATTCTCGGGGTATCTGTCCCTCCAAGAGAACCCCCCCAGGTAAGAGAGTGGCCAGCTGCATCCTTCCCATAGAAACTTCTTTTGTCTCTCCTGAGTATCGGTCCTTTAGTTCCTTAGCGACAGATGGGCCAAAATTCCATGAGAGAAACAAACAAAAGGAAAAATCCTAAACCCCAACAGCCCTAGAGCAGAGCAGGAAACCCTCCATGTTCTGGTCCTCCACACCTTCTAAGGACAATGGGTAACTTCTGCCAAAGTGAAGAATGAGCTGCTCAGAAGACAAAGCTTTTCAAGCCTCTCCACAGGCATCCTCCGCCTCTTGTCTGACCATGTCCCTAGGTTTGTCTTCTTCCTCCATCCCTGCATGGTCTGGTGATTAGCTTTCATTCTCTTGGTGGTACACACAAACTCCAGGGAGATCCAAGGGAAGTATCTAGAGAAAAGAATGCTGTTTTCCTTTAGATTAATGCAAGCCAAACACAAAATGGATTGCAATACTGAATTCTCCAACAGTGTGTATACCAGCTAGAGCAGGAAGTTGCTCAAGTAGGACATGTCACTCAGTGGATTCCAGTCTGGCCTAATAAAAGCAGCTGCCTGAGTTAAAAGAAGTCCATCTTAAATGTTAGTGACTACTGTAGTCATAGGTCTCTCAGCTAAAGTGTTCTGTGACGGCTAAATGTTTAGTGTTTGGAGGAATACAGTGCTTGGATAAAAATGAGGGGAGGGTGGTATTTTTATATTAAGTAGATTGAATGGTCAGTTGAATGGTAGTATGAGATGGTACATAGCCAAGTGTGTTTTATTGCTAAAGTTTCTTCTACTGCAGGTTTTCAGATATTTTGTGCCAATATATTAAAACCCAAAAAACTGTGTTTATCTATCTACCTATCTATCTATCTTATCTATCTTATCTATCTATCTATCTATCTCTAATTTTTGTTTACTTGTCTCTTTTGTTTGTTAGCCACAAAAAGACTTGAGGCTGCAAGTGTTGAGTGTGGGGCCTTGTTCACATAACTCATGCATCCATTATGTGAATGGATCCTTTGTCACTTTGCGTTTGTTTTTTGTTTGTTGACTTAAACTGAAATGAAAACCAAATGACAAAATTGTGATGAGGCCACGGAGTCTTACTTGGGAAGAAAAAAAATAGCTTTTACAACACTGTCCTTGAAAAAAGGAAAAGCAAACAAGGCTTTTGAGCTAGGAAGCTGATGTTCCTGCCTTCACTGATGGGGCAAAGGATGCAGAGAAGTGAGTGCTGCTCAGTGGGATGCGTCAATCAATGACTGAAAACTGAAATCTGCAGTTATTTGTATTTGGATGCTACCTGTGCGTGGCCAAGTCCTGAATGCCATGACTCCACCTCCCACCCTTTCCTAAGCCCCGGAAGCCACAACCCAACAGACATGTCCCCTCCCATCCTTCAAAGACTGCTGCTCTTTGAAGTGACTGTGCCATTAGTGGTTGGTCAATCTATTGTTTATTTATTTATTTTAGTCCCAATTGCCAGGACACCTACTAGTTATGCAGCGTGCTTCTGTGCTTGGCCTAATGCTGTCAACATCTAACAGGGTGGCAAGTGTGCAGAGCGAGCCAGGACAGCAGAACCTCCTTCTGCAGCAGCCCCTGGGGCGGAAGAGAGGCCTACGGCAGGTGAGGACACAGGCAGGAAATGAACCTTCTCTCCTGCCATGTGATTTGGTTTGGCTTTTCTTGTATGTGGCTGTTTGGATATGATGTATGGATGTGATGTGTCCCTTCTACCTAATTTTTGCCATACTAGTGCAGTCCCTTGACTTAGCAGGAGCCAAAGCACAAATCGGAGATGTGAAGCCAGGCAAATCCCTAAGAGAGGAGGTGCCCTTTGTTTTAAATTCCTCAGTCTTGTCCTCTGCAGGCTTTTTTCCTCTTCTTATTATTAAATGACAGTCACACAACCTGCACTGCATTACATTCAGTGTTGAAGCTGAAAAGGCACAAAGCCCAAAGGTTCATATGAAGGAGATGTGTGAGCCATGGAAACCTTAGAACACATTTCTGCTAAAAGCAGAGTGAGTGGACATCTAGAGGTGCAGCCAGTGATGATGTGTTCTCCTTTCAGAGAAGCTGTGCGATATGTGAACACACATCAGCCTAACTCTCTCTTCCAATGTTTAGCTTCGACGACCACTGCTGTCACGTCAGAAAACTCAAACCGAACCCCGGAGCCGTCACGGAGCTCGGCTTTCAACCACGCGGCGGAGCATCCAGCCAAAGCCAAAACCCTGCGGTAGGGCAGTGCTGCATTTCCAGAACCACCACTCCACACTGCAAAGTAGAAAATGTGGTGGTTTTAGCTTAAAGAATAGTAGGTTATTAGTAGCTTATATTGAAGTGAAGTCCCAGCAGCTTTATGCTTTCTCCTAGTACATGGATATCCTATCAGAAATCCACCCTCTCAAAACACTTTGATGGTTTCTCCAGAGGTTTTCAAGGTCAGATGGGACACGGACAATGAATTATCTTGTTTTCAAGAGTTGTGGTGAATTTAGGGGATGGGTTCCCTCTAGTCAGGAAAAAGTCTAGTCTAGTTATCCAAAACCTCCAGATTGTGCAAGTTTGGAAGATGCTGTTGAGAGTATGAGAAAGAAGGAAATGTCCCATCATAAGCATAGAAGTACAGAGCTTTAAGGACTATGTATGGAAATGAAATGTAGGAGTGTTTTAGTCTTTGCTGTATGTTTCCAGGAGACAGCACTGTCAAGCTGAGCAGGTGGCTGTTTTTGGTACCATCTGGAGTGAGCAGTGAGCTTTGGAGAAAACATCTGGAAGGGCAGAGGTTACTTGTGAAGTTTCTTGAGTTTCTAAGTGCTCAGCAGGAGTGTGCTGGGGCAACAGCACTGCTGGAGATGTTTGAAACATAAAAGTAAACCAAAAATAATTAAGAGCAGGAACAGGAATATCAGCTTTACTGTTTTTAGTCTTGTTGTCTTTACTCTGTGCTCTTCTGTTATTCCTGGCTAGTGGACTTAGTCTGCAGGAATGAGGGGCTATCTGCTGCATTTTCTCAGATTTTCCGCAAAACCTTGGGCAATTCTCCTATCTTTTTGTATGACAGTTTTTCTTTTTTTATTTGAGGGCAGAAATGCCTAATTGACATGGGAATTCAATTCAGTGTATTCTTCTGGAATGGAAAGATGCTATGGGTGGTATTTTTCTCACCAAGTCATGACAAGAGTAGGTGTGGTGGCTAGACTTCAGGAGATCCTAGAGTCTTGCTGTGGCAGTAGTGGAAGCCCAGGGTAAAAGGCTTTTAGATTAGATGTCGATTAGACAGCTTATATAAAGATGGAATGAACCACAAATCCTGTCTTAGTTGCAAAAGCTCCAGGGATTCTCCCTCTTCTTTTCTTGTGTTTTTCTTCCCAAGTTTTAACCCTCAGTATTCTGGGCTTTGTACCTGCAGCAGAGCAGAAGCGGTCGGTGACGTTCACTGAAGCCCAGCCTGAGGCACCCCCAAGCTGTGCCGTGGAGCCGGCAGCACAGCAGCTGGGCTGCAGCCGCAGCAGCCCCCAGGCCACCAGCCAGCAGGAGCCCCTCAGCAAACCTGTGCTGACCTCCTCGCCTGCTGTCGTTGTAGCTGATCTTCACAGCCAGGTAACGTGACTGGTGGCTTTGTAGCCTGCGTCCCTCTGCTGCTCCATCCCAGGCACGGATGCGTTACAGCACTGTCATGAAAGCAGGAGAGTGAAGACAGCAAACTCTCCTGTGTGTCTGTTCTTTAGGCTGTTTGCTGTCCAGCCCCCTGCTTCTGTAAAACCATTCCCTTCCAGATTTCTCCAACAATTCTTAATTTGAAAATATATTCTCTGCATCTTCCCTTTCCATCTTCCCATCACGTACAGTGTCCTTCTGGACCTAATCACCAAGACAAGCTGTCCCCAACAGGTTTTCACAGCTTGCTTCCTTAGAGATGCCTCCTTAAGGAAAGAATCCATCAAAGCCTCAGGACTGTTTTAGCAAAAGCATCACATTGCAAAAGAAATTGCTTGTCCAACATTTTCGTATGTTGGACCCCACTGAGGATAGTGCAGGGACAATCCCAGTCATCCCTTCAACACATCAGTGACATTGAGATCACTTTTATACACCCAGATACTCAAGTGTCTTTTGAGGTTATGTTCTTTGCCATAAACAAATGAATGATCTCTGTCTTGAGAATCATAGAATGAATCACAGAATGGTTTGGACTCATTCCACCCCCTGCCATGTGCAGGGACACCTTCCACCAGATCAGGTTGCTCCAAGCCCCATCCAGCCTGGCCTTGAACACTTCCAGGGATGGGGCATCCACAGCTTCTCTGGGAAACCTTTTCCAGTGCCTCACTATCCTCAGCATAAAGAATTTTTTCCTAATATCTAATGTAAACGTACTCTCAGTTTCAAGCCATATGCTAAAGAAAGATGAAATGAGATGTTAATGACTCAAATCAGATAACCTTTCTGATCGTTGTTGTAAATTTGAATCACCAGCAAAAAATATATTGTCAGGTGTAGTTTTAAGGGATTTATAATCTGCAAGTGCCTGGTTCTTTATGGTAAAATGTATATCTGAATGAGAAAATACTTTGTAGACCTTCCTTTCCTTTCTTCCCTCCTCTCCCTCCTGCATTCTCTGAGCCTGACCACCAGCTCTCCTCAACTGCAGAGCGAAGCACTCTCTGCTGAGGAGGAGAAGGAAAAAGAGGAGGGCTTGGAGTCCCGGCCAACAACAGCACAGAGCACCCCACCCACCCAGCTCTCTGACACCGAGGACTTCGCTGGCCTGGAGACCACCAGCCTGCTGCAGCATGGGGACACTGTCCTGCACATCAGTGAGGACAATGGCATGGAGAATCCTTTGCTGGCTACTCACTTCAGCTTCACGCATGTGGAGCTTGGGGAGACGGATGTTGATCTAGATGAATCTCACGTTTAACTCCTGGGGAAGTACAGTAGTGGGAGGAGGAAGGAAACATGTACCTTTCCTTAGAGTTCCCTGCTAAATAGTAACTAATTAAAACAAGAGCACTTTATTATCTAAAAGCAGGAAATAGCTATCAGCCAGTTGCTATAGACTGGCAAATTTCTATTTGTGAGATCTCTTCAGTTCAGGGCAGGACCATAGGAATCAAGAATTTGTTCAGAATTCTCAGGATAGGGGTGTGTAGGAAAATGTGGTTCGTAGAGCCCTGATCTGGCAACCATGTACTGTGATCAGCAGCCTCACTGGGTAATGGGCTGTTGCACTGTGTGAGACAGAGAAGTCTATTCTGAGACTGAGCCCAAGATTTATTTTTGTAGTGTTTTTGAGAGGAGAGCTATACAGCAGCTGAATCCAAGGCTCCTACACCTTGAAAACAGTGAAAACTGACAGAAAGTAATTTTCTCAAACCTGGGACCATTGTTTCTAACACACAGAGCAGTGATAAGCACCATAAAGCAATTTAGACTTTTTTTTTTTTTTGGCACTGCAGACTTTAGTTGAGTTTACTTTTGTCTGTTAGTTCCATTCCACTCTGTAAAATATTGTCCTTGTGCTACAAAAATATTTGCTCTGTAAAACTAAATACAGTATATGCTGTAAGGATATACATACAGGAATGCATGTGCTGTGCACAGGCACAGATGGGCAGGAGCTGAGTGGTCTGCAGGTGGTGTAAATAGCCCACAGTGTCCTGCTTTAATGTACTGAGCTATTCATCTCCACAGTTTAAAAAAAAAACCCCAAGAAACTGCATCTGGAATGTGTGGACCTTCTGGTCCTAAGCAACTGCTCCCCTGATGCTGTTGGATGTACGTAGAGGGATTTAAAGCAAATATTTATATATGGTATTTTCATGTTACTATATATATAAATATATATGTACATTGTAAACAAAAGTTGGATATCGCAGGGCAGAAACTTAATGAAAGAATCTATTTTTGGCATGCTGAGATTGTATTTTAAAAGGTTCCATTTTATGTATGTAATGTTCATGGCTGCAAGTATCAGACAAATGTATGTAACATTTATAGAAGGTGGAGATCCCTGGGGGGATCAGCTGAAGTCACAGCTGAGTTAAGGGGTTTTGCTGCAGCATCATGGAATTACATTGAAATGTGAATTTAGCCATTAGGTGCTGACAGGCAAACTGCAAAACAGCTGTGAAACAAACCATGAAATCATCAGCAATGCCCAAAGATACCCTTGGGAATCATACACTGCCTTTTTTGGCTCATGTTAGACTAACTACAGTTTATAATCATGTCATTGTTGTGCAGAGGAAAATGTTTTGGACCATCCTGAGAGTATCTAAAATGTGCTAATTACCACTTTGTCTCCTGAGGGCTTGCAATTTGGACACACACATCATGAACCAGCCTTAGTAAGGAGGGAAATGATTTCCTCCTAGCCATCTCCAAAGAAAGGACTCGCAGCTCTCCTCACCAGCTCTGAAATAGCTGTTGAAGTACTGCCCTAGGAAGGGCTGCCTTGCTGCTGTAGTGCAGCACACAGGTTTTCCTGGGGCCACCACAATTAACCACACACCTGACAGCAGGTTTCAGCCTGCCAAGCCCATGGAGCCTTAGGCTGTGCTACCTGGCATTTGCCAGATGCTCGCATTTGACAGGAGCTGTGCATACCAGTCTGGGCAGGGAACTCACTCACATCAAACCTCTGAGGAGAGCAAAAGCCATTTTTCTCCCAGGTGCTGAGCATGCTCTGCTACCACTCTGTTCGTGAGATGGAGAATCTCAGCATGTCTTGGGAACAGCAGGGCTGAAAAGGCAACTATTTTTATAGTGCACCCCCACATGTATGGGGCTATGTAATGTACAGGTGGTGCTCTAATGCAGCTCCAAAAGGTACCTGGTCTTGTAAGAGAGGGTTTTAGGTGGAGGTGACAGTGTCCCAACGGATGTCCTGGATGACAAACTGTTTCCTCTGATGACCAAAACACACTGTACTGCTTCTTATCTCCTTAGTGCACTGGAGCCAGCACCAGCTACCTGTAGGATGCTGCTTTAGATTAGCTCCTAGCTCAGAGGTCACTCCAAGAATTGCTAAATTCCAGATGTTAAGTTTTATTATTAACACTGACGCACAAATGAGAAAAAACCCCAGAGCTTCACTTTCAAGTCCCAAGGTAGGCTTGGTCACTGGCAGTCTGAGGGGGAGGAAGGCTTCAGACATGAGCTGAGTAAATGACCGGGACACAGCACATACAGGATTCATGGTGCACTTAACAGAGTGACCTTTTCTGCTGAAAATGAGGAAGCATCTTCCTTAATGAAAAGTAGAGGCCTTCTCACAGCACTCTACTCTAGAGATGACAAAATAACTGTGATTTACTTCATTTAATTCAGTGTATATAACTTTCCAGTTTCCACTGTCGCAGGTGAATCCACAGTAGTAAGCCATAGCAAGGACTAAAATGCCTCTTTTTAATGTCTACCCTACTAGAAATCAATGCAGCTTATAAATGATGTAATCTGTGATTTAGTTTTGTCCAGGTGGCTGGGCAGCTGGCTGTGGTTTCGTGGGATGGTTGCTGAGAGATGGCACAGACAGGCCAGCCCGTCAGCCTGACTCCCCACGTGTTTTACTGTCGTATCAGTTGCATTTAACGCCGTCCTGATGAGGGGCATACAAAGTACTTTAGCTGGTTTGTGCTTTCCTCCAGTATCTCTGTACCAGAACTGGTGTTATTTCTGCTGTGAAGACAAACGATGCTGCTTTACATAGCGTTAGACGCCTTAAGCGCATGTCGTGTTCAGCGATGTCCGGCTGTGCCTGTCTTGTCCATGTGTCAGTCGCTCCTGCTGCCTCAGCATTTTATGCAAACGTTGTCCCGAGGATTAAATACAAAGGAACGACGGCAAAGGACAGAGTTGTGTGTTTGATCCTTTTGCGTAACACGGTCGGTCTCTGGCGCTCTGAAGAGTCTCGGTAGGCGGTTTTGTTCCGGGATACCCACAGCGCTGGTTAATGTTTACCCACCTGCTCCCGGGCCTGGCGCGGGGGGGCCGCGGCAGCGGGCTGTGCCACTGCCTCTGCCCAGCGTGGGGCTGCAGCTGTGCTTTGGGGCCGACAAAATGCACTTCGTTGGGAACCTAAAATCACCTACACAAGAGTTATTACTGTTATAATTTCCGCCAGTCCGGGACGGAGAGTGCGGGCAGGCCCCGTTTGTGCCGCGTCAGCACAGCGCGGGGGCGGGGCCGCGGCCCAAGATGGCGGGGGCACCGCCCCGGCCCGGCCCTCCCCTTCCCCGGCCGGCCCGCCCTCCGTCCCGGCAGCAGCCGCGGCGGCAGCGATGGCGTCGGGGTGTCGGATCGGTCCCTCCATCCTCAACAGCGACCTAGCGGCGCTGGGCGCCGAGTGCAGCCGTATGCTGGACTGCGGGGCCGACTACCTGCACCTGGATGTAATGGACGGGTAACGCCGGGGACGGGCGGGAGCGGCCGGGCCGGGGGCGCCGGGGGCGGGCGGATCGGCCCGCCCCTCCCCTCCCGGCCGGCTCGGGGTAACCTGTGGGCGGGGGCGTCTCTCTCTTCGGCCCCAAGACACTTCGTCCCGAACATCACCTTCGGCCACCCCGTCGTGGAGAGCCTGCGCAAGCGGCTGGGCCAGGAGCCCTTCTTCGGTAAGGGCCGGGGGCTGCGGGGCGCTGCTCCTCCGGCAGCGGGACTCGGCCCCACTGCCCGCTCGCTCTCCCCTTCCAGACATGCACATGATGGTGGCCGCGCCTGAGCAGTGGGTGAAGCCCATGGCAGTCGCTGGTGCAAACCAGTACACCTTCCATCTAGAAGCGACGGACAATCCCGGGGCACTGATAAAGGACATTCGGGAGAATGGGATGAAGGTGAGGGGAGTACACACTGTGCTCTGTTTAACTAACAGCTGCCTTGCTGGCAGGTTCTCTGTGCTGACTGATGATGGGACCCGAGGGAACAACCTGCAGCTGTATCAGCGGAGGTTTGGGCTGGATATCAGGAAGAGGTTCTTCCCCCAGAAGGGGGTCGGGCACTGGACAGGCTCCCCAGGGAATGGTCACGCCCCAGGGCTGCCAGAGCTCCGGGAGAGTTTGGACACCACTCTCACGGCCAGGGGAGGATTGGTGGGGTGTCTGTGCAGGGCCAGGAGTTGGCTTTGATGAGTCTTGTAGGTCCCTTCCAACTCAAGATGTTTTGCTTCCCTGATTTTACGAAAAACTCATTGTTGCCACTTCAGGTGGTCTGGGATTGGCACATGCAGCCCTAACACACTGTGCATGAAGTCAGTCTTCAGCTTTAATGAAGAAATTACGGAATTTTTAAATAAAGAAGCGTGTTCTTCCTGCCATTACCCAGATGCGCGATTACTTTCCTAGGAATCTGCACTGAGCTCAGGCCAGTCTTGCCCTTATGTGCACTGATCCTAAAGTGCACTTGGTTTTGGCTTCCCTTCCTGCAGGTTGGCTTGGCCATCAAGCCTGGCACTACAGTTGAACACTTGGCACCTTGGGCCAATCAGATAGACATGGCTTTGGTGATGACGGTAGAACCTGGCTTCGGAGGACAGAAATTTATGGAAGACATGATGCCAAAGGTAAACTGTGTTTCATTATTTATTGAGTTAAAAGCTAAGTAATAGTAGGGAGTATAGTGGTGAAGTAGATAAATGTTTTCTAGATATATAAGAAGCTGTAGGGTGGCAGCTCAGTGCCCACCTTTTTGTCTGGTTCCTCAGGTTCAATGGCTGAGGACACAGTTCCCCTCCTTGGATATAGAAGTGGATGGAGGAGTTGGGCCTGACACCATCCATAAGTGTGCAGAGGTAAGAGGCTGCAGCAGAGCAGCATTCTCACTTACTGTGCTGAGAGACTTACCAACTCCCAGAAAATAAAGCTTAGGATGAATTTTTAGTTTTCAGAGGAAACCGTAAAACACATTTAATGTCAGAATCTCTTCGAGGTCTAATCTTGTGGCTTTTTTAAAATAGTGGCTATTGAAATCTCCCCTAAGCTAAAGAAGTTTGTTTCTTTTATGTTGGTGTAAATAGCAGTGATGTGAAATTGTGTATTTGGGCAAGACCTGTTTCCTGAACTTGATTTGGGGTTGTAGTTAGAGGTGTGTCACCTGTGTTGCACCTGTCTTGAGCCCAGAGTTGACAACTTGCAGTGTTTACAAGCGAGCTGTAGGCAGTGGTTCTGTTCCATGTGACTGAGCAGGTGTTTGGTGTCTTGCAGGCAGGTGCCAATATGATTGTGTCTGGCAGTGCTATTATGAAGAGCGCAGACCCGAGGTCTGTGATCAACCTCCTCAGGAATGTGTGTTCAGAAGCAGCCCAGAAGCGCAGTCTGGATCGATGAGACCTGCCCAAGCTGTGTTCCAGAAGGCTCTGGGCATGCAGGAGAACCCTTTTCTTGTGCATAAGGGGGCTGGATGAACACCAACTACAGAAACTTCTTGCTGCTGAACAGAGGAATCATTCCTTCACTGCAATGAAGCAGGCAGCAGTGGGAAACATTCTGGCTGTCTTTCAGGGTTGGAAATGCAATGGTTTGAACCTGTCTCTTGATTTTGTGGAGGCTGATTTTGTGGCACAACCTCTAATGCTGACTGGATTGAACTACAGTCAGTTTGTTGCTTGCTAGAAGAGTGTAGCATCGCCACAAGAATCTCTCTTGTGGAAGACAATCAAACTGCCTTCTGCTGTCTGTGTTTTGTCATTTGATCTGTGCATTCCTACAAAACTTTTCCACTACTGCATTAAACACCCCTTCCTTGGTGTGTTAAGTTCTTTAAGCTGACTGTCCTAAATGAGTGGGTTTGGGAGTAAGTTTGGGAAAAATGCAGCTTAAGAGGGCTAAAAAAATCCCAGTAATGGTAGAAATGTTCCTGTCCTTTTTTCTCTATTGCATTGGAAGTACTTGGCCTGCAGAAGTCAAACATCAAGTAAGTCAGTGCAGCATCTTTACCAGATCATGAAGTGGAGAATATCTTCTCATTTACCTTTCGAATAGCCAGTTAAGACAGATGTGTCTGAAATTCCTGGAAGTGATGGAATTCCTCAGAAGAATGCTTTAATATTCTTCAGACAAGTAAAAACCTTTATCTTGCTCTACAATCTCCTTGGTTTGTACATGTCTGAGTAAATTATTAAGATGGTAACATACAGAAGGGGTATCTGCTGAAGAGATATGCAGGTTTAAATGCCTGGAGATGGGTCTGTAAAACAGCTTGTGGAATCAAATAGTTATCAGTCCTTCCATTTGCTGTGTCCACAGGCCTGGCCTGTTTGGGCACATGAAAGGCGAGTTATAGTGCAATGGAGGAAGACTGAGCAGGCCTGTCTCCCATGGCACTAATCAGCATTGTTGGCTCTTAAATATGTCATGGTATTCTGTGTGGTGTTTTTTCCCTTTAATCTGCTATTAGAGAAGGGTTGCAAACAGTCTGCTGCCCTGGGGGGCCAGGCCAGGAGACTCAGCAGCTGCAGCTAGGCCACTTCCACAGGGCCAAAGTCAGGTCTGTTGTCTGCAGCAATGCTGGGCAGGTGTTTCCTGGCAGCTGCTGGGGCAGTGCTAGAGCCTGGGACCTGTGAGGTGCCCCACAACGAGAGCCACTGCCCTTGGTAAGCAGGAGGGGCTGAGGCTAGTTCAGACACTCTAGACAAGTAGCTCAGATAGCTGAACTGCCCCTTTTTTTCTGCGTGGTTAAATGTGGTTTAGGTGAACAAACATTGCTTCCCGTTTCCACTTGCAAACCCCTTTGGGAACTAGCACAAGAAAAACGGAGTTGTCTGGACCTATTGTACTGAGATGAATTTCAGAAGTTTGCCAAAAGCAAGCTTGGTCATGAAAGGCTGTAGTCCCAGAGGCTATTGGGTGTGTGTTAGAGTAGCTTATCCATGCTTCTGGAAAGAACCAGCGTAGAGTTTAATGTATGCATGCACAAACAGTCGCAGCTCTGGTAGGTGAAATGCAGGCTGGACAGCCACCAGCTGCTAGGAAAATGCTAGTTCAGGATGTGGAGTCTGGCTTTTCATGCCATTGAAAGCAGTAGGACAACAGCTGTAGTATACTAACCTCCTGCAGTTGAGTGTAAGCTGGATTGAAAGGGTAATCAAACTATTTCTGCTTTTTTTCCTAATTAATTTGGGGATGACATCCAAGTTGTGCTAGGTAATTGGTGGTACTAGGCTTTGTGGAACCTTAAGATACGTTCTCTGTTCATAGGTGGCCATTTTGTAATTGTTTTAAAGATGGTGAGTTTGCACTTGCACTGACTCTTGGGTTAAGAGTTTTGTGGGAGAGATGTTACACCCACAGAGTAAAATTACTTAATTGCTTCTGTCTGAATCCCACCCAGGTGGGTTTATGCAGGTGACTCCTGCTGCAACAGCTTTTTACACATCTAAGGTTAAATCTGTTACTGACCACATCCATGAAATCACAGTAATGAATGATTCTTGTTCTTTAACACTTAAGACTGTTTCAGTTTGTCACTTTCTGTACATTTACAGAAGTGATCTGTTTGGGGCCTGTTTAGGCCTGTCCTCCTGTACTCAGTAACAGGCCCTGAGTCCCAGGACTGGAACTGAGTGCTGACATGAAAACCCAGAGAGCTGCTTGCATGGGCTCCCCAGAGCTGAATAAACCCCAGGCCCATCAGATAGTGCAGTCCTCTGATAAGGTTTCAGCAACAGGGGAGAGCACAGCCTGTTGTATTGAGGCACATGGTCTAGAGTGGTCCAGAGTGATCTAACAGCACAGGTCTGTCGGACCTGGAAAACAGGATGAAAACTCGGACAGAGCCAAGTCACACTGGGCTTGCACATGTGCTGCACAGGGTGGTACAGCCCACAGCCCTGAGAGAGAGAAAACACTGCAGGAAATGCACACAGAGCTTAGTTTTAATAGGGTTTAAAAATTCTTATTTGTACTTACATTCCATTAACGTCCTGGATGCAGAGATGAAGCGTTTTAAACCCTCAAAGCAGCAGGAAGCAGAACATAAGTGGTGTTAAAAAATGCCTCAATTGAACATGGTAAATAAAGCACATGGGAAATGGCTTTGTGCAGCTGCAAACACCCACTTTCATGCATGGGGGGGGGGGGGGGGGCTTGGTTATGTTTTAAGTTGGTATTTCACAGTCAGTCTTTGTAATACCTTCAGCCACAGCAGAAGCACTAACAGCTGTTTTCATAGCTTAACAGCCAAAGAGAGGTTGGGTTTTGTCAGGGGTTTTATTTTCTATTTAAAACTTAGAAAAGGAATGAAAACAAGTGGGGAATTCTGCACATTTTATGGCTTCAAGGATGAGCCTGGCCCTGAGCCCTCAGCCTGCTCCCACAGCAGGTACAGCTTCCTCATTACACAACCATTCATGCAAAACTCAACTGTCTGGAGGTGGGAGCCCAGCTGTGCCAGGACATGGGCTGCAGGCAGTAAACCAGAGTAGCAGTGCTGAGTGCAGGTGCTTGCAATAGAGGAACAAATGAAGGGAGAGGGCTGGCCCTGGAACCAAGTTGAGTTCAGCAAGTTTTCTAACCTTGTCCCAGTACTGAAATGGGGCTGCTGGAAAATCAGGTGGCTCCCTGTCTGGAGCCAAGACACAGAGTGGAGACAGAGGAGGCAGGGCACAGGTCTGCAGCTTCTTGAGAACCATCTCCTCTGCCATGTGCACACAGCACTGCCCACCCGGCCCTGCCAGATGGAGGGATGCTGGAGGTGTGCAGGTGCTGGGGGCAATGCAGCCTGTTCCTGCCTCCACTGGAAGGGGGGCCTGCCACATGCACATACCCTGCTCAGCTGATGGCAGAGCCCTGTGCACTGGCACTGCACGGAACATCCCCATACTGAAACCGTGGGAGGAGGAACAGCTCTGGCACTGTGCTCCAGCAGGCACAGTTTGCTGTCACAGGCCTAGCCAGCTGAGAGGCAGCTGTTGGAGAAAAGATTTCTGCTGGGAGTGGACTGGTGTAATGACCAAATAGACATTTTGCTTCTGTCTTGTGCCTGCTCAGCCTTTCTCTAACTACCCTTTTTATTGCTGTGTCGTGAAGCAATAGTGAGTTCCCACAAGGGCTGGCAAGAACATACAAGAGGGGACACAGCAAACATAGTTCCCCTTGCTCAGACCACTGCAGCCCCTGCAGTGGACAAGGTGCCCACCAGCTGCTTTAGCCCACACCAGGGCTGGCCACGCAGCCACACGATGGTTTGGCAACCACAGCTGGGACCTGAACTACAGTGTAGGGATGCTCTGCAGTTCCCCAGGCTGACCAAACTGGAATAACCCAGCTCTCATAACACAGGGGGTCTTTGGCCTCTTTTTAACACCCTTCTGTTTCCACCCTCCAGTAAAGAAAAACCCTCCTGTGACGGGCTGGATTGTATTTCCACTTCCTGGCAGCACTTTCAGGACATGGAAGGCAACTGGCCTGGCTGGCTGGTTTACTTGGTCTGTCCCCTCTCCTAAAGTGTAGGAATCCTTCCCTCTGTCCCAGGGATCAGACAACAAAGGAAGCCCATACCTTACAACAAAGCTGGGTGAGAGCTGGTCAGATCAGGTTTCTTAAGGAGTAGATAGGGGTATGGAAAAGACCTGCAAAACATCTGAGACACTGACTTTTCAGAAACTTTTTCCTGGAAGCAGATGCACATGCAGGGCAAGAGAGAGGGCAACACACACGTCTGTACTGAGGCACTGAGGGAGCCCTTGGCCTCACAGCATAAGAGCATCAGTAGCACAGCAAAGCTGCAGTGGGTTTGCAGGCCAAGCAGAGCTCTGTGCCAAGAGGAAGTATTGCTGCTACTTCTTCACTTCTAAAAAGCCATCGAATTCAGACTATATACAACATATATAGAAATAACTTTTAATTAAAAAAAACAACCTTGCATCAAAGATTATTGTATCAGACATTGAGGCAAGATTCAAGTTTAAGACAAACCAGTGTTAAAAAAGTGTTTAAAAAAATAATCAGAATGTGCAATAAACTACAATGTAGCAATAGGTTGTAGTGTTGAAACTTTACTGAACTATTTTCATATGCCCAGTATGTACTTCCTGTCATTTTGACCAAAAAAATAAATTGACGCTAAAACTGGGTCATCTGTCCAGTGCCATTCCAGATATTACACATGGAAGAAAACTGCACGAAAAACAGAGACTCCTATGAAATTGCCTTCAACTGTCCTACACAGAAAAACTGCCTGTTGATGTATTATATCTACATTCATTGTTTAATCTTTGTTAATGCCTCTTGGGATTGCAGATACATTCCAAGCTATGCTATTTAGATGCAAGTTTAAACAACTTGCCTTTGTTTTCTCACTGTGAATGCATTGGGAAATGAAAAATCTATCCAGAATCACAATGGAAAGCTTTGGGGCCTTTTTTTTTATTGCTCTTCAAGACATCAATCATCTTTTCCTATCCAGCTAGTCACCAAATGTTGGCATACTTACGAGACTCTTACAAGGCACTGTACAGAAACTGGAACAAGACTTTAACATATTAAAGCAAAGTATTATGAGCCTCATTAGCTACTGAAGGACTGAGGAAGTAAGATGATCCAAACCACAATATTCCATGGGCTGTGTCACTGATTTGAGTCGACCCCTCTTTCCTCCTGTCTCTCCCTCCCCACAGGCTCGAAGCTGAGACCCTTCTTTCCAGGTGTCAGATACACTGACCATGGCAATGCAGTGGGCTACTTCTACCTTATTGCTTGAGGACATCAATAGGAAACATGCCCTGGCACTACTGAGAGCCCACTACATGACTTAAGCTAGATGCAAGGCTTCCAGATCCCCTGGTTTGAACTGCTGGTTGTCACCTACCCTTACCTTACACATACAGTTAAGAGAGACAGGTTTTTTGCCTCATGGTCTGGCCACACAGGAAAATAATCTTAGGCTAATGCTTATCCCCACTATTTTCAAGTAGTTTTTCTGTGCTCAGTTGAAGTTGTTGGATAAGGTAGACAGCATCTCCTGCTGCACCAGAGTCCACTAGAACCAGATATGCATTTGAAAACAAACAAACAAACAGAAAAGGATGATTATTGACAAATGTGGGAATATGACAACAGAAAGTGAATGGTGCCAGCAATTTATGTGCGCCCACTCCCGACATTGGGAATATTAGACTTCCAGCTTGAAATAATTACTTTCTCTTGGGGTTCAGGAAGAAGAAAGTGTTGTCTTTGGGATTTATCCTGCCTGTTACAAAGCAAGAAAGAAAATATATTATACGCAGCTAACATAAAGGTTTTGAATTGTGCTGTCATACGCTGTGTGAACGAGTGATTTTACCTTACACTTCTCTCCACTTTAATTGGCTTTCTTAATGAACCACATTATTCCCTGTCACCTTTGTTTCCTTGTACTGTTGCTTCCCAGGCAAACGCTTTTGCAGTCTTCTGACTCTTGGGTAGATTGTTTTCTTGGTGGATAGCCATTGTCTGCCAAAGCAGTGGGTGTGCCTGGAGTGCAGGGAGAGTCGCTGGGGAAAGTTGCACTTGACATTTCAGTCTGATTTGTTACTTGATCTTGGCACAGTAAAGCTTCTACCTCTTCATCTTTTAGTGGAAAAACTCGAAGTTCCCACAGCCCAGACTGAAAGGAAGCAGAAGAGTAAGAGTGAGAGGGGAAAAAAGAGTATAGAGGATAAAAAGGGATTTCAGTTGAGTCTGAACTGATTAGCTGTGTGCAGAATCATGTGCTATCAAGTAACTATCGAGTGTCTTTACAGTGTTTGCAGGCCTCTTCAGATAAAGAATACAACACTACCAGGCACCAAGATGTAAGCTGGCTGCATAAGGTTTTGAACTAATAACAGAGCTACCCTTGAACAGGCAAGGAAACGCTTTTCCACAATGCCAAACTATCAGGATACCTGACCCGTTAATGTCCAGGCCTGTCTGGAACTTTGGCCAAAACCCTGGAAAAAAACCCCAGCCTGAACCCAGTCCTTCAATATTTGCCTCAAAAACACCTACCATGTGTACTGAGCGGTGAAACTTTTACCTGGGGTTAATTTACAAAGCACAGCAATAAAGTTCTAAACAGGAGTACTACGTTCAGTGCACATTAACTAGGCTGACAGTCTGAGATTCTGATCAGTGAAACAGGAGAATATCTTCAGGTTTCTTTGTTGTCAGTGAAGAACTGATCAGACCTGGAAGCTATTGGAAGCACCTACCTTCTCTTCCTGGCTCTCCCTGCAGAGTGGTGCCATCCCTGAACAAACAGAGCTGTGGGCTTCCAGAGCTGTGTCAGGAGCAGGGTCAGCAGTACAGTGGTCTTTCTGCACAGAGTCCTGGCTGTGTCGACCATCAGCATTTTTGCTGTAAGATCTAGTGCAGAATTAGAAATGAGTTTTAAGAGCTACTCCCTGACCTTTCACATTGCCATGTGCAGTTCACATTTTCTTTTCAAAGTATTCAGTTTCTCCATACATGCTACCTCCATTCTGCTTGCTTAAACTAAAAGAGTAGAGAGAAACTGGTGTGGTTCTTAACAACCTTGTTGGCTGGAGCCAAAGAAAATGTGAAGGAACTAAGTGGATAAAATGGGTGGGACAGGCACACTCTGGCTGCAGACAGCCAGTGACTGGTCCCACTCCTGCATCTTGCTCCATGTGCTCACCAGAACTGTGATTTTGGACAAAAGAAATCAGTGAGCCACAAGCTGTTCCACTTGGGAGAGCAGCATCACCCACAGGAGCCTGTGGGGTCCAAACTGCACTGTCAGCACTGTGCCAGTGCAACTCGAGAGACAAGTCCCTGGGCTCCCCCTTGCCACTTCTGCTCTGGACTCAAGTCCAAAGCAATCAAAAATGTAGCAAGATTAAAATTTTGACGTCACTTTTAATAGAAATTTAAACTAGATATAAAATAGTGGCATGCATCTGAAACGCCAGGTGGAAGCCTGACCTTGCTCATGTCAATGAGCAGTTTACTTCTGAATTCAAGCAGCACTAAGATTTTACCAAGGAGTTCACAGTTTCAAAATTAAGGTACATATAGAACTTTTTATTTTTCAGTACACTTTCTAAAGTTGGGAGGTTTTATGTTCAAAATTACTTAAAATAAAATTCCTCAATATGGCTTAGCTCTATTTTTATCCTGCATTAAAAAAAGCTATCTTTGACTATTTATTCCTGGTGTCATGGTTCACTTTCAGACAACAGTAGGCACAAGCATATGGTAAAGAGCAGAAAAAATTATCCCAACATTTATAGGTTGCTTTTTGTCCTGGCAGACTGTGAAGTGATTTATGAGAATCATTTTCTCAGGGCCAAACTGCAGATGCAGCTTTATGACGTTTGTTCTGATACGCACTACTTTTTGCAAGACTTTTAGTGGTTATATTTAAATCTGATGAGTTCTGCACCAGATGGCAAGCCTGTGAGAATGAACCATTCACACAATGACTTTCTAAGTATAAGGCCCCTGGCACAGCCCAGGACCCTCCAGTAACACATCTCTGAACACTGTGGAGTTTCATCTGAGACAGGTGAGTGAAGAAGGACACATGATACACTGGGTGGCTAAAGTCATAGTAACTGGGAGTGGCACAGTCTAGCAGAGCTCTGTGTTGAGTGAGGGAGGAAGATATTTGTTTAGTAATGCCAGGTCACTAACATGCCCAATTTCTCTAAGTATGCATGCCTCAGCACTGCCTTCCCTTACCAGCCACAGAATCTAACATACCTGGTACTGCCCCTGATGAGTTAATTAATGAATGATGCCCTCATTTTCAAACTTCTCTGTGACAGCATTTTTGTCACTGCCATACCACAACCCACACCAGGTTCAATAGGAAGGCTCTTATCAAAGCCAATACACCTGCCTGCTGTTCCTCCTGGGCCAGCGGCTCTGCTCCCACAGCGACCACCTCGCGCGCTCTCTTTCTTCATACTGCGTGTGACGCAGCGCAAAAGCTTTGTCTGACAGGTCTTCTACCTGGAACGAGACACAGGGAGAGCTGTGCTGTCATTATCAACATCAACATTATCAACTAAAAACACCACCAGCCAGTAGTATATATAATTCTGCAAAGGTCTACTGAACAAACAACAAGAGGCAACACAATGCATGCTTACACTACAAAGGCACATTTATATGCATTCAGTTTACGAGAGCTCTGGTGTATGGGATGCTGTCATTTTAGCTTCATTTCTTTACATGTCTGTGGTTGATCTGAATGGATATAGAAAATATACCCCCCTCCATGCAACTAACGCATTTTTCTCCGTGATGAAAGGCAGAAAATTAAGAGGGCAAATACTCATTTGCAAATCAAGGCAGTGTTAAAAGTACATAATAAAGACAAGCAAAAACTCCAACAGTTTTCAGAGATTGCTTTAGGAGGAGGCTGGGAGGCAGCAGGATTTGCCAGCTGCCCTTTAAGCACTGAGAAATAGGTTTGAGATCACCAAGGACTTTGATAACTCCACAGAGAGGAACTTGGTGAACCTGAGGTGCCACATTCCTGCTGCAAAACCAAGCAGAAAACAGCTTCTGCTTTGAAGATACTCTTTCTTACCCAGTAGTTTGTATGACTCCAAGTACAGCTTAAACTGGCCCTAATGCAAGTACTTTACCTGCTCATAATAAAACAAGAGCCAGCTTTTTAGCTAAAAGATGGAGCTATTGCACCCGACTTTCACTGTGAAAGTACCATCTGTGTTTCTCTGATGGCAACACACCAGAAGTTTGTTCCTTAGCCAGGGCTGGCTGAGGAGCACTTTGCTGCCCCTCCTCCTCACTCCCCTGATGGCAGGGTGAGTTCTTGGCTGGACCCCTCCCGTACAGCTCACAGTTGTTTCAAAGTGCTCCAAACCATTCAAAGTTCACCTAAAAAGCTGAGGTTGGCAGGAGCATTTGAGTGCTGCAGCCATGGATTTTATGCCAGCTAGTCCCAACTCAAAAGCTGAGAAATTCTTGGAAAGAATAATTCCTGGTCATAGGAGCTGTGAAGCTGCACTGCCAGATCAGTTCCAGACAAGAATTATACCGATAATTATGGGGTAAGGGAAAAGAAACTGCATTTTTTTTTCTAAAGCTAAATCCTCAGTGGTGTTGTACAAGTAACACCACTTTATCTTCCAACTGAGCCTACAAAATAGAGAAGCAAATGCCTGGTCCTCGCTGCAGTGCCTGTTAGTGCCACAGAGACACTGGCAGTGCTCCACTTGGCTGTGTTTCTGTGGAAGCCATCCCCATATCAAGTCTCTCAGCACCGAGGTGGTTCACAGCCATTAGAGGTACAATGGCAAAGTACCACAACCAATGAATGTGATCCCAAAGGCTTAATTTTGATTGGAATCAGACACAGGACCCATTTGTACAACTGTAGCTGTCCAGTTCTTCCTTAGCCCAGCACTCAACAAGAACCTTCAGACAAACAGGCTGCTTTGTTTGCTCAGCTCATCACTCCTTGCTGTAGGCTCCTTCATTGCTTTTATTTATTTATGTTAAACACAAACCACTTTGTTAGCTGCTGGTTTCCTTTCATGCAAGTGAACTTAATGGGCTTCCTCCTCTCTCTGAAATTCACCAGTTCTGTCACTTGGAGAGCATCCAAACAGGGCTACACCTCAGTTCACATTCTGTCTTTCCAAGGTCAATTATGTACAGCATGAAAGTGAGAATTTTATGAACTACAAAAGTGTTATACCCTTGGGGAAAATTAAGGATTTTTCTGTGCTCAGATTTCCTTTGAAGTGGAAACAAAAGATAATTTAGAAAGAAAAACTTAAGAATTTGAAAATACTTTTCTTAGCAAATTGCCAAAACTTTTCATGCTGGGAAGAAATTTCATTTTTAACAAGCTTCCATTCAAAAATCGAAGTCCACATTCCTCTCCAAGTGAAGAGTTTTGAAAAATACAGAAATAACCCTTGTTTGTTTTCCATAGCTGGTGGTAGCAGATTTAACCACTTGTTTATTTAAAATGAATTCTACTCTGTTCTTTTGAACACTAAATTTTCTTATTTAAAAATTCTTATCTGTTCTATGGATAAAAAAATTCCTGACATCAGAAAAAAAGGTCTCTACTTGGTTCACTACAGCCTCTGCCCCTCCCCAGCTTAGTAATGCTTTATGTATTTCCTCTAACAACTTTAGGTTGATTTAAAGTTCAGTAACAGGAGAAATTTGGTGGTTTTTCATCACTAAGGTTAGCTTGAAAGAGGACAACAGAAGTGTCATTCCTCAGTAGATGGATCTGGAAGTGATGTTGAGAGAAAAGGCTATGGGGAAGGGCTGTTTGTGAGGCATGTCTAATGATTTCACTCAAAGAAAACTAAGCTCTGGATCTCCCCATGACACTATAACACACTGTGCATTAACGTTGGATAGCACCAGGAATATTTCTGAAAGGTTCTCAAAACAGTAAAATCTGTGTTTCACTCTTTGGCTCCACAGGAAACTCTGAGTCATAGGCCATGAAAACACTTATGCAAAACTAATTGCACAAGGAATTACTCCAAAGAATTTGTCATTACTAAAACAACTACAAAATAAACTTGAATGTTACAACTGTGCCTTTCCAGAAGCTTTAAGCTGGACAAAACAAATTCAAACCAAACCAAAACAGGAAAACCTGTGCCACACCCTCCCATGCCTTAAAGCAATGAGACTGCAAATTCATACATGCAAACCAGGAAACCCAAATGTTCTATTTCTAGAAAGTATTTTTAGAGCAAGTAATAGAGCAGACACAGATAGTAGATTAACTTTTGCATTGCCAATTTTGTTCTTATAAGGCAAAATTTCCAGAAACAAAAATACACCCATAAAAGGTAAGCTTTTTGTTCTCAAAGGCACAATGAATAGGCCTGATTCCCAGAAAGCGGTGAGTTCCCATCCTTGGACGTGTGGCTCACATGGAGCATGACAAACTGGAGACCCTGCATTGTTTTGTAGCTTAGTAAATGTTGGATGCAGGTCTATTGCATGGATATGGGTTGTTGCATTGAAAGCCTCTAAATGAAGAAGACAGAGAAGAAGACAAAGATGAAGACGACGAATGAGAAAAAATTATCCAGTGGCAGAAATCCCTGAGTACTGCTTGACATAAGGGCAACTCTGAAGTTTTAAATTTAGCTATGCAGAAGATAGAGAAGTAAAGAAACTATTACATAGTACCACAAAAAAAAATTTAAAGTTGTATATTTCCAACATCACCATAGGCTACTGTACTGTGAAATAAAGAAAAAGAGCATTTTATATAAAAGCAGAAAGTACATTTTGCCTTCCCTTGTGTTACATGAATGACCTACTGTAGCTTGCCTTGGCTTTGGCACATGGAGCAATTTCAACAGTGTCAGAGCATGAGTGCAGAAAGTGCCAACAGGTAATGGTGCTGTTTCCTCATGTCTTTATACAAGCTTTCTCAGTAGCAAATGTAACTTGGCTCAAAGCTAAAGGAGGTTGAAGAATTATGATCAATCACTTCTCTCAGTACTTGGAAAAACATTCAAACTAATTAACACAATCCCAAAAGAAAGGGGGAAATTGGCAAAGGATGATTTACACAAACAAGATCTTTAGCATTTTTCTCTTGTCCAACATCTCTCCCCCTCATTCTACCCAGTAGCTGACAGACAATACAGAAGCAGTGGGCCACCGTGGGAGGCAAAGCTGCTGTATTGTTAACTCAAGTTATTTCCTGGCCAGAGGATGAATCATCCAGGATTGAGAGTCATGCCAAACACAAATGTACTGGGAGGGCTACTAATTCATGAAGCCCATGAGCTTCAGAGACAGACCTTGAAGTCCCTTCAGTAAAATACACTAAAAGCACGAGACAAGTCATCTCTATGGGATCTGAAATCTAAACAAGAAATCCACTGAGTCCAAGCAAGTCCCTTGAATCCCTGAATGCAAATCACTGTTGAAATTCTTCACTCCCCCTCGGATACCAGGACGAAGAAAGCAATGAGCAGTAGATGCTCAAGGGACAGTGTGCCCTTGCTGCCTTTATTAGTTATTCTCCAAATGTTTTAATTAAACATCCTTGCAGGAGAGCTCTCCTGTGTGTGGAATTTGACCTTCTCTGTACAAAGGAAGAACAGGCATGTTTCCTGCTAGCTGGGATGGTCCTAACCCAGAAGTCAGTGGGTGGAAGTGACATAAATTTGACCACAGATTTCACAAGAATTTCTCAACTGCACTGGAAAAGGCAGGGACAGAGTAAGCTTTTCTCTCCCTTCCAACCTGAGAGTATGCTGCCAAATAAGTGCAACTACACCAGGTAAGGAGCTGAGACCATGATGTTCTCCTACAGGAACTGTTATGGAGCAGGTAGCTACAGACCTAGTAAACCTCTGAGGAAGATAGTGCCTTTGTGGAGGGAGTATTTTCTAACCCAAGGGAGTGACATAATGATTTGTTTACTGAGTTTAGTGTAACCTTCTGCACTGCTACCTAAATGCCATCTTTTTCTACTGCTACGGCAACTTAACCTTTGCTGTAGAGATTCTCTCAAACAGCAGCTCAAGAGCAGATTGTGGATAAAGGCAGGAATACAAGTCCTACAGTTAAAATTGCTGATCGTGGCAGAGACTGGAGGGAGATCAGAGATGTCCAAAGGACAGCAAAACTGACAGGTTTCTGGAAAAGAAGCCACAAAAAGTTTGGAAGGACAGAAAATCAGCCTAGAGACCAGGCCTGCTGGTACATTCACCCTGACGCTAGGAAATGCCTCAAACCCCTAATAACAGGAGAAAGGGACCCTCAGCTGCAAAGTCCATGAACATTCCCTGAAGAAAAAGGTAGACTCTATGTCTGGAGGAAGCAAAAGTAGCCCATGACTTGCAAATAGCTCAGCAGGCAGGCAGGAAAGGCTGAAGGTTGTTCCTGACAATGCAGAAAAGTTTGCTCCCAACAGGAGGGTTGCAGGAAAACAAATACTGAAAAGAAAACATGCTGGACCCACAGGCAAGATGCCTGATGACCATATGAAGAGCAACAAGCCATGGGAAGTAGCCATGGAAGGAGAGGACGAGAGGGAAGGAGAACACTGGTGGCCCCAGAAGACAGACAGACTGGGAGAGGCAGCATTACAGTGCTCAGGAGCAGGGTGGCAGAGCCTGACCCAAGGGACCCTTTGGGAGCACTGACTGTGCAGAAGAGCCAGACAAACAATGAACAAGGAATACTAACAGTATACTTGCATTTCTATCTGCCACTGTAGGGACAAGACACATTTTCACAATCTGATACTTAATACTTTATTTTTGAAACTTGAAACCTACTGGTATTTGTATGAAGTCAGTGTTTTCAGAAAGTATGTACTAATTATCCCAATTATATATTGTATCTACTTCAAATAAACCCAGTGGTTTAATTAAAATACAGCCTACCTCTTCTTCATCTGTTTGAGATTTTTCTAAAGGTTGAAGTTCAACAACTCTCCAACTAGAAATAAGACAAGGAAAATCAAATTAAGTTTAAAGTGCTGATAACAGATGGCTGACAATTATATTTTCCTTTCCCAGCAAGGTATCTAACCTTTCCTTTTCTCAACACTGTCTTTAAGATAGCCAATACAGTTGTAACAATATTTTTCAATTTAAAAGACAATAAAAAAGCAAATACATATTAAGGATTTAAAGTACAGAATAAGTACATTTAGCACTTCAGGCAACATGCTCCTAAGACACTGAAGTAAGCAGAGGAGACCAATTACCCTGTTTTCAAAATCTAAAGATATTCTCTTTCTAAAACAAAGGAGAAAAAGGTCTCTAGAATCATGAATTGTAAGCCTACACTGTATGGAAAAAAATAAGCTTACTCTACTGTATCAGAATGGCTGAATTTAAAAAATGCTAAATTTATTTCTGTTTAATTCAAAGAAAATAGTTTACTACTTTCTTATGAACACAAAAAAAAAGAAAGCAATTTCCAAATAACTGTTCAGAGCTTGTCAGCCTTATGGTATATTAAAGGCCATAACTACAATTAAGATGATACAAATCCACTTCTATTTTTGTCCAGTCTGTGCATCTGCCACATCCCTGTGAATATCAGACTATTTCTCCTGTGCTATCAGCTGTCCAGTCTTCCCACCGCTTCAGTCACATGAACTGAAATGCACAGATAAAATCCCAAGTGCATGAAAAGATCATCTTAATATTATAACATTCTCTAACTCCATATAAAATATATTCTTAGTTAATGTTCTCATGTTCATTTTCACGTCTTTGCAATTAAAGAGGTTGTGAGCAAACCTTGGAGTAAGGATTTCTTTGTACTGTAGTTTCTCCAACTTTGATGGTGCCACCAGCGACATGGGAATAACAATGTTGTCTATATCATAGGAGCTCTCACTTCTCAACCTCCTCCTGGAGTTATGCTGAATAACAGAATCAACACAAGAGGACAGGAAAGACATGTTAGCAGAGAAACATTAGAACTCCACAAGGAGAAGGCCTGAACTTGAATGGAAACAGACTATTCTAAAGTGTTCATTTATGTGTCCTTTGATGATGATCCACTCGAGGGAATAAAGGGGTTTGTGTTGTCTAAACATTTAAACTCTACTCTGCATTAACACATGACCAGTATACCACTAGGCTTAGCAAAACCATGGGATCTAAATCTGAATATCATAGTGAATTTTCCATGAATTCTAGTAAAACACTGTGTTTCTGTACATTGAGCCAGAGTTCTGCTGCTCCTCAGCAAATTACATACCAGGGACTTTGCTTGTTTTTCTGCACAAGGGGTTTTAAATAGGGAAACTGAGAGTTAACAAATTTTGTGACTCTATTTGTACCATGAGGCCATTTTGTATAGCTGCACTAAGAAAAAGAGCCCTAGCATAAAACTGGGAACATAAATCATGGTGTATTTAATGAAATTTGGAAAAAAAACAAAGAAAGGCACAATGCAAATAAATCAAACTTACACTCCAGTTATATGATCTGCAAAATTCTTTTACAAGCAACTATCTGTTTTAGAAACACCACATACTCAATCTGGAATCAATTAGTTAATGTAATCTACTTAATTCATGGTAAAAATGCTCTGCACTGTCATATGACACTAAATCAGATGTAAAAGGCACATGGCTTTGGATTATTAATTTGCACAACTCTCTGTTGATATTTCAGTTGAGACAGTGACACATTTTTGGTTTACCTGTGATGAAGTGCTGTGAGTGGGCCGAGATATGGCACTGACACTGCTTGTGGGAGCAAAACTGTTGTGGGACTCAGGCTCTGCATGTTGGAAGGAGAATGTCTCAAACCGAGTGCTACTTTCACCTGTCATACAAAAGTAGCAATAAACAAGACATACCAACTGTTGGCTATTAGACTGCAGATATTTTTCCACACAGTAATAGTAAAGTTATTTCTAGAAGCCCACAGTGAGCCACTTGTAATTTACTGGATACTAAAAAAAGTCATCTAAATAAACACTTGCTATTCATTCTGTCATTGTTGTTTCACAAAACTCATCCCTCTTATTCTATGGAGGATTCCTTCTCATGGAACCAGCTTCTTAAGGGCAAATCCTGACTCTTTTTTTTCAGGAGCTGTCATAGACTACACACACAGCAAATGCAATCTGACTTAGATTCCTCCTGTTCCCCAGCAGCACTCCTTTAGTTGGGGTGCATCTCACAAGTTCTCCCTGACTGTTTCTTCCTTAATAAATAATAAAACTGGCAGCAAATGTAACAAACAAAATCAGTTTAGATCTCCAAACCAATAGCGCTTTCCTCTGATTCACTGCTCCAGACAAATTGTAATTCCTGTTTACTCCCATTCAGCCCCAGTATAAACAGCATTTAGTGGGATTCAGAATTTAACCACCTGTTCTGCTTTCCTTCTACCTTAATTTCCAGTGAGGAAGGAGAACTCAGACTTAATATACCAATGAACAAAAAGAATGAGTGTATTCCAACATGGAAAAAGACATAAGACTGATCCTAAAGACTACTGCACAGGCTGGGTCAAGGTCAGGAACTACCATCTCCCAGGCAGCTCTGCAACTCCCTGGCACACAGCTTTTATTTTTGGCCTTGTTCATTAGGCTGACCTTCCTCATGGATAATTTCTCCTAGACAGAGCCCAAATTAGGAATAAATATGTAGTACTACATCCATACCACTAATAAGCTAGAACTTGTGCTCCTACTCATGAATGTACCACAGAACAGTTTTCTGGCTTTGGGATGATCCTCATGATAAAAGATTGCTTTTTCGGTTCTATTTATAAAAAATCTAAATATTGTTGTCAGAAGACTAATGGTAGCTTCAAAAGGTTTACAGCAAGATGTTTTCTCTCTTACTAGTGCTCCCAGGTAACTCCAGGTGTTGATCTCAGTGTTCATGACTACACTTAGGGAAACTGAGAAACACTCTGTCAGCATCCACCTCTTGGGGATCAGCAAGTGGCCAACAGAGAGGGTGGCATGGAAAACAGGATCACTGGTGGTGAAAGGGGATAGGGCACAGCACCCCAGTGGAGACAGGCACAGAGTGAAAGAGAAGGCTGTACAGCAAAGGCAGGGCTGTACTGCACAAGGGGAAGGATTCATCTAAATCCAAAGAAGTTTTCAGTGTGCCCCAAACAACTTTTATTCTCTCCTAAAACTTTCCAATTAATTGGGTGGTGTTGCTTTGGGGTTGTGGATTGTGGGTTTTGTTTTAATCCTAGATCATGATTTTTTATTAATTAATCTCTGCAGTAATTCCTGTATCTCCACTTCTAGTGAAAGATTACTCTATTAGTTTTGCCTGGATATGCACCAGCAGTTAATATTTCCACGATGTTAACTGATCATTTATACCTTTTAATTCTTTCCTAAGGGAAATTTTAAACTAATGTGGTTTCCCCTCTTGCTCAGTGACTTATTTTCTTCAAATGTCTTGCGAAGAATTTTGCCAAAGGTTTTCCAAAAGTTACATAAATGAATCTGTAACAGAATCTGTTAGGCTTGATATTCTAACAGCCTGGAGAGGTAAGATGCCATTTATCTTTACAGTGGGATGCTAAATTTTTTATCCCTACATTACCACATTATTCTACAGAACTTTCAGGTCACCTCCTGTTAATTCAGCAAGTGATGAAGTAGAGATTCAGTGGCTTAAAATAGAAGGGTAACAAGGGTAAAAACACAGTATGAAGTGGCTATCCACAAGTCCTCATAACAGTCTAGAAAGGATCCAGAACCACAAATGACAGTACACAACAAATGAAATACAGTGGACAAAGATGCCAGGATTAGTAAATGCTTAACTGGGCACATGACTTCACAGATAACTTTGCAATTCAATCTGTTTCCCTGACTACTACTAAAAAATCCTTTCGTATTAAGAATGACATCCAGTATTAGAAGAACACAGTTGAACTGCTGAGCAGTTTCCTTTAAGAGTACTCCAAAAATAAAATACAGAAGCTTGTCTCATTCTGTATGTACACTAAAGAAGAAAGTTGACTACTATGCTTTAAAATAGCAAATTATTTTCATGGTGTTCTAAGTCTGTTTCTTCATAAGTTTCATAACAGTACCCTTTTTGGAGACAACTTAAAATTAATTCTCAGAGCCCAGTGATATTCATACAGTACATGTTTTTTTTTCTTGCAATGCTGTTTTTCTCTTACCTACTGCTGTCTCACTTAGATGCCTTTTCTTTCTTCCTTCTGAAAGCTGGTCAGATGTTCCTAACACCAACTGAGATTTGGAATTAGACAAACAGCCACTGCTCCACTGCTTGACAGAAACATGTGGATTGTAGTCTGTAACAGAAAAAACACGTATCAAGTTGAGAAATCATTTTTCATCAATTTACAGGAAATCTCAACTGCTGAACTATTTATAATGGAAAGAACCCCAAACTCCTGATAGGAATCCAAATAGTAACAGGACTGCAGTCGGCACCTGGTGCAAACTGCCCCCACCTGCAATATCCTCCTACAGCTCTGGTGGGATCATCTCAGTGCAATTAAAGAGACCTTGACACTGGTCTGAGAAGAGATTTCTCTTCCACCTAAAGCCATAGTCAGTTATCTTCTCTGATAACCTGCTTTGTGACTAGTTTATAAACTGAACCTCTTCGTGGCAGAAAATACTGACAAAGCAATGAAAAACGGCCTTACAAACACTAAAATATTTTGCTTTACATACCATCGTCAGCAGATACTTTAAACTCCCCTCCCAAAGATGAGGTATCAGCAGGTTCTCCTTTGATGTCATCCTTCCTTAACAATGTTTCAAAGTATATGTGAAGAGGAATATCTAATATAGAAAACAGAAATCCAAAGGAATAGTGTTTGTATTAGAAAGATGGCAACCTCTGAGCCAACAAATTATGCATCACCACTAGAGGTCTAGGCATTGATTCACCCAACACATTCAATATAATCTGTGAGCAATATTTCTAAGGACTGAAACACACTCTGGAGGGTATTGAGTGAAAATAAGACTGGGGTCTTCCCTCTTGATCAGCTACTGCACAAAACTCAGCACAGCAGAGAGCACACAGTGCACTTTTCCTGTAATGTGGAGAGGCTTTGGTTCAGCCTTTTGGGTACAAATAATTAATGCTTTTGGAAACTGTTACTGCTGGGAGCCTATAGGTATTTTCAAAGTACATTCCTTCTCCATCTCCCTGGAAAAGTCTGCAGCAGGGCAATATAATCCATTTCCTGATGGGAGTTCTAATGCTGAATTAGCCTGCAAAACATTTCAAGTGGTAAGGTATTTACCCCCTGTTGTAAGGCAGGAAGGCTTAAAAAAACCCCTACCTCTCTCTGAAAAGCCTTCCTGGAAAAAAAAAAATCACAAGAATGTAGAGAAATTTAATTGAAAAAAAGTATCAGTGTAAGATGTAGGCTTGACAGCTAGTACATTCAGGATGAGAAGAGGACTGTGGGCTGGGCCCAAGGGTGGGCATTAAACTACATGTATTTATTCACAGTCTTAGCCTCATGTGCCTTCAGGATGTGCCAGGACAAAAACTTTCAACATATTTTGCTAAATAAAAAACCCAATTTTTCTTTCCAATTTGATATGGATCTAATGTGATGGTTTGGTCACAACACCCCAGCGTTTTTGCTGTTTCCTACTCTACCTCCCAAGTAAAACAAAGAAGGTCTGAAAGGTGTATTAGTCACAGCATTTAAATAAAGAGAGAACCAAAAGATTTCTCCTACTTTGTTGGTCTTTTCTTTTGGTTTTTATTTTTAACCTGGGGAACCACCTGAGTGACTCAGAGATTTTTTTATTATGTCCTCCTGTATCTTAATCAGAAGGGCAGGAGTGCTTGTTTCAATCAATCCACAGCCTAGGTGCAGAAATAGCAGAAACCCAAATTTCTTAGATACAAACTACAATTTCCCAGTTATTGAGGTGCAAGTTGAAAGAGGTGCTGTTATGTTAAAGGGATACTGCAACCACTGACATGTCTTTAGTCAGGATCCTTGGTAATCTGGAAATTGTGAAAGAAAGACTTAAGACATAGGGCCAACTATGCTTTCAGAAGAGAGTACACTAGTGAGCCAGTCCCACTGCACTATTTATTAGATTGTCTGCAAATAATGATTCACCTTTAAAGCAAACCACATAAAAAAACATGGTGAGAGAACTAATTCTGAATCTTGAACTTGAATCCCTCCTTGCACACAAAAAAAAAAAAAATCAATCTCCCAGGGTTCCAAAATGAAACAAATGCCAACAATGTATTTTTAACATACAGAGAATATGAATGCAAAACCCTTTTCTTTTACTCTGCTGACAATTTTTATATATAAAGATGTGGGCACAGCACAAGCAGTGTTTTAAGAGAAGTTATTGCTCTTGAATGGGATAACCAAGAAAGCTGCAAAAAAAATATGAAATGGAAGCAGGCTACAACTTGGAAAACTTCTACTATGCATTTATTCACAATAGTTCTTTCACATGAAAGAAAATATCAGATAGACTAGTCTTCATGAGGAGATAGAGACAGTAAAGTACACAAAGTAAAGCATGAATCTAGCCTCCCTCAAAACTGAGGACAGCATGTGAACAGGAGAGATTAGGTCTAGTACTCTTTCCCTGCCTCAACTATTATTAGCAAGGCTCCTGAAAAAGAGAATAAATATTCCTTAAGAAATATGTTCTTGATACTGGAATTAAGCTAAAAACATTTTTTCCTCCTCCATCCTGGCAGTGTCCAACAGTAGCCACAGCACAGTCCAAAGCTTTTTAGGTTTTTTTATGATGACGAAGCTTTTCCTGAGAAAACAAAAGGCCAATATTCTTGCTACACACTCCATTAAGAGGGAGGTAAGAATGAACACAAGGGGCACAGGCTGTCCTTGAACAGATGTCCAAACCCCTGGGGTCCAGCTGGGCTGTCAGAGTCACAGGGGAAGTGATAGAGAGTGTGTATAAAAGAATAAAGATTTAGGTGGTGTTTTCCTGTCCACAACTGAGTTCTGCTGACTGGGATGTTTGCTGTTGCACTCTTGGAGTGTTCCATTTCTCCTATAATAATATCCTCTTTAACCCATACATGGGATGCAAACTGTCAGAGCTGAAGCTTCCTCTGGATTCCATGTCCACATTTGGGTCTTCTCTACAGGCCAGTGACAAGTTCTCCAAAACCAAGCCTTAAGTTAATTCCTGACTTCCTAGTACAATGCTGCAGTATCTACACTGTCATTCTGGGATGACAGTGGGTTTGATTAAAGATTCAAACAGTTCCATGAAGTCCCAGCCTCATTTTCAGAATGATTTTGTGGCAAAGAAGCCCCCTAGAACAGCATAATCCCTGTACTGGTCAGTAACTACCTAGAAATAGGTTTTTCCTAAAACAAAAATAATCCCGCAAAAATTCAATCCCTTCAGCTGATAACAGCATTCAGGCTGTTATTTTAAAGTCACAATTACTGTCAAGTTACACCTGCACTAATTTCAGTCACAGACAACATCATCTGTATTCCTGTCCAAAGAGACTAAAAAAATCGGATGACAAGAAACCGTAAAACTTCAAAGATAACCAAAAAGGCTGACTATCACAAAAATAATTAGAAAACCTAAATAAAGCTTTTTAGCCCTAGTCCAAAGGGCCTGAACAGAAAGAAACCTGCTTATGAAAACAACACAACCATGGTATGGCAGTGTGTTGGCAAAAGCACCATCTCTGAAAGACTAACACTGACTCAATTAGACACACCATGAAACATCCAAGCACACCTTTTTCCTGATCAATCTTTCAAGGCTGTAAGCACACTGCTGGTATGGGAAACCCAGAAGGTGTGTTTTTCAAAAGTCAGGATCAAGTCAGTATTTTCATTTAATCAAAACTCATGTATTTGGACAGTGTGAAGTTTTCTGTTAAGAGAACTAAGTCCTAAAAATCATTGATAAGACAAGTTAGTCCATAACCTCCACAGCTGTCTCAAGCACAACCACCCTGTTAAGAGACATGGCATTACTTACCTGAAGGGAATGATAAGACTGGGTGGAAGGAAGAGTCCAGCTCTTGCACATAATCTAGGATTTTAGATTCTGTGCTGTACTCACTGCTGCTGAAAGTGGAAGCTGGCACCACACATGGCAACTGAGTTTTATATGGAAAGGAGGCATCTCTAGATGGCAAAGTCTGCAAGAATACACAGAAACAAAGGTTAACTTTTCCTTTACTCATGTCCTTCAAATTACATCAGAAGAGGAAAAAAACCCAACAAACCAACAACTCAGTGAATGACACTCTTTAATATGTGAATGGGAAGAATATTCCAACAATCTCCAGATAGTCTAAATACGACTTACCTTCACTGGCTATGGACAACAGTGCACAATACAAAGAATACAAACTGCTCCTTCAATTAGGACCAGGAAACAGCTGTCAAAGCTTCCAGATAAAATGTAACTGTTTCAAATCATTATTTTGATCTATCTGATGACAAACACCCCTTAAAATTTGATTCCAGGATAACAGGCATGACATAAAAGCACAAACAAATCTAACACCAGACTAAATAGAGGGGTCTCATTCATTTACCCCTTAGTAAGATTCTTAGTATCAGTATCTCTAGACACTTGAAGCTCATACATTTTAATGCAAGAAACTATATTGAATATTTTGAGCACACTGTGTACTTAAACAAACCAAAAGGGTAAAGGCTTTACCTTGTTATAATTTAAACATCAGATAGGCAACAGAAAGAAGATATATAGCAATAAACATGGAGAGGGATGCATTAAGAACCAATTAATAGGTAGTAACAGGAATTACTAGAAAGAGGAGAGGTGCAAAGAAAGATTAATTTAGCTGCTTGGCTGCAAAGCTCGTTAAAGTATGGAAGGTAAAATGATGGATGGCACAGAACTGGTAGATGTGATGTAGCAGGGCTTAGGCAAAAGGCAGGGTGAAAATGGGCAGGAATAAGCAGCATATTGCAGGCCATAGACTGAGCTCTGAAAGAAGGAAAGAATTAAATGTGATGATACAAGACAGCAGCAAATAGTAGTCTGTGCTTCAGAATGTGCTACAAAAAGTACTTCAGGTAAATAAGGTTGCATAAGCTACTTTCTTACTGGATATTTGTGGTAGTAATGCCAAAGATACTGACATTTTTAAAGGCTTCTATAGGTTTCTGATATTTTGCCAAATGCTGCAGATCCTGCAAATGGGAACGGAGAGAAAGGGACACTGGAGTACTTAGGGGGTCTCAAGTCTATCACTGTGCCAACACTCACATTTATCATCCCTTGGGAAACAGTTCCAGTGTAAAAAACTGTAAGAATGAATATGACATTTTCTTATGGCTTTTTACAGAAACACGTAGCATCAAAGGCGAGACTATCACAGAACATTACTTGTATTTTCTGTACTTCTGCTTTCCAAATCTAAGAAAAACTCTTTCTCCTGCCTGAAATACTCCTGGCTGCACTTCAACACTGCCATTCATGCATTAGTGATGCACTGATTGTATCTACCACATACAATCCCCTCCACTTAGTGAAAGCAGTCCTTCTGTCACATGGCATCAATATTCACAACCCACATTATCTCAGAAAATATTACATTAAGAAGTTCCCCTTTCTATCTCTTCATTTCTTCTCAGCTGGTAAGCTCTCTATGCTGGTACTGTATCTCAGAAACTACTAAAACCTAGTAAGCATGTTATGATGCTGGAGCAGAGAACACAGTGATGATGGGGGGAGGTTCTTGCATTTAACTTTTTTTTCCTCCCCCCAGGAAAACATTAACAGTCCTAAATCCACCTTGATCTCCACACACAGGTGTATGCAAAAGTACTTTCAACTTAACTTGGAAAGAATTCTTTCCTAGCCCAGGACTCCTTCCAGTCAGTGTTTTGTTGTTTTCCTGTGACAGACACATCTGTTAAACTTTAAACACCCATTAAATGTTGGCAGAACTGGGTCCTGTGTTTGGAAATACTAGAGGGATAAATGCTAAAGCAAACTTAATGTTTCCCATTATATGGATCATTACATTAAAGCTTAAAGAGCTTTTAGGTAGTTGCTCTACCTCAATGCACTAAGGGCTTGCTTTTCAGAAATGCAGAAAAGCATGTTTCCTCCTGATACCTGGGTTTTAGAAATGAAGTATTTACTAAATCTCTACTCTTTACACTGCAATGGCACCACTTTCTGCCTGTTTTTTTTTTATAGAAGTGAATCCACATTACAGTAAATGAATCTCTCATTCTTTAAAAAGAAATTCCCAAAAATTAATCAGTAAAATTACCTAGAAAGTATATAGGTAAGACCAAGACATTCTGACATCCAGACCTTTAGTCTTTACTCACTTTTTCATGTTTTAATTCACTTTAGCCCCAAACACATCTAGATTATAGCTTAAAGCTGAAAACATGCATGCACAGTCAAACAACCTCACAGTCACAATCCATTTTGAAACCATACTAAAATCCATTTGCCAATATCAGTGAGTGGAAAATTATTTTCTTCAACTTGCCTGTGGTGGGAATTACAAAACCTTATGCCTGCATTTGTACCTTGAATGCTCTGGCATTAACACTTAAGTAATGAAATCTAAGCCAGTTTGTAATCCAAAAGAAAATACAGACTTCATAGAAGGAAGAGCAATTTTATTTAAATGCCTGTGGAGCTACTAGGGAAAAAAAGCTAAGAAAATTTGTCAGTGCCTGTGTTCCTAGCTACCAGATCTGGTTTAAATTTCTGGAGTAGTCTTCCACTGGAAAATGTTGAATTAGTGAAATCATGATGTTTGTCAGAAATGTTGACTTAATCAACTCTTGATGAAAAAATTTCAGAAGTCCTTAGCACCGGAATGAAAGCATTTTACTTAAAGAAAGTGACTCAACTTTTATTGGAATAAAATAGAAGAATTGTTTATTGGGAAACTAAACTCACCCTGCTTCCAATTCCAAATAGAACACAGTCTACAAACCAACTGCCTTTTACAACAGTCAGTTATTGAAACTCTAACACAGCAACAAAAAATCCACCAAAATCAAACTGAAAACAAGCCCACATCTACATCCATTCAGCAATGACACAGGAACATCATGGCACACAGCTTTGAGGAGACAGGCCCCTACAGCAAACCTGACCACGATGCCAACCCTTCAGAAAGCAAGAGAGATTACAAAACTCTTATCAATCTTCCCCCTTCCCCTTGCTATACTACACCTTGTGCAGCTCCTGGAACATTTTTCTTCACTACTGAAATACAAAACCTCATGCTTCCTGAGCTCAAGCAGATATGAAGAATAATATTACATAAAATTCATTGTATTAGAGAAAATTCACTGTATTTAAGAGGAAGTGAGGAGTGTGCAAGCTTTAATATTCAACTAAAATAGTAGCTCTCATTTAAACTTGTAAAACTTATGAAATGGAACAGTGTTGACCAACAGACTCTAATTTTCTAGCGTATTATAAATTTTGAACTTGGATTTTTCCCCCTTAGTACTGTTTTACTGGTTACAGAAAACATAGAGAGCAATTAATTCTGATACTCGAAACAACTCTTGTGCTTGCTTGTGACAGACTGAGGCATTAGACAAAGAATAATTGGCTCATGCCTCTGTTCTTGAAGGGTCAGAAGGCTGACCTCCACCAGCCATCCCACCCTTCTGCAGACAAAGAAGTGTGAGTCTATGAAGCATGCTATAACCAAAAGAAAAAATGTTTTGTGCTCTCAGTTAAAAAATTGTGAAGTGAATCCTCATTTCATGGTTTCAGCTACTGATCACTAAAACTCCTACCATTTTTGGAAACATGCCCAAGTGTAACAGCACAGAGACCCACAGTTCAATTATGCCACTGTGTCTGAATCCACTAAGTTAATTAATTAACTCAAATACACTCTGCTGAATACCTGTCACATCTGCTCCTGATTACTCTTACTAAGCCCAAAAAGGCAAGGAAAAATGCATTTATTCTCTCTGCAAACATACTCTCAGAAGTTTTCAGTAATATCAAAGAAGAGCTATCTCCCCCAACATTAAAAACTGTTCTTCAGTAAATGGGTAGCCAGCTAAACTGCAGAGGTTTAATTATGGGATTCAAGAGAACCTATGTATGGGTGGCTGACAACTTCCCCTTGAACACCAAACATACCAACTTTTAACCCTATGCTGTGTACAGATCAAACTAATAGAGCAGCCTGCTTGCCTCAGTGCTTTAGCACCTGCCTTAAGGACAGCCTGCTCCTCCATGGCCTCCCTCTTCTGCACTCAACAGCCTGTGCTGAGCAGAGCTATGTCCCTCTGGCAGAACACACAGTTCCATGACAAGGTAAATGTGCAGAGTTCTTCTGGGCAACACACAATACACAGTGTGGACAGTGAAAGGTTAATCTGAAATCCTCCAGGACCTTCTTTCTTATTAACAGGTAGTGGGAGAGAGGGTAGGCAAAGCATCCAGGACATCCCTACATGAGAAGACACACAACAGATGGTGCTGACACACACACCCCTGCCTTATGTCAGACCCTCCCTTCCAGATGAAGCTTTCATAGAAGTCAAATGGACAGATCTTTCCCATGCACACCAGGTACAGGAATGCAAGCTGCCCCAGGATGTAAACAAATTCATCTGCCTCTGGACCCTCTAAGGCTGTTGATAAAATGGCAGATCCTATGGCAGAGATCAATTTTTTCCAGGAAGAAAACGGAGTTTCATAAAACACTAAGGAAAACTTACTCAGCATCCAACTTGTCTAAAATTCAGATTTTTTGGTCAATGTCCTACAAGGAGTGATAGCTTCTACTGTTCTTGGAGATCACACACCTCTCCTAAGTGTACATGGAGTTTAGTTTCTTTAATCCTGCAATAAGCCAATGGAACTTCCACCTGCTCTGTAGAAGTGCATGCTGTCTTCTACATCCTGAAACAAATGTTTTGTTCAACTAAAAAATCAACTGAAAAATCAAGGTTAGTGCTCAATCTTTGACCAGTTAAACCAAAAGAAAGAAAGATATGTTAATCCACAGGGAGACCTTCTCAAAAACACCATGCAGAAATTAAGAGTAAATGTGACCAGTAAAACACTACAGAAATGTCACTACGCTAAAGATGCAAGGCTGTGGAAAGCATGAAGGTTTTTCATTCTGAAAAACAAAATAATACACAGGCTTACTGGCTTGTCACAAACCTTAGAGAGGCTGGATCTACTTCTAATGGCAGTATCACAGACTTGCAAAGCTAGAGGTGTCTGTCCCTTTCCTTTCTGCCTTCATGCCTCCCTCCCTCGTAGACAGAAGTCTTGTCATACGTTCAGAATAGCTGAATGCATACAAGAACCTCTTTTGCCACTCAGGTTACATTGATTTTTAACTAACAGAAGGCCTTCTTTTTTAACTTCCAGGGTTAAAGTAGCAATTTCATTAACTATTATTTTCACTTACAAACTTGGTAACCAAGGGATTCTCCTTCCCAGACAACAAATCTGACATAACCACAGAGGCAGCATACCACTTGCACTGAACCAGTTTGCAGGAGAACTGCAACAAAACAGTATTTTTTCAGAAGTCAGCAATGCCAGGAAACTGTGCTCAAGCAGGTGGTGGAGCCAGAATCTAGGGATACCAAGGAAGAGGATGACTACCAGTAGACTCCACTCAAAGCAACTTCTTTCATCCCAGGTACAGACCCCTAGCAAATAGCAGATATTTAGCAAGTAAGATAAAGGCTATGCATGCTGGATATAATATAAATTATATGTGTGTGCATATATATATTAATAAAAATATATACACATTCTTTCCAAAAACTTGAAAATGAACAAGACTTAGGGAAAGACCCACATGTATTTATCAAACGGCATCAACAAAAAATACCACTGGCACTAGATATGGACTGGGAATGCTTCTGAACACAAAAATCATAGAACCAGCATGAGATTTAAATTAAAATAAGAAACTCATACCCTAGAATTTAAATACTTCTGTCCCGTCTGCTTTGGAGCCTTCTGGACAAGCAATTACTTTTTTTCCTTTTTTTTTTTAAACCACTAAACGAAAGCAGATATTCTTCTGCTCTTACTTAACTCCCAGTTGAGACTGCAGAGAAGAAAATGGGGCAACATGCAACTGCAAGAGTTGGCAACATTATACCAACTGTTTGCTTGTAGTATCCAAAATGTAAGCTTTTACACCTCAATTCCCAACTTTCAGAGTGCTGGCACCTTTGCAAATTTGAATTCTGTTTTCTCCACGTGCCTCAGTCCCCACAACCAACTCTTTCTCCAGGAGGTGGGATACAAATACAATGACTATTTTCAGATTAAAAAATCCCACCATGCTCTACGACTCTGCAAAGAAACGGACAGGAGCAAAATTGACAGTACTCCAATCTCATTCCTCTACTGTCCCTTATCTTTACTTAGAGCTGTATAAAGTTTTTATAGATCAAAAAGTCTACATAGCCTCGATGACATCTCTGGACAAAAGTGGAACTAGTATCATTTGTTATGATATTAAATGAGAAACTAACAAAATATTCTGGCAAAACAAATTACTTGTAATTAAAATAATCCTGCAGCAAGTCACACAGATAAAATAGCAAAAAAGAAACATCAGGGCATGTCAGCTAAGCAAAGACCTCTCTGAGAGTTTCTGAATAGTACGACACTTGTCTGCTTTTAGAACTGTCAGTATGTCACAGACAATTTAGCTCCTTCAAATGCAGACAAAAAAAATAAGAGACAGAGCTACAACTTTCCTCACTATAGGAAAAGCATTTGCAGAAGCACAAGGCATTAGACTGGAGAATCTCGGATGGGGGAGGAAGGCAGTTATAAATGCAACAACCACTGAGAAATGATTCAACAGGTGTTTGTGTCTTACAGTCCTGACACTGACCTGCTACTTACAGACTTTCTCAGTTTTAATGTTTAGATACTTTTGGCCTTCTTTCTTAGCATTAGAACTACATGACACACATGACCCAGAGGTTTTGACTTGCCAGCTGTAACAATGCAGACGAGGGGCAGATCCAACATTTTGAACACAGCACTCTCAGACTTCCAGCTCCCACCTGCCAACATTGTCTCCTCCTACTAGAACACATCTGCAGCTTACTCCTTTGTGCTGTCCTGCATGCAAGTTTTATCATTCATTCAGACATCATGCTGAAGAAATGCACTACAATCATGTCCTGACCGAAGCACAGACTGCAATCCCAGGGTTTGTTGTGCATGACTCACAAGCAAGAAATGGCCTAAGCTCTTACCAAGCTATTTAGAGAAAGAAGAAAGATACAAAACAGATTCCAGGGCCAAATGATGACTCAGGGATCATCTTGTGGCACTTAGTTATCCTGAATTACAGGACGAGTGGATTTGGCCCCAAAGGATGTTTCAAGTTCCTGAGGATATTGGACAGTGACACATAAACCAAACACCCTGCATCCTGTTTTATTTATCTGCAGTCTATCTTGTCAGTCTGGAAGGTCTTCTAGAGTTTCATAGACTTCTGTATTTTCTTTTAGATACTACCTTGTGTAAGGATTATTTAACTAGCACAGCAGGGGAAGGTGCAGTCCTCTTCAGAAAAGAAACAGCAGAGGACAATATAGGGCATCTCTCCACAGGCAACAGGAGGCTACTAGGTCATACATACTTATTGTAAATGTATGTGGCACGGCAGCAGATAAGTGAAAAAATGTGGCTGTCTTCCCAGTGACCTTATGAACTGGCAGATGGCATAGCAATTCACCGTTTCATACTTTACTTTTCCTAACATGGATGTTAGGGGCTGAAGGGGGAGAATCAGCTTCCCAAATGAATCTGAAGAGGTGTGAGGGGTGACACTCTGAATGCCATTCAGATGCACTAAGGGTACAACCAGTCATTGCAATGAAATCCAACTGCAAATTCCTCAAAGCTATCCCAGCATTTCTTAATGTCCCACACACACAGGTCTGCATTTTGCTGTGATTCTCTGGTCAGAATTCTTTAGTCACCATCTTGCTCAAATGACTCTGCAGAGCAGCATCTTCCCTCAGCACTGCCAGGCACTGCTTGCTGGCTGTTCAAACCAGGCACCGCCAGGAGCTGCAACACTCAGAAGATCCAGTTTGCTCCTCTGATTTTGGCAAGATGGAATTTGTTAATTCCACATCTGCTGCAAGACTCTCAACTTGTTTTCAGGCATGTGATCTTAAAGAAATGGGGGTCCTAACAGATTGTGGTACCAGGGGTTATATAAATACGTCAAATTTGAGGAAATATGGGAGAGGCACTTGCTAGAGAAGGCACACTAATGTTACTTTAAAAATCCAACTATTTTTCATGTGCTAAGAAATTAATATTTTTTTCTGTGAAAGACCAGAGGAAATTTGCTGGATTATTCTGGAGAATATAAATGCATTTTCAGAGAAAATTAGATATCAATCCCAGAAGCCATTCCCCATTTTGCATTCTTACCCTCAGACATCTGCCTAATGCAGCAGCCAGCCTGGGCTGATGGCCAGTGCTCTTTCATTACAGGATGAGCAATCTCATCAACAGCTGGGTAACCAAGTGTAGCAAGTGCAGGACTAAGAAAGTGACGGCCTGTTAGAATAGGATTTGTTGAATGAAACGATACACTGCTGATGACTCTTAATTTAAAGCCTCAATACCCATTTAGGCTTGATTGTCAGAATGTGCTGGAAATGTCCAGTCTAATTTTATCAATTACTTCCCTAGCAGAATCCCTGATCCTCTGTTTTTAACCAACACTGTGTGAGAGGCTTTGTTCCCTGTTTTACCTTAATTTTCAAAACTTAATTGAGTGTGGCACTTGCACGAAGACTGAAGCTGACAACTCGATTGCTGCCATCATCTCTTATTTTCTCAAGGAACAAGAGCTACAGAATCTGTCTGTAGTCCATATTGCCTCTTGGTTAACTTCCTCATGGAAACAACATTCAAAAGCAGAGTCTAAACACAGAATTTTGAGCTGAGAGTTGCAGTAAGCATAAATAGCATTCCCTACAGGGGTGTTTTACCCCACTGTCTTTGGGATATCTCTGCACTTTTGGCACAGAGACACCAAAGCTGGGTTAATATAACCCAGCACCAGAGATGTCAAGAGCATGGAGCAGACACACAGTTGCACCAGCTCCAACACTTGAAACCTTAACTAGTAACCTAAAAACATACTCTTTGCTTGCAGTCTACAGCCAAAGGTTAATTATAAATCTTTCTTTGCAGCCTAAAAGTCAAGGGAAAATTATCCAGCATACTGAGCAGCTCAGCTCTGTGGCTGGTTGAAGGTAAAAATGTGAACTCTGCCTTGAACTCCTGCTGTCAGGCTACAGAAATGTAGTTTCTGATCACAAGCCTTTACTGATATTCTCTGAACTTCACTAACTTTGGCCCACTTGTCAGAACACAGAGACATAGGCAGTGCTTGTAGAAATATTAAATACTTGGACCTGCAACACAGAGCTTCCAAAAAGGCCCGTTATTTAGAAACTGCATCTGGAGTAGAAACCCTTCATGTTTAAGTAGAAGGAAGGGAAAGTCCTGGAGACTCTTGTTCGAAGGAGCTCTCTCCACAGCTGCAAGAAGCAGCTGGAGGCATCAGCTACAGCATGAGGCCTCCAACCTCTGTGACAGGATTGAATGGGAAACATTTAGTCCAATTCCACAGCAGTCACCTTGGTCAATGCAAGGAAGATGAAAAGATTAAGTACCTAGGAGAAGGTAGAGCTCTCAGACTCACTCCCCACCCCCATCCCCTCCAGCCCAAACCTTCCAGGCAGGCTGCCAAGTCTTTAAGCCCCATTGCCAGGAAGCTGGGAACTCAAACAAATAAGAAAGTGGACAGTTTTTCAATAAAGTATCTCACTAAAACTAGGACACCTCTGCCATTTTGCAGAGAATGCTGAATCAGCACAGAACATCCTTGCATGGGAAATTGCTCCCCAGGCCACTGGCACACTTAGTAAATCCTAGACAGTCAGCTGAGGAGACATGGAGATTTCCCTCAATACTACACTTACTTTTAAAAAGGCAAAGTAAAATCAAGAAATTAAAACCTCCTGGGATTAGCACTGCTCTGAAGAATGAATTCTTACTGTCTCTGCTCCCAAATTAGACTGTTTCTTTAAGCACCACAGCTAAACTCATTATATATTCTTACTAGCAATATGCTATTAATATCAGACACAAGCAGATAGCCTTGCCCTGCACAAGACAATGTGGTTTTTTCCATTTTAAAATATTAATTCCTCTGTAATGCAGAAAATTCTAGGAGTTTTAAAGCATTTTTAAAGTGTCATGAAAAAGGCAATATAACTAATCAGAAACAGCAAAAGTGGAAACAAGATTAAGATATTGCAATTCAATTTCCTAGAAAATAATGTGCCACCAGCTGTGTAAACTTTCCTGTAGCTAAAACAAACATTCTGAAAACAAGCAGGCAGATGCTTTACACTGCAGCATGTCTCCTCAGCAATCGTGCCTCCCAAAGAACTCCCAAGTTGTCTCTTAGATTGTACAAGGGCTTTAAAGACAGCCATACAACAAACTCATTTGATATGCAGGACTCTGAGCTATCTTTATGTTCAACTCATCAACTCTGAGCTCCTGCAGACACATCCAGTACTGCCACTGCACTCGCCCCATGGTCTCTGAACGCAACAAATACCCAGCACAACATGCACTATTCCTCTGGCACACCACACAAGACTCATGCTGACTCGAGCAGCTGGACTCTGGTTATCTCTCCTGAACAGAGAGGCAAGGGCCTACCTGCTGATTCCAGTGACAGGCACTGTGCATTCTGTAGAGTTTCCTCTTCTGGAAACTGTGAAGTGGCCTTGTTCGGGCAGATGTGCTTACATTATTCACAGAGACAGATCTGAGTCTTGTCCTGTCTCTTCTTCTTTTCTTGATGTGCTGATGATCAAGCAACCAGTTGCTTGAAGAGGATACCTCTCTATTGTCTGAAGCTCTGCAGTTTCATGAATAATGAGGAGAGGAAATACAAAATGTTAAATATGCTCCACATGCACAGGCCAAGATTTCACACACTGATTAGCATTAGCTATCTAATGCTAAGAGAATTTTATAAACACCATGATGTTTTAGCATGCTATTTCAGGCAACTGTGGATGTGCTTTGTTTGCTAGTTAATTACTTCCATGCCAGGTCAGGAAAGGGAGTTTATCATTCTTCTTCACCTTTCTGCTTATGGAAACAAGTGTCAAAATAAAGTTAAGCCTGCAAGAATATATCAAGTTTTGTTTTTTACAAATTCAAGAACTCTCTAATATTTTTAACATGTATGAGTTTCAAGTTACAATTAATATTTCCTTTTATATTGTCACTCCATCCAAGACAGCAGTCATGCTAACATAAAGGAGACCTAAAGTTCTGTCCTAATACTGTGAAGATTTTCTGGTTTTGTTCAAGAACTGAAACCTAAGTAAAGCTTTACAAACCAGTGATCATTCAGCACGGGGTTGCAACTCACTGTGAAGCATTTGTATCAAAATTAGGAACTCTGCACACTTCAAGTGTAGAGAGTCAAAATCAAGTGCAAAGATGTGGCCAAAAGCAGTGGAATAACCTCACACCATTCTCACCAACCTACAGCCTGTCTGGTGACCAGAACACGCAATACCACAAGGTATGAATTTAGAACACTCTCCCATTTGGGTGGGAATGACTCAATGGGAAGAATGAACTTCCCTGTTATAGGTATTCCTGATTTTATTTTGTTGCTGTAGCAACATCTGCCTGCAAAGTTGAAGGCTTGCTGCAAAAAGCATTCCAGCGTGCTTTTATTTTTACAATACTGAAGACCTTGATCACAACTCTGAACCATCTGAGCAGTGCAACTACACAAGGTATTTTGGCCTTGGTTCATAACAGGTCATCTATCTGCACAAATGATTATTTTGTCTTATGACAAGTTAGTTTTATTAGAAAAGCTGTGACACAATAGAACATGAAAATAAATTTATTACAAGGCCACTTATAAATCGTTTTTGACAAATGGTACTCTTTTAACAATACATTTTTATGAAATAAAAGGATTTGTGATGGAAGTGTGATTAAACACCATCCCATGTTGTGTTGGAGTGGTAACAAGGCTTTACAGGCTTGAACTGGAGCTGCCTTCCTGACACATCAATACAATCTAATAAGCCACACAGACATATGAAAACAACATGCTAATTAACAGAGGGATGGTACAAAGTATTTAAAGGAACATATCAGTGAGTGCCAAGAAAAAGCCCAAAATACTGAGGCATGACATTCTTAACATTAACACTGCATTTTTAAGGCTTGAGAAAGAAATACAAGGTTTACAGTCCATGGAAAAGATTTCTTAAAATACTCTCTCTCAAAACAATTTCTAAGTCATATGGTCCCAAGCTCAACTTGTGGATTTCCACATACTTCTCTCTTACGTGAGAGACCACTTGGACAGATAAATTAGAACAAAAAGCTCCTCAGCCTGGCTCCTCAACTTCTGTGATTCCTGCCTTTGTTATAGTGGTCTGCCCAGGCCGTAATTTCTCTGCAGTCTCTGACATCTGCTCTGTCTATCCTCCTGTGCCTTGCAGCAATGCACTGCTCCAATTTCAGATGAACAGAGATCTCATCTTTGTGGCCTGGAGCTCCAGGACCTGGCAGTGGTGTTTCCCTGCCACTTGTGTAGAAGGTTTCCCAATCAAGCTTTGAGTTACCCATTTAGTTTGATCTTAGTCTGAGTGGTTTTCATAATGTGATTCTACAGAAGAGCAAAATGAACCACAGCCAGATGAGAAAATAATGAATTTGCTAGAATGCTCCTTTCAAAGCTCATAGGTTTGCCTTTCTTGCTGTTGACCTTACTTCCAGATGCATGTCTGCACAGCAAGCCATCAGATGGGCACTGTCTGTCCTGAAGTAATCAATTTTTCCTTCCTCTCCCCTCATAAGGAAGTGGGTATCACTAGCTTAGGGAACTGCTTTACAAGCACCTACCTTCGTGCAATGCTTTGGGCTAATCCTGGCATCTACATTCGATTGAGCGAGGAAAAGCCACACAAAAAAAGGAAGGCACAAATGTAATTAGGCCTTGACAAATGTCAATTCAAAGTTACTCATGTTCAGTCAACCAGGAACTGTTCATGCACTTCCACTTCCACTGCAAACAGCCCATGTACCCAACTGTACTGTGACCCCACAATTACCAACCCCAAAGCATCTCATGCTTAAACCTACTTTAAACATGGACTATTGTGTTTTTCACATCAACAGCCTACAACTAATTTTAAGAACTGACTTAAGTGAAAATTGCTATCATCTGTTTATTCCCCCTCTCAAAAACAAAAAATCCCCTTATTTTCCACATGATTTTGATTTCTGCTTTCTGAAATACTGAATTCAGTTAGAGTGAACTCTAGAAAAAGCAAGGGGAGGAGCAGCCAAGAATTAAATCAACTGTGGCATGTAAGTTAATAATTAACTATTAAGTTAATTCAATTAATTGAAAACACAGCTACTATAACAACAAAATAGCACCAAAAACCTGAAACACACTCAAAAAAACCCAAGAAGTAGGAGTCAGTGACTTTCCCCGCAGGATTCTCATGATAACCACTCTATTTGATGCATCTTTAATGAACAGTATTTATTTGCAGATTTCAAAACACTCCATAGGCAGTGAAAAATTAAAATTAACTGTTTAACTCATGTTTAAGACAGCATCTAGAAAGCCCTAAAGGCTCTCAGATTCCCTTCCAACACCTAACTTGCCAAACTGCAGTTTAGAGCTACAGCACTGAGAAAATCTTCCAAGTCCTAATATTTTTCTTCAGACTTTTTTAGGTCATGAGTAGAAAACAACCAACCTTAGAGAGTGGTCCATGACCAAACAATATATTACTCATGAAATGGAAACTTTGGACAGTTAATAATAAATAAGAAGAGAATTGGCTTGAAGTTACATCGTTAGAGTCTCTCACCATGAAGTTAACTTCATACACTCATAAAAACATCTTTAAAAGCAGGAATTCTTCCTCATCTGTCTTATGTAAAAGTCAGATTCAAGACACAGCCTAAATTACTCTCTTATTCCACATACCCATCCCTATTAGCTCCTGTTTCAGGGCTATTTTTAGTCCACATCTGAGAGGAACCTTCTGATTTTCTCCTACATCATCTATAAACAACTGATACACCAGGAGGAGGGATGTTACATGCCAGGACCCCTACATCCTTAAATTTAGGGCAGAATCACACAATCACTGTGGAACAGACGGCAGCTAAAGAAGCTGCCCATCCAAGCTGCTCACTGTAATCTCTTTGTGGGAGGCTACAGCCTCTGCAGCAAAGCTGGAACAGACGGTGTGGCCAGCTCTTCATGGAGTCAGGAGCCAGGGAATTATGTCCTGCTGCACACTCTGCCATAAACACCCCAGTTCTAGCTGGGAACAGCTTCTTCATCCACCTGATCTTAATTAAGACCTGTGAGTAACAGCATCCTCAAAAATCGCATTACGAGTATCTCAGGAGAAATATCCAACATAGCTAGACCTTTTGTAACTGTAGTCAATTACCTTAATGTTGTTCTGAAACTAATACTTATTACAGCCCATACTGTACTTAAAATCTTTGAATAAAAGAAGGAATTGCTAAGTTGTATGGACTAGCACTGAGAAACATTTTTCTAAAATATTAATTTCAGCCTACAGTCATCCTGGAAGGTATGTCCATCCAGAACAAAATACCTTGAATGAAAAATAATATCTCCAAATTCCTGAAAATGCAGGTGACAAAGATAAACTTGGCCCTTTATTGAAGACTGATCTGCTTAAAATTAATGAAGTTACCACCCTGACACTGATCCCTGCTGAGACACGACATTGCTTACGTATTCTACTAATCTAGTTTGTCAGTTTTCCAGAAATAAAGCTATACTTGTTATGACAGAATGCATTAAGTCTCAAACAATCACAATCAATGTGCTCCTATATTCTTTCACTACTTCACAGATTCATCTTCCCCATACTTAAATGTAGTTACAGTGACTATACTTCTATGATATCTTTAGGAACACAAAACCCTACTATTTTCAACCTTACAATCAAGACTTGTCTTCTCTTGAAGCCTGCAGAAAGATCTCTCTTCCTTATTTAACATTATAATGATAATTAATTCCATGTAGATAACTTTACCAAAAGTTATTCTCAAAAATAAAAACTACCACACTGTCACCTACCTGAAGGAGATGCCATTGACCAGCTGTCTGTGCCTACAGGTCTTGGATGAAAGAGATGAAGAAGCTGGAGACAGATTGAGTGGAGCAATTAGGCTGCTGATGATTTCACTTAGTTGTGCACTCTGGGAAAAAAAAAATTAAAAATAGTCAGACTTTCATCCAGACTCAACAGCTCAAAGGTCCTGGGTTCTTGTTTTCCTACATAGGATTTCAGTTCCATACATCATGGAATAATCATATTTAGTTTCTTCTTGTGAATAACTGTGTTGCCATGGTTTTTCTTTCAAATTCTTATGTTCAACTCTACCAAAACCCAAATAAAACATCAACATAACCCTGAACATTGTTTATACACTTGAAGTATATTGAGGTACTAAATATACCCAAATACATTAGTGATCTTAGTATTATGATCAAAGGTCTTTAAAAGGCAAAAAGAAACCAAAACACTTTATAGCTGATATTACAACATCTGCTAACTGGCCATTTGACAAGCATTTCAACAGGGGGGGAAGAAAAAGGTCAACTGTCTGTTCATTGTACATTTTGTTCACTCAAAGTATTTTTGTTCTTAAAAGAATCCTCTTCATTGCTTAATATCGTGTGACAAAGGTGTTTTTATAAAAGGAAGTGTAACTTCATGAGGACTATTGTAACAACAGACAGAATGGATAAGATCTTCTGGTATCCTCAAAAATAGCAACAAGAGGCAACCACCCTCCTCTCCTCCTGCAAAAAAAACCCTGACTTTAAAAACTGACCCAAAACAAATGAAACAAATGTAGCCAATTTATTAAGACTAAGAATTACTCCTTGCAAAGCAATGAATTGTGGACTGACTCCAAAAACATTTCACAATGATTTTTTGTTTTAAATGTCAGACCTTAAAGGCTTGTCTCACAATAAATGTAGCTTGCAGGAAACTGTGTTCTGCACGCTGAACAGAAATTAAATGTATCTGAAATGGTATAACATATTAAAAAAAAAAACCCTTTTGCATTACTTAACTGGATTTTCATTCAGAACTAAGAATGTTTAAAACATGAATTGCTAGAGGTTATCTAGTAACTTTTCCTTACATTTTGAATTTACATTTACATTTTACATTTATGTAGAAAGAAGAACTTTTTTTTCTATTACAAATCACATGTTTTCTGTTAACATTTAGGTGATGTAGTCAGGTAGAAATTTCACATCAGAATAAAAAATTCAGAGATGGATATTAAAGCACAGAAGTAACAAGTCAAGTATAAAAGAACTGGGCAAAGCAAACAAGATGCCAGTAAAATAGTTAGCTGATTGATTTTAAAATCTCAACAGAATTCATTCTGTAAGGAGCAGCCTCTACTGAATATAAGAGCATTAAAAAAATAGGCAGAGTTCCAAAACACAAGGAAAAACATACATGTAGCTATGAAAAGGACTTGAAAACAGTATTAACAAAAATTGCCAGCCTTAGTCACTTTTATTCTACAGGACTTTTTTTTTGGTTCATAAGCAAAATTACTTATTTTTAGCAAAGAAATACTTTAACACCGGACTAAGAATTCTGTGGTAGAAATCTGTAGATGTACTTCAGGCTGCAGCATGCTCCTGACACTGAACAAGAAACTCAGACTTTCAGAGTAAAGAACTGAACTGGTAGTCAAAAAGGAAATCAAGCCCCAAGGCTTTTAGTGGTATAAAAAGGAAGAAATCCAATGTATTGTGTGAGATATGTTAGTCTTTACTTCCGAGTAATTTTCAGATCATTAAAGTTCTCGGACCCCTTGGACCAAGTTTGTGGCTACTTGGGGACCAGGAAACAGACCACTATCACTTTAATTGTCAGAAGTCTTACTGAAAGGTGTGCTTAATTCTCCAAGCCACCACTTAAAGAGGGGCCATTCACCACATCCTAAAAATGTTCTTTGGGTTACCTAATGCAATTGCCAGCACTGAGCATATAAATTTCCTGTTTCATTGCTTCCTCATTCCTGCCTGTGATGGATAAGATTTATCAAACAGGGGAAGCATTTCAAGAACAGGAAAGTATGACTATCAAATAAGAAAAATTGGCACAGAGATTCAGGAACTTAACATTACTACTTTTACCCATTGTAAAAAATGCGTGTATGACCAGGAATTTATGTAGAGCAGCAGAGCAACAAATTAATGCCCCACGGTGGCTTTGTCAGGTTTGTTTTACACAAACTGCATAAAATCACTCTGAAAAACAAATTTCCAGTTATCTCCTTCAGCAATATGATTGTACCACATCCTTTATGTGTTTTCAAGCAAAAGAAAACCCTGCTGGGAGTCCACATCGTATTTCCTGGAATCAACCATGGAAACAGCCATTTTGCAAAGCAAAACTCCACTCACAACTACACCTCCAATGTACCTGGTAAGTACCTGGAATTCCTGAGCTCCAAATCAGAGTCCTACAATGTTTGAAAAGGCACACAAACAACTGTATTCTGTTGGAGCTTGTTTTTTTTTTTTCATTTTGAATGCAATGTATCTCCACTGTCACCTGTTCTCTTTCGTCTCACATGAAGTATTTCGTGAAACAACCTGTGGAAACTCTACACTGACCCTGACTATAAAGCAGGGGCAGGTTTGTGGATGCTTCTCAGAGGCTGTTATGTGTCTGACTGGAGTGAAACAAAGCAGTAACACAGGCACGCCAGAAATAAAAGGTTAATTTGTAAACCTGGTGTACAGCGTAGTTATTTATGCCCTTCAATTAATTAGCACAAATCTCAGGACTGCAAAATATTTTTCTTTTTGGAAGTCATCACCATGGAACCTTCCTGTTTCTGAAGTCAATCATTTGGTTTCACTGACAGCTCAGTTTTGTTTTACTTTACCTGTTTTTCTATGTTTCGTAAAAGCAGAGTAGGACTGCTGGGTGACATTTCAAAGTCATGTTCCGGCAAAGAATCCTGTCTCTCAATGGCAGCTTGCGAGTCCCCTGTGGTGTTTAATAAAGCTTCTTGGTCTGTCAATTGTATTTGCTTCTTCAAAATGTCTTTTGGAAATGGGAATTCTTCTAAGACCACCATCCCCTAGACAACAGCAATTGAACACAGTTGGTTGACAACAGATTAACCCTCCTAAACAATTTTTAAGGGGCAGTCAAACCTGGCACATCCCTCTTAAATCCTCCCAACAACTTTTGAGCACTTAGCTGGATTTTAAATACACTTCGTGGCTACAATATGGAAATAGTAGGCCTTTTTCAAGTAAAAAGCTGCATCACTTATGCTACTCCTTGTTACAGCAATCACTCCAGGATTATACCACTGCTGAAACATCAGTGCCAAAAGTCAAATCAGAAATTCATACTTATTAGAATATTATATGATAATTTGCCTGCTGATTTAAGAGGAAGTTTTTCTCTAAGAAATAACCACCTTTTGATTTGGTTTTAGCCTTTGCAGTCAATAACCTTTGCTGGAGACATTTTAAAGTGCTCTATTTCTCCTATTTCTATCCATGTTCTACACAAAAACATCAAGGCTGTTATTTTTATGTAGCACGAATTACACAATTCTAAACCAAAAGCATTTTACAATTTAATAACTGATTTTTTTAAGGTGAGCATTTTTAGGGTCTTATAATTCAAAGTGACTATCCTAAATATTCTAGCACTGTCACTACTTTTCAAGACCATCTGCACAAATATGGTATCAGATGTGGTTTACTGTTGAGAAAACCATAAATATAACTTTATATGGTAGGGAAATAACAGTTTCATAAATGGAACTAGAAAAGTAATACCCCTATTGTGTTTTCCACAGGACAGATTAGAAAAATAGAAGTTTCTAGTACAATCCTATAGGCAATGTATAAGTTGGATTAAGAACTTAAAACCTTAAACAAAACAAAAGCAAAAATAACCTTGTGACAGTCAAACCCAGTCCTCAAACAGTTCCTTGGATTGTCATTATCTAGAGCAAATAAATTTAATACCAGAAATGGTGATCAAACCTCTCCAGGCTTTTTCCAAAGAGAAAGGGAAAGAACTTATTTGCTTTTAAAGTACTAACTGTTACTCAAATATCAAGCAGATATTAAAAGAATGGGATCATTACAATTCTGCCTCAAATCTGTCTGTCTAATGAGAATATTCCACTCTATCAAGGAACAAGGAGGACTGTGATAAAGTGAACACAAGGAAGCCGTATTGCTATTTCTTTAAGCAAGACAGACTTCACCTAGGTTGTGGCTCTGGAAAATTAAGGATCCTGTAATTCCAGTGAGACCTTTACTACTGCCTCAGCAGCAACTGGCCTTAAAGAATAAAAGAAAGTCTCAAAGAGACTTCAAAGAGGAGACTAGGAGAAAAAGTGAAATTGTCTTGCTCTTATTGTGCCTAACTTATTCCATTGTTTGAATTATAAATTCAAAGCTGAGAATAAAGATATTCTCTAAAAATAAACGAAGGTGTTTGAAAACTTAGTTTAATGTCTACAAGGGGCACAGAGATTTTGGAGGTCCATCAAGTCAGTGCTAGATTTTCCACGAAGATCATCACCTGCACTTTTCCATTTACAGCAGATGGACACAAATCCAGACCAGTAGCACACTACGGGCAGTAAATTCAAGGAAATTCAAGTAGAGAACTAATTTTTGTGTGCCATAACAGGAGAACAAGATACCTCAACAGCTTTAGACCCCTTTAGAACCTAGAATCTTTAGGTCTTTTTAGGAAAAGGATCATAGGTCATGACCACAGAAAGTCTGAAAAGTCTAAAACCGAAATTTTGAGGTCAGAGGAATGGGAAGACACACGTTGAAAGTGTTGAAAAGAGGGACATACACACACACATGCTCCCAATGCAATTTTATTTTTTGAAGTTTTAGAAACCTGTTTACCAAGCATGGGAAGAGGCAAGCAGAAAAAGAAGAGGAAAATTGACAGAACAGGAGAGATGGAATAGGCACAGAAGAAAAGAGGAAGAGTAAAGAATTAGAAGACTAATACGGACTATGTAACAAGTTAAATGGGTTACAATCAGTAGGTTTTGGCAATGACTGCATTTTTTCCCCAAATGGAATCGTTTTGTTTTGCAGATATAGATTATTTTTTACATGAAAGGACTTTCAAAGATCCAGAGGTGCTACTTCTGTGTGTGTAGAGATGGAGAAGACACAATGTAGTAGGCCAGGAAGCAGCCCACAAGTTACTCATCTCCCTTCCTATTGCATTAGGGTGCTCAAGGAGCGGCCTTTTGCTTGCAATCGTTGTTCCCTGGCTATGAATCACATTTTTTTCCACTCAAAGCACATCAAAAACACTCTGAAACCATTTAACAGCATACAAATTCTAATGATATTGTGTAATTCCTTTGCAGCCACTAAATGAAAACAAAGAGCTCTTCTATCAGCCTGTCCTTCTGTAGCTGCTGCACTGGTGTACTATAAACATGTACACAAAAAAAAAAATCCCATCCAAAGAAAATAGGTGCCTGCCTTCACTACGGGACACAATGCCAAACACTAAATACCACAGCTGGTAAAATGGGCATGGAGTTTCAGAAAGGAATGTCACTAAAAATCTCCATCAGGAAGATGATTTGGCACCAAACCAATATATCTCCTAAAGAAAATGCATGACTAAAATAATGTGTTTCCTTTTATTTCTCAATCTTCTGTAACTCATCTGACCCACAGCATCATAAAGGCTGACAGCTTTTAGGTATAAGAGTGTACAAGTATCTGGTATTTAGGACAACTCCAAACATTCACCCTTCACCAAAATACAAAATCTCTTTACACAGACTCTTAAACAAAGGCTCTTCATTTCTTTGTAAAGAAAAACCTGACTGGAGACAAGCTGGATATGAAAAGAAGGGCTCTGAGAACAAAAGGAGAAGATGGGATAATTTTTCTTTACATGTTCAAAGGGAAATCCCCTCTGAGGTGGTTTTCCTCTCCTTTTAAACACCAAGTCTCATGTTCAGCCACACAAACTCTGAAGCATCTTCTCGCTCCTCTCAATTGTGCTTATCTAACCCCAACACACACCAGAGAATCTACATGAGGCTTACTGATGAAGAGTCCAAGAGCCCTGCTCTAAAACCCCTCACTATCACACTACCTCACACAGGTTTGGCTTCTTTTATGTGAGAATGACCCGAGGAACCCATTAAATTGATAGCTAGATTACTAATCGTTTAGGAATGTCACTTTCCCACTGTCTAGGCAGCTCAATTTACAAAAACTAGTACATGAATTACACACATTGGAATTTTAGTAATTATTAATCCTTGACCTGTTCAAAGTGCTGTACAAACATTAACCATCTAATCCTCAAAATAAACATGCACTGCAAGTAACAAAAAACCCACCCTGAACACTCACAACACACAAACGAATAACTGACCATCCCACCTGAAAAAGCAGATAGAAAAAGCAGTGTGATAAATACAGTACTGCATGCTGGGCCCCTGAAAGCCACTTGCAAAGTTACTATAACAGATACAAAGGTAAGAGTTCCCAAATCACAGTCCTATACTGGTGCCTTTAAGGTCAATAGTTTTATTCTCCTGATGTCTTCCCCATTAAACTCTGCTGGTGATGGCCTGCAGAGACACAGGAAGTCTAGGGCAAAACAACAGCAACAAGGAACCAAATACATAAATATTACAAGAAACACTATCAAAAGATGATTTGAAAAGCCCATTTATGAGCTTACAGACAATACCTTGGTGGCACGTATTTGCCTGTGAAGGTCAGTTAGTTGTTGGATTTTGTATTCTAGTTCTGAAATCTGGGCTTGAAGCCATGTCCAACGGCTGCCAATTCTAGCTCTGTCTGCAAGCCACTTCCATTCAGAAGTATAGCTGCTGTGAAGACAAAATGCTGGTTAGTCCAGAAATAAAGATAACCACATTTGCACAAGAACATTTTTGACAGCTGCTCTGCCTCATGTTGCAAGCATCTCAGTTGCTTTCAGAAGATATCTGATTATACCCATCCAGTTTCACATCAGCTTATTTCTGTAGCAACAGAACTTGCCCAAACCAGTACAATCCATGCTCACTGGCTATTCCCACACTAAGCCAGCTTTTTGTTCTGGATTATAAAACTCGGAGCTGAATAAGCTACCAAACTATATCAGTTAAGGCTGATTACAGATGTGTAAAGAATTCCAGTAACTCCACCAGCAAGAATCCAAACTCTTACATCACACTTCCTCCCACAAGCTTTCACAAATATTGTTTGCTAACAACTGGAATGAAATAAAACATCATCCAGCAATGACCAGCTAGATATCAGGTCACTGCCCAAAAAAACACAACTAAGTAGTTTAAATTTCTTTTATTCAAGCTGTTTTATAAATACCTGTGTCAGTTTAGTTTAGTCAGGTCACTCTTATTGCTGTTTAAAATAGATGCTTTTTGTAATACAAAAAATATGCCTCCTGGTACCTGACATTGTGAACACCTTAATTTTATTATGCTAAATTCATCACTGGTATCAGCAAACATTACTCAGCCTACACATTAAACAAATGAATGAGGAAACCATGCAATGCAACAAACAATCTTAATATTCAATAAGTTTAAGCAACACAGACAAGACAATGAAGTATTTTAGTATATAACTCCACTGCTATCCTACCATTAACTGAGTTAATTTATTTACAGAAAGTAACTGGTGTTTTTTCCCCAGTGAAGCTGTCAAGTAGTCTGTCACAGCTAACTTAAAAAACTGTAAAAACAACAATCAAACTTCTAGAAAAGTGTTTTTCCTCAAGTTATTGAGATAATGACTGGATCTAGATCTTTGATGAGATCATAAGTTTTGCACGTGCAGAATACATGATCTCCTCTTCCCCAGGCAATGAAGAGCACTGAAGTACTGAAGTACACAAAAGATACAAGAAATAGCAGATGCCAATGAACTGGCAAAGGAACATAATACAAGTGTAATTGTTTCATGCAGAATTTTGTGTCAACTATCTCAACAACAAAGAACTGTAAGAAGATACTAGACATGTCCTAACACGTATAGGGAATCATCAGATTTGAGAATCCTAAAATTTTCAAGGCTAACAAAGCATAATATAACTCAAAATTTCAGAAGTTTCAGTCTAGTTTAGCTATCATAAATATTAAGGATAGACACAGGCTCTGGTAGGTCACCCCTAAAAAACATTATCTTCCCCCTTTTTAACATAAATTATCACCCCACATCATTTATCAGCAGCTTAAACTCTCTCATACATAGACAAAATGAACATACAAAATTATGGAGATTCAAACATCCTATTTAAATGCAAATTCTATGAAGAAGCAATGTGGATTACTATCAAAAAGAAACTCAAAGAACTCTGTAAATATATATGATAATAAATTACTCGCATTTTACATATTCTACTAGTCATTTTCTCCTAGGAAAAAAAGGCATATGAAGTCATCTTGTGAAAATCTATTTTTCTGACCTCTTTTTATTTCTCCTTATCTTCCCATTATTCCCAGCAAAGAGCAAAGAGTCCCAATTACTTATGCTTTAAGCAGGTCTTCCCAACAAGAACTTCTCTGGGCTTGACAGCTTTTGCATGTTTGCACTCCTGGAAGTCATGAAACGTACTTTGCTGGGAATGGGAAGGAATCTGAATTCCAAGTTTTTAATTAAATGTGTTCACACAAGCGTGGTGGCTGCAATAGTTAAAACTTGTCTCAGGATCCTGGTCTGGCAAAAAGCTAGTCTTAAGGAAGAGCTGCTTAATGAGTCTATCAAAATCCCTTAGTTAAACATTTTAACATAAAAAAGTTAAAAAGGAATAAAGAGGATAACTGAGAAAAATCCAGCAGGAGAGTATTGAGGTGTTTATTTCTGCTCCTTTCTCGAAAGGCAATTGAACAAATGAACGATGAAACCCCACAAACCAGGACATTGTAAAAAGAAAGCCAAGGTGAAAGGAAATAAATCTCATGGACAGATTCACTTCCCAAGCTAAATGCAACAGTCTGGGGAGAAAGGTGAGCTACTCTCAAACAGACTGAGGAGGAGCAGGCAGCAAATAAGAAAAGTAAGGTGTCCTATATACAGCTGGGAAACAAGAAGCAGGATTGAAAGGGCCAGAACTGGCCTTATGTCACCTACACTGCATGGAATCACTGTGGCACAACCAGTATCAAGCCACAGCTGATAGTAGAAATGTTGTAACCTCTGTATATTACTGTCTTACACATAAAGAAGAATCCTCTGCAAAGTTACATCACAAGTTATTTTTCAGAAATGGTTGTATTTTTTTCCCCTTAGACACAGTTTTTAATCTTTAATCAATTGCATTCACTGTTAAACATATTAAGTACATTTTTGCTTCATTCTAAAACACGATGCAAGTATTTCTTAAGGCTTTAAATTCTATTATATAATTAAAGTAACAGCATTTAATTACACTGTGTAAAAATGTCCTTAGGCCCCACTCTAAGGAAAGGTTTCCACTGAACTAAGCACAAACACTTTATGTTCAGGCCAAAGGAAGCAATTTTAGCTTCTCCATCTTGCCAGCCCACGCTGCCCCACGCCCAGTGCCTGCTCAAAGACCTGGGCAGCTACACAGTGACATGGATTAGAGTTGCTCCTGGATAATTTTCATTTTAGGAGCAGCATGACTGAAGCGAGTTTCATGACTGAAGTCTAGATTCCTTTCCCAGTTTTGATGTGTTGCAGACAGGATAAGAGACAGAAGCATTGCTGAACTCTATTCCCATCCCTGTCACTCCTATTTGTTTGATCTTGCAGTATTTTTTACCATCTTTCCCTCTAAGTCTATTTCTCTACAAATCTTTTAGTAAAGCTTGCAACTCCTAAGGAAGATAAAATCACTATGAGCTATCCTCACACTCCTAAAGTGAGCTGTTTGCATGCAAAGTAGTATGGTCACTCAAGTGACAAATATTTCTGCAACCCCAAAAAAAAACCCCAAACCAACCCTGAAACAAAACCCAAATCTGGGTAAATCTGTTCCTGGGATGCTAGACAGTAAAGCTTAATACTCACTCAGTAAAGAAGTTGTTTCAAGGCGGCTTCAGTGAATTCAATAATTCTGCAAACCCAGAGAAGAAAAAAAAAACAAAAACAAAAAGCCAACCACAGTTACAAAAATAACTAGGCCTGTCACTGGAGGAGGAAGTCAGAAGCAGGTGCTAAAGTAGAAGCTCCTGCTCTTGTTTTCTGTTGGGAACGAGACAAGAAAAAAGACGTTTGTCTGTCCTGCTTCCTGTGTGCTCCTTTTGCAAAGCATCTTTACTTGGTTTCTGTGCTTTTGACTCTAAGATCATACGTCCTCCACAGGAATTCCAAAATCTTTCTTCTGCTGGCAACTTGTTATAAACCATGTTAACACTGGCACAGTTTCTTGTGTTCAGTACTGTAGTATAGTGGAATATTAAATTTGCATATAAACTTACTGCTCTTGCAATGGCTCTAAAGATGATCTCCTACATTCATCCAGGACTATTAAAACTGGAAGAGAACATAGCAATACTGATTTTGTATCAACAAAACATCTCGTTTAAATTGCCCTAGGAAAACAAGCTGGAATTGCATTACGGGCAAAACTTGTTTCCATGTGAAATACCTGCCTGCATTTCTATTTTGGTTGGACTGCGGGTCAACCCTGCACAACTTGCAAGAGAAGAATGAACAAGGCACAAGGAGCACAGACACAAATGCAAAGTATGATCAAAACTGTAGCTAGGACCAGACATTCAGGCTGTACTGGGGAATCCTAAAGTATGGAAAAGAATTCAGCTGGGGATCATCAGCAACAGCAGAGGCAGTATAAGCACTTCATCAAACCTACTTGCTTCTGCAGAGACTGAAGAGGCAAGTAAAGAGCACTGAGCACTGGTATTACAGCTGGTACTGTTGGTGGAACTGCTGGAAGTTTTCAGCCATGATCTAAAGACAGAATGCACAGGTGAACCTCTTAGCACTCTCACCTTCCCTCAAACAGAAACACTGAGAACAAACCATGTTTTTACATAACCAAACCAACACTGCAGAACACAACAGGACCCACGGAAGTACTTACAGTGCCTCCATTGTGTTTTGGGTGAGATTTATGTTTTCCCAATAGCTAAGATAAGCCTGTCCCAAAAAAACAAATGCAGGCAACCAGCTGAGCACAAAAGGGAACTGCTAACCGAGACAAAATTGCTGTGCTACACACACTGCTGTTTGGGGTTTGTGTGTGGGTTTTGGGTTTTTTTGGTTACAGAAGAGGAGAAGAGATAGGATTTAAACCTTAAAGGCATGTTTTATTTTTATAAGCAAACAAAACAATAAGCCTGAAAACAGTTCATAAATGATGGAGAAACACGGTGGTGTTTAAAATGAACAAAGCACACAGAACCTGGGATTGACAGTAAGTATCTAGGAAGGTTGATTCAAGCAGGTATGATGAGCACAGGAAAGCGTATTTTAGTGTGTGCAGCCCTGTGACCACGGCAAGGTTCTCCACAAGGATCTTATATGCCGAAAATTAAAAGCAAACTAATGCCTTCCACCTTTGTAACTCTCAGTGAGAAGTAACATGCCCTACCATGACATATCTGCAGGGACAATGACAGGATGCTTCCTGCTAAACAGGAAAGGAGCAGGATTGCAACAGACCCACTTCAAAACTCAAAAAGCCATTTGCCAGCCCATAACAAAGTCACCTTTCAAAAGGCTTTAAAAACACCAACATTTTCAAGTAACAACACTCTTAAACACACACAAGCCAGAGAGCAAGGCACTCACATAGTGTGGGTAGGAAAAAAACCCTGCAATTCCAAAATTCTTCATTAAACATAAGAAGGGCAGTTGTTTCTGACATCCCCTCAAACTTACATTTCTGCTCAGTCTCTCAACATGGGGTATTTTGTTCTTTCTGCTAGGTGATGCTCCCTTCAGTTTAATCCACATTGTTCTGGCACCCAGTTTTCAGATGATGCTGTCCTAAAGTGACCTCTACCATCCCTGTTGGTTCATTTCCACTCACTGGGAACTCCTGGGCTAACAGAGGCCAATCGCCAATCTCATAGCAGTGAAGTATTTGGGAGCAAGAAGCAGCTCATAAACCACAGAGTGACTCTACCCTCAGGATAAAGAGCTAATCACCCTCCTTAGTGGGAGTGACTGAAAACAACGGCAGAAGTTTATTGTTTTTATGAAGGACTGATCTCCGGAAACTGAAAAGCAAAATGAAATTAGAAGGTTCTCCAGATATAATTCCATCCAGACATCATATGACTCACCAGGAACTTCATGAAACATTGGGAAAAAAATCACTCATCCCCCATCTTGAGAAGCTCACTCAGTTGTACAAAAATACAAAATATTCTCCACATGGCACTGTCGTGGGAGTCCCTCCAGGACTGGAGCTGAAAGCTGTGAACCTCCTCAGCTGCCCCTAATTTTACACCAGCATTACAGTCAGTTCTCTGACTACACATGGTTAAGCCCAAAAACCAACTGTCCTGGATACAAGTATTTTCCTGCAAGCTACTAATGTGGGCCCAGGGCTTCTGACACCTTAGGTCAACATGGTGGAGAAATTCAACATGTCCATTTTTCTTCTCTCTGCAGACATTGACAGTAAATAAGAGATTACCTATGAAGACTAGAAGATGATATAAAATATTCAAATTAGGTGAATTCAGACATGCTTGTATTTTAGATAAACTTATCTAGATTTTAGTCATGAGATAAAAGTCACTCCCAAACAAAACCTCCAACTCCTTTAATAGCTGAACAAATACGTCCAGCTATGAAATGACCCGTAAATGCTTTCTCAAGGACTACTTCTTCCAGCACACCTACACAGTGTTTGTTTTCAGAATGAACTAACTTCAGTTGCTGTTGAAGTATTAATTCCCCTGGATCAGTTAACTGTTAAACCCCTAATAACTGCATAACTAAAAAACCAGTGTGTGCTGTTCTATGAATGCAATCTTTTCTATGCATTCCTGAGTGCAAAAAAAGATTAAAACAAACTGCAACAAAATCTGCCCTCCAGTTATGGCTGATCCAACATTACACAAAAAACCACTGTTTACTGTGGCAGTTTACTCTCAGCCTTTGCTCAGACTGTCCAGGTGCAGTATGTTGCTGTTTTGGAATAACCAACACCAAACCAAGCTATGCACCCCCTGCCCCCTACTCCCACTCCAAAAAATCAATCAAGGGAATTTCTCTGGTGCTCAAAATTAGCCTGCAATCTCTGTGAAGATCTGCAGCCAAGTCATTCTTCTGGATCCTCCCAGGTTGCTATCTTCTTTGGTGTTTAACAGGAATTTTTACCTGGCAGACATTTTCCTCTGAAACACTTCACAGCTCCCCAAAACATGGGTTATAGTTCTCCCTATCATCTACAGACACCAGCAACTGCTTATCACAACAACTTCTGGCACCCATGCCTGGTACCACCACCTCTGACACATTGAGGCCATTCAATACTTTCAGAATTGCATCCAAGAATGCATGTTGATACCAACACATAATACACATCTTATCTTCCCAAACCAAAAACCATATCCAGCTGAACGTTTCTGCTATGCCATCAGGCCTGAGGAATTTATGCAGTAACACCTGAAATTATCAACAATAGCTGTGATTTTTCTCTTGGGGGGAAAAATTAAGTAGCAAGGAATTAAGTAGAAATGGAATCAAATTTTTACATCTTCCATAAAACAAGAAGGGACAGTGGGAAGGATAGAAGAGAAAAATCAATATTCAGAGAAAAAAGGCTGTAGAAGAAAACTGAAAATATGAAAAGGGAAAGTCTCTATGCTTAGATACCCTTGCAAAGGAGAGATTTCATAAGAATTTCACTGGTGCACTATATATGCTCCCTCATCTGAGAAATCACATCTTCCAAACTGATGAGATGCCACAGCCAGTATTTGCCTGCGACAGGGTTCCTGCAAAGGATTACACTACTGCTGCTGTTTTATATTAGAAACTGAACTGTTACTCTTGCAGTGAATTGTCAACTCAATTTGGGGACAGAATACATTAAAAACTCAGCTTCCTAAAGGATCTGTTACAGTGTTGAATCTTTCCAAGGGCTGGCTTCACAACCTGGTAGGTGCTCTTCATCTCCAGTTCTGTTTACACAAATCTTTAGAGCTGTGTCAAGTATAAACCGCCAAATGGGTTAGTGAAGGTGGAGTCAGTCAGAATATTAACTGCCCAGAAAGTAAAACCTGCAAAAGGTAAACAACCAGCAGCATTTCCACTTAATAAAACAGAAAAACCCCAAATATTCTGTAAATTGATTATCTGCCAATGGCTTTTGTTAAAAATATTTTAATACTAATTTTTAAGATTCTATTGTCTGCTCCAGCACTCCAACATGCTTTTCATCAGTCTAATGTGAAGCAGAGAAGCAGGTAGTGCTAAAATACAGAGAAAGAAACTCCAAGAACAGCAGGGCTGCCTAGAAACGAGCTTCTTTTCTTGCCATTGAAATGGCACAACATCAATAGATTAACAACAAAACACCAGGAGCACAGGCCTAGAAATTCTAAGTATTACACAACTGCCCTTCAAAAAGAAACCAAGTAGTGCAACGTCTGTAGTCCATGCTCAACAGAAAATAAGGCAGAACTTACAAATTACATTCCTTTAAAGATTTGTGCAAATGGAACATTATGACAGCACACAAGCAGCATAGCAATGCTGTCCAGCCACTGAAGTTTATTCCAAAATTTGTATGCATGTTCTTGCAAGGAAAAGATGGGTATGGTATTCATGTAAGCTCCAACTCCATCCTATAAGTCAGTATATATGTATATATATGTGTCCATATATATATATATATATGCATATATAGTATCAGATTCCAATGTAAAATGCATAAGAACCATATTCTTTTTGAGACATTTCAGACAACTAACAGTTGAACCAGGAAGGCTCATGCCACATGCACTGGAAATCAGCAGCAGGCTTTTGGTAGTGAAGGGGTTACACAGAGCAGTAAGAAACTGTCCCAGCAGTGACTGCCAGGAGAGTCAGGAGGGGCTGAGGCAGGTGGGGAAGTCGACACAGTGAAATCAGGAGAGAAAGAGCAGGGACAGCAGCAAAGATACCAGCACACCCTGACATCCCACCGCTGGGAATGTGCCTCCCAGGGGGAGTGCTGTGGGAAAAGGGCTAACAGGAGAGCTGGCAGAGCTGGCTGGCAGGGCAGTTGGGCACATCTGACAGGGGTCCCACTCCAGGCCCTGAGGCAAAGGAAGCACAGGGGCTCTGAGCTGGGAGCCTGCAAGCACATGGCCCCAGCAGGGACCCTGGCATTAGCGCTGAGAACATGGGACACCCTGCTACCCAGAAATGCAGGCTGCCAGGCCCCTCCAGCTGCTGCAGGCGTGCTGTGGTTAGGTAATGGAGGAGGAACCAAAGAGAACCTGGCTGGCTGCTTCCCAGGGCAAGGATGGGGGTCCTTCTAAGGCTAAACCCTGCAATTCACTCTGCAGGGACAAGGGATGGGGAGCGCAAGGAATGTAGACTTGAACAGTTTGGTATTTGGGTGTTTTGTAGGAGCCTGGCATTGAATTTCACAGAATTTTTCTGCTGCTCAGTCTACCCCACGGACTGGGAAGAAAGGAGTTTATAGTGCACATATATTCAAACATAGACCTTCAGATTTTTTTTTTCCAACACCAGAATCAGTAATTAGAAGTTTGCTTACTAAAAATTGAATTGATTTAAATTCCCCAACAGAAAACTTCTTTTGACTCAAAACAGCTAGGCAATGTGTGTGGATGAAAATAAAATAACTTACAGCCATTTCAGTAAAAAAAGAGCACAGGTCAATATATTTAAATCCAACATCTAACATCACATTCCTAACCCATATTTAGCAGTATGAATGAAATCCTGTTACAGGAGAGCATTGCTATTTTGGGAAGTCTTTATGCACACTTTTTACTTCATGTGAAAACAAAAGCATTTAAATTATTTCCTGTATCAGGGGCCCATGTATGCTGATTTACAAAGGCACTGGGTATATCCCTTTGAAGTAGATTCTCACAAAATCAGTATTAGCTATAAACCAAAATAATGCTGCCCTTGCTTTACAAGAAGTTATACAGTTCATTGTTGTTTATAAACAAATCTTTTCATTCAAACAAACACATTTCACAGCTTAGTGAAAGAAAAAAGCTAGCCATAAAACACTGATTAATCAGAAGTTGACATCAAGCACCAAATTCTTCTTGTCTCCAATTTAATTAAGCATACAAGGCTATATATGTATACACATGTGCCTGCTTATTAATTTGGTATTCTACAACACTATCTTGACTGTGTATTAAAAAGTTATTAAGAAAAGTAATGCCAAGGTTTTATTTAATATGAATTCAACACCCATCTAACTTAAAAGATTTGAGATTCCAGCGACAAGTTTCCCTTGCAGGTTAAAACCTGTCAAGCCTTCTGCCTTTCACTAAAACCTTTCAGTCTGCCTTCAGCAGCTGCAAAAATATTAATGTAATTACAGGTTAGAAATCAGGATCCCCCCTCACAAGAGCATTACTATGGTATTGTGAGAACAAAGTCTTGCTCAATGGCAAGTTTTTATTGCTGCACATGAAATCTCTAAAGCAAAACAGTAAATGCATGTGGGACCCTAAAGAAGTTATAAATCCATCTTATGGGAACCCAATCAAGTGAGGTTAGATATATTCTGAAATAATACATATATCCTTCAAGTTAAAACAGAAGGTAGTGTAAAGCTATCTTTTCTTCCATTCTCCTCCCACATCCTAGTGATGAGAGCCAAGAATTGAGAAAATGGAATTCTTGAAAAACCAATATACAAAACATACTTAAATCAGCATATTATTTGCTCCAATGAATTTATACTTATTCAAAAGCCTTCATATTAATCTTCTATGCAAATAAGACATTTCCTGGACTTAGAAACTAAAAAGGTCTTAAAACCAGGAAACAACTGGGTGTTTATGCTTAAGAGCAGCATTTTGTCCTGGCAGACTCTCTTCCTCCCCTTCCCAAACTCATAATTCAGTTCTCATATCAGGTATGAAGTGCAATTACAGCTCAGAGTGGAAAATCGAAGGACTTGACCCTCAAAAACAAACAGCCTCCCTTTATAATGTGGCTCGAAGACTTGCAATAAACCCTGTCCCTTAAGCAGTGCCATGTACAGCCAGGCCTGCAGAACTGCATTGATACTGCTCAGTTAGCCACAAGAAAAAAATGCTAGGAAAAATGGAAAATAATCTAGAACAAAGAGATTAGATCTGGAGATACCAATCATGTTTTCTTCCTTCCTGTATTTTCTCTGCCTTAATGCTCCCCTCCCCATCACATGTTTGTACTAAAAGCAGATTTCCCATCTTCTCTTTCCAACTAGCAATCTAAGGGGGTAAAAATAAAGGAGGAAAAAAAAAAAAAGATTTACTATCTCTTCACATTCATTATAGAAGTTTCCAGGCACAACAAACCCTGTGGGCATGGAAAAATATAACAGTGCTTCTTCATCAGGCTTGAGGTTGCTGGAGGATAATCAGTAAAACATGTCTTTCAGAAATCAGAGGAAAAACCATGAAAACACTCCAGAGGGAAAATCCCACCAAATGATGCAAAAGGATTGTATTTGGATAGGGAAAGGAGAGCTGGGAAAACATGGCACAGGACTTTTCATGAGTAGAAAGAGCTACTTATTTTGTAGAAAAATCTATTGCAAGCAGTTTTTCTGTCTAATCGATTAGGTGCATGTATTACTGTTTGACGCAGTGAGCAGCTGTTTCTTCAAAGAAGCACAGTGATGTATCTTTTGATTCTGGAAGATCACACATGTAGTGTACATAGAAGAAAAACTCTGCTCTCTGCAACTTTAAAGGTTTCCCAAATAACCACCTGAGCATCAGAGCTCTTTGTGGTACTCTGTACTTCCTACTGCATCAGGAATAGACACAAAATACATCAATAAGAATGTGGAGTTGGCCTAGCAGGATACACACTGCTCCGAGTGGAGCTGTGCTGTTGAAAAACTTTTGAGCTCTCATCATCATCCAATTCACCCTTGTTTGAAATCTATGACTATTTCGATGTGTAATCTTTCATCTTCATGAACCAAAAAGATCAACAAGTTACAAGTAAATTCAGCTGGTGAAACGTTGTCTATGTTGCATATTAAGTGTTAGTTATGAATCCCTGAAGGAATTACTCATGGTCAGCTTTGTGTTGCCTTCCTTGGGCACCTTGTCTGCTCTGGTTTCTAACACCTAACAGCTGCCTTTGAGAAACTACAGAGAAGGACTACCACATCCCCTGGGAAGTGGGAATTTCCTATGCCCAATGGATGGAATGTACTAAAATACACCAAAAATTACTGCTGGAAATGTGGTGCTATGAAAACTGATGGGTTAAAGACATTAATGAGCTGACAGTAGCAGCAAAATGACAAAGGTGCTGAAGACAGCCACCTGTTTTTTCATGTTTCTTTTTAGTAGACACTCAAAAGAAAAAAATATGCTTTGATTAAGCTCTTGAAATAAGATGAGCCTTTCCAATTACTCTAGGAACTAGAGAAGTTTGGTAAGTATTGTGAATTGCCTTCACCAGCAGACCAAGGACCTTTCTTCTCTTGAGGACAGAATCTATGTAATGCAGGAACAATGGTTTAAATATCTTACAACAGCTATTTGCAACTAAACAACAAAGGTATTGAAATAGATGGATAAAGACAATCTTACTTGAGCCACAAAGCATTGAGAGACAGCTCAGAAGAGCTTAAGTCAATACTCATTGGGAAAAACTCTTTTCAGGATAATGAGAATGAACAGGTTCAAAACGCTAAAAATAACTCCAGGTTTTTTAACTAGCATGAAGAATTGGAGCTGGAATCAACCTCTCCCTCCTGATGGGAAACAGACAGTTCTCAGGTAGACACAGTACTTGCAGGTTCCTCCCTGCCTTGCACATTGTATTGATACCTCCTTCCCCGCACAAAAAGAATGAAAAATGCCACAGTCACAACAACGATCAGCCACCAGCGTGATTATGCCCTCAAGTTAAATGAAATCAGTATACTAAGATATGGGTAAAACCAAAACATTCTTTCCAATCATCACTACATTACTTGAAGCTTATAGTATCTACAGCTAAGTATTATGAAGAATATCACAGAGGAATTCAGAGTAAAAGCTCTCACTATGAAAAATAAAGATTTCCACACAGGTGAAGAAATGAGTATTGTCTCACCTACGATGATCCCATTGCTTCTGGAAAGCACTCAGAGCCAATTCCCAAGGACAGAAAGGCAATTCAAAGCATGTAAACCCACTCAGCAGAAACAAAAATGGATATTAACTTTGTTTTGTCCAGATGAAAGGTAATCCAAAGGGCCTTAAAGTGGCAAGGCTCAGGAAACAGCAAATTTCACCAGCTGAACTGCTTACCTTTGTTATCCAGACAAAAAAGGGCAGCATTTTAGCCACAAAGGCAAATCTTAGGAAGGTTGGAGAAATGAAGAAAAACATTCTGAGCTGAAGATAATGATAAATTCAAATAAGAGACAGAGTGTTGTCCTCACTGCAATGTTAATTCAAGCACTGCCTCAGCCTAGGCACACAGACAAGTCTTTTGCTTAAATCAAGCAGTACTTTTAAGTCTGAGCTTGCTGGCCCAGCACCACACCTCAAATACCAGTGATTCTTCCCCTGCCAATGTAGCAAGGCCGTTGCTGCTGGACAGCTGTTCATCAGTAAGAACATAAAAAGGGGAGAAGAACAAACAACCCAAAATAAAGGGCCACACTGAGTCAGACTACAGATGATCTACCCAGTTCTCCTGCCTCTGCGCAGTAGCTGAGATAACAGTGTCACAACAGTGCGGGCATGGAGGGAGGCAGTGCTTCCCTTCTCCCAAACATTCCCTCAGCTGCCAGTAATAGCAGCTTGGGGATTTCCTGAGCCAAAGGTGATGAGTTTGCACTTAACAATCCTTCGTGGATTTTTTCATCAGTGCATGAAAGCAAACTGAATAAGCCTTAAGTGGAAAGATAACTACCAAAAGCCACAAGAAGGAATAAAGTTGAAGGACTAGCAGGGAGAGTTAGAAATTCAAGTGTCCTTGGCAGGAAAAAAAAAGAAAAGCATCACATGAAACTTTGGTCCAAGTTTTGCATTATCCCCTATGGTTCAAGAATCAAGAATGTCTTAAGAGTTTTCTTTTTCAGTTCATGTAATCACAAGATAAGAATCCTAGAGGTAGAGCTATTACTCAGAAGCTCAAGTATATCAGTTAGGAGAAGAATGTGGCTTCTTCTATGCTGGGGAGAGCCCAAATGATGTTTTTCATTAAAATATTTCAAAAGAATAATTATTTTGCAAACTCAAATATTTAAGGTGTTCCTAACTTAGTTGGGAAGTCATTATGCTTTGGTTTGACTTCAGCACAGTATTTACTATTCTGACAATACGTAAAAGAAAACGAAAACCTTTTCTCCTCTGTTTTTCAGACCTACAGAGCTTAGCAGAACACAGCAGAGATCTGACACAGCCTTGCTGGACTGAAGCTATAAACATGTAACAGGGCACAGCTCTTCCAATTGCAAAAGCTTACTTGATTTCCTCTGAGCATGATGCTTTTCAGGAAGCGGAATGGGAAGTGTTTTCAAGTATTTTTTAATTTATTTTTTCTAGACACTCTCTAAAGCAGAAGGTATAAGGAAAGACCAGTAAACACAAATCCTGTCCTGACTATCTATAAGAGCCCATGAGAAATATGGGTGTCGTGAAGCTCCTACCAAGGTGCTGCATTTGTGTGCAGCTGTCTTCTGTGAATCACAGTCCTGATTATTATATCCCTACAAACCTTAAGACATGCTCGTCTCTCCAGCTTTGGGAAGAGGAAAGCAGCTGTCCTTTCACTGCTTTCTATAATTTCTTGACTGAAGAGACCATGTTAAGAGTGTAGCAAGATAGAGGTAAAAAAAAAAAAGAGAAAAAACACTGTACCATCATCAGAAAGCAATTTTACTCTTACCCACCACTGATTTTCAAAGCCACAGTAATTTGTATTGACAGAATTCCTGCCAACTCAAGACACTATTAGTCAATGATATGAATTTCCCCCTGGTTCTTCCTGAAAAAGATACCAACAACAATAAAAACACCATTGCTAGCTACATTCATAGTTGCAGAGTGACTTCAGTAAGTAAATCAGCATTTTTAAAATTAAAAGTTAAAGAATCGAACTTTTTCAATTCACCAACCACCAAATACTGGATGGCTTGATACCTGCATCAGATGATCATTTTTAATTTTTACTCTTTATCGCATCATAGTGAATTTCAAGATCATAATATTGACTAATTCTTAATAACTCCAGAGTAAAATTAGAACTATTTTCATTCTAGCCCCAAGTATTTACAGCTATCACTATTTGATTTACAGCACCATTTGAGTATTAGCAGTATTGATGCAATGCAAACTGACAGAGTGCAGTACAAACACTAGCTCTCTGCAATCTATTAAAGCAACTGCTCCTTAAATGCACTAATTAGAAGTTCTTACTTTTTCCAGACCTAGCTCACACTGTCAGTCTTGCTGATTTCAGTATCTATTGAGTGAGGTTACTCACACAACACGGAATCTGTAGGTCTAGACCCTTCCATCCCGATTTATAAGTAAGAAGCACATGAGTCGAAGCAGGAATTTAACACTTACGCTTCCACAGTTGTTCTTACAGTCTGTTCCTCACCATCTTCATCTGAGCTGCTACATGTTGCATCAGAGTCCAGGTCTTTCTCCACGCGAGACAGCAGCCCTCCAGCAGAAATTGCAAATCCACGGATTTCACCTGGTGCAATGCTAACTCCGTTCTGTACGTCCACACTCAAACTACTCTCCGGAGTAGTTGTGTTGTTTTCTGGCCAACCTTCAGTGCATCTGAGGGAGCTATTGCTCAAAAATCTAGCTGGCTCATGGAAAACCTTCATTCTCTGAAGCTGATGTTTCACAAAGCATTTCAGCTGCTGATCACAGTGTTTGATAACATGCTTTGCCAGGAGCATTTGTAAACGCTTCTGAGTTCTTTTGGCGCGACTGATTTCCATTTGTTGCTTAGTGACACACTGGAGTAAGCGAGCATACACCTCCTCCTGGGTGCAGCTCAAAATCCCTTCTGAAGGCCCGTGAAGAATTTGGTGTAATAAATCCCCTTTTATTGTTTCAGTGCAGACTTCCAAAGCCCTACCCAAAACCCCATTCTTCTTGTACCATTTACCATTTAAAAGTTGCATTTCTTCTGCATTGCTGGATTCAGTTACACTTGAACCTGAAAGTCTCTGCATTTCTGCCAAGTTTGGAGATGTGGTCTCTGAAAATGCTGCCCCTTTGTCCTGTTGCTCAGGTTCTGAGTGACTAATCTGACCAAATGATGTGTCAGCACCATTATGTAATGACTTTCTCATCTTGGAGCAGCCAGGCTCTCCTGCTTTCGTTTGCTTACCAGTTTTGCTGCTAAACGCAGAATTTGTATTCATTAACAAGACAGACTGATAGCACTTGGAGGATGGTGGGGAACCAAAACGCTGCACACTGAAGGTATCATTCCTGAGGTTGGGCTCAGCAGTGGGGAACCCCAGGACTGAGCAAGTAATCTGTGCGATGGAGTCCTCTTTTATCTTCTCTTCCACTGTTCTGGAATTTTCCATGCACAAAGCTGTATCAGACTCCATAGCTCTAGAGGACAAAGAAGGTGACAAGTGGATACCATGACCTTTTGTTGTTGCCTCTCTGAGGGCTGGTGTCATTATAGCTACGGTAGGTAGTTTACAGCAAACCTGAAAATAACATGGGCCATGTAAATTTTCTCATTTTCATGACACAGTACAAATACAACAACTCTGTTAGACATTTCATTCTTTCAACATCATTCAAAGATTCCATAAAAAAGAACGTTATCTAAAGAACACAGACTATGTTGCCTCCCAAGTCAAACAAGAACACTCTCTCTGTTTTTTCTTTATTTCATTCAGAGGCTGTTCCACGTGCAATGAAAACCTTTACTTCTCAGGGGAATGACTGTTCATACCTCATTTCATTTTTGATCCTATCAGTCTGAGAAATAAGACCCAAAAAGTTCAGGTCTGTCATCTAACCTTGCCCAAACTGAAAAACATGACCTTGAGCAATGTGACTGGCACTACCGTGAGAACCATATTTACTGTAAATCTATATAAAGCAAGCATTTGATTAATTATTATATATTCTTACAAATACACATTAGAAACCAATCAAAAAGGCTAATGTTTTCAAAACAAAAAACTCTAAGTTTGGAAGTTTCCTACCAAAAAAGAATTCTTTCCTGTGCCTTTGTATACCACTATTCATCAGGCACTGTCTGTGTAATACATACAGAATATTTTTCATAACAATTTGAGAAAAGACAGTTCTCCTTGACAAATCCTTTTGCTTGTGGCTTGCCAATTAACAAAGGGTTCCCAGACTTTGGGATCAAAAGACCAATGTCAACCTTCACCCCTTCTTGTCAGCAGCTATGCTACCAAGTCATACTGTATCTATTTCACAGCCTACCATGCAGGAATCACTTGCACAGTACTTACAGCTTTGTTTAGGGGATGGCTAAATAAACCAAATGAATGATTTAATTGAACATGGTCTGCAGAAGCCTGAAAGATAAGTTCCTGTCAGTTCTTCATTAGGAAGACAGACACAAACCCAGAAACTGTAAGAGAGCAGTAGCAAAAGTGAGTGCAGCACAATAATGCCACAGTATATTCTGTTGAACTGTGCACTAGTTGAGCAGCACTTCCACTGCCCTCCTTTTAATGTCTCCAGTTCCCTTGATCTCCACAGCAACTGCCTAGCTCAGCAATTTTCAATGCATAGATCCCACAAGGGGTCAGTGATTCCAGGACTGCCACATATGAACCTTAAGAAAAGATCTGCCTGATGCCTTAGATTGTTTATAGCTACAGGTGCAAATATGAAAGTGAGATGTGGAAACCTAGGGAACTGAGAAATACCAGTTTGAATACTTGCTCCTTAGCCCTCAAAACATGAAGCAAAACATAGAGAGCCACATCCTCCAGTACTGCCTTACCACTCTCTGTAGGCCTTATTCACCTTCCATTGCTCCATATGTACTTCATCCATGAGGTTTTCATCTCTGTACATCACCCTCCTAGCATCACTGGGAACAGGTTTGGTGGCTCTACTGCTAATCCTAAATGATACCATTAAAATCCCCAGGATTTTAACCTTCGTAAATAAGCCAATGACTTCAGCCTAAAGAGGAGCTCAGAACAAAGTTCTCCCAGTGGACAGCTGGGAGAAGAACTCCATTCTAGGATCAGACAGGGAAATGTACTGTTGAGATTGGAGCCCCAAATACTAAAGGCTCTGGTGACTCAACAAGGGTCTCAGCACCTGGCTGACTCATGTCTTTCCTCTTCTAGAAGCTAGCAGGCCTGAGAATTTGTAAATCCAAAGGAGTATGAATTCAGACACCAATGCCTCCCTGCCCCTAACACATGGCAAATAACTATAGCAAGTCAGAGCAATTTTGCATGGCTAGAACATAAGGGAAAAGAATTGAATAGTTCCTTTGTGGGGTTAATGTGAAGACACTCTGAGACATTCAGGTATGCCCATCACATTACAGTGCCATCAAAAAGACCTTATAAAAGCAGGTACTGCCACAGTGTCCAGCCCTTGGCATTTATCAAAGAAGTACACACACACATACACAAAAAATGTCATAGGTACAGAAGCAAAACAAAGTTATCAGCTGCAAAACTAATTATAAACAAATTTTAGTACAAGCGCTTGGCTTGACAAGAGTTGTACATTTTATATTTTATTTAATTTTGGCAGGAAACTGCAAAAATAATTTCATTCCACCCTTACTGGAAGTGAATTTCCAGATCAAAACCTACTACCTTGGAGGGGGGAAAAAATAAAGGCAAAGAGGGAGGGAAGACAAGTACTGCGAAATGGTATACTGGAAGAGTACTTTCATTCTGGGAAAAGCTTTTCTGTCATAGGAAAACCATTTCACAGATTTTTTTGCATTGTGTATTACTTGAGGTTTCAAAATCAGAAAGCTGAAATTTTGCTGAACTGGCAAACAGTTCACTTTTCATCTGCTGAATAAATACTCCACTTGAAAGACTAAAAAGTACTGCAAAGAGAAAAACTGACATTAAATAACTACTGGGGGAAGGGAAGAAACAAGTACCAGACATACACAGTAGAGCAACTGATGTTTAAAGTGAGTTTATGCTTATCCTCCCCTAATGCCTTAATTACCCAGGAGGATATAGCTGGGAACTGCAGTTCACCACAGCCCGACCTGCACCCTGCTCCATTCCATCACTGCAGCTACAGGTTCCTAATCCCACAGTGACTCCTGCTCCTCTACCTCTCCTCTCCCTCTGCTGCTTTCTTTGTCCTCCCTTGGTCCTCCCTTGACACTTCTGCATTATACCCTTTCCCTACCAGGCTTACCACAATGGAATTTGCCTAAATCCTGAAACTAGTGTCTTCACGTTGGTGACTAGCAGCACCCTATTAAAAGAAACACAACAAACCCCAGCCACAACCCAGCACACAGGGTGGCATTCCCTCCCTTCCCAGCTTTTGTTTATAGTCCTTTCACTTTATGACTCTTCTTCCCCTTGCATAACACTATCACTTTGGTTACACAACACTGCAGACAGTGTTCTGGGGGATTTTTGCTTGGGGGTAGGATTGCTTTGTCTTTTAGTGGATTTTTTTGTTTGTGATCTTTTCATTTCCAACGACAATAAAACTCCACTTTGCATGAGGCTTTTTAAGGCTCCTCTGTAGTAGCCCTCTCTCCTTGTAAATTAAGTCATCTTTCCTCATCATAAACACCTGAAATTTTCTTCTTAATAATGAGACTCCTCAAGACCAGGAGGAGGTTTTTAAGTTTATCATTTCTTTTTGTTTTGAAAGTCAGAAGCCTACAAACAACATTTCAAGTTAATATGGCTGTTTCCAGTTTATTTACAGATTAACAGCGTTTCAGATAAGCCAACTTCCACTGTTTATTCCTTGCCTAGACAGCATTTCAGAAGCAAAGCAAAGTTCCTGACAGCAGGCAGCCTCTGGTGAAACACTCAAAATTAATCTCAGCAAGAATGCTCAAAAATACTATATTTCAACCTGTTTTAAGGCCTCTTAGAGAGAACCTGCAGAAGAGAGGGCAGCTACAAAAGCAAATTACAACACAACTGCCAAAACCTGGTTTCCTACAGCTTTGTGCTGTTTGTCCTGTAATCCCCAGCTCCTCCTGGGCAGCCTTCCTGATAATCACTGGACAAAAATAAAGTGCTCTGGCAGACAGGCACTACTGCGGCACTGCCTCAGCTGAGTGCAGCAGGCAGGACCTGACCCTGGCCAGCTTCTTCAAGCCTTGCCCAGTGGGAGGCATCCCTCAGGCTTTAACTACTGCTCCCAATTTTCAGAAAACCTACAGGATCGTAGTGATTTCTAAGAATAGCAAGAGCAGCTCAGTAGCATGGTCTGCATTTTCTCATGGAACAGTCGGCAGCAAGGACCACAAAAAAGATATTGGTCCCACTGGGCATGTCCTGGTTAGGAGTATGAAAGAAAAAGGAAAGAAGTCCATACTTAGCACACCTGGGAATAGGCTTTAAGAGAGAAAAAAAAAATCATTTCGGTAGGCAGCTTTTGTTTTCACTTCAAAAGCAGACCAGTTACTCGTGATGGGTATTTAAGCATTCTAGTATTTTGTTCTATTAATAGATTGGAAAAACACCCATCAAACCAAACAGGATTATGTGGGGAGTCTCCACGTTCAGCAGCACTCGCTGTGCGGGCACAGCTATCCAGACAAAACTGCAACTCCAGTGTTTTGTACACTCCAGAAGATATAAGCACAAATTCCTCTGACTTCAAAAAAAATAAACACCAAAAAACAGCACAGCACCCCCAAAAACACTCTCTTTCAACACTAAGAGATCTCCATTTAAGACAGACCACCCAAAGTTTCAATCATAAAAAACATCAAAAAGGAGGCACTTCAAGTGGAACTCATTAGTATTAATTTATGCTAAAATCCATGACTCATTAAAATCTCTGAACAGGTTTGTTTTCCTCCTTGTTCAGATCTGCTTCTGAACAGAGAATCGATAAATTTTCCAAGTTTACAACCACATCATCAACTAAAACTTGTTCAGTTTACAACAGCATATTTGCAAAGCAGCATCTGAAGTAATTTTTAATATAGGTTCAGTGCTTTTTGCAGTACAACAGGTGCCTCTGTAAGCAGGTTGTACATGTCTCTAACAGAGGTATCTGCGTATTTTCTGATCCATCGTAAAGTCCATACCAACAATTCAGTGACACTTGTGAATTTCAGCCTTTGAAGAGAGGGCTATAAAACCTGGTCTTAAATGAGACCCGCTCAGCTCTTAAGACACTAATTAAGATGACTGGAATTTAAGCTCCTCAGAACATTTCCCAGGATTTAAAACCATGGACCAATACAGCAGGAGAGTCCTAAGGCACACAGGCTGCTTTCTGAGCTGCTACATCCACCATGCCTTATCCAGTGTAACTTTTAGAATTTCCTTTTTATTAAAATAAGCACAAAAAGGAAGTATTTACCCTTCGACAAAAGGCATACTTTAATAATTTCGATTTTTTTTTTAATTGCCTCACATTGCAAATTGGAAATCGAAAATTCTCATTTTTAATTTGCTTCTCATTAGAGAGGGGTAGGCACGGAATACCTCGGTCACTGCTACATTTTTGGGGGGAGAGATATTTCATCACTTTGCAAGCAGGAAGCTTGCAAAAAGTAGATGGAAAGACTAGCTCAGGAGCACAGAGGAGCTCTCAAGGCAGGTCGCGGGACCTGGATCTGAGCTGCTCCCCAGAGCTTTGCTGACTACTTCATCCCAAGTATCCAGCTCTGTAAGCGGTCCGCAGCGTGGGAAGCCTCGCGCAGGGTCACTCCGAGGCAAAGGAACACGCTGCCGTAGGTATCCGCCGATTACCAGAGGGAAATCTGGATCCAGGCTGTAATCCCGGGTGGGACACGCGGGGCGGGCGCGGAGCGGCCCCGCCCCTGCCCGCGCGCGGGCCCCGCCCCCGCCTCACAGCCACCGGCCCCGCCCCGCCGCGCGCACGAACCGTTACCCCCGCCCCGCCCCCACCCCGCGCATGCGCACCCGCCACTCCCGCCGCGGGAACCAACCGCCGCCCGGCCCCTCCGTGCCCCCGCCGCCTCACGGCGCCCCGCCGCGCCGCGCCCCACGCTTGCCTCTGCGTCCGGCGGCTTCTCCGCAGCGGCGCCGGCGCCGCCGCCGCAGCCCCAAGCCCACACGGCACGGCGCCCGCCACGGCTCACACTGCCGCTCTTCAAGAGTCCGCGCCCAGCTAAAGCGCAGCGCGGCGGGGCGGGGCCTCCCCGCTCCTCAGGGGGAGGAGCGCGGCCAATCCGGGGCGGCGGGGGGCGTGGCTCGGCTCGGGGGCGTGGCCGCCCGCCATTGGCGGGGCCCCGCCTGACGCGAGGACACCGCCCTCCCCTCGCCCCTCCCCGCGTGCCGGGGCCGTGTGGGAGCGGAGGGGGCACCGCTGCTCCCCGCTCCGGACAGGTTCAACTCTTCACGCCCAGCACGGGTAAAGAGCTGAAAACAACCCCATAAACACACACAGGCCAAGTTACTAGCGCCAGTGAAAAGCCCTCAAGTTCACCTGCATCACACTGCCTCCCCTCCGAACTCCCCATCAGCGCCCTGAGGGGAATACGGGCACAGAGGAAGCCCCGTTGCCCCGCAGGCTTTGAAGTAACCGCAGACAAGCATGAGATTGCATAGAAATGCTTTATTATGTTTATTTGACCAAAGTAATTAAAATAAGGCATTGCGGGTTAGATGTAAACATAGAGGTCAGCTGCACAGCAGGTGGCTGCTGCACAGTGAGCAGGTGTATGGCAACAACAGCAACAGTGCCAAGTTCTGCTTCTCAAGGGGAAATACAAATTCAAAGTTACATTAATACTTAATTTTGCTCATTTGTTAAGAATATGGTTTCTCTCGAGATTTGATTCTGAGAAGCGAGGTTTGGATTCCACACAGTGTGTTCAAGTCTGAAAGACCAAGCAACCAAGTTCCAGAGATAAAACTGCCTTTCACAACCACAGCTCTAGACACCCAGAAACCTACTCTGACAAACAAAGACATTGAATTTTTAAGTTCATTAAATATTAGATATCCTGCACATGAGCACAGTGTTATTACTAACATGTGCTTTAAGTGTCACTTCCTTCAAAGAATATGATACAGCACATTTATTTTACTTACATTCTGATGCCTGATTTTATGCCATATATTAATATAGCAAAGGATTCTGCAAGACTCTGCAAAGACTCTGCCCTACTTGTCACTGACAATGTCTCTAGCAATAAGTTCTTTCATTATTTCATTGGTACCACCATAGATTGGCTGAACACGGGCATCCACAAAAGCTCTGAGGGACAAAAAAAAACAAAACAAAACAAGGAAACATTACAAACAATGCCTCAGAATGAACATACAATCAAAAAAATAAGAGAGCATTTTATCTTTAGAGATCCCTCTTTTCAAATTATACTATTTCCATTGATATAGTAGTTCTTATTTTCTAAGAGGCTTCAACTGCCTAGAATATTACAACTTTCCAGGGTGCTGTGCACCAAACCTGGAACCAGATCAGTATCTCTTCCCTTTTTGTTAATAGTGTCTTCACTATTGCCTCTAATTAAACAAAAAAATAAAGCCCTAATAAACCCAGACTTCTGCCACTACTCCACACCCAATTCTTGCTCCTGATTACAGCACATAGGACGATGACAATTTTCCATCTTCATTCTGCTTCATCATACAGAGAGCAGCCCAGGAGCAATGTGGAATTCTAAATCTATATATTACTGGACCACAGAGATAATAAAACCCTGTGTGGGCAACTACTCTACACACAGACAAGCAGGGGTTCAGGGACACCCTGAGCAAGACAGTGCAGAACACTCACAAATTACACTCAGTGCAAATATAGAGGAACAGTTATTTTAAAGCAACATTTCATACCCAGTGTTTTTAAAATGAAAAAAAAATCTAAACCTGCTCAGTTAAAAAAATTAGCTTACTTATGACAACTGCACAGTGGTCCTGTTTTTGCTATTTCTACTGTCAGATTACTGCCTCTTTGATTTTTTTAATAAAAATAGCACCAAAATCTCTACTTAGTGTGTCACATGGCCTGTACACAAACTTCACAGATAATATACAAGGATATATACAAAGTTCTATAAATGTGTCCAAATTCATAAAGTCAGAAAAAAAAAATGGGAATGACAAATTCCTTTTTCTACCTATAAATCTCTTAACTTGTTCACTTTAAAAGGTGTGAAAAAGCTGCATGTAGCAATCATGCTCTTGATTTAATAATTTGATACCCAGTGGTATCTGATCAACATGTTTTCTTCACACATACACATTTAATTTCTGATAAAACATAAACTAGCTCCCCTCATTTCTACTTTTATAGTGTTGCTTCTGTTCTTCCAATTAACATTTTCTTCTAAAAACCAACTTCTCTTTTGTGAAAAAAAACCCCAAAAAACAGACAACTGCTGAACAGCTTATGAGTTACTTGGAGAACCAAAACAAAGCCTCCCTGCAGATATCTGTACAGTAGATTCCCTTTCAATTAAACATGTTGAGAAAATGAACATAAATCACTCCTAACACTAAACAACTGACACACAGATGCAAAGGAAGTGCCTCATTTGCCTTATCTGGTAATCTTTCATCATACAATCTGAAATGCTACACTTACTTTGCAATTGGATACTCCCACATGTACCCCCATCCTCCGTGCATTTGTACACACTGGGTAGCTATGCTGTTTTGGAGATCAGAACACCTAAAATGGCCAAAAGAAAATTTGCTTTTAGAAGGACGTTATGTTACGAAACATTACAAAAGATAAAGATACATTAACAAGACAAAAACAAACCATGATTAGTAAGAAATAAATACTGTTCAATTTAATGTATTAAAGGTTCATTCCCATTCTGGGACAGTTTTCAGAAAAGGAGAGGTTTCAAAACAGACAGGCTTGTTTACCTTTCTCACAGGCCAAGAGAATCCTTTTGTGAAGCAAGTTGATATAGTCTCTTTTCTTGCCAAGTCCCTCAGCTTTGTCAGAAATTAACAATAAACCAGGCTTCCCCCCACCACTGCCATTAGCAACACACCAGGATGCTCTTTGAGCAAAATCATCACCTGGGCATAATTTATTTTCTGCAATAAGCTTTCCCAATAGCCTTTTCCACAACAGCCTTCAATTCTAAAACAGACTGTAATTCCTCAACAGCATTTGTTGACTGCAGAATACGGATTTAATAGCAAAAAATTTTTAACTGCACTGATAGCTCAAGCTGAAGTTAGAAGACATGAAAAAAAATCACTTTCTAAGCATACAGCTTTCAGTGGCAACAGAAGAAATGAAAATAACAAGCCAATTGCTTCTCCTGGAATAATGGCCTTTTCCCCAAGTCATCCCCTCATTCATTAAAATCCTTACAGTTTATTACACCAACTGTAATTTTGCAGCAGTGAGTCACTGCAACTGTCTTTCCTAAATATATTCTCAAATTCTCTTAGGTATGTACCACAACCTGTCACCACAAGAAAAACAAAACAACCCTTCTCCAGATATGAAAAAAAGAGTTGCACAAACCAGGTTTTAAATCCTTCAGAGCTCTATCTCAAGTCATTGACTATACAAAAAGTTTGAAGGAAAACTCGAGGCCTGAGACAATCTCCTAATATGTTAGGGAATAAAGCACTACATTCAAGCACTTTCTAGACCATTTAAGAGAGTCTTATGGAAGGGCCACAGGGACTCCACTGGAGAAAGAGGAAGTTGACAACAAATCCTGATGGTAACCAGCTGTGAAAGTGAGGGAGCTTCAAAAGCCTTGCTTTGGGAAATGTGTTGAGGAAGTGAGTCTGGATATTTCAGCTGGCATTGGTTGTTTCCTTCTCCTCAAAACTGAATGCCTCTGCTTCTGTACCTGGTACTTCTAGGTAATCATTGCCAGGAATAGCACTCAAAACCCTTCCTTCCATTGTAAATATTTCTGCTCATTTCCTCTATAATTATTTGGAAAAGCTTAAAAACTGTAAACCTGTACCTTCCACAAATTTCTTTGCTCATGTGTCACTTGCTTTTTTCTCCCATCTTTGCAACAAGGTAAAACTATACAAATTCATGTACCACTACCTTAGATATTTCCAGCTGTTCTTCTCTGGTAAAACTAAGTTAACATATAACACCACCAAGTACAGGGTGAGTGAGAAGTAGTTCTGGACAATAAAGGAAAGCACTGTTCAGTCTCAGTTGCAGCAAGAGCTGTAGCCAACTATTTCTTCCCAAAACCAGATAGCTTTGAAAACAGCTAATGTTAAGTAACATTAACTAAACAGTATCATAGAGCTTCAAATATATTTAAATTTGGCTCTAAATATTCAAATTTTGCTTTAAAAAAAACCAAAGCAAGCCATATACCCCATTAAAAAAACAACAAAGAAAACCCAAAAAACACACAACAACAAATTGCTAACAGCAAAATGTAAATTTTTGTCTTAATATCAACAGAGCACTCGCTTTTACTTAAAGCTAAAGCCGAGGCATGATCTTGTTATTAATGGAAGCCTATTTTAAAAGCACACCTTTATTTTGAAATTGATCAGGTTAAGCAACCCTGGTTTTCAATGTAACTTTGATTTTTGTTGATCACATCGTTGGAGTTAAGACCATGCAAGTAACTGTGAGCAGTTGACTCAGATGACTGTGAGCACATACCAATACTTTGCCATCGAGGCTGTGGCGGAGTCCAAGCGTTTCTCTGAGTGGAGCTGCAAACAGTTGTCCATAAAAGCTCGGGCCACACAAATCTGCGTTTTTATTTCGGCCAACTTGTGCTGCACTGTCTTGTTTTGCAAGTGGATAGAGAGGGTAGAGGAAAGAAGTATAGTGCAGTTTAATACTTTAGGTAGAAAATGCAGCACTTTCCAAAAGGATTGCTGTTAGAAATCACTATTCTAAACTTTTGCTCTGTACACCTTACTTTCCTGACAATTATGTCTTCACCAGTCTTATTACACAAAGTTACTGCTCTTTACTTCTCAAGGTCAACTCAAAACACGAATTTAAGAGAAAATGCACAAGAGAAAGGAAAAACAGATTTCTACAGAGTGTGTGGCAGGAGGCCCAGAATGCTCTGTCACTCTCGGCTCCCTCTTGCGAGGGAACATCCTTTCACTCTGTAGAGCCATGAATTTTTCCAATTAATAATATTTTAGCATCTATTGAATGCTCTTTCTATGTATTCCTCAGAGTTTAAGCTACATGCAAAGAGACTGAGGCAAAAGACGAAAAAATTTTAGACTATCAGAAAGTTTTTTAAATTAATTAAAAAAAATTTTAGACTATCAGAACTCAGCACCGAGTTCTGTCACATTGGAAAAGAGGTCTAGATAGAAGAGGCAAAATCCATCATAAGGTTATGTAAAACCAGACCAGGCAGGCATTTGACCACCTTCTTGTAATTCTGGTAGGGAGAGGACAAAAATATCACCCACTAATAGAAGTCCTTTCTTATTTCAGTCCTAGAAATGTATGTAAAAAAAAATGTTGCTTCCCTTGACAATAAATACACTGGACCAGTGTACTACTACAAGGAAAGAATTCATTTCAAATGCTGCAATGTGACATGACCAAATGAATTAGCCCAAGGCAGTGCTCTAATTGGAAAGGATTATTTATAATATGCACACTCAAGTCATCAGCAACAAAAAAAGGAAATTGAAGAGATATGCAGAAATTTGATATTTTGGGAAAAAGAATATACTTCATGAAATTCATTGTCCACCTGCTGGTAGCCTAGCCTAAAAAAGGAGATTATTTTGGGGATCTCTGCACAGTGTATTACTACAAATAGGAAGCATCCCCACCTACATTAAAAAAAGTTGAACTATAGTTTTTTGTGTTACAGTTGCACAGCGCACATACTAAATTCCATCTGGAATTATGGATTCCTGAAAGTTAACTTTAAAAACAGATGAAGATCATAATCCCCTAAAGGATACCTAGCATTCCAGCCTCTAAAAGTTCCACTTCTGATGTTCTTCACAACTAAAGATTTGAGTTTGACAAATAAAGTCTCAAGATGTAGAAATGGATTTTTTGTTAATTATTTCAAAAGTGTACAAAGAAAGGACATCTTTAGCCCATGTGAGTCAGCTCTATCCTATAAACCAAACATGCATGAGCTTGGCCTCCTTCAGCCCTAACAGTTAATGTCATTGTCAGGAAAACTGTAGTCTAGCAATCCTGTGAAAATCAACATCTATTTTATGACTGCAGCTAAAGAGCAGTCATAAATTTAGTCTCAAAACTAAATTACCTACCCCCGACAGGAGCGAGCTCTGCCCACAGAGCATGACCCAGCAATTTTACATGCAATCACACAAACACCCAGACTGCTGCTGGCTGAGGAATCTCATTACAACATTCATGAAGCACCTCCACAGCACTCAGGCAGCAAGGTCACTGCTGGGAATCCCCACCTGCAGCAACCTCCAAAGTGATTTTTCTGCAATGCTCCATGTGCAGAGAACACAGTACCTGCACAGGCAGTCCCCAGGATTTCAGGCACAGACAAATACAGGCAAGTGTGATGGACCTCTGGCAGGGTAAAATACAAGCCTAAGATCAACAAGGGAATCATTCTTCAGCAGCAGCAAGGAGCCACCATACTGCCTGCCTACCTGCTTCCCTCTCAGAAGGAGCACTGCTGGGAAGTTACCTACCCAACTCACAAAATACACACATTCAGGTATTTTCTGGTGCTTTTAAAAAATTATCATTTTTGCATTTCAAAAATGAACAATGAGCATGGAGGCAAAACCCAGTCACAGTCCAACAGTGAAAGCTTTGAAAATAATCCTTTCGAAATGGCCCAGTGATTTTCATTTGGTCACTATTTCACATACACGGATGTACAGCAAACACACACCAGAATCTGTACACAAGTGGCTCAGTCCTAACTCACCTGCAAATGCGCAATTGTCTTCCCAAAAGCTTTTCTTTGCTTCACGTAATTCCTGGTTTCTTCAAACATGAATTCACAGCCAGCAAGAGCCATATCAGCAATTAATAGTCTTTCCTTTTGAAACACAAATTACAGAATCCAGTTGAGTTAGTCCTACATTTCTTCGCATCAGATGCACAATTAGGACACGGATGTTCAGTGTTGTTCATTAAGGGAGCAAGAGCAGAAGTCACATAAAATATCAAACTAGACATACTGCATTACTGAAATTAATGAGTGGAACAAATGCCTTGCTGTCTAAAGCTCACTTTTAAGTCTTTACCCAGGTAATGCTCCATCACAGTGACTCAGAAATAGCTACAGATTGACCACAGGTATCTTACCAACTGAAAAACTCACATCAGATTCTGTATCAATTATTGGCTTCTACTGCTCAGTTTAAACACCAACTGTATTTAACAATTTCAATAGGACATCTCTAGGGGACAAGAAGCCTACAATAATGGCTTGTTTTTCCTTCTTCATTGCACAGTGAAAAACAAAAACTAAATGCAGAACAATTGTTTCCTGCAACATTGAAACAGTCTGATGCATTGCATCGAACCTGTTCATGAGCACATCTATTCAAAGCAGTAAAGTATTTCCTTTGATCAGGTTTTGTATTTACTCACAGTATAAAATTAAAAAACATGATCCTTCCCAAATAAGGTAAATATGTCAGAGCTTTGACAAAGCACAGACACATTCTGAAAAACCACACTGCCTCCTTGTCCTCCCAAATAATTCCAGAATTCCATAAACTAAGTTGTAAACTAGTAAGGTATTTTGGCAGCTAAACAATTTCTTTACTTTGTTATATGAACAAAGTTCCATGTAAGTTTAATATGCTTCTACTTGCAGAACAGCAGTGCTTGTTTCTTGAAAGAGAATGCCAAATGACTCAGAGACGTCCAAGCTATACTTAATTTACAAAGCTATACTTAATTAACTAAACAAAGTGCTTCCCTACTAGAAGTACACAAGTAATCTGTGGTATGTTCTTTTTAATACACTACCCTCAGGTTCTTCAACAGCTGGGTTGTTAAGAGATCTGGCTTTGAGCTGGTGGAATACCAAGACTTATAGCAATGCACAAAGAACTCTACTCCTAGCACTGTGTGCTTCACTTAAAAATCTGCAGTATCAACGAAACACTGCACACAAGACTGTCAGAGACTGGAAAAGACTGATGTATCAAGATATTTTGGGATGCATGTGTGGGGGTAGGGGGGCAGGTTGGACCCTGCTCTGGTGAGGTGTGCCCTGCTCTGCACACCACACCCCCCAGCCCAGCCCTGCAGTGTCTGACAGTTGTGGCACACTGGAAGCAGTGCTCCAGTCTTGCCCAAGCCAGCTCCTGAGCTGCTGAGTGACCAAAGTCCCATGTGAGAGGAGGACCAGGGTGGCTCTGGGGTTTAGAAGGCTCATCACAAGGTGACAATGTCTTGACCCTATCAGACTCTAGGAGTTTCTACTTCATCATCACTGGAACTCAGGAGTTGGTAGTTATATGTGTGTTTTTCTCTACATTTTCTATCTTTCTCCCTTTCTTCTTCTCTTTTCATGGAATATTTTGGGTAATGTAAAACTGGACGGGTTTAAAGGTTGTGAAGTTAAATGGACTAATTTAATGCTATGATAAATGGTTTATGTTAACTGGGTGTTGCACTACATCCTTTGTCAAAGTTCTTTGATTTTCTACATTTTGCCAGTAAACTTGTGTAATTTTTACCTCTTGAGAATATCTGGTCACTACTTCTCCTGTGACCTTAACCCATAGAAATGTTTAGGGCTTTTACAGAGGAATCCTGCTTCAGCAACCCAGATGGCTCACCACAATACATAAACTTCAGGACTAATGACAAAAGCTGTCTCTGTGTTCTTCCTGCAGACAGCAAACACTCACATTCCTTTTACCTGAGGGAGCTCTGCCATCAGATAGTAGAAGCCTTTGTTCTCTTTTCCAAGCAAGGCACTGGCAGGCAAACGCACATCTTCAAAAAACAGCTCTGCTGTGTCCTAAGAAGATTTGAAATGCAACAGTTGAGAGTCTGACATTCTCATCCCATTAAACTAATTTTTCCCTATTGTTTTCTTGCTAATGTGCACTTTAACTTGAAATCCCAGAATTATTTAGCCTGGAAGGATCTTCCAGAAGTCATCTCACATCCTACTCAGAGCTGATCCAGAAAAACAATCAGCTGAGGGCCTTGTCTAGTTAAGCTTTCCAAAACTCGAAAGACAAAGGCTCCAAGACCTCTCTTGGCTCCTGTGCAAGTGTTCAATCACTTTTTTGATGGACTCTTTTTCCTAATACCTACTAAGAATTTTCCTTAATGTTATTTGTCTCCTTAGCCACTCTCCCTTTCACTCTGCTCCTCAAAGAAGAATCAGGCCCCACCATCTCCACAGCTAAAGGCATCAGTAAGGGCCTGTCCTTCCAGGCTTCTTCAGAGTAAACGCATCCAGCTTCCTCAGCATCTCCTTGGACATCACATGCTTCAGAATTCCACAGGCAAAATCAGGATATATATGTTGCATGTTTGTGGTCTGGAATCTAACAACTAGAACAGCACCATAGTTCCATCTTATGTATATTTAGCAGTTGCCAGGCATTAAGTGGGTTTAGACTTTCTCCAAGTCTATTGCATTAGAGGTTGAATGAACTCACTTGAGCTTTCAGGCCAATTTTGTTCAGTTTGCGCCCCTTGATGAAACCTTTTGTTCCATTTTCCACCAGGAAAAGGCTGATCCCATGAGCAGGGGATCGGGCCTCCCGGTCTGTAACTGCTACTACGATCACTACGTCGCTCATCCAACCATTAGTGATGAACACCTGTAAAAAAGGGCAACTTAGGATAAAGCAAGGTGGATAGAGGTCAGAAGAGATCACCAAGCAGCAGAAAGTAAAATCACATTGACACTTTCACAGCTGAACTGAAAGGCAAGGTTCAAGTGTACAGAAGAACTTCAAGCTTTTGATATTAAGTGTTTTGAAACAAGGAAGACATTCATTTGAGAAGTATTGTGTGGGCAGAAGTGTGAATTTAAAGAATGTACAGATCTGTTTCTTTTATCTGTCTCATGTTAAAGAAGGAATACAGTATCAAATGTAGATATTAAATAAAAAAGAGAGATTCTCTTGTCTAGAAAATACATTAGTAAGGCATAAAAGTCAAAACTATCAACAGCTTCTTGCCACAACTGCTTACTACTATCTGGTAGAACAACTCCTGAGCCTGTCAAATGGATCCATCTTCCAGCAAAAGTAAGCTTTCTGTCCTGCTTGGCTTCAAATGGGCAGCATGAGCACCTTTTTAGCACCTATGCATACATATTTACTTGCACACATTCTCAATGCTGAAATTCTACTAAGACCAGATGTCTCCATCAGCACTATGTTATCAGCAGCAGTATAAAAGAAAATTAAGACATTTCATAGATTTTTAAAAAATGGTCCCACCTCAACACTATTTCTGCCTTCTTATTTTTCATTATGGTGATGAAAAAAACTGCTTTGCCACAGCTTGACAACACAGACAGAGCATCTGATGCAGCTGTTTTGGCTTCTTTCTAACATGACCAGCAAGCTCCTGAATAAAGACTCCACAGCTTGCATTGTGGCAACACAAGTTTTTACTCAGACCACAGAAGACTTCACAGCACTTGTGTAAATATTTTATTGCTAAACATCAGCACTAACAACCATACTGCTCATACTACACAGCACATGTTTTCCCCTTTTCTTCAGAGTTTAAGGGAAAATAAGCCTTTTAATAGGCTTATTTTAGAGCTACAAAAAGAACCTATACAAGCTGTATAGATGGCCCTTCCACAAATCAGTTTGTAAACTGCCTGCAACAGACATATCTCAAGACCTATAAAAAAAAAGTAACTGGAACAAAAAACCCCACCTACAACATAACCCACAAAAAAAATCCAAACCAAAAGTAAGAAAAAGTTGGGAGGAGATGCTGAGAGTGGTGCACATCCTGCTGTATTCAGCTAAATGCATTCAGTTCCTAAAGCCTATGAGCAGTATGTAAGTCAGCACACTTACCTTACTCCCATTAAGAATCCAGTCACTTCCATCTTTTTTTGCATAGGTCCTTATTCCCTGCAAGTCACTAAAATGGAATTCAAAAGTTTCTTCAAAAAACCATTCTGGAAGATGCAATTTGTAACTTGAATTCTATCCAGTACAAAATAAGGTAGATTTTATACCATCCAGGCATGGGCTTAGTGAAAACAGATGAGGATAGTGAGACATGGGGAAATAGCTGAGTGTAACAGAAACCACAAGCAGGCTGTGGAAAAGGATGATAAATCTATGCAACCATAGAGGAGCATGAGGTCCTATTTCCCCATCTCTGCATGTGGGAGGTGGTGTAACACAAGCACTGACATCAACAGGTCAGCATCCACTTACACCAGTATGCCTCAGGTGACAAATGCCAGATAAAACCACATCCTCTAAACAGGCTGAGTCCTGATCAGGGGGCTCTGTGAAAAGCCATGAGCAACATCTGCCATTTGCAGAAACATGACACCAACAGGTTTTGCACTTCATATGCCCCTCTCTCTTTTGGAAACTGGTCAGATCAGCAGTGTCTACTCCAAACGTGCTGGGCAAGGAGCAACAGTTCTCTGAAAGAACTCAGAGGAAAGAAAAACAATATGTTCTGTTCTATGGAAAAAGCCAGTTGTAAAGCCAAGCCTTCTTTATCAAGGTATGTAACTTCCTGCTGACTATGCTTCATGTTATAAGTTTGTTCATATGACAAGCAAGTTGGTAACTATAAACTCAGACTGCAAAAACAAATACAATGCATATTTGCCCACAGTGGGACAATACAGAAATGGATTCTGAGCCACTATCTTGAAATCACAAAGCTGTAATAAAGTAATCTACAACAGGTTTTTCAAGTCTTACCTATAATGTAGGATAGTCTAGTCTGCAAAGTAACTAACCAGGAGGCTCAGAATGTTTTTCACTGAGATATCAACAGACAGCAAATAATGTTAAGACCATTATTTTAGTATTTGGCTTACCTGCCAGCCCCGGGTTCTGTCATGGCAATAGCTCCAATGCACTTGCCTGCAACCATTTGGGGGATAAAGTGTTTAATCTGTTCTTCAGAGCCATAGTTTGCAATGTAGGGCATGACTATATCTGAATGAAGGCTGAACCCTGGGCCTGTACAGTTAACGTACATCCTGGAAAAAAATGGGAGGGGGGGAGTTCAGAAAAAGTACTACCAAAGACTTGAACACTGAACTTGCACTGTTACAACACAGACCCAGTAATGAAGAAAACCCCACTACACAGAAGTCTCAGAGATTTTCTGGCACTTTTACCATTATTTATAGAAAGTAATTTCACAGCCAAATAGGTACATAACCTATCAGGCTAAAAAAGGTGGTTCCCCCAGTCATAAAGGCAGTGGAGCATTATGACACTTGTTACTCAAACAATGATCCAGAATTCTTAAAACAGGAGGGATTTACATGTATCTAAACTATCCTTTCCACAGGAAAGATAGCAACATTTTCTGTAAGTAGATGCAGTCCATAATGGGGTTAACTTATGGAAAAAAAAATACACACAAGTCACAAACAACATGATCATTGAAATTCTTACTGAAGCATCTAGTACTCACTGCTCCTCCCAGACAATTGCTGAAGAGAGAATATCTGCTCCGATGCCTCCATGTTTCTCAGCGATAGCAACACCCAGCAAGCCCTGCTGTCCAGCTTTTTCCCAGAGCTCCCTGCTCACTTGGCCATTCTTCTCCCATCTGCAAAAGGAACACAAAACCAGGGTCACACATTGAACCCCCCATGTACTACTGTTCATCTGTCATGGCTGCTGCTTCACACTGAAACACCAACAGTGTGAAGGTACACAGAAAACTATATGTCACAGCCAAGAAGCAGCAGCTTAATCACAGAGTTTCTAATCTTCAAGTCCACAGATGCCACTGGCATTACAGGGACACCGACTGTAAAACAAGTTTGAACTCCTGCTTCCAATGTGTAACCTGACAGGATCTCATTAAGACTTGCTATGACTCTTATACCAGACTGGGATTTAGGCAATTTAGCCCCAACCATCTGGATAATTACAGGCAGGTCTTTATCCTCCTGACATTCTGTTTACAAATGTACATTTACCCACATTAAAAAGTGGGTATAACACATCAGTATCTTTTGTGAAAGACTTCAACTCTACCAAAGAAAAATGCTTTATCAGAACCAAATGCTACCATATTAGTCAGTTTTGCATAAAAATCTGTCCCTGTGTACTTCTTACGAGTCAGTAGTGTCTCTTGGTAAATTACTGCTTTAAGGTACTTTCAAGTTTGGGTAAATAGATAGTTGAGGCTTATCTGCTGACAGTTTGCAAATTTTAACACCACAGGAATCACCTATTCTTGGAAAATTTGTGTCTTTTTATGGGGTTTGCCAACTCAATAGAATGTTGGATGGCCGTTACAGTCCAGGTTGGTTTTTTTTAATGCATTTTTTTTCTAATTCCACAATTGTAAAATTATATGGTAAACAGATTATATCAGAGACATTCCTCTGATGCACCTGTGTGCAGCAGTTATACCATAGCTGTTTACATGCAGTTAATCAAGTATCTTATCCTACATAAAAAACAGAATCATACAATCACAGAATGGCTTGGATTGGAAGAGACCTTAAAGCTCAACCTGTTCTAACCCCCTACCATGAGCAGGGACATGTTTCATGAACCCAGGTTGCTCCAAGCCCCATCCAACCTGGCCTTGGACACTCCCAGGGATGGGGAGTTACAGCTTCTCTGGGCAAGCTGTTACAGTATTTAAGCTGATTCACAGAGCTTTTGCTCCTACACTGGAAATCTTAAATCTCTTTTTATCATCTTTGCTTTCCCCCTGATCCCCACTTTCAGGGACATTCCTGCCTCTACTTCACCCAGCACTAAAGCTTCTCCTCACAGTAACCCACAATTGTATTCACTGATGGTACATCTGTCTCCTCACCTCAGCCCAGACAATTAATATACTGTGCCTGAAGCCTCTTTGTTTACTTGAGAGGTGTGATGAGAACAGTGGTTCATCGGCCACTGAAGTGATGCAAGAATACAAGTTCAACTTGATCCAGCCTCCCTAAGAAACTGTTGTGTCAGCAAGATGGCAAAGAGCATCTTCAGCAACTTCAGCAGAGCCAATACATGTACACAAATCTGCTCTGGAAGTCCTTCCAACACAAAATGAGGGAAATCATCTGGTTTTACGGACAGAGTATGACTGTACAGTGGAAGAGCATACTACTATAAGGTTGTGGTATGAGGATAAAAAAAAAATAGCTGTCACTAACCCTGCTGTAAGCCTCCTGCTGCTCATTCCTGCTCCAGAGCCATGATGCTCCTCCCACTCAACTGAGGCACCTCAGCTGCTTGTGGATACAGACTTGAACTCTGTCAGGATACTCTCCTCTAGCAGGGCAATTTCAGAATGAGCCCTTCACTACCCCTTGCTGTTTTCACTTCAAGCAAACTAGAAATAGCTTAAGACACTACTACTATTTGACACTTTGGTTCAAAACCATATCCTGAGTTAATTTCTTTCCTTTTCACCACTATAATGTGATTTGATATGGCTAAAATAAGGGCTATAACCACCCTCCAGCTGTAGTTCAGTGGAATTACAACACTTCTACTCTGTACGGAAAATGCACATATTTCCACAGAAACAAAAAAAAAAAAGAAAATCAAACAAAGATATTTTGTGCAAGTTTCTTGGTAATACATACTTCACCTCACCATGCTACATGTACTGGCATATAGCTACAAAATCTACTGCAGGAGAGACAGTTAGCTAGACACATAATCAAAGCCTTTTCCAGTTAATGCCAATAGTGTGGGAACTGAACTGTCCTCCACCTCTACCCCAAAAACATCTGTGTCAGTTAACCCTACAGGCAGGGAAACTTTGCTGCAACTCTGCAAACTGCGTTTTTCTACTCGTGGGCCTAAGATGAGGATGCCAGATTGTCTACACTGGAGCTCAAAGGATGCATTCAGTTTTGATTATGGGTGATTTTCCTTCACATAGGATTTACACAGGTTTGTTTCAATTTGGTAAATTTGAAATAGAAAGCTTGTACATGAAAACTAACAACCTTTATATCCTATTGTATCAGGAGTAAAGTTGCAAAAATTATTTCTGGGGAAAAATTAATATTGGCAAACCAAAATGTTCAAGAAGTTATCTTACTCTGCGTGAAAAGGCAGCACTTCTTCCTGAAAGAATTTCCTGGCACTCTCCCTGAAGATATCATGCTCTGATGAGAAGATCCTCCGAGTGCCTATATCAGTCAAAGTTTTAGCAGAAGATGGTTCCAGGCGCTTTGTGCCATACTGTTCTGTTTGCAGAGGACTAAAAAAAGACAAATTAATGCATCTGTTAGGACACAGGCACCCTATTTGCATAATCCTCTTAAAAGGGAGGGAAAACCCATGTTACAAAACACAGTTCTGGCACCTCATTAGGTCTAAAGGATACCCATGATGAATACAAAGAACAAACACACACTGCACTCCACTGGGCTGTTAATGGATGTAAAGCAAGGCTGGCTTGTCCTGAACATTTCAAATAAAATAAAAACAGTAATAATACATATATAGGTAAAAGAATAAAGTTACCCTAATGAAAACATATGTAAAAATAAAAGAATGTTTTAACAAAAAAAACTCAAAAAACTGAAATAGTGGTAAATGTCAGTAGTAGAAAGCTCACAAGGAAAGTGTAATTATGAAATAAGACAGAAGGGATTATAACACTTTTGTAGGAGTTTGAAACATCAAGGATGGCACACTACTTTAAGGCTGAAATGAAAATTCACTTCTTACATTTGTGCACTGGATTCTTTGACTTGCTTTTATTGTATTGCCATGAAGCATCAGAAATTTAAAGTACAGAGCTGAGTACATGGAAAAGGCATTAACTTTTCCTTTCTCAAACTATTTTGTCAATCTCTAAGTTCCTCCTTACATCAACTGTGTGCTGTCCTACAGAAAACAGCTGAGCTTATGCTTATTTACTCTGCTATAGAAACACAAGTCTTTATTTACTACCATATGTAGTTACTCAGGCTTTGCCAATGCAATAACCCCCTGAAATACAGACTATTCACTTCTAATAATACTTGGAAAAAATGGGACACAGCAACTTGCTTGTTGAGTATTTTGTACCCCCAAAGCCAGACACACGGTGACTCTCTCAAAAGCTCCACCTTATTTTTAAAACTGATGATGTCGAGCTTTATTTAAGCCCATCCTTTTGTTTAATTGTGTCTCGCACCTGACATGTCACACAGGGAAGGGCCTGGCTGTTCCCTTATTCTTAGCGACAGTCCTGGGAGAGACAACTCGGAGGTGTGGGAAGGTGTGATCCCACTGCTGCCTTTGTGCTTCCCCCAGCCCCCGAGCGCGGCGGCCACGGGGGAAGGCGGTGCCCGGGCAAGGTCGCTCCGGGCTGTCACCTGCTGCCAGCACGGGACTCGCTGTTCCCGAAGCGGAGCAAAGGTCGGGGCATCACGGGGATGGATGCGCTGGGGCTCCCGGCCCCACACGGCTCGGTGCGCTCGCCCGGCCCCAGCTGCCTCCTGCCATGGGGGCACGGCCCCCACACACACACACATTTGTGCACACACAGCGCCAGTAACCCTCCCGCTATACCACACACATCCACACCTTCCAAACTACACACACGAATGGACAGCACATACAGACAGCCCCAAGCAGGTATTCACCCCGGTCTTTACGGAGCCCAAGCTCAGGGGCGCTCACCCACCCTCACGGAGCGGTGCCTTCCGCCCCAGCGCTGCCCGCCATGGCCGGTGCCGCTCACCTGGGCTGGGCGGAGAAGGGCCGGGAGCCCACGGCCTGCAGGAGGCCGCGCAGGCGGAGCAGCCGAGCCGCCATCTTCGGGACAGGGCGGGACAGGACAGGGCGGCACCGCCGCCGGAGCCCCGGGACTTATCCCTGCGCCCGCCTACCCACGGCTGTAGGCGGCGGTGTGGTGAAACATGAGTATAATTAGTTTTTTCGTAATGTAGCTTTGCAGTCGCGTCATGGAGGGGAGCGGGAGCAAAGGTGACAGCCGGACGGAGGGGTTGTGCAGTGAAGGCGGCTCGTGTGGTGGCAGCCGGCGTGAGGGGAGAGCCTCCTGGCCACGGCTCCGTCTTCTTTCCTCAGAGCCCTCAGGAAAGCCCTCAGGGGCGGCATGGCGGGAACCTGAACCCCCTTCCCTGAGGGCTGCCCCTCACGGGGCCTTTTGGCCATTTTGCCTTCGCGGGCCCGCTCCGCTCCTCCTGCTGTCAATTGATTTGAAGAACCTGCCCACCAAAATAATTTAAATTTAGCACGCTTTTCTGTTTTGTTGTTATTGTTTGGGTTTTGGTGTTTTGTTTTTTTGGGTTTTTTTTGGGGGGGGGGTGAGTTTTCTTTTGGTGTTTTGTTTTTTTTGTTTGTTTTTTTTTGTTTTGTTTTGTTTTTTTGTTTGTTTGTTTGTTTGTTTGTTTTTTTGGGGTTTTTTTTGAGTGCTTGTTCTCTAAATTAGGCGGTTTATGGTTATCGCGTGGTGCGAGGGCTTTCCAAAGGACGGAGGTGGTGTTCTGAATGTTGCCCATCGCACACCACCAACTCACACAGTGAAGCAGCAAGGTATTTCTATTCTTTAAATTCTAGTTTACAGAAAGTAGGGAGCTAGGTGGTAACCCCATTCATCAAAACTTTACACTATTTATAGACTTTAACAGACAAAGGCATACGTTTTATTACATAACCTCTTTATTAATTAGTACTCAACCCCCTCTTTGCTAGTTATGTCTCTCACTTCTCATGCAAATTAGTCCTCATGTGCAGTTCTTCCCTCCGTTTGAATCTGGAATCTATTTTCAGTAGGTGGTCAATAGATCAGTGGTCACAGCCTCCCACTGCCAGAATTACCTTTCCCCCAGTTACTGCAATGCTCATAATTGCACTGATTAACAACTGAAAAAAAACCCCAACACTCAAAGTTTTGCTCAAACAGTTATTCACATCCTGGGATGGGCTCGATATCAGAGCAAGCATTACTTTAAGGAAGAGCAAACCACGGGAAGTGGGGAGAAGGATAAAGATTTAATAGTCTGCTCATAGTTTTTCATCCCTTTGGCCCCTGAGGTCACCCTGCTGCACGGGGCACAGTCCTGACAGAGAATACTCTCCCAAGTCAGGCATTTTGGGAGAGTTTTGAGCCATAAGTGGGCACCTTTCTCCAAGAAAGGAGGTCCTATCAGCTTCTTTTACCAACAATACCCTGACCTACAAACTGACAGATATAACTAGGTATGATATAGAGATCTGATAACTGGATCTGGTATCTAGAAAGTATGTGTTGCCAATCATAAAATATGGGGTTAAAATGATACACAGTTCTTATAATTGGGGTTTTACATACTTCCCTCACTTCATGTGTGGTGGTGTAGAACTCTTAGGAATTACCCTCTAGAGTCATAAGATGACACAAAAAAATTAAGCAGAAGGGAAGATTAGGACCTTGATGTTTGTTGAGAAATAAAATAAATGCTGAAAAGACTCAAAGTGCGAAGTGGATTGGACCAGAAGATTTTTTTCAAAACTTCATAATTTTAAGCTAATACTTTATTGGGAGCGAGTTGTACAAAGTCTGTTGAAAGAATGCTTATGGTTTGGGTTTTTTGGTTTTTTTTATTGATCCATAGTCTAGACCTGTTGTAAAGCTTTTTAACATATATAAAAAATATTTTCAGCTATTGTGTTCCTACACCTTAAGCCAGGAGATGGCACTACAGGAATAGCTATTCCTATGGAGGGGCTGACAGCAGCAATGCCTCTCGAGGAGGGGCGGTGTTTTCAGTGTGACACATTGGCAGTACACAGAGCTGTCTGTACTTACAGACAGAAGCATCTGCATTACAGAACCAGTTGCAGCCTGGAAACTTGTCCTGTTTTTTTCATTTGGGAGTCTGATCTCATATTACTGTATCAGAGTAGGCAGGAGGGAGCCATGCAGGAGCAGTTGAGAAGGAAGAAGTACAAAGGAGATTGTTGGGAATCACTGAACTTGGATGCCTAGAGGTGAAATTTGGCTATACTTATGAGGGCCTGTCAGGTACAGCCTCCTGGAAAGTGCCTTGCTTAAGCTGGTATAAGCTCCTGGGTATGCCCAACACCTTGGTTATAGGTCTTTTAGCAAGCAGGAGGCTGACAGGGAGATTTCCATTCCCAGGAATGCCAGGTCACCCAATTTACAGTCTTGGTAGCTTTGTTGTAGCAAGAAAATCTGGCAGGACATATCCCATCACATATGCACCTATGCACTGTAACGGAGCTGAGAGATGGTAGATCTTCTCCTAAGCCACAGAAAAGTAAATTTTGTCCAGGCTTCAATGATCAGCTTCTGGGACCAGGAAATACCTTAAACAGAGAGTGGCAATCAGTTTTGGCATTCTTTGGGGAAGAAGGGTGGCTACGAAAAATAGGACATTAAGAACAATCTTTTTCCCTTTTAATGTGCTTTTAGAAAACATGTAGATACTGCAACAGAAGAGAGAGTGCAAATGCATTGTTGCTCCTTACAGATGCTGTTTCCAGTTCAGGATTATGCTTTTCTGCAGCAGCCTAATGGGTCTTTACAGAGACACAGCAGAGCCAGGGCTAAGTGGCAGTACTGTATTCCTTCCTAGCTCTGTCTGGTCCCTGCACCTCTGTTCCTGGAGGCATAGTTGCAGGCTGAATCTCTAATTCTTATTTTCCACCCTTCATAGTGATGCTTTATCTTTGTTATGGTCATCTCCCATACCAGTTCTTGGCCTGTCCCTCCTTCCTGAACTCTGGTATAAGTGGCTCAGGAGAGGATAGGGTTAGCCCTAGGTTATTGGTGCAAATTGTCCCAAATTAGTAGTTCTCCCCTGCTGGGTTAGTGGCTGATTTTTTTCTTTGACACTCCAAACCGCACAGCTCTCTGTTACTCTGTGATAAATGCTGTGACTTCTGTCATACCCAGAAGTAGCAATATCCACTCCTCTGGTATTAGAACTGTTGCCAGTGAAATGTAAAGACACCAAGTCAGAGGGCTCCCCTACAGTGTGTACAGTCCTGACCTGAGTACTTTGTGCCATTTGGGCTTTGCTATGAATTGGTTTGGTTGAGCAGTCTCTTTGCAGTCACCCATTTATGGTTGTTCTTTTCATTATTTCCAGTGTTAGTAAGTCATTGCTACAGCTGGAAAGGATCTGCATTCTCTTCAGTGTCTGCTTTGCTGTGAACAATGTCTAACATGTTTACTACAGAGAATATAATTTAAAGCATTATCTTGCTGGAAAAAAAATTGCACATGGCCTTGCTAGATACCAAGTTAGCAAATAAGGGAATTGTGGGTTACCTGGAGAAGAAGTGTTCAAAGCTCTGTGAGTAAGACAGATTGAAATGAAAATTGGGTTGGTTTTTGTCAGACTTAACGTTCATCTGAGAAACATGTGTTCTCCAGTCATGAAGATTGTACCACGTAGATTGTTCATATACCATGAAGATTGTACAAGTATATTCAGGTAAGAACAACCATATAGAAAGAATTATCTGGTTTTAAGAAGAGATAATTTTTGCAGTCTTTCATTCCCATTGCAAAGTAAAAGAACTTTTAAAGGAATTGAGCAAACAAGTCTCATTGTATGCATTTTTTCTGTCAAATAATTCATCTGCAACTTTCCATGTATATTCCTGTGCTGGGATATCATTAGTCCTATTACATGTGCAGAAGCATCTGTTGCTGTGAAAGGTTGTTCTCCCCCAGGGATAGGCATGTTGGATTTTATTTTGATAACAGACAACTTAATGTGAAAAACTACCAGTTAATCTAGCCCTTGGATGCAACTGTCCTAATTTTTCTCAGAGCTTTATTGCCGTGTACTTGCCTTTGAATAATGTTTGCTATCCAAGGTGCAAATCTGAAGTGGAAGATCTGCTTATAGATACGTTCTTCTTGAATGATCAGTCATTCTGAGCAGCTCCCCTGACAGCTGTCGCCACCACGTCCCAGCCCTGAGGGTGATTTCTGACAGATGGCTGTCTCTGTTTCTGGGTAACGGCAGGTCCTGCTCAAACAGCTGTGGTTACCTGTGCTTCTCTGTTTTGCCATGTGTGGTGGTTATACTGTCTGCAAAGCCAAGCTTCAGGGTCTGGCCAGAGGTTTTAGAAACACAACAGTGGGCAGCACTGGCCCCTCTCACAAAGCACTTTATTTCCTTTTTAGACTTTCAGTCTGTGTTGCAAAGAGTGAGTCCAACTGTTCATGTCCAACATTTGTGATATGAATAGCCTAGAGGTTTGGTTTCTGAGTAGGTTATTTAAAGCTGATGTGCTGTCTTTTTTCAAGAATACAGTGCCAATTTAGCATGAATGCCCATCTGGGGCCTCCATGTTCTTCGTCCAACTTTTTTATGTTGGCATTATGTAGTGCAGGGGGAGCTGGAATAAGATGTAGAGCTCTCAGCTTACTTCTCCCTTGATACGTGACTCTCCTTAGTGTGCCTTTGCATGGGGTCACACAATGTCAGTCATGTGGATGTGAGATGATGTGACAGACAGAGACAAGCAGCAGCTAATGGTCGTGTCTTCAAGTGGGCATGGGCCCCTGGTAACCAGCTCTTGTTCCTCCATTCTGGCAGAGCACCACAACAGTGTTCTCGCTCTCTGACCACATGTACCATATAGGTGCTCAGCTGGCGGGGGAGCCATCTCTTTCAGCATGTGCCTAGGAGCACCAGAGAGATCCCGCAGCCCTCCAAGGCCTGTGTGTGAGGGCCAGCATTAGCTGGGAATCAGCAGAAAGAGGCACATGGGAGTCAAGTGTGGGAGTCTCATGAGCTGAGAATGAGGCTTGACAGATCTGAAGGTGACGGTGGCAGGTGATATCTCACCGTGGGACAGATTTTGTTTTCCCTGGGTCTTCCAACCTGAAACCTCAAACTAACATGTTTTAAGAAGGTTGCTAATGAAGGATGCTATCCTGAAGCCCGTGCAGGCGTATCTTTGTCTGTTAGTTAGATAACTGTCAGCATTTTTCAGCATGTAGCAGTGCCGATCTGGAGCTTGACCATAGGAGTTGCTCAGTAAATTATTTCAAAATCACTTCTACAAATGCTCAAGAAGAGCAGCAGTTTCAGGGAGCACTCCCAGTGAAGACAGAAGTTGCACATTGAAGTCCTGGTTTCCTCTGTGGGAAGAATTCGTTAAGTCTTATACCAAAGAAGAAAGCTTCCACTACTCAGGTGTGCATCGGTTTGCGTTTACATTAGCATGTGGCACAGGGTAAAAGCTCACAAAAAGGGCTATGGAGAATTAAAATTTTCAGTGAAGTTTGTCTCTTGGTGGGTTTTGTCCTATGTAAGTCAGCTGCAGACCATTAAAATGCACTTAATTTTTGAGCAACATAGATCAGAGCAGCCGTTTGTGAATATAAAGGGAACATAAAGGCACTTGCTGAACACAGCAGACAGGAATACACTTAAGGTGTTGCTGCAGGTTGAAAGCATTGCATGAAACAGGGCTGTGCAAATAAGGCATTATCTCCCAGAAAAGGACTACTCCCTTGATGTAAAAAGTATTATAGTTGTGTTAGGACGAAATTATACTTCTGTCCTTTTTATTGTATCAGAATCAAAATGAGTGGCATCCTGTGTTGTGGTATTAAATGCTTCTAATAGTGCTTTACAGCATCTCTGTTCAAGAAGTATTGGTGCTTACAGTTTCAGACTTCATGTTTGTTACTGGTTTGGTATTTAGGAGAAAGCTGCTCCATTTTGGCTGATTTAACAGAGCTCAAATGATAAGGATAAAACTAAGATCAGGCCTCATGAACTACTTTTTCTTCATAAGTGCCAAGTAGTTTTGAAGCTAGGGTTTCCTAATCCTAAATTCTGTAGTTTTACAGCTCTTTTAGCACTTCCTCTTTTTTTTTTTAATGTGCAGAATACACATGTATCATTTCATGTACCAGTCCCTGGGGGTGTGGATACAGTAGCTCTAATGAGCTACACAGTATTTCCTTCACAGGTCCTCGGCTGAAATCCAGTTTAGGTCAGCTGTCACCTAAAAACATTCTCACCAATTCAGAGTTGGTAGTTGTCTTGGTTTTGGAGACAAATTTCAGGAGAAAACGCTCTGGAATGAGTGTTTCTTCTAAAGAGAAAAGGGCTTTTAAAAACTCCCTATTCTTCTGCCAATGAGAGGAAATGGATACTGGTGGGTGATAGTAAAAAAATAAATAACTGTTTATTAACAAAAAGAAGCAGGGGGGTTGGGGTGCTCGCAAGGTACAGAAAAGGATTGGATAAATGCTACATATGACCTCCTGGAAACTTACCCTCCACCCACCCACCCACACACCCTCACCCACAGCAGAACAAAAAACCCTCAAAAAATGCCGAAGGAAGAAAAATACACAGGCTGACCCTGTGGCCCAGAAAACAAAATGGCAACTGGTCCCTTTTGAGTCCAGGAAGGGGAAGAGGAGTTCATGTAACAGCCCGGAGCAGAGCAGATGGGAAACCTGCTGAATTTCTGGCATGGATCTCCTCCTCACAGCAGCTGAAGTTGGTCCTTTCTCGTGTTGGTTCAGCTGCTCTGAGGTCTCGGGTTCGGGGTGGTCCTGCTGGCTCCTCAGACAGGCTGAAAAGGAAAACAAACCAAGCCAAGAACAGTTCAGGTGAACAAGAAACCAAAAAGTCTCCAAGAGGATTTCCAGTACAGCCTCCAGGCTAGTGGAAGGGAAGGGAAAAAAAGACTTCTTGCTTCAAGTTAGCAAAACAACCCAATTCAACAAAAGGAACAATCCAGCGTCCCTGGTCCACGATGTCTGGAGCACCTGGAGAGAGAGAGAGATTGAACAAAGCCCATGCCTGGCATTCCCAGGCTCCAGCCTCACCCCCTGGTTCATCTTAAAGATACTGCAGACATTTCTGGACATAAAGCAGATGATTAGGGAATAAAGTATCATCATAAAATCGCCCCAAGACAATGGTGTGAAAGGAGATTGAGAGGCGCATATTTTAGTCCATGGTATGAACTCATTCCCGTGTTTTGCAATAATTGTGTTAGATACTGAGACCGATAGCTCTTTATCGGCTGTGCCTGGACCTATTAGTCCAAGCAAATAGCAAAGTATGTTTTTTTATCCCCCATTTAGCAAGAAATTGAGAGAGAATTTGTCCGTGTCTAAGAAAGTAGCACAAAATTTGGCAGGAATAACATGATGGAAGCTTCTACCAAACTATGTAAGTTAATGTAACAGGTTTAATCTCCATGGAGGGCAGAAGGATTTCTTTAACAGGTGCTTTGCCACTTTCAAGACTGTGAATTAGGCAAGCACCACCCTTGCCCAGGGATAGGTGTTGAGCTCAGAGAATGTAGGAAGGCATGCTGGGATGGCTATTTTCCCACTGTGGTAATTAGCAAGGCTCCTTTATGATTGTGGGGCTATACTCAACTTCCACAGATACTGGCTTGCCTTCCTTGCATGCCTTGTTTCACAGCCATAGCAGATTTGCTGAGAAGGTAAATAAGTCCTGCTCTTATGAAAATGTGTTCTTGCTGTGTGGCCTTCATACACTATACATGTTCAATTAACTGCTGATTTTTATTCTATCAGAAGTGAGCAAGAGGTACAGTAAGAGCATCAACCTTTGCTCTGAAGATCAGGTACACTCCTGAATGACTAAGGGACTGACCAGAAGAAACCTTTTAAGTTAAGCAAAGGCAGAAGTGCTTTATTTGTTGTCTTCTAAAGTCTGACTTAGCTTTTGAAATAGACAGGATGGTTACAGAGGAGAAACTCTGAACTGAAACCGCTTTTTAAAGTAACGAGGCAGATAATAAGCACCATCATTTGTATGAAGGGGATCAACTTGAAAAACAGTAGTGTTCAGTATAGCATGGAGTAAAAAATATGTCTCTTTTTGTGTCACAAGGAGCCACAGAAAATGCCTTCCTGAGCAAATAGTCTGGAGACCTGATACTTAGAAATATAAAAGAGAAAACTTATTTTGGCTTTGTGTCTCTGAATTGGTAAAGCTGAGGAATGTAATAACCTAAGAAGAAGCCCAGTCTGTGGTTTCAGGTGTATACGGCATGAAAACATACACAATGTTCTTGTTGTTCCTTGTATGATACAGAATTCTAAACTGGGTAAGAAAAGCATAGGAAGCATGTAATCCCTTTTCCCTGGAAGGAGATGTATCTTTTTTTTTTTTTTTTTTTTCCTGGTTTTGGAATGCAAAGATTCCAAAAATTCCAGGGTTTTCTTGAGCCTTGGAAAAGAGTTCAGTTAATGGAACTGGAAAGAGCTGCTTCTCTTCAGGGAAGAGAGTCTTTTTAATGAATCCTGAGTACTAGGAACTCTGGAAAACAATCTAAAAGCTATGTTTGCTTTGTTTGTTCTGTAACAACAAAGTTAAACTTTCTAAGGTTGTGAACTCTGTGCTGTACTGACCTTCCAAAAGGTATACATGACTACAGGGTTTCTTCTTTATTTTCTCTTCCTTTATATCCAGCCATGAAAAGTTAAGCATGGCCATGCTTTTGAGAGTTGTTAAAAGGGGCTCATGCAACTCTGCCTGTTCCAGAAGGGCTTTGAATTCAGTAACACTTTTATCATAAAAACAAACTCTTTTTAAAATGGATTGTATTGCAAGGCCTTCCCTTCAGTGCAAGCATTCTCTGGCTGCTGACTGCAAATCTGCACGAAGTATGAATCAGCTTTCAAGACCAAAGCCCTCAAAATGTGATTGGCTTGAATGCATGAGACTTTTTTTTTTCTCAGCTGTAACAAATTATAGGTCCTTTGTTTCTTCACATTTTCGCATCCAAGCCTGCTTCACAAATCTCATGACAACCATAAGAGAGACATTTACTCTTCTTAGTCCATGTGGTGCATGGGATTTACTTGTGATTTCTTGGTTCTCATAGCAGAGCCATGGAGAAACAACTTCCAGTGTGGCCAGACTTGGTGTGGTAGAAGCATGTTAGGCACTCCTCCTCACTTTTGGTTTTCTTAAGGATCTGCCTTCATGGAAAATGGACATGACCTGTGCTACATAGCCCTGTCCTGCTAGGTAAGATCAAAAGAGGTCGGAAATTGTTCCAACCTACACACTCTGGTGTAGACCAAAGGCACAACAGTCAGTTCCTTTTGCTGCCTGGCAGACAAGAGGGAGGTGAGAAGGAAAAAAGTCAGCACAGGGAAAAGTGCACCAGGGAGAAGTGTTCCAGGTGGCTATGGAGAACACAACTGCAGAGCCACTGTGAGGTGCTGATTTTAGCACTGGCTTTCTCAAGACTTTGTGCTGCCTCCCTGTCCTGGTCCCTCTGGTAACGTGCTCCTCATTGACCAGTTTTACTCACAAGACCATGAAGAGGGCAAGTGAGCTTCAAAGGATGTTTGTGAGGTTGATCAGGAACTGAGTTTCTTGCAGCCGCTGGCTGCAATTCACCCTGTGACATTTGTCCGTGCTTAAATGGCTTTCATCCAGCATAAAACTGTACTCTCCAACAAAATGAATGATGCATGTAAACTAAAGAGACATCGTAAAAGTGAATTTTTCTGTTTAAAAGTATAACCACAAATAATGATTATCATTGCCGTTTCTTTTAACCAGTGTGAATAATCCCTCTTGAAACACTTTTCATGCTGCTGAGGAAATACACAGTTGTTTTTTATTGCTTTTATCAATCTGCCTCATTCATTTCTTAGTGTAAGGCCTTTCCAGAGTGCTGGCAATAGCCTTTCTTTTACAACAAACTTTGATTTAGGAGTGCTGCTACCCATTATTACCACATTGGTGGAGAAGTGATAGTTTATGAACTAATCTATACCATCCTCCCAAACCATAGGTTTTGATAATGGAACATTCACTTTAATGCTCTAATAAACCATGGTCTGATACGTACTACGCCAATTAGTCTAGAAGGTAGATGTGTGTGAAAATTTGATATTTTCAGCAACATTTGATACTTCATCTTAAAATACATATGAGTGCCTGGGTAAATGAAAGTGATGCATTTTTTGGTTATAAAATAAGTGAGAAATGACAGATTACTAAAGACGTATCTTTTCTCTGTTGAGTGTGTGAGCACTTCCTTGTATCCCTGTAAAAGTCAGCCTCCCTGGCATGAGAAGTGAGTAGATTTAAATCTGTGGGAGGATTGCGTTGACAATAAGATAGTACTTGTGTGGGGATTTAAAACTAGCTGGGAATTAAATTCCAAATAAGCTGCTCCCCTACCCCTGCCTCCTCTGGTGAGAGAGGGATAAAGGTAGAGACTATGGGTTGAGGTAAAAACCAGCAATAGGATGAAAAATTAACAAGCAACAGTATTAATAACAAAAGTATGCAAAAAAGAGGGTGATTTAAACACAGAGGCTGAGTCCAGAGTGCTGGTCATTTGCAATTTCTCTGAGGAAACAATAGAACAAAATGACACATGTTCACCATTTTTTTCTCCCTGAATGATTTGAATGGTATAGAATAGCAACCTGATCACACTCACTTGGCTTTAAGCTCCACCCACTTCTAGACCCTTGCAAGCAAAACTGGAACATCTCAGAAGAAGGGTGTTTAAATGTGTTGTGTTTCAAGTCTGAGATTTGGTTGACAACATACTAAAGTGGAACAATTGTTCTTGTAATAACGGTATGCAGTGCCATAAGAGGGGAGCTATGTGAAAAAGGCAGATCTTTGGCTGTTGAAGCAAATTTACTTCACTGGGAAGGTTACATTTGTGGAGTTTGTTCAGACAGTAGTATTGTGTGTACTCTGGCTTTTTAAAAATACCTCAGTACTAACGTAAAGAAGACAGATAGGAAGGCCGAGAAGTCTTAGTGATGTGAACAGTCACGTTTGACTGCCAGCAAGAGGATGTCTTTGCTAAGCTTTCTCCTCCTGGGTTTGCCCTTGCACCATGTGGGTCACGGATAGCAGATCTGTGTGAAGGACACAGGTGATGTTACAGCCTGTTGTGCTTCCTCAGTTTCTTGGTCTGCAGGTGGGAGGGAGAGATGACCAGTGTCTAGCAGCTCCTGGAAATGAAAAAAGAGAGCCACACAGAGAGGGTTTTGAGGAGACATGTCTGAACAACCTTTGCCCACATGAGTTTGGGGCAATGGGTGGAGCTCACTCTATTCAACACTCTAGTGCTGTCTCTTGACACATCAGGCACACCTGACCTGCTGTGCATTGTTGTCCTGGATAAATGCCCCTTTCTGTCCGTATGGTGTCTTGTTTCTGCACAGAGCTGCATCACCCACTGGCTGGAAACCATTCTTCTAAAATAAATTAAAATGCAGTCCAAGACTAGGGAGAATGTTGATAGGGTGCAGAAACAGTTGTTCCTTTTAAGAGTAGCATCTGTGTTTCTGATACTCAGCTCCTGCATGTAAGAGGTTTTTCTGGTGATAATACAGTTGACACTTTTGGGTCTAGGATACCTTCAGAGAAAAGCACAGTGAGTTGTAGAAGACAGCCTCTGCCTTTTCTTAGACAGGAACCCGGACCCTTGAGAAGTGCTAGATTGAGGGACATTGCTCCTCTTGCAGTTCCCTGCTGTCTGAAATTCATTCTGCTCTATGCACATGAATCCCCTTCTTCAAGGGGCTTCTTGGCTATCCCTGGCCTGGCAGAAGCAGCTGTGGAGATGTGTGATAGCGACTAACTCAATGAATACAGCCTCTGCCAAGAGCAGAATTACAGCCTTGGAGCCAATGACCACCTCTCCTCAAACTTTCTGGCACTTCCACCTCAGTTTTGTAGATTGCCCTGCTCCCTGTGCCAGTTGCTGGATCTAGTGCTGTGTACCAAGGACTGGTGATTTGCAGCTTGACCTTCCTCTTTGAATTTAGCCTTGGTCTCATGGAGTTAAACTGTCAGCTGGGTGGAGTAGTGGAAAGTATCTTCATTAACCATGTGCTATTTAAAATACAAAGCAAATGTAGTGATGGCAAGAGGTGTCAGATGGCAGGGACTGAGAATTGCTTTTTCTATTCAGATCCTGAACAGATGCAGGCTGGCTTTCCTTCCTCAGCTGCTGGGGTCTTCAGTCACTCTTGGAGGAGTTGGTTGTGCCGAGTATTTCTTTCCTTAGGTGAACACAAAATATAAGAGAAACCAGCCTTTTGTGAGGAGCATTCCCCAGGGTCAGAGCTCTGAGTGATGCAGTAGGTTGAAAAAAGGTCAACCTTTGAATGGTTTTGAGGCAAAGAAAGAGGTTTCTGTGCTCTCCTACAGATGAGTCACCAAAGTTGTTAATGTATTTCCAAACTGTACTTTCAGATTTGGTATCATTTCAGTGGGATTTATTGATGAAATTAAAGCTGATTTTAAGACAGTTTTGTGCGTTTCTCAAAAAAGCCCCAAAACCCTCTTGTCATTAGGTTTCCAAATCAACTGGTTTCTTCATTTTCAAAAAGGATAAATAGAAAGGTTTATGTTGAAGCTGTCACTAGCTGAAAGAGGCTAGTAGTATATGAAGTATTTGCTGTTCTTTATAAATGACTGGGTTATTTAAGATCTTATGAGAATGTGAACATTTTTTTCAGATATTTGTCTCAATTTAGGGTGGATTTTTTTAAAAATTACTAAAACCTTTGGATAGCATAAAAATCCACTCCCTGTATAGGTCTATGAAATACTCTGAGGCTTGACCTCAGTTTAATAGGAAAGGAGTATTCTCTTTGTTTTCATCTGTTTTGTCTGCAACATTTATTTGTACTTTAATTTTTGAGGAGTGAGAATAGTGTAATTAGTATTACCTTGATTCCATGCAATTAAAATCCAGAGAAATACTGTCAGCCTTGTTATGTCTCATAATATGTCATTTTGTTTTAAACAAAAATTTGAATGTGAGTTTTTAAAAACTAGTGTGCTTAAAAATCTTCTACAGTGATGGGAAGTCATCCCACTTTTTTAGTTGCTTGAGTCCCAAATATTTTAGAATATTTTGAAATTTTGCAATTTCAAAAAAAACCCAAGATGGAAAATTCAGCCTTTCCTTTAGGGCTGTGTCCAGCCTTGGACTAGCAGGTTCTGTGAACACATGTCAGAGCAGCATTGACAAGGCAGTGTGAAAAAAAGACTGACGGCATATACGTATATATGTATATAATGAAATGTTGGTTTGGTTTTCAGTTTTTTGCTTTCCCAGCAACTGAGATCCTCAGTTTCTTGGAAAGACAAACTGCCTGGAGCATAAGTGTATAGGCAGGATGCTGAGGATCAGTAGGATGTGTAGCAGTGTTTGAGTCTGCTTATGTATCCTGCACTTCTTTTTTAATTGCCCTTTTAGGACAAAATTTAATAACTCCTTTTTGCTTCTTTCTTCTATCCAGATTTTTTTTGCATTTTGAGTGTAGCAACTGCAACCCTTTGTAAGCTATCTGCTGGCATAAATCTCTGGGCAGGGTATAATTCACAGGTTCATTTGGCCCTGTGTACCAGCATGGTGAGGGTTTAAATGGGAGATTTTTTGGGAAGCCTCAGAAAAGAGGCAGCTGTTGTTTGAACGGCTGTGGTTTATTCTGGTGCCAGCCACCCGCGCTGCACCTGTTGGCACTTGAATTATGGTCATTTCGTGCATAGCAACTCAATAAGGCAAGGTAGGATTTTAATAGAACAGGCTGATACCCAGATGAGGTTTAAGGCAGTTTCATGAACACTTAAGGAAGACAGAGGAGTGACATTTAAGGGCAGGGATGTAGCAATACTTCCCTGAGTGATGGCTGTTCCCCCTGTTGCTGCAGAAGGGGTAGTTGGCCTCTTCTTGCCTCGTGCTGGGCCTGTTCCCAGTTACAGAGCATTTCAGAGTGCCTGTAACTTCTGATTGCTCTTTTAGTTGTCATAAAGCTGTAAATAAAGGCAGCAGGTAGGATTCTTTGATGATAGTGCTGTTTACCTGCTGTTGCAGCAGCACAGAGGAGATTTTACTGGGAAAAGTGGCTCTGCAAGGTCCCCTGCAGCAGGGCCACCCTGCCTGGTTTTGAATCTTGCCGCCTTTGGAGCTGTTCTGACAACAGATACCAGGTCTTCTTCTCCCAAAAATGTTGTAAATGCTGATATTAATGGCAGTGACCAAATTAATTACTCCTCCTCCCAGACCCCAAACAAAGAATTTTTCATTCAGATCATGTAAAATGACCTATTGGAAATGTCCATATTTATATATTTTTATAGAACTTTATTTTGTGATATGCAATATACAGGGAAAATGAATTAACTTCTGAGTGCTGCTTTGAGTGGGTTTGAACAGAGAGGAAAAAAACTTCATAACCACAAAGTGACCACAAGGATTTATGGATGCTTTATTTTCCAAGAAATTACATTGTTTCAATGCAAATAACATGGAAAGAGATAGTTGGGATGGATGGACCCTGGATGGTAGAGTTTATTCCATGTAGTTTGCTTTGGTTCTTAAAATGAAAGTGTAGTGACCACAAGGTTCTACCCATGGATGTGCTGGTAAAAAATGGTGGGGTTGGAGTCATATCATCCAGTTCTATCCAGCTTCCATGTTGATGGTGACAGACTGGGCAAGAATTTCAGGCGAATCTCGAGTGCCATCTTATCTTTCCGAATTTGGCTTGTTCTGGGAAGGAATGGGAGAGTTGCATTTGAAGTCTAATGTTGACTGAAGAAACACTTGCAAAATGACAAACTGAACCTTTGTTTTCTGTTTTGAGGTGTTGGTTTCATACAGTTGGGAATGTGTATTTCCTTGGATAGAACAACTGACAGTTCACTTAAGCCCACAATACTTTGTTTGCATTTTAAAGACAGCTGCTGTTTTGGGGTTTGTTTTTTGTGGGTTTTTTATTTCTTCCTCTGGACAAAATAGTAGCATATAAATGTTAGGGGTGGGGGGGTTATTGTTGTTTTTATTTTCCCCTACTTGTAGTAAAAGTGCTAACTAATTGAGTACTTTTGAAGCCCTCTTTTGACTACTGATCATGACTTTGACAATATTCTTCTTCAGATTATTATTTTGTTAGAAGACCTGTTTTTAGTAGCTCACATGAGTATTCAGACCACTCTGTCTTAACAGAATTCTACAAATTATTAGAAGGTGTTGCTTTGATTTCCATTTAAAAAAACAAACCTCAATTGTGCTTGTAAGATAAATATCTCAGGCTGTCAGTTTGCACTGTGTTTGAAAAATCTGCTAAACACCATTGAGTTACAGGGCTGTGAACAAGAGCCAGGAACCTGCATTCCTGCTATCTTTGCTTTTGGACAACAGTCTCATTTTATTCTTTTCATATTGTTGGGGAAATGTACACAGTTTTGTAGCCTCTGTTGGCCATGGCTATATAGAAGCCTTTAAGCATAGCAAGCAGATGAAGTTAAGTGTGCAAATGAGAAGAACATACCATTTGGTACCTGGAGATTTCCTCTTAGACAGACAGGATGTGCTTTACAAATGCTGTGGAAAAATACAGATATGCTAGTTAGATGGAGCAGCAAATGTTACCTTGGGAAATAACTCTAAAATTAACAGCTGTTCATGAGCTGATGGCATTAAAAATGTGTGCCTGGTCAGGTTTGATCTGATATGGTGATAGAAAGTTTTAAGTGTTTAATGTACAAATCAAGCTCTCTTCTTGCTTAAGTGTGAAAAGACAGTAGCTACTGGATACAATCACTGCAACTGCTCTACAGAAAGTCAGAGTCTAGAGATGTGTTCACCAAAACAGCCTCTTCTGTGGTGGCTGAATGGAGTCTTGCATGGTGTGACCACAGGATACACATATTGCCACACTTGGTTTCACACATAAGTCTTTTGACCTAACTCAGATGAAGATTTGTCTGATTTGCCTGAGAAGCTAAAAGCCCACTGTATTGGAACTGTAAGAGAGAGGAAAAATGTACGATGGATGTTGAACTCTTGCACCTACCCTCATAGTTGATGCAGCCATTTGAGTCCTCCTGTCCTTTCATGAGTTCATCTACTTCTTCTTCTGTCATCTTCTCACCTGAGAGTGGAGACAACTTGTTTCATTCTTCCACAGAGAACTGAGGCTGAAACCTACAGCTTTTCCAAAGGCTTTCCTTATTTTCTGAGTTAGTGAAAAAATACCTATTTATTACATGAGCTTAATTAATTTTAACTTTCTTTTGAAGATGGAGACATATATGCCTAGGGATTCTAGTTATTCCTACAGAGTAAAGAAACTATGCAGCAAATCCTCTACTTTTGTCCATTTGTATTAAGTCACTGAGATGTACAAACTTTTCTCTCTATTCATCAAGTAACAGTCACTCTTAATATCTTGTCTGAATTTAGATGTCATAAGCCTGGCCTTTTCCTTTGGTCTTTAGTAGGAACCCCAAAGCTCTATTTGCTTTCTTTGTGGGTTCACAGTTAGGAAACCTAGAGTCTTCTCTGACTTGGTAGCCTCCTACCTCTTCAAACTGTTTGGGCTACCTTTTCTTCCTCTCTCATGCCTTCAAACCGCAGCAGTTTTCGAAGTGCTTGCAGAGAGGATGATCCCTTACCCAGAGTAGCCAGCACATGACGGAGCTCAGCACCCATGACTGTGCCGTTGCCTTCCTTGTCAAAGACACGCAGACCTTCAACAAAGTCTTCAAAGGTGCCCTGTTCCTTGTTGTTGGCAGCTGCTTGCAGCATGGGCAAGAACTCCTCAAAAGTAATCTTCTTGGCATTCATCTCTGGAAAAAAAACCACCAGTTGCTACATGCTAGATATTTGTATGTATATTGCTTAGGCATATTTGCCCACAGATGTGGGGGAGCCTCCCCTGTCTCCTTTTCACAGCTATTTCTAGGCTTTACTCTAGTCTTTGCCTCAGAAGTTGACAGCTCCTTTGCAGAATCTGGATTCTCTTATCCTCTGAGTTAGTTTTCACATATATCTGATTTTTCATATCCAAGATCCTTTTCACATAGATTTGTATGCTTGTGTGCATACTATATTTATCTTTCAGAAATGAAATTTGCTGTATGAGTTAATCCTTGAAAGGATTTGGAGGTGAGGAAACTGCAGAATACAGTCAAACAAAAATCTTGAGCCCCAGCTTTGGGGAAAAGGTAACCAGAGTGGGATGTGGTGACTTAGACAAGCCCCTGAGGTTGCTCACATGCTACTGACCTCTTCAGGGTCTCTTGGATGTGGTGGCAGAGCCTATTAGCAAAAGAATAAACTAATTAAAACTAGGAAAGTACAGTGTGGTGGGATGCCAATAGTAAATCTGGACATGTTCACAATGGAGGTTTAAGACCTCCCAAGCTTAATCCATCTAACCCCTTTCCTCTCATGAGCCAAAAGTTGTAGTCCTCAGTGAGAACTTCCTGAAGTGTTGCTCATTTTGCTTTATTTTGGGTTTTTTTTGAGCAAGGCTGCCAAATAAAAGAATCTCTTTTAGTCTTTCTTCTTTCCTCCTGGATCTTTCCATTGCCAGCCTTCATCTGGGCAGCAATTAAATATAATAGATGGAAATAGATGGACAGATATTTTTCATTATACAGTTGTTACAAAACCTATATTACTACTCAGCTATATAAAAGTCACTGTCAGTTATTGGTGGAATCACTGAAAGTCCTGGTGTGATCTCACCTCTGTGTTAGTTCTCAATGCTTCCTGCTAGTGCCAAAGCTTTCTGAATTGTTCCTCAGAGTTGTTTTTACCAGGCCAGAGGATGTGAATATAATTTAGCCCATCTAAAGATGGTTCTGCATGACTGAAATCAGGGATCACCTACTTCTAGGTCCTTGTTAAAAGGAGGAGACTACAGTATTTATCCTTCCTTTTTATCCCTAAAAGGAAGGAAAAGGAGATAAAAAATGTCTGCAGTAATAAATGGCCAACATATGCCTCAGTGTGCCCAGGTTTGTAGGAGCTTTGGGAAGACCCTTCCAGTCAGCTGAAATATACAGGTGGGTTTCCAGTCCCAGGGCATGTCTTGGCTTCTGCAGAAGTTCTTGCATTGGAAGGATCTGAAGAGCTGAGTATCGGTTGTTAGAAGTGGACTCAAAGCTCCGCAAGCAAAGGCTGGGGTACTAATGGACTGTGAGCAACAATGACTATGTGTTATACCTACACTGAGTTGACACCAAAATGGTCCCTACAGAGAACTCTCTGTGTCTTAAGAAGAAGATTTTCCTCTATTCCCCATCAGCATCCTTCTCTTCCAAAGGAATTAGTGAAATAGCAGGTATTGTTGCATGGTCCCCCTCTCTCCCCATCAGAGCAAAAGCTCCCCTCTCTCCTGCTGTGGCTATTGGTGTTGCCTGATTGCTGTTCCCCAATCTCAAGAATGGTCCAAAAGACTGTAGGGCACTTACCCTCTTTGCTGGGGTTTCCCAGAATTTTGTTGACCTCTGCATTTGTAGGGTTCTGCCCCAGTGCCCGGATGATATCGCCAACCTGGCTGAGGGTGATCTTGGCATCACCAGTCCTGTCGAAGAGGAGGAAGGCCTCCTTGAAGTCTGCAAGAGAAGAGCAACATTAAGCCAGGCAGCTCCCTATTGACAAAGATGTGAGCCTGTTGTCTCCTGGCACTGTTCCACTGACTCCAGGGGAGTTAGCCAGGGGAATCTTTGGCCCAGAGTCCCAAGAAAAACTCCTCCCCTCTGACATTTTGGTTTCACTATTTTTAAACTTTTATATCTACTTTTCATATCTTTCCTGGCTCTAATAGCCATCAATAGCTTTGTGATTGACCCTGTAGTTACTTCAAGGACAGGGAAAGAGAAGTTCTCTACCAACACTGTCATTCAAGAGCAGGTTTCTTCAAATGATGTAGCTGCAGACAGTAAAAATGTTGTTATCTGCTCCACCTTATCTCTCCAGAGAACTGGGCCTGTCAAGTGCCTAGCAGTGCAAAACCTCTGCCTGCTTCAGTGGGTTCTGCCTGCAATCCTAGCATCTCAACTACACAGTGCCAATAGGAAACTTGAAGGTGGATTTCAAATGCTTTTTCTGTTGTTTTCCCTTAAAATTGCCTTACAATGGGATTTCTAAACACGCTTGTTCCATTTTTTCTGTTCTTTGTATTTTGTCCCTGCTTCTTACAGATGCATGAATATTCTGCTTTTCCACTGGAAGTACTCATATGGTGCTTTTTTCTGTGCATTTCCAGTGTGTTCACTTTGAGACTTCCCTTCTTTCAGTGCTGCCAAGTGATCAGTGTTCACTTATTTCCCTTTGTTGGACAAGGCCTTTGGGTACAGGCATTTCTCCTACAGAAATCAGCACAGATAGTTGCCTTCATTGCATTTCCAGCCTTCATCTTCTGTTGTGAAGTTCCATGTCAACCATATTACTATATTTTTTGGCTTTTTTAAAGTATTTGAATAAAGAAATATGGCTTTTAAAAAAGAGGAGGGGACAAAGGTCAACTGTGTGGCTAAAAAGCCAGCTTTGAACCCCGTGTGCACTGTTGATCTCTTGTGCACTGAAGTGTCTGATGATGCTGTGGTTGAGCTCCAAGTAAACCGAGTAAAATATCTTTTCCTTGGCCGTGATGCACATCCAGCAGCCACACAGGCTTTGTGTTTCACAGCCTGTGGAATGTTCATTCTGCTTTGAGGCAGGCTTAGGAGTAAGAAGCCACATTTCAGATCATGTCTTCATTCATCTTATGCTGGGGATGTGATGCAGAGATATTTATGTTTTTGCTTTAGTCTTCCTTTTACCACCTTGGTGGAGTTGTTGCTGGCACCCAGTAGAAGTGCTGATACAGAGTGTCAGCCTGCTAGGCTGTAATCTAATACATCTGAAACTAATCCTCTTACTGTCTGATGTGAGATACCTATAACCCTTTTGCCTCTCTTTCCTTCCAGCTTCTACTGCAGAGTATGAAATTATGGCCTTCTGGACCTGTGTAGAGCTTCCTGATACCAGTTCCAGCAGCTGAGATGGGTGGAACTGTAGTGATTTATACTGTATGATCTGATCTTTTGTCTGCTAAATCGATGACATTTAGCAGGAGCGAGGTATAAAACAATGCCAGTGTTCTAATAGCAAAGCCTTCAGGAGAGTTTCTCCATTTTGTAAATCCCATGAAGTTTTATGCTTACTGGGTTCTGAACACAGCTCCCCAGCTTGGAGAAAACGACTGATTTATTTTTGTCTCTCAGGCATGCATTTCACTGCAATATATCTTTGCTGTGGGGTTTTTATTTTTAATTTTTCTTTTTTTAATGGCCAATCCTAGTTTATGCCTCTGCTGGAGCAAACATGTTTAAAGTCTGTCTGGGGATGGTACTACCCAGCTGCTGAGCTGGGTGGGCCATATCTGCCTGGAGATTCTCCCTCTCTCAAGTACTTTCTGTTTGCTCCACTGCTTGGTTCAGTCATTGTAACATTGCAGTGGCTGGATGATCTGAAGTACATAGGGAAGCTGAAAGAAATATTTTGCTTCATTACACATGCCGGCAGCTTTGAATTGAGGACACTTTTCCGTAAACTCTTCCAATCCTTTTGTAAAATTATCAGAATTAAGAAGTAAGAAAAAGTCCAAATGACTTTTTTTCTGACCAAGAGAGTTTGGACTGCAAGAAGGGAATTGTTGCCAGTCTCACTTGTTGCACTGTACATCTTATTGCTTTCATGGTGTTGCTGAGAGCAGGCTCATCTTCACAAAGTTTAGGGCTCTCTCCAGACCTGTTTCTAGCTACTCCACTCCCTCTGAATTTCTAGGAAATTGTTGTGTCTCCCTTCTAAACTCTTTCTTCAGTTTACTGTATGTGCTACTGGTTTTTTGACAAGGTAAAATATTACTAGTATAGCCCAAATGCATCTCTTGGGCTATTTGAAACACTTAAAATTAGATTTCCAGAGCTTCAGTGAAAACCATTGTTCATGTCAGAGTTTTTGTCTCTTTTTAGAAGACTGAAAGAAAAAGTTTGGAAGCTGCAAGTTGCTTGTGAATCAAAGAATACAGCAAGGTACTCAAGAATTGCAGCATATCCAGGCCATTGTGTGAACAGCAGTTTTCACAAGTCACTTATTTGCTGACTATTTCCATGCTTAAAGAATATTTTTACAGTCAAACAGCCTTTCTTCCTCTCCTTCCACAGCACCTCCTGGCAAAAGTGACATGTAGAACTCTTGCATCTTCTGTTTCCATGAGACTGCATAGTCACTGCAGCTAAGGTAAATTTTCAGCCCATTTCCTCCTTCTGTTGTCCTCCTTCTGCCTATTTCCCCTGGGACTGTCAAGTTCAAGACTTATTTTCAGCATCCTTGTGAAGAGCCAGAACAGGAGCACAACTGAAGAATGTTCAGTAGGTAGAGACAGTGTATTTCCTCTTTGTATCATGGCATAAGCTTCTCATTTCAGATGGCTTGTAAACAAAGATCCAGATAAATTACATGTACATCTACGGTCACCTTCTTGTTCAGCATAAGTCATCACCACTGTTCTGAAGTCAAGAGTGTGGTGGTTTATAGCAGATGAAGTCTTAGCTCATTGTTTCATAAAAGTTAATTTCTGAGCCTGTAGCTCTTTTCTGAACCCACATACATGTAAAACACAACAGCTCTCTTGTAACTTACCATCCTGTTGCTCCTTGGAGAACTCGATCTGTTGGAAGGAAATCAATCACAAAAAATAGCTTAGGAAGGGGGGGCTGGGGGAGAACCTGTGTGTTTTCTAAAGCATCCAGCTCAATCCATGAGTCATCTTCCAAAAGAGCAAAAATGTGGCCTGTCAAATGTGCAGAAGTAATGCAGATAGCAAAAGAGCTGTTAAGGCTAGTGAATATATAGCTTTTGTAGCCATTTTGTTCCCCCTCCTGCCCCCAGTTAAAGTTTAATTTTGATTTCACTTACCGTTGATTTCATCAGCAGAGAAGGACTGCAGTTGGGGAGAAAAAGAGAGAGAAAAAAGAGAACTAGTACTGCTGAAAATGCACTGAGAGAAAGTAAATAGCACAAAGTACCTGAGTGCTTGCACTTCTGTCTTGTCTAATGTAGCTAGGCCATAGCCACCTAATCTAGCAACTTCCCAAGTAAATATGCATCAGAAAGTCTATTCTCAAAATTTTCATTAAAATCTACATTCCAGGGAAAGCCAGAGCTTGTTGTGGCAAGAAGCAACAACAATCGAAAGTCTCTTAACTGAAAAAGAAGTAATTAATTACCATCAGATCCATTTACTGTTTTAGCATAGATCTATTTTAGTTATACAATTTGAAGTAATATTTCTAAACAAGCAGCTTTTTTTTCATTAACATAGAAATAAACACCTTAAAGTTTATGTCTCAAATTAGTTTTTGACCATACGTTGTTTCATAAAGTACTAACCTATGATATTTGCTTATATAAAGGTACTGTTTTTCCTTGCTGCTTTAGCTGCCTGCATTTGATGAAAAAAAGCTTAGGAAATTGTAACCCTGCTGTCGGAAGCTGTGCGATCTGCACCGCTACTGTTGCCTGGTTCGGAACTGGAGGCTAACTGGAAAACCTTGCATAGTCCTTTAAGTTTAAACAGGAAAATAAAGCAAACCTAAACTGTTCTCTGGACTGTCCTTCCCCCACCCCGCAAGACCTAATGTGGGCAAGAAGCCCAATTTACTTATGTAAAATACACTGGCTGGCTGCTAACCATTAGCTTTCCAGTGCACCCACCATGGTTGAGTTGGAAGTGCAGAGCAGCAAACGGGCAGGAAGGATTAGCTGAGAGGTCTTGAGAGTGGTCCTGCTTTCCTTGCCTTTCTTCCCCTTATTTATCCGGTAGTGCTGACGGCATTGCCTGGATTAGGTGTCAGAAGGAAGAGGTCCCTCCCCTTGGCGAGTTCTTTAGCTTTCTTAGGACAAAGTGACAGGAGGCTCCATGTCTTGATAGACATCTTATGATGGCTATTTTTAGGAGGCTGAAGAGGGGCAGGGAGTGTCAAGCAGTAAGTTTGATTCATGTCAGCACTTTCTGGGTCCGTACCATCAGGAGGAGATATTCCTTGTCCAGACCCACCAAGACTTCCTTATAGGGAAGGATTCTATTTCTCCGATAAGCTGTAGAGTCGATGAGCAAGGAGCAGTGAGGATGAGGAGTGCCACATGTTTGCCCAGCTGGCTGGTTTCACACGTGGCTTGCAGGATGTGTGAGATGCAGCTGAATGGTCCTCATATCTTTGCTGAGCTTTGCTCAGCCCGACATGGATAATATAGTGCCCAACATTAGATGAGTGGTACTGCTGCCTGTCTGCTCAGGAGGATCCAGTTGTTGACACTGAGCAGAAGAGTTGTCTGTCAACAGGGGTGGTATCATGGTGTAAAGCTCTTCCTCTGCACTGATCAGATTTTCCAAATTGTTAACATTTTGAAGGAAAACATTATCTGTGTATTTTGGAAGCAATTGTATTAAATTAGTGGCTGATGTGTAGATGTGCCCTGCAGGGCAGTGGGAAATCTGTATTCGTAGTAGCCTGTGATCTCTAGGAAACTCTTCCTCTGGGGCTTGGGTTAGGCAGGGCACCAGGGTGCTGGGTTTAGAGCTCACAGGTGTGTACAGAAGTAGTGCTGCTCAGGTCTTTGTGAGGTTGAGACAAAGGGGAAGCAGTGACAGAAGCTAAGGACCCCAAAAGCCTTTGTGAACTGGAAGGATAACTGTTCATGGTAGGTAAAATGGTACTTGCTTTTTGGGTTGCAGGGTGGTCCTGGTGGGCCTACAGATAGGGAGCAGGAGGTAGAGGCTGCAGCTTCTTCAGGAGCAAATACCTAGGCCCACCATGTAGCATTCCCCAAGACCAGGTCAAATATCTGAATGGATGTTATGACATGTAAAAGGATTGGCAAACTTTGCTCCATGCTTCTTTCTTTCCCTGTTGCCTCAACCAATCAAGAGTGTCATGAAGCCAGGGTGGGAATAGTTGTGTGGCAACAGACTCCCAGTTCTGAACTCAAATCCCCCCTTTTAACTTCTATGGGTTGCCTCTGCTAAGCAGTCACTGCTCCTGGTTTTCTAATGATGAGATGTGATTAGTGAGAAAAAGTTTCTCCTGTAGCTTGCTTAGTTACCCTGAAGAGAAGCATAACCTTTGTGATTGTGTCTTTTCAATATGTTGGGTACTCTGAATGAAAGAATCAAATTCAATCAGATTTAATTTTACTGTTGTTTCTAAACTGAACAATCAAATTAAGTGGATTTGAAATACTAACCTTCTACCTCCTGGATTTGAAATACTAACCTCCTACCTCCTATTTAAGAAAAATAAAGACGAGACTGCAAGGATTTTTCTGAGCTTGCCATTTTAGCTGGAAAATGCTCTGTTCAAACACATTATTTGCATTTTTTAGAAATATCTGGAAATATACTGAGTATGAAAAAAACTCTGTTGGCAGTTCTTAGCTTTTGGTTGGTTTGTTGTTGGGTTTTAGTGTTTTTTTGCTATTTGTAATCTAACAGCCTGTGGGAACAGGAATGTGTTCACGATGGTGTAGCCACAATCAGGTGTGGGGGGCTGATGTTTTTGCCCTGGGTTTGCTGACATGGGTTTAGCAGAGCTCCTGATTTACACTGGCTGGGGCTGGAAATCAGGCAGGAAAAGCTCATCAAGATCTTGGCCATCAGACCCCATGCATTAATAGAGGAGCTTTCACAAGACTTCAGCAGAGCTGGAATGGTGTCTGGGTCAATGTAGTATGTTGCTTTTTGTGGAATTTTCCTACTGCCCTCAGTGTCTTGCTCTCCAGTGCTGGCAACTGGGAAATCTTCCCCTGGAAAAAGATGATTTTTTTTTTGTTTGTTTTGTTTTTGGTTTTGTTTCTTTTTTAATTTTAGGGAAAACTTAGACTCATTTTCTTGAACAATAAAGTTTTATGTTTAGCTACAACAAAACTTATCTCAAAAGATGCCAGGCAGAAAATAATTGGAGTGCATTTGTCTTGGGCATGGAAACAGGTACCTGGATTAGTCATCTGGTTTAAGTAGGCTATCAAATATCTATCAACTGAGAGGGGTCTACATATAAGCTAATTATCTTTTGATCATATGAGAGTTTGGCTCAGAGTCCAGATGAGGAAATCATCCAATCAACCATATCAGCCTTTTATTTTAGTACTGATTCTTCAATAAAATCTCACTAGACAGAGTTTTACTGGGAAGGAATATTCTAGCATGGGCATCTTGCATTCACTTAAATTAAGAATCACCCTGCTCTAAGACAGTAGGTCTGATGGGGGTTAAAGTATACTTGCTTTCAGTAAGGGCCACAACAAAATGGCTTAGATGAAAAATATTTCAAATACTCCTTGAAAGAAATTGAAAGTGAGATTTCCGATTCTAAAAGGAGCTTTCAAAAAATTTGAAAGGGACAAAGAAGTATTTTGCAGTGATCTGGTCTTTGTTCTGATCCTGGCAGTGTTCTCTGCATTGTCACAGGACACTGCAAGTCTCGAGGCTTTAGGGACGATTTTGATATATCAGGGAGTTCAGTTTAACAAAAACTGAATGCCCCATCCTTAGCAAAAAGAATGAAAGGCTGAAGCAACTGCAACACATGGGAAAGACTAGAATGGCTTGGGTTTCTCTAACTTCATATAGCCCTTATTTATGGGCAGAGTTGTTATCCAGAAGGCTATCTGTGCCAAAGAAAAAGGTGGTGTGTTTTGAGTTTGGTTTGTTTGTTTTGTTCCTTGCATTGTCTGTGACCACCTTCCAGTAAATCTGTTGCTAGAGGTGTTTTGACCAGGTCCCAGTTACAGGGTGGGCTGGATGGGGTTGGATGTGACTCTCTATTGTCAGCTAAACAGAGACCCAAACCACACAAATCCTTATTTCCAAATTATCGACAAAGTTCCCGATTTCCCACAGATCACTGGTTTATGTGCCTCAGGGCCCCAGGCTGTGCAGCGTGCTGCTGTGCTCACCTCTTTAGGTTGGTGGGCACTGGGTCTGGGTACAGCTGTGCTGAGGGAGAGCTGCCTTGTGCTCACTGTAACCCAGGAAAGGTCAGGACAGGATGAAAAGCCCTGGGAAAGGTGCTGCTGGGAGTTAAAACATTAAGCTGCTCCATCTGCTTGTTACCTTTTGGATGAATGATAAGAAGTGAATAATCTTAGGAGTTTATTAGTCACCAGATATTTCAAGGTACTGTCTCTTTAGAAGAGACTAAGCCATATTGGATATCCTGGAAAATCAGAGAGGAGAAAATCTGAGTCTTCTAGGATACTCACGGTATATTTGGCCTTCTATGCAGGACTAGAGGGATTTTTAAATTTTTTTTTTTAAATGAGGTTGAGATAGGATTGTGCCTACAGTAGTTTATATGATACCTGCTCACTATTAATGTCTGCTCCTTGATTAATACAGCTGCACATCTTTTCTAGTAGACATCACTGAGTGCAGGATCACACAGCTTCCAGACCCCTCTGAAAAGCAGGTTGTCCTTTTCCCATCCCTCACCTCAATTCCGTAACTTGTGCAATCAATGCCACAGGTTTTAGAGAGGCTGCTTCTCATTTAGATAAGAATTAACAGCCTGATGGATTTAGATTCCTGCCGTGTGAGGCAGAGAAACCGTAGAAGAAGAAGAGCTCTTGAGAAACTGAGGTCTGTTTTGAGAACAGAGCTGCCTAGAAATACAACTGAAGAAAGAAGAAAAACAGCCACCATTAATACAGGAGAGAAAACTGCATGTGTGAGATACTGTGAGGTTTGAAAGAATAGTTCAGAAATATCTCTGAGTTTAAATTACTTGACTGCAGATTAATTTGACTCTTTCCTTAAGCATTTTGTGTAGCTTTCCAGTTTGTAGATTTTTAAAACTTGAAACTTCACAATTGCTTTGCAGCTGTGCAAAAACTTTTGGATGAGTCTTGACGTTTAATTAATGTGCCCTCCTGAATGTCTGGGTGTGATATGTGCTCTAGCTGCACTGCTGATCATATCCTTTTGAACACATTTCATTAGCTCTGGGGGGAAGTGCCTTCAGCTGTGCTCATTTGCAAACATGTCCCATTTCTAATTGCTTTTGTGCTTGAATGTGTATAATCAAGGATACACAAGATGTGAGGCTCTGGAGCCCTGCTTTTGGAGGGATTTCTTGTTTTAACATGCCTCCCAGTGGCACTGTTAGAGTATTAACGTAATTTAAACCCTTGCTACTTGACATTTAAGTGCTCTCTGGTAAACCAGCAAGTTGAAAGTGCTTCTTGGCAGTGGGTATAAGATGTAATAAAACCTTAGTGAAACGAGGGCAAATCTCCAGGTTGCTTGTTTCATATCTCCTTACAGACAACTTCTTTCTCTGCTTGTCATTGGCTAAATTTGTCACCTTCTTCTTGCCTTATGTAAGATTAACTCAAATATCTTGTTACTATCTTTTACAATGTCTCTGTGCTCTGAGGGGGCTTAAAACAGTATTTTAGAAATATTGTGGGGTTGTTTTGATGGGACTAAGACTCTGCCACGTAACTCCTGTTAACATTTGGAGTTACCCTGTGAGCTCGTAAAATGTTACATTTTGTGTAATTTGCTTTAAATTCCAGTGTTTCTACCAAAGTTTGCCATTCCCAAGAGTCTCCAAAGGCTCTAGGTATTCTTTATAAAATACTGCTAAAGCTGTAATTACTAAGAATGGATCTTGTTTAAAGAAAAAAAAATCATTATTTTTCAAACAATGTTTCTGGTTAGCAACATTAAGGAAAAGTTTCTACTAATATGTGTGGGTAGTCTCCACTTTTGATGGACTCCTTGCTTGGCAGCACTTCAGGAAGAAAAGGAGGCAAAGTTCTTCTGAAAACTTCATAAACAAAACTAAGCTGTGGTTTTTGTGTCCCTAGGGGATGTGTTGGTGTGCAGCAGTCTGTTGATCAAGTTGCCTGTCCTGGGACACCTTTATGCATGCCTTGCCCGTGCTGTATTTGTCAGCCATGTGGGCTGTGACGTGTCAGAGGCCAGGGCTGTGGCTGGGGCTGTTCTGGCTGCATCCTGGATGGTGCTGGGTCATGGGTCAAAGCTGTAGCAGGAAGCTGGTCTGGATGGCATCACAGAGGCACCTTTACATCTCTTCAGACTGATCTTGTCCAACAGATCACCAGTCCTAGGGAATCCTTCTGGAGTCATAGCTGGAGGTAGATCAGGCATAATTTGAAGACCTGGGCCAAAAGTTTCAAGTAAAAACCTGCCATTTCCTAAGAAAGCCCTTAGGCCTTTTGGGCAAAGCTACTGTTGACGTTCCTGCTCTCACTCCATGGCTTCATGTGGAGCTTGTCTGCAGCACAACTGCTCTCTGGGTGCTTCAGCTGACATTTGCAGTGCTGCTTGCCCTCCAGCCCAGGAACTTTCTGTCAGTGCATTTTAGTCAGTTTATCTCTCTCTGGTTATGTACAAAGCAATGTCTGTTCAGAGATGACCTACTCAAGTAGTGAATGTAACAAGAAATAAGGACACTTGGAGAAACAATCATTACTGCCTTAAGAGCTCTGCAGTTAAAAACAATCACAGGCTTGCTTCCATGCAACAGGCATCGTCATCATGCATCACACAGTTACACAAGATTTTAGCAAGTCTTTACTAGTTGGTAGCTTTTAATTACTTTTCTCCTAAACATTTGGGTAACTTATCTGCTGTTGGGTATGGCATAATTGATGTCCTGGGATTTCAGTCTTGAAAATACCTGCATAGGAAGCCTTGTGTACCCCTGAACCTCATTTCCACTGTGGACACTTGCCCAATCTGTCTCTACTCAAGAGAAGATACTCAGCTGTATCCTTGAAGTAAAGGACCTAGTGTGACACCAGGTCAGGGCTAGACATTCAGATCACCATCTGCAGAGAGGAAGCCTGTGAAGCACTGCCCTCAGCATCTTCAGCACTTGCATCCTAAAGTACCCCAGCTGATTTTATGAGCCTGGACTCTGTCCAAGGACTGGGAAGGACCCTTAGATTTCTGCTAGAAAACCAATATGCTTTTCTTGCTGGTAATAGGGACTAAGTTATGCAGATTTGTGCAATGGGAAGTTTGTCCATTTCCCACTGCCTCAGCTGCAAAACCAAGCATGAGACATCTGCATCATTCAGGTTTCATCCCAATTGTTGCAGACATAGATCCATAGTAGTGCTTTTAATCAGTTAAACATTTCTTCTTGCTCAGGCTTGTGTGGGAGAAAAGGTTGATAAAACAGATAAGCTGTGTTTTTAGGAATGTACTGGGTGACAGTGATCTCTTAAAAAATTATCTATAAGGTCATTTTGATTTTAATTATGGTTGGTTCCTAGTGGTAGCTCTCAGCTGCATCCATTACCCTGTTCTTTTCTCAGTTATTATTTAATCTGTAACTCAGTTATTATTTAATAACTTAGTTAAAGTTATTATTCTCAGTTATTATTTAATCTTTAACTTTTGTGCCTATGCAAATCCAAGACATGTTAGTAATAAGGAAAATTGGAAATATACATTTGGGCTGGAAAGGCTTGTGCAAAGGAAATGGAGTTTCTATGCTGTTCCCTGAGTAGAGGGAACTAGGTCTTCATATTTCTATTTAAAAGCAAGTCCTTCATTCCTGTATTCATTCTCTTCCTATGGTTGTTATCCTGTAGCCCTAGGTGTGATCTGTAAAAGGGCTGAGTTTAGAGATTTGAGTCTACCAGTTGGGTATTCCTGTTACTCCATTTTAAGCCAATAGATATTGCTCAAAAATAGAACATCTTATATTAACTGCTGTTGGCACTATCAAATCACCAAATATTCACTCTAATATGATTCATTTCAAGAGATGGATAAAGAACAGGGAAGAGTGAATGGCCTGTCACAACTTTATCACAGCTTCTGATGGTGCTAGACGAATCCAGCTTGAGTCTTCTTACGGAAGGAGAAAAAAAGCACCAAAGCTGCAAAATGTGTACTCCAAAAACTTCAGAAAACCTGATTCCCTGAAGATGGGCCAAGAAGGGCATCTGAGTAGGGAGGTACCACCAAGAGAATCACTACTCATGTTTGTAAACCACCATGTTTGTTTTGGAGACTATTATGACTTCTGATGCCAAGTGAAAATGAAGTGTACAGCCAAATGTGGCTTATTTGGCTGCTGTAAGCCCTGATTAGGCAAGTCTACCCTTACCCACCCCAGCTGTAAGACGGGGCTTGGATGTGTCTTTATAAAAGCTAGCAAAGCCGTTCTGTGTGTTTACCTGCTGTAAACAGGCTCCCCAAATCGTCATGGCTCTGTAGTCTGACATTCCCAGTCCCCTCCCTTGAGCAGCAAGCTCTGGCATGGCTGCTAATTCCCTGAGGAGTGAAGCACAGCCCCACTGATCCCCTTGTCTAAAGTGATGTAGGTTTTGTCTTCATGTCTGGTAAATCACTGCAAAGAGCCCTGGGTCAAGATTGTTCACCGAGTCCCAGACAAAGCTTAGTTTTAGGTACTCCCTGCCTACAAAGTTTTGCTGGAAATGGTGCAGTACTTTTTATCATGCTGAGACTTTGGTGATTGAATGGAAGGACTGAGAAATAATTGAGGGACTGGGCTACGACTCAGAATGCTTTGATTCCTGACTCTGCCACATATCCTAGGCAAATTTCTTATAAGCTGAAATAGTTTCCCTTCACTGCCTGAACTCTCAAAATGTGAAAAGGGGTAACAACCCTTGGTGGCTGGTTGGGACCCTGGAAGAAAATATTTTGTCTGGTATCTGTTAAAAGAAAGTCTCCCTAAATTCTATCTTCTTTTATCAGTCTGAATATGACAAAACCTGGAGAGTTCTCTCTGTTCTACCAGTGTATATTTCTTGCTGCTATTTGCTTTGGGTAAAGGAGTGAACTGCAAAGATGCCTTGGAGCGCAATCTGGCATTTTTTAGCTGGTAATATATTAATATTTGTGTAAAGATAGATTAGGTTCAATGGAGTTCAAAATTCTATTTGCTTCTGATTAACTGGACACAGACAGCTATCAAATCATATGAAGTTATTTAGCAGAAAATCTAGCTTGGTTCCCCATCATCTAGGACAATGGGAGGCCTAATCTAATTTTCAGACAGTATGCTCAAAACTAGTGTGTTTTTCATGTACTCTTCAAAATTCTAATTATTTCAGAAATGTCTTTTTTTTTTTCTTTTTCTCTTGTCAGTGGCTTCAGCTTCAATCTTATGAGAATATACATACTCTTTTAGAAAAATACTGACTACTGATTGGGAAGATTAAAGTAAACTTGGAGAAGTTTCACTAAATGGCTTAACGTCTCAGGACTATATGTATTAAGGTATCTGAAATACAATTCATGTGTAGGTCCTATCAGTAGTCTTTGTCCTTCTTTACCCATAATAGGCATGATTCTTTATGTAGAATTTAGCAAATTGGTCCTGGGGCCAATCAGCTTGCCAGGTAGGTGCAGAATAACTATTTATAGTCCTACTCAGAGAAACTAGTCTGTCTCTTCATCTCTTAACTGCTTAGCCTCCCCCTCCTCTTTCCTAAGTAAAGAATCTCCCAAAACAGAGGAGTTTTCTTCGAAGGGTCAGGGCAACAGTTAATGATATTGGTTGACATGCAAAATCTAAAGGCATTATGAGAACAAATGACAGTGCCGTCAGAGGGAAACCTCCGAAAGGCTCTTTCTCTTTGTTGCTTTCAATTCACAGCAAATTATAAATTCTGAGCATGTAAGGATGAGAGGAAATCACTTGAAATGCTTCCATCCGTGGCTTTCTTGCTCATGGTCTCACCAATGTTTGCTGTACATTGCAAATGAAAAGAATATAGGCAAAACTGCCAAATCTCTCTGTTTTAAATAGTTTTGTTTTATTTCTCTTAAAGATAAGTCATATTGATCTCAAAGCACACGACCAAAGGGTCATCAGATGGTTCAAAAATGTGCAAAATAATTTTAAACTCTAAAAGATTGGTTTTTGTACAGCACTATAGGAAAACATTGTATATCAAGTTTCAGTAACCCCTTTCCTGTCCTCATGAACCTGCTTTACAGGTTTTTGGTTTTTTTTTTTTTTTTGTTGTGTGTTTCTTTTAAATTTATCTTTACCAAACAGGTGAGGCTGGTACCAATTGGGTAAAAAGTTCTGAGGTCCACACTTCAACATACTTTTGACATCCCCAGGCTTCACTCCTTTGTTAAATCATGCACCATGCCTTACACCCTACAGCTACTAAAATAGTCAAAAGCTCAGGCAGGTCAGCAAATCCATCAGCTGAAGTTACTCATTCATTTCCTTGCAGTCCCCAAACCGGAACCAAACACACACAATGCTTCACTGCAGCTTTCAGCCAGGATTCTGCTGCCTTTCCCCTGTGGGCCCGTGGTCAGCACAGCTCACCCTTTTACCTTGATGCTCTTGAGGTCGATGGCAGGTTCTTTGGGCTTGGCTGGTGCAGGTGCTGGTGCTGGCGCAGGCGCTGGTGCTGCAGCTGCCGCTGGTTTCTTTACGTCCTTCTTTGGTGCCATTTTGTGTTGCTTAAACTGGAAAGTAAAAGTGTTCTAAAAAAAAAAAAAGTTTAAAAAAAAAAGCCAAACAAAAATCACTTAACGAGTGATTCCTGGGAGAGGAGCAATGGTCAGAATGAGCTACAGCCTGTACCTTGGAGGTGGACCCGATGTGCTAAACCCTGTAAGGGCATATATATATTTCACTTAGTGCCTCATACAGTCCTGACACATGCAGCTGGATTGGACAGCCTGATAATCAAGGGGGATGTCATTCTAGCTAGAGCTATAAATGGAATATAAGAGTTCAGGGCTTCATGAGATCAAGGGACATTTTTCCCCTTTAAAACCCAGTCCACCTCCCCTGTCTTTTTTATGCATGCAAAGGAGAGGGAAATATAATAAGCCCAGTTTCAGATCTGCTGTTGATCTGAAATTTGGGCATGGATTGAGCAGTCTTTTTCTCATCAGAATTTTAGTTCTGCTTAAGTAATAAATCTTCTTTCTTTCCTTCCCTCCCTTCCCCTTTTCCCCCATGCCTGTGTAGTACTCCAGGAGGATTCAGTTTCAAAGAGTAATTTTGACTTTCATGCCTGGGGAGATCATATTTTTCCAGCCGCATTTGCCTCTCTCTCTACAGCCCCTCTCTCCTCCTCTGCTTCCTTTTTGTTCAAGGAAGTGTTGCTCAAGCAAAGGCTCTGGGTGTTTAAAAATAAAGCAGACAAATACGGACAACACCGCGGTACCTTCAGCCAAGGCATCTCTCCCTGACCTGACCCTGGGTGTCTTTCAGCTGTTCTTACTTTTCCTTTCCATCACATTAAGACTGTGTTTAAAACTGAAAATTGCTTCCTTTAATCTTTTTCTTTGATCTTCTTTTTTGTCTCCTAAGGTTAAGCTGTGCCCTAATAGAATGGAGATCAGCTGGATGTTGTCTTCCCACACAGAAAGGTTTCCCTTTGTAATGTATTTATTATTGTAAACTAGCCATCAGGCAATGGAGGCACTTCTGTTTTCACCTTGTTTGCCTGCCATCCTTCGTCCCTTGTTTATCTTTCTGCCCCTCAGTCTCTGGATGTCCCTGCTCTCTGTGCTCTCCAAGAGACACAGCTTTCAGGAGAACATGGCTTTTGTGTTTTCACTAGACTTTTTCCATGACAGCAAAACAGCTTCTAACTCTTTCAAACTTGATGGTTTCCCTGAGTCCATATGATTGAGATTTTCCCCAGAAAAATCCAAGAGCGCTGACTGTTCCTCCCTTGTCTAACAATCCCTCTCCTATTTACTGTCCAGGCTTCTGAAGTTTTGTGCTAGTAAGTACAAGGCTTTTGATGGGGCCCGTATTTCTGTCTGATGAACTATACTGTAGACTGTTTTGTACTTAAAAGCTTGAAGGCCTGGACATCCAAAATCCAGCAAGATATCCAAGCACTTGCATTTTATATTAATATGTTTTAAGGAAGATAAACTTACCAAAAATATGCACACCAACAAGAGGGATGGAGAGTGGCTAAAGGTGTACTTTCCTGTAGGATCATGCTCAGATCTCTTCTTTGCTACAGCCCATGACCTTGAGCAAGGGACTTGTTGGAAGTTGAGTCATCCCTTTTGAATCAGTAGACCGATACTGATGGATATGATTTGAAGCATTGACTCAGTCTCTGCTGTCAGGAACACAGACTAGGAAGGACTTTAATTCCTATTTCTCTGCCTTTAGGCTAAAGGCTGTGATGTATGAGCTCTGCTGGCTGCCTCCAAGATACTTTGTGGAGGGATTCCTGCTCTGCTAGACTGTCTGGGGAGGTGGTAGCATGGACTCTCTGCTGACCAGCAGGAGCCTGTGGACTGTCATCCCCAAGGGGCCTGATGGGGGCATCTCCAGTGATTCTGATGTTTTACACTCTATAAACCAAACTTCAGTGAATCCATTAGTAGAATGAACCCTGGAGGTGTAACTGGGATGGAAATAGTCTAAACCAATTTTTGTGCATCATTACACCAGTGAGAACTTTCACTGCAAGAAAGAATTGGTGATGATGTAATAATTTGTATGATCACCTGTGATTTGCAATGAAATAAGCCTGAAATCCACAATCAAATATAGGAAGAAAGGAAGAAATAAAAATAAATAAGAAATAAAGGAAGAAAGGATTTCAGGAATGAAGAACAAACTTAGTGGTTTTCATGCACAGTTGCGGCCTGTGTAAGAATGCAGATGTGTCTGGATGTGCTTCATTCTGCCAGTAAAGGTGGTTTTGTGAGGTGCTGACCCAAAATAATTGTATATTGATTGGATGGGAAGATAAAAAAGGTATGGAGGAGGAGGATAGCAGGCCCTTATTTCAACTGCTGGCTTAAAGATTTGGATCCAGTCAGTTCTCTAGTGCTGGAACAGGACACAACAGGTTTATCTGCCTGGCAGGCTTGGATGTGTCCCAAGACATCTCTGGGAACACATCAGATATGTCCCTAGGGAGCAGAGTCATTCCAGGTGATGCAGAGATGTGTCCCTGTGGCATGCAGCTGTGTCAGGAGAGGATTAGGTTGAATATTACGAAAAGGATTTTCTTTCAGAGGGTGGTCAAGCACTGGAACAGGCTACCCAGAGTAGTGGTCACTGCACCAAGCCTGACAGAGCTCAAGAAATGTTTGGTTAATGCTCTCAGGCACAGGGTGAGATTCTTGGGGCTGTCCTGTGCAGGGCCAGGAGCTGGACTCAGTGATCCTTGTGGGTCCCTTCCAGCTCAGGATATTCTGTGATTCTGTGATCTTGCATGGGAGCTGAGGTTTGCAGTTCTCTGGCAGTGCTGTGCCACCTCACCTTGGCTGTGGGTTCCAGGGGCTGCAGCAGGAAGGCTCCTCTTTCACTTTTAGCAGCCACTTTTTGCAAGCAGGATTGCCAGAGCAAAATCCAGGCTCTCCCTTGTGCTTGCTAGGACTTGCCAAGATCCGTCTCCAAGGGGAAGCAGCAGCAGCTGGGAATGAGAATTCATGGGCATCTGCCTTGTTGGGTGCACAGCTCCTGGGCAGTGCATGGATACTTCTCTCCTGCAGAAGAATTAATGTTGAGGGGGATGAACAATGATGGAGCTTCAGCTTTCCCAAGGGCCCAGAAAATTCAGTAGTGAGGAAGGTGTTGGTTGGAAAGCATGTCCTGTTAGCCCTGCTACTCACTGACATAGGGAGCAGCTTGCTTGGGACTTGCCTGGTTTTTATTGGTTTAATTGATGAGGATACAGTTCTGGCCAATGCAAAACTTCTATGCATTTGGGCTGGATTTAGTTGAACTGACATAAGGGAAGTGTGTTTTACATCCAGATCATTGAAGTGATTCATTCTGACACTTCTGAAGTGGAATATGTTCCTCTTGTCAGGCTAAAGTCACAGAGAGGTGGTATCAATTGCCACCAAAATGGGAATACCTGTATTGGGCTGCACTCCCTGTTTACTCTGAGATCTCTGTCTTTCTGGTCCAGTTTTAAAAGGAGAGCTCTGTTTTGGCCTTCCTGTAGCCCAGGGAGTCAAGCCCTTCTTCAGGAAGACAGAGTTGATGGCTTAAATCCCTACTGTGAAGTAGAATCGTAAGTCCTGTATTTCAGGGGACTGTGCTGGAGCTGTTTGAAAAAAAGGTGAGTGCTGTTGCACTGTTTCATAATGAGCTCCCTTTGAGACTCTTGCCTTTTGGTGTCTAAAATGCCTAAAAATGCAATTAACTTCCTTTTTGTTTAGTGGAATTGTTAGTGAATTCATGGCAGTATACCAGATCAAGCACCAGGGAAAATGTTGGTTGCTCTGATGGGAGTTTGCTTTCAGGCAAGGTATGAGAATACAGACTGTTTACAAGCACCTAAGTACAGTCAGTGTATTCCACTCTTTTCCTGGAGAATTCCTCCTGTCCCATGCACACTTACTTGCTATAATTTCAGCTAGTGTGTTTTCTCTTTCCTGTGATCAGCTCCTATCTGACACCTGTTGCTGTTAAATGTTTGCTGTGTTCCTCTTCTGAAGACTGGGTGGGTGCAGTGTCAGCAGGAAAAATTACAAGTGTACATGTACCATTTGGCAAGTAGCAATCTCTGAGAAAAATTGCAATGGTCTGGGGCTGTCCCATGGTACAAACATGTATTTTATTCAGCCCATAAGTGAGAAGTGGTCTCATTTTCCAATGTAAATACAGGGATATTCATGGAGGAGCCTATTGACCACAAACCAGGGAGGTTCAGTGAAATTTAAAATTAATACATGCAAGTGATGGGTTTTTTTCCAACACCAGTTTAATTGTACACCTTGGAAGACTGTTTGAAGCCAAGAACCTAAGAAGATCCAGGAAGGAACTGGGTATTTAGGCAGTTATCAGGAATATATGATTTACCATAATTCACAACAGATTTGGAAAGAATATATAATCCATTTTACTGTGCTTGAGCAGTTTTTCAGCTGATAGAGACTGGGTGCATTTTCCCACACCAAGATGCTGCAGAGTTCCTTGTGCTCTCTTCAAGGTGTGATTTTACCATGAGAGAGAGGGACTGCTTGTCTAGTTTGATTCTTGCATATTTCATCACAGGCTTTAAGTATTAAGCCAGGGGTCCACTTCCAGCAAACTTTAAGGTCTCAGCTTTAGCTGTAATGCTGGCTGTGTGCCACTGAGTGCCTAATTAATCTGCTAATGATTTGGCTTTTCAGTGCTCACAACACGGAAGCCACTTTCAACAAAATAGCAAAGCCTTTTGCTATCCAAGATGCTCAGAGCTGCAGAACATCCTGATAAGCTGTAGAAACTTGTGTAGAAGAGAGTCAAGCCAAAAAAAATTGCCTGGTCAGCATGTTTTATGGATCTTGGTCTTAGGACCCTGTCAGGAAGGTGATCTGGGAGCAGGGTACAGCATGGGAGGAGATCTGGAGCTGGCTGCAGGGGTGTCACCAGCAGAGAGTCAGGAGCAGCCCCATGGGATTTGCAGGTGGTGGGAAATAGGGCAGTGATGGATAAACACTGGACACAGCTTTATATAATGGCACAAAGATTGGATTACATGGACAAATGAAGGGCTCTGCTGGCTTGAGGGAAGATTTGTCTCTTGGCTTCTTTAAGTGCTGCGTAAGGTGTTGCTAGCCTGAATGCAGCCAGGGGCACGTAGCAGTCACAGGGCAGTGTAGGCTGAAGTCAAACCTTGCTGAAGGAGCAGGCAAAAGGAATGAGCATCTAAAGAAGGGGAAAGAAGGCACCAACTGGTGAGCCACATATAGCACATGGCTGACTTAGCACTTGTGCCATGCTGTCCTTCTGCTCAAGGTTTTCTAATTCTGTCCCAGACGATGTCAGCGTCCCCCAGCAACTGGCAACAGCACATACAAGGCGTTCCCCAGAGAGCTGGGGAGCGTCTCAGTCAGCCCCTGCCTTGCTCCAGGAGGGCTGTCTGTGGGGGGAGCAGCTTCCTGAAGGTGTGTCTGCTTCTCAACCTTGCCTGGATGCCTTGGGGGCTCCCTTCAAACTCACCTTTGGGCAGCTCACCTTCCTCACGCCATCATTCCCTGTGGAAGAAAGTGTCACCCAAGTGCTCTTTGCAGTTTGCTTTCCACTGTCCTGTAAAGCTTCCAGTCATTTTCTTGGCACCTCGGTTTCCTCGGCATGAGCATCAGTTTATAGATCACTGAGCAACCAGGCTCTGAAATGCGAGTGCCTGGCTAAATGTAACAGCAGTATGCATGAACAGAGGGCGATGGAGGCAGAATGTGTGCATCAAATCCCATCAGGCAGGACTCTCTACCAAGGACAACACTACCTGGCAGGCCTGGAGGGATACTGTGTAGTTTGAAACACAACCATTAGGCACTGGATAAGGTGTTAAATTCTGCATGCTCTCTCACACTGCACAGGATAAAATCCCCTCGGTGCTGCTTTAGGCAACTGGGATTCCTGTGTCTTCAGAGCTCCACAGCCCACATGTGAGCTACAGAGATTCCCTTGCCTTTTCCCTCCTCTCTTTTCCCTGGAGCATGCAGCAGAGGATTTAAATTACTGCCATTTAGAATGATCTGCCTTTCTTGGATCCCATTTTAATCTACTAGGAAATGGAGTGACTTCAGGCTTGGAAAGGGCATTGAAAGATAGCTCAGTATCTGGCCCAGAGTCCCCACATACCTGCATTGCCTGGGGGGTTTCATTGTGACTTATGGGGCATCAGCCTCTTTGCTTTCACTTTTTTTCTTCTCCCTCTCACTTTTGACATGAAGTGCTCCAGGTCTTGAGTCAGAGCAGGAACTAAGGGGCTAACTGGCTTAATGTGGTGTGGCTTAAGTTTTGCTGATTTTTGTTAGGGATCAACTGGGCTTGAAATCTCAACAAAACCCAAAGGTCATATTTGTATTTAGGAAATGTGATGCTTTCACAATCTAGACCTCTTTTTCTCTTCAGTCATTAGTAAGACTTCTCAATGAGATATAGATAGCTTTCAAGACACGGAGCCTGGAGATATGAGCATCATTCTCTGAGATCACATGTTCTTTGTCCTTGTTGCTGGAATCCTGTCTTTGCCAAGCACATAGTCTGCATTTGCTTAAATACTGCTAAAAGCCCAGACAGTCCAAAATGTGTTTAATGCAATGGACCACCCTATTTTCAAATTACCTGCATGATTCTTGCTGTTGTGTTAGAATTTAAGAGGTATGTAGCTCAGTCATATACAAACCTTGAGGTGTCCCAGCAAGAACAAAGCTATAGGAACCAAAATTTTCCAGCTATTTCCTCGTTCAGCAGGAAGTACTTTGGATTTATGAAACCAGTGGAGGTTTCAGGTAATATTTGTGCATTTTGAATCAGATCCATGGAGATGATTGTCTTTGGGGGAAGTGGCCATAACTACATTATCATACAATCAATTGCAGTATACAGATCTCAGAAAGTTGTTTTAAGAATGTAAGTAGCATTGTCAAGGTTTATTAAGCCCTAATAGAGATTGCCACAAATATCTGGAATATATCTATACCACAGTTGTTACAGAGGCCACAAATGAACATAAAGCATTTGAGGAGCTCCCCTTTTCTCCTGAATCACTATGATAATGTTTCTAAGCATCCTGTGTAAAAAGTGTCTGTATTTAGAGAACTGTCATGAAAAGATGGAGCTGACAGTTTGGGCTGGAGGTTTGAGAGTCTGAGGTTATTGTGTCTGGTGGCAGTGTTCCCTGTGGCACTCCCAGTTGTGGCATCCCTCTATAATTGATGCTGTGCCTTTGGTCCAGCCTCCCAGCCATCCCAGCTCAATGCTTTCTCTGAACTTCTATTCTCCTGAACCATTAACAGGTGCTTTCTGGTGGCACTGTATCCTCTTGTCCCAGCAGGATGTTCATTCCCAGTGCTGAGCCCATGGCTGGAGAGGTGTCTTCCACCCAGCAGGCAAAGGAGGCTGCAGGCAGGGCCTGGCAGGGTTTTCTTGCACTTCTCCAACCAGTCAGAGGTAAAGAGCCTCCTTTTAGAAATGTCAAAAGATGACAATGTGGGTCCCTTAATGCTTTTAGTGGGAGAGGGGAGACTCAGCAACCACTCCAAGGTGAGAGAGCACACAGTGAACTTCCTTTTTTTCAAGGAGGCAGGAAGGTCTCACTGCAGCCAGTGATACAATGGATAAACTTGTCCAAGCTGTTTAAAACTAGCTGTGATGGACCTTGGCCACTTGTGCTGTGCTTTTAATTTTTTGAGTTCACTCTGTGTGTGAAAACAAACTTGGTGAAGCACTGCAAAGTCTTCCCAATGAAGCTGGTCCTCAGTGCAAGCCTGTTTCTTGGGGAGTAGTGATGTAGATGTAAGAAATGTCTCCCCTTCAGGGTCTGTCAGGAAGCTGTGCTGGCTCTAAATAGACCACTGCTGCTGCACTCCTAATTTAGCTGTGGGGAGGCAAGTGACATGGTGATGCTCAAAGATGTCACTTTGCTTCTTGTGTGACCTATGAGATCAGAGGTTTTTAGGAGATACGCAGTGGCTCTTGCAGAAAGCGCTGCTGGATACAGGAGGTGGAAATCCTGTGGGATTGGGCAAGATGTCAGAACACAAAGGATGAAGGAACGCCTGGGAGGGTCTCTGGCTTTAGGGAGTGACTGTACACCTTGAACACCCTGCAAAAACTTTGTTTGTGCCTGGAGTTCGGCCGCCAGTGCAAGCTGCCTATGCCTCTGCCTGCAGCCCTTGCAATTATTGTCTCTAAAGTTGCAGTTTCATATAAGACACATGTAATCAGGTGTTTGGTGGTCACTTGGAGTGCAATATAAGCAAGGCTTACATGTCAACCCCTTCTGTTTGAGTAGCTAGCCCTGAGAGCTTTCCTCCTGCTTGTTAAACTTCTGTCAGAGTCAGATGTTTGCAATATGAGATGCTTCAGAGCTGCCACCAAGAGGCTGATGACATATTTTAGAAGACTGTTACTCCCAAAGGTAGTTCAGAAATGCCTGTTATTTTTATCGAATACTTTTCCCCAAACTCATCATCCCAAGCAGCTCCATTAAGCTGATAGAACTGCAATGGTTGGCTGTGGGTTACTCTGTGTGTATGTGCAGGTTTTTAACACTTTGCTTAGAAGGTTATTTCTACCTTTCTGCTTGAGAAATATTAGATCCTAGAAGTGGGAACAGTAAGTGCAGCTGAACCCTAAGTGCCAAAGATGATTTGGGTGATTGTTTATAGCAAAGATAGTTTAAGTCATAGTGGTAAGTACAGTGGAAGGCAGCTTCACTTCTGTAGTTTTGGGGGCTCTAAAATAGGTGGGAGATTGGGTCCTGAAAGTTTATGCTGCCTTGCAAGAGTTGTCTAACACAATATCCAATGTCACAACTTCTTTGAATTAATTATGCTGCAGTGAACTCAAGCCAGTGCATCTCCTTCAGAATAATCTAGTTTCAAAGCTGTTCCCTGCAATGAGTGTGCAGGTTTCTTATTACAGTGAAATCATATTGACATAATTGGGGGATGTGAGAATCAAGGCATCTGGGAATGTGGCTGTGGCTATCTAACCTTTCCCTTGTTGGATGTGTCTTCCAAAGGATGGGAAGTATTGTAATGTTAGCAGCCTCCTGCCAGTGCCTCTCTTCTCCCTCTTCCTGAGTTGAATGTCACTTTAGAACAGCTTTTATAGGGTACGTTGCAGTGGGGGGCTGTTCTACATTTTATAATGTCATAATAACCAGCCTGAGAGGTCTGAGGCTGGAATATCACGTTTGTGCCTGCTGTTGTTGGGGGTAACTGTGTTCCATTTGTGGTTTTCATGATCTGGAAGGAATTGAGGCTCTTGGTCTCTTGTAAAATTAGATGGAGCTTATGTTTCTTCAGAGCATCACTGTAGTCTCTTCCGTTTTCTCTTTGCATCACCTTTTTCTTTTTCTTTTTCTTTTACTTTTTCTTTTTCTTTTTCTTTTTCTTTCTTTTTCTTTTTCTTTTTCTTTTTCTTTTTCTTTTTCTTTTTCTTTTTCTTTTTCTTTTTCTTTTTCTTTTTCTTTTTCTTTTTCTTTTTCTTTTTCTTTTTCTTTTTCTTTTTCTTCTTCTTTTTCTTCTTCTTTTTCTTCTTTTTCTTCTTCTTTTTCTTCTTCTTCTTCTTTTTCTTCTTCTTTTTCTTCTTTTTCTTCTTTTTCTTCTTCTTTTTCTTCTTTTTCTTCTTTTTCTTCTTCTTTTTCTTCTTCTTTTTCTTCTTCTTCTTCTTCTTCTTCTTCTTCTTCTTTTCTTTTTCTTCTTTTTCTTCTTCTTTCTTTTTCTTTTCTGTTTTTTAACCTTCTTGCAGTTTCCTTCAGTTGCCATTATGGAGGCAGAATTTCTGTCTATCCTTTTGAAAGGATATTTGCAATTTTTACAAGGATTTTGGCTAGTGTTTTTATAATTTTAGCAGTAATTAAAAAACCATAATCAGCTCTGCTGTGGGTTTTAGCACTTAGTACAAGTATGCTGATAATCCTGGGTAGCATGTTTGCTTCTCTGTCTGAGGGTGGTGGATGCTGAAAAGCACCTTGGCCCCACTCCCAGCACACGTAATTTAGCAGATCTGCTTGCTTCACAGTGGAGTTCAAAACAAACATTCCTCAATACCTAATTAACTTGACAAGTCTGTCTCATCCCACAGCCCTGTCCTTTCAAAAGGAAGGAGAATCCTGCAGACACAGCAAAGTAGTGAAGCCTTGCTCTTGTGGTCTGTCTGCTACTGGGAGGAGAGGAGCAATGTGTGTGCTGCAGAGGGATTGAACAGCTGATGAAAACAGTCCAGCTCCTGGGAGAAGACGACATCTGCCAGGAGGAATGTCTTTTCAGCAGCTTCAGCTGCTGAGGGTTTCTTTTCCCTCTGATGCAGACCTGCTTTCCCTGTCAGCCTTTCCTCAGTAATGAGGATGGTAATTATTTATTGGACGAGGATTTCAGCAGCCACAAGTGGTTTTGAGAGACTTAGTCTTTGGTTTTCAGAAAGTGGTGCACACTCTCCTCTTAAAAACAAAACAGACCACCCTGCGGCCTCCTTCCATGGATTTTTAAGGTGAACATGCTCCAAATCAAGGTGTCTCAACTCACTTCATTCTGAAAACCAGTTACTACAGATGGATTTCTAAAGAGCAAGTGATAATGTCCAAGAACATGTATTACGCCGTACATTGTGTGTTGCATGATTAGGATTTTAGCTAAGAAGGAAAAGATCCTAATGGGAAACAGTGGTAAGAGGAGGATACAAGCAGACACAAACACAGGCAAGCAGTCTGGTAAGTGTGTTCAAGGCATAGGTAAAGCTAGGAAAATGTGTAAACACAGAATTTTGGAACCCAGTACCTTGAAATGGTATTGCCTGCAAATACTGGGATGCTGAATTGATGGGAACAGTTAAACAAGGATCTCGCACAACTTTTTCTGTTCTGAGTTTTAGGGGCAATTCAAGTCTGCCCAGATCATGGGACCTGAACCCCCATCTCATGAGGCAAAAGAAGGTGCTCAGCCTCTCTGGAAAGCAAAGATATGGGAATTTCATTACTTTCAGTTTACTTCAAGAAGATCACCGTTCAGTTTGTGTTACAGTTCCCTGTTCCGGGGTTTGAGAAGTTTTCTAGTATGCCTTTTTTTTCTTAATGCATTTAGTCCCAGCTGAAGGATGGCGCTTTTCACTTTTCATTCAACTGGTCATTGCAAAATGCCAGTTGGATTTTTGTGTGTTGTCTTTTCTTCCAACCCTAAATTTGTGCCCATGCAAGGCTTCCAGCCCTGTGTCGTATCTAAAGGTTGTGTCCAGTGATTTAGCTGGAGCTGAAGTAAACGTGCTCAGCAGCTATGGGGCTTTTGGGGTGCATGGCCTGCTGTAGAACAGATGGCCAAGAGATCCTTACTGTTTTTGACAGCTCTGGGAGTTTTGGCCAGTCTTTGTGGTACCCTTAATTGTAACTCAGTTTCCACGAAGGTGAATGACCTTTGCAGCAGTTAGGTAAAGCATCTCAAACTTTCATGGTCCTTATCTTCTTGCCATGGTAGTACTTTCCTGACTCTGAAGTACAGGGAATAATCAATAGCAGGGCATTATGATAATGGGTTAATCAGATGAGAAATGATTCACATGTTTCTTCACCTGGGAAGTGAAGCACTTCTGTGAAGACTTCGTTCCCCAAACACTCTTTCACAAGACTCAAAAGGGCATAATACTGGAGTATTAATTTTGCATTGCTTTGTTCTGTATTTGTGTATTTGGAGTTTTAGGTACTGATTTCTTCCTCAGTAGCTTTTGAGCATTTTGTAAGTGTAGTAATAATGTTACTCTTTGCAGTGTGACAAATGCAAAAGAAACATCTTCAGATTTCAGGCTCTAACTGGGGTCACTCTGCTATGTGCCACGTCCAGAAATAATGAGAAACTCTGCATCAGAGATGCTGGAAAATGAGCAAAAGAAATGAGAGAAAACTGTAGCAGAGAGCAGCCAAATGACTCACTGGAAGAGCCCCAGCTTGGCTCTTCTGCTCATATGCAGACAGAGGAAGGAGACTTGTCTGCTGAGTGCAAGGCAAGGCTGTCTCATCTGGGCACCTTTCAAACTGCCTCCAGACCTCTTCCCTAAGTTTCTTTCCTTTTGATGAAATTATAATGTTTAGAGTATTGTCAGAGTGTTATGTAGGGATGTTATAAGCTTGAGTCCAACCTTTAGTGGGTTAGATCTCCAGCCACCCTAAGTGGATGGAGGCTTTCTCCTAATTCCTAGTGGAAGTCATCAAAGCTGCCTTCAAAAGCCATGTGGGGGTACTGTCCTGAGCTGACTGGACATAGGAGACAGTGGGACCACATCTGGAAATGATGTGTCTGGACGGAGCTTTTGAGCAACCTTGTCTAGTGGAAGGTGTCCCTGCCCATGGCAGGGGGGTGGAACAAGATAAGGTTTAAGGTCCCTTCCAACCCAAACCATCCTGGGATTCTGTGACCTTCCTCTCAGACCAGAAGTGGAGGCAGGTTGGTACGTGAAACATCCATCAGCTGAAATTATTGAAGGAGTCAGCTCTGCATGGGCACAGCATGAACTGTTTTCAGTTGAAAATGTGTAGTAGGGTTTTCTTTTTTCCAAATGGTGCAATTCATTGGGGAGTTTATCCATCATTTATCTAAGGAAGATCCAAGCTGCATGTGGATCATTAAAGAGTTTTGATCAGGTATATCTAATCCATTTTCTAACTGATTACTTTGACTGCAACCTCCATACTCTGAGTAATGTGATTCACTCTTGTTGGTCTGGTTTCCTAAGAAGGTGAGGCTCTAGTCCATATTTCTTGTCCATATTTCTGTATTCTCTCAGTGATATCTTTTACTTTCTTTTTACTCTAATTCCAGCAAAAATTAGAAAGAAGGAGGGAGATTTGTAGGAAGGTGATTGTCTTCCTTATAGGTTTTGTGAAAATTGCAGCTGGCAAGAGTCCCAAATCAGGCCCTCTTGCAGTGAAATACCTATCATATTTAAAGTGGGAAAAGCAAGGAAAGGATGTCAGACCATATTTCTGTTATTACAGAGGAAGTCTATTTCCCCCTTGCTGACACCAGCTGTCTCAAATCTGGGGTATGGAGAGTAGGTGTTAATATAATTCTCCTGGGGTTTACAAGGCAGTAATTCCAGACTTCAATGCATAGACTATTCAGTGGAAGGCTAAGTGATTTTTGGAATAAGTCAATGAGATTACTGCTGCTGAAAACCAGGGAACTGGGTCTACTGGCATTGTGAATATAATAAAAGAGAAGGAAAGATGAAAGATGATTGTTCTGTTTTAAGAAGGGTCTGTGTGCTCCCAAACCCCAGATTCATGTGTACTCATTTGGGATCCATACATTAGACTGTCTTCTCTATATCCTTGTAAAGCATGGGGTCAGCCCTGCTGGAATGGGATATTTCCCAGCCTTGGGGGGTATAAACACCTTGGAGTTGATCCCCTGTGATGATGAAAAACCAGGGGTTCCCAAAAGCTTCCACAGCAACTTCCTGCTTCTGGTCTGGAGCCCAGCTTCTTGCAGATGAATTTGTCAGGCTTGCAAGTATTAAGCACTGCAGTACAAAGGGGTGGTGAGCCCGATTCTGGGAATGCTGTGCTGTATCTGGGTGTGGTTGTCACCCACGTGGGGTTTGTCCTCTTTCTCATGGTGATAAATAAGCTATGAATTCCCAACAAGGGTATCCCTGGATGTAGGATATACTTCCATCCAAAGTTTATATTTTATGGTGATTTTCTTAGAGGGTCTTCAAGTTTATTTCTGGAGGTGTGTCTCTCTTTATTTTTTCAGCCACTCATAAAAATCTGATCGATCCCTTCCTATCCACTACTGGGAGTGTCAGGATGGAGGCAGAACACTTCATTTACAAAGAGAGCTGTTCCAAAACTCTTCTGGAAACAGGGGAAACCCCTGCATTTAAGGGGTGTATTGCATGTCCCCTGTGCGGAAGCTGTTTGGCACCACTGTGGTCTCCCCCTCACCACTCACAGATATCCTTAAAGAGGGGGATCTATAATAAAACTTGGCAAAATGGTGGAAATATGATCGACCCCCCCCAGTCTGATTAAGGCCAGCAGCCGTTATGTGGAACATTTGCTCTTGCCTTGTATGCAGCTCTACACTACAGTGTAACTATTTATGGGCCTGGCTCCAATGGGATTTAGGGAAAGCAAAATACTACCAGTGGATTCAATTACCGCCTGCAAACGCTGCAAATGCTGCAGCAAATTGCAACTGCTGCAAAATGAGCTTTTCACAAGGGCTACCTGACACGTGTCCTGCTAGCAAGAAATTCCTCAGCCATGAGGAGATGGAGTTAAATGGCTCCTCACAGTCCTGCTCTTTTTTCCCTTCTTAAGGTTTATGAGTTGATTTTAGTGCTGCCTCTGTGCCTTCTCCATTTCTGTCTGTTTTCCTTGATGCAGAGCAAGCAGAGCAGTGTACTGTCAAACCCAGGCTTCAAGGGTAGCCAGTCATTAGAGGAGCTATTGTATTTTTTTGGCCAAATTTGTGATCTTTCACCCCCTGGGGAAAGTGAAGGCATTGCAGGGCATCTAAGGGTGAAGGGTGGCTGCAAGTTGTCCTGTCCAGAAAAGAGGGTGGCAAAAACAAATGGCTTTTGTGCCTCTGAAGTTGAGGGATACATGAAAAAGAACTTAATTATCTCCTTTCCTTTCTGCTGGCACTCTTAGCATCCAGAATGTCCAAATACTGGAAATGGGGTTGTTCTTGGGAGGTCCTGGACTTTTCCCTGTGAGCTGGAGGAAGGTTCAGGTTTCCTTGTGTTAAGCTGGTTTTGCCTTCCCCCTCACACTGCATTTTGCCGTCCCCTTGCTGTACTGCTGTAAACTGGATTTATGAAATGATCCAAAGTAAAAGCTACCACCCTTGTTCCCCAAAAGTGGCAGCATGGAGACAGAAACAAGTGGGTGATTGAAGTAGGGAGAGAGGTAAAACAGAAGTGTCTGCTGCAGAAGGAAGTGGCAGGGACCACCATGCTAAGAGTGAAAGCTGGCTTGGGGAACTCTTGGGAATACAAAGCTTTGTGGGTGAGGCAATAGCAGACTGCCTTGAATCAGCAACTATATTGAGGATTGTTTAGTTCTGCTTTTCCCCAACAGATTTTGAGGGAGTGGGTTTGATATGGACACAGGAAAACTCTTGCAGGGTTCAAAGATATGCTGGTCCTCTCCGGGTCTCAGAGCAGCATTGCACCTGCCCAGGAGACAGAGAACTTTGTGCTCATCCTCTGCTTTGAAAGGTTAATTGTGTCAGTGGGTGGCATGAGGGTGAAGGGCAATGCTCATCCCCAGACTCCAGATGCCGTGTTTGCAGTTGTGCCAGCAGCCTTTATGGGCTCGCAGCACATTACCCAAACCAAGCAAAGTCACTTCTGCAGTAGCAACATCCCTGATCCTTCCTCCAGAGCTGGGAAAGAGCTCTCTGAAGCCCACCTGGTACGTTGTGATATTCCATAATCTTTGGCAAAGACAGGGAGTGTAGGAGGAAATACAATTGTCCTAAAGGGAGAGTGGTGGTGTATCTGTTTCCATTCATGGTAAGGGGATGTTTGATGAGTGGCATCCTCAGTTTTGGAAGAATTTGCTTGTTCTTTCAAAAAAACAAACAAACGCCCCCCTCCCCACCCCCCCACCCCCCCAAATAAAAAAAGAAAAATGCAACAACAAAAATCTACCTGTCAGATATTGCTGGGATCCAACTAAGACTTGCTCTTAAGGTCAGGCGCAAACAAGCTTATTAGCTACGTATGAAATTTGACCAACTGTCCAAAGTTAAATAATTCCCCCCAACTCCCATGTTCAGCTGTTGCAGAGGGGCTGGATCCTAAACTTCTCTCAATCAGTTTAACTCCAGGCAACTCCAGAAGTGGCCCACATAAAGGTAAAAAATACCTTTGGCCAAGGTTATTGAACCGTGCTTGGTAAGTTGAGAGGCACAGCTCTGGAGATGCTGCAGTATCCATTCACAGCAGCTGTGACACTGAATTTTGGGGGTTTAAGTCTATGTTGGCCTGAGCTTATCTGATTCCTGCTGAATTAAGAGTGACTTTGCATGGTAACACTGCATCCCTGCTGTGCACACAGATTCCCCCGAAAACCTGAAACACACACAGCCTTGGATCCCCTCACTCCTTACGGCCCAGTTCCTTGCCTTGTGCTTCTCTGTCCTCATGCACGGGCAAAGCAGGGGGATTGCCTGGAAATTCCCAAGGCAATCAGCAGGTGAGGGAGACCAAGGTTGCTCTGGCCCTGCTGGGGAGAGAGATAGTACTGCAAGCCCATCTACAAGAGCCATTTCAGCTCTACCTAGGCTGGATTTTTCCCTTGACAAATACCTTGGTGGTGAACCTTGGTACACTTACACATGTGCCCTGTTGAATTTTCTTGATGCTCTTGCTCTTTTGGGATGTCCCTGATCCCTATGGCATTCTATGGGAAGGTATGTTTGGTGCAGGAGACTTCAAAGAGCCAAGGGCAACCTGTGGAAAAGGAGATATTTGGATATCTATTCCCTGAATGTTGGGAGTGGTTGGTGGCAGGGCTTGTGTAATGTCTGTAAAGCTGATGTGGGGAGATAAAGTATTTTCACCCAGTATGTGGAGCGTTTCCTTGATAACCTGAGCTTGAGTTGTCCTCCCCTATGGGGAGCTTGGGGGGCTTCAGGCAGGACTGGGAAAGATTTCCCTTTTTATTTTTTTTTTTCCCCAGGAGTGTATATGACTCAGAGGCCATGCATTTCAGGACTTCCGCGATTGTCACATCTGTCATCCCACACAGTGTACAAATACAACCTCACTCGTGTGGGCTTTTTTGGTTTGAGTGACTTTCCCAGGAGCCGAACCCGAGCTCTCACGGGGTAGGATTGGGCAGCTGAGGAGGGCGGGCATGTGCTTGGAGTGACAGGGTGGCTGCTGCTGTCAGGCTGCATTGCCACCTGCTGGGGACACTAACGCCCGTCTGCGAGGTGTCTGCAAGCCAGCAACCTTGCCAGGCTCCAGCCTGCTTCCTCAGGTGCTCATTTTGAGCTGATCTGCTGCCTCCTGCTTTGTTGGAGTTTGTCTTCAGGCACTAACAACGTGCAAATTGTAACTCCCAGGGTTTAAATTTCCTGGTCTGGGTATTGGCCTTCAGCTTTCTTTCCCGGGTTCAGCTAAGGGAATGCAATGGACACTTCAGCCAAAGGACTTGGACATTCTAGGCAGGAACATGTGAGGAACCTGTGTTGCTCTTCCCAATGAAAAAAAATGAAATTAAAAAAAAACCTCTCATGCTATAAATTATCTGTATGTGCTGGGAACTGGCCTGGAGCAGGACTTGCAGTCTTGTTGGGACCCAGCCACATTCCCTTGGGCGTTGCCATCAGAAAACTCCACTCAGATTTGGCCAAGCTATTACACTGGGGTGCAAAAACATGGACAAAATAAAATAGGGGAAGTTGGAAAGATGAGACAGTGGTGCAGTGAGGTCTGGCTGGACAACTCGTGTAAGCCAGCAGCTTTAGGCCCCACTGGCTGCTTCTCCCAGAGCTGCTTTTGTGGTACTGCATGTGGGATGTGCCACCCTTCTTCACCTGGCTCAGCTCCAAGCCTGTCAGATAGAAACAGTGTCTGTTCTGGGGCAGGGGGATGAGCTAGGGTTTCTGCTGTGCTTTTTCCCTATTAACACTAGAGGAGCACCCACCATACAAGCCAGCAGCCTACTCCAAAGTGGTTTCAAAGGGAAATCTGTGTGCATCAAACCCCTGTAGTGGTAGTTCAATTTATGAACTTATGATTTCAGCATATCTGACTGCAAAGGCTACAGGGGCTGAGGACAGCTCGTGGTAGGACTTTTTGGCTTTAAAACCTTAAATAATGTTAGCCATGGATTTAGTGTCAGTGCTGATTGCTGTTAGTGGGCATTTGAAAAGTTATTATGTAGGAATGAGAAATGAAGTAATTTAGGCAGAGACAGCACTATCTGTTCCCTTCTACTGACTGTATGACATATCTTTCATAGCTGGGGCTGCTGTCAGCTCTTGAGAGCTGAAACCAAGTTGGGCTCTTGGGGGACATGCACACATTACATATGGCATTTGGTTAACAGTATTTGGGATGTTTTTCATCTTGCTGATTACACTAGTATACACAGGAGGTGAACACAAATTGAGCCAGATGATAAAGCATTCAAAATGTGTTTTTTACATGTTTCTTGGGAATATAGGTTGTTTTATGTATTTTTTATTTTTGTTTTTTAAACAGACCATCACCATGGACAAACACAACCATCAACAAGTGTCACTTCTGATAAAGTCCCTCTCAGGTGGCTTGTTGAAACAGGAGTTTTCAAACCTTGTTTTGGTCCTGCTCCCTCCCCTTAGTATAAAGGTGGGTAGAACTGGGCAGCACCACACCAAATCCCTGAATGAGAAAGGAAGGGTAACCAGAGAAACTGCACTATGCTGCTTTCTCATCCTCACTGCTGGACCTCTTCCTCAAGAACTTTACCACAAAACTTAATAGAAACTACAGAAAACCAGGTTGGGTAGGACCTCAAGCAACTTAATACATGCATGTGCTGGAGGGCAGGATCACCTTTATCCACACCACTCCTGACAGCTTGGTCTTAAAGCCTCTGCTGCTGGACAGTCACAGTCCCCCCAAGGTGCCCTGTTCCTCTTTCTTTGAGCAGGAGGGTGCTTTTCTAGGAGGATCCACCTCTTCCTTTTGGTGGCCAGCGCTGCACACAGGTGTATTTTGGCGCAATTAACAGTAACCTGCAGGACTGTGGTCTCCAATGGAAGCCACAGAAGGAGGATGCAGCCTTGGATAGAGACAGCAGTGCAAAAGGATGCCCTGGGATGGAAGCACAGGCTGCAAGGGAAAGCCCAGGACTGGCCTTGATGGATTGGAGATGAGGGAAAAATGTGAAATACTCTTAACACAGAGGGTGGGTGGAAGGCCATTGAGCCTCCAGGAACTGCCAGCAAAGCACAGCTGTTGTGGCATATGCTGATCTCTTCAGACATGAATCCTGGTCACGAAGTAGGGGGTAGAAATAACCCAAAGTTTGGTTGTTTCAGCATTTTTATTAACAGTGCTCCACTCAGCAGTTGTACACATGGCCCTGATGCTCCCCTGATCAGTATACAAACCCTGGGACATTATGCTCTCGTGCCACCATGACCCAGGCTGCACAAACCACTGCCTTTTACAGAAGTGGTGCCCAGGCTCAGAGCAGTGTCCCTGCACTGCCATCACACCAGACAAGCTGGGAGGTAACTTCAGGTACTGTTTGATTAGGCAACTCCTCTCTGCTTCCCAGTCACCTCCCTGTGCTGCTCAGGTTCTGTGAATGATAGGGGATGCCTGCTGCTGAGTCCACCTGAGCCTGAGGCTTCTGACAGGGATGCCCAGCCTCAAGGAGATGAGCTTTTCTGCAATTCAGGCTGTCTTTTGCTGGACTTTCAGAAACCTGTGAGGGCAGCAGGAGCGTGGGCTTTGAGGAAACACGCCACCCTTCCTGGGCTGGTTTCTGGCCCTTGCCTATCCAAGCAGTTCTCGAAGGGCTCCCTGTGCCACTGGGGCTCAGTTGCCCTGTGTTCAGGCATGTGTGAGTGTAACTGTGACAGGTTTGGTGCTCCTGCTTTGCCATTGCTGGTCCAGGAGTGTGGCCGTGCTGCCCCGGTACTTCTCCCCTGCCCTTATGGGACCTGAGGCACTCAGCAGCTCAGCCCTTGAAAGATCAAAACCCATAGCCACATTGGTGCAGGCTGAGGAGCTACCTTCAAACAGCACAAAGCTGTGTGGCTGCACCTGTAAACTTCCCTGAGCTCAGTGTTTAGCTCGTGCTCAGTGCTAAGAACGTGGTTTACAGAGTCAGGTCCCAAATTTCTGCAAATTGGTGCAGCATCAGCTAAGGACGGAAAAGCAGATTTACTCCCTGCAAGTACCTGATCTGCCTGACACATCAAAGCCAGTTAACCTAGTGCAGATTTTCCAGTTGGGTGGATGAGTAGTTGCAAATCAAGCCACAACAAGCAGTAGCAAGGCAAACAAGTGACTCAAATTATCCAGGTTTGGGAAAGCTTATAAAAGAAAACACGTAAATAACATCTATACAGTTAACAGGTTAAACACTGTCAGAACTCAGTGGCATACATTTCTTTTCCCTTGTTGCTGTTGGTGGGCACCTGGCACCACCCAATACACAAATTTAAATAAAGACTGCAAAATAAACTCTCAAAGCTAAGAAGAAGAGACCACAAAAGCAAGCATGCTTAGCTCACTTTTGGACTGGAGTTTGCCATTGGATGACCAATGGACTAGCAAGGCTTAATGTAAGATGGCAGTGGATTACTTGTCTGTCACTGGAACAAATGCACAGAAGAGCTATACATAGCCTTTGCCTTTACAGCAGATAGGTGCAAACTCAGGACAAGCCTTTGGCATGTCTGTTCCAGCTCTGCCAGTTGCAATAAGATATTAAAAATATATGTAAGACTCCACAGTCCATAACATTCGCTTCATGTAGCACAGCCCAGATACTGAACCATCTGCTCCCTGGGTGCTCAGAAAGAAAACACTTGTAAACAACTTCCAGGGCAGTAGTCTCAGTTTTCCATCTGTTGTTCTCTAAAGGCAGCTAAATTCCTGCAACTATTTGTTAGCACAAAAAGAAGTTAAATAGCCCAGGTTACATTCAATAGAAAACTTCTTCCCAGGAAATGGGATACAGGAAATAGCAAAACTCTGTAGCCGACAAAATACTGTACAGTTCTCCCTGCTCCCACCTGCAGCCCTGAGTTTTTAAGGGACACCAGCAAAATCTGCATATACTGTCTTTTAAACTAAACAATGCAATGAGACAACTAGAAATGTTAGAGAACTCAGCATGCCCTCAGGAGGATGGATTTACGTTCAATTAGGTGAAAAACAATGAGTGGAAAAAGGAGAGAGCAGCCTTGAACTGCGTTTCCAAGTGCAGAAGGATACAGGCAGCAAACCGCCAAGTAGGATTCAGATTTAGAGTTCAAATGCAGGGAACTTGGCCTTGGTAGGCACCAGCAAGTCAGCAAGAAAGTAAATCGTTCCAGCCATTCCTGAGGATGAAAAAAACAAACAGAGAAATTCCCTTTGGGCACTATTTTTCTCAGTTATCCAGGGAGTGAATGAGTTATGAAGACAGAAGAAAAGGTCCTAAATAATTTTCTGAGGTCTGAGCCCAGGTTTCCTGAGCAGCTTTGGTACTTCAGTGGGGAAAAGCATTTTGAAGTTAATCAAATACTGAAAAGCACCTGGCAAAACACAAGGGGTCTCTTCCCCACTCCAGCTCCCTCTCTTCTGCTTTAATGATCCACAAGTTCAGCACTGGGCAGCTTTGTCAAACTCTGGTCCTTGTAACACTGCTGCCCAAGGTCCTCACTGATGGAACTGCTGTTGCCCCTTGGCCTGCAGCAGCTTGGGGAGATTTAGGTTAGCTGGGGGGCTGGCTCCTTCTGCAGTATCTGCTGATGGCAGATTTGGGGGGAGCTGTTAGCAGGAGACACAAAAGTGCCATAGGAGCCAACAAGACCCATAAAAGCAGGCCTGTTTGTTTCTCACCTTTAGAATCAATGGAACACTCATGAAGGATTTCAATCCTTAAAAATGATCAGAAAAGAGACTGTCTGAGAAGCCAGGGTACAAATAACCAAAAGGAGCCTGTAGCTATGAAAGAGTTTCCCTTGAGATCTGTATGCGAAATCTGTGTGGGAGGCCTAAGAGGAAAAGATGCTCCAGCTAAGACATTAGCCTGTGCTACAGGGAGACTGCTTCTGGGAAAGGGTAGAAAAACCCTGTGGGTACAACTTCCTTTCTGTCCTCTACCTTGAGTTTTGCAAAGACTTCAGAGGAGCGTATATTTGGTTTTCTAAGCTGGACCAGCTTAGATCCAGGAGCAAAACACAAGGCTAGAGACTGAGATTACCTTCAAAGAGAGAGAATGGCGTGTCTGGAGTCCGGCACCCATGTTGGCCATAGCTTAAACACCACTCTGCAAACTGAGAAAAGAGGCACAAAAAGCGTTCAAATTTGGTCAAAGGCAAGTCTTGAAAAGAAAATACTATCCCTTGTCCTCACATTATCCCTTGCAGAGCAAGGCTTCTGAGGGAAATCCCTTCTGTACAGGCTGTCAGACAGTGACTGCACTGTTGAAGGACTACTCTGGTGCAGCTGGTCAGATCTAGCTGCATGTCTGCCCCACTAGAAACTGGGTTTCAAAGGCAAAGGCAGTGATGTAGAGGGCAGAACTGAATAAACCCTTCTACTGCCTCACACATGCTCTTACCTTGCAGGCCCTGTAGAGGTATTTCATGTTCTGAGTGAGGTTGTACAGTGCCAGGAAGGCATAAGCATTGCCAGCTGTGCCATGGCACAGCCCGTAGCCTTTCTTCAGTAACCCGTGCTGCCAGATCACTTCTGCACACTGCAGGGCATCATTCAGGTACTGCTGCTCCCCAAAGACCTGTAGAGACAAGAAACAGTTGTCCTTGCTGAAGCAATGTCCTCCAAACAAAGAGCATCCCTGTGGGATGCAGCGGCTTGGGTTTCCTGCTGAAGCGGCTTTGCTGTTTACTTTTAAGGAGGATATTTTTGATACCAGGACTGGGGATGTAAGACCATTACTTCACACACAACTAGCTGTCACCATCCATCACCTGCAACAGGGTGGCCCACACAACTGATGGGTATTTTCAGAAATATTGTTTTAGAAGACTAATTTCTGTATCAGTCAGTGGTTCCTGTGGGGTGATTTCACTGTAACAAGCCATCCTACTTCCAAGCAAGGGGAGGTCTCCCAGCATCTTCTCCAGAGGAATTTTCACATTTAGGGGTCTCTAAAGGGTCTTTGCAAGGTTTCTGGTACCTTGTAGGCCTGGACAAGCATGTAGATTACACCTGGTGCTCCATGGCACCAGTGGACGAGCAGGTCTCTGGTGTCACCGATACACGGAGGGTAATTCCCAGACGGGAACTTGAGCTGGCAGACATAGTCCACACTGGGCTTGACCGTGTTGTGCAGCTTTACTTGGCTCACTCCAAAGCCAGGCTAAGAGAGAGAAAACATTTAAATCAGGGAGCATTACCATTCTGTCTGTTCCTAAGAGACCCAAGGTCTGCCCAAAAGGTAGAAGCAAGGTCAGCTATGGCTACATTCCCTCTTGCTCCTTGTAAATTAAGTAATTTCTTTGGTTCAGGTTTTCACACTTCACAATTACTCACTCAGCCCCTGGCTGCTCTGCCTTTTGGCAGAGACTTGCGTCCAGTCCTACCCTTGCATCCCAGAAACAAAGACTGTCCCTAGCATGTCACGTGATGCTCTAAGCAAGAGAGCTTGCTGCTGCTTTTCCTGAAGATAAGCAGGAATAGCTTCAGGTAGCCAGAGCTGAAGTGAAGGGATAACTGAAAACAGTATTAAGGATGATTCCTAGCACCTAGAGCGTCTCAGCCCTTAGCTGCTGGGCCAGCCCAGCTGGCAGGCTGCAATTCTGTATCTTCAGAGATGTTGCTAGGTAATTTCAAGAGGCTGACTTCACTGCTGACCTCAGATGAAAGCAAGGGAGTGGTTTCAGTGCCCTCTTCCAATGACACTGTCCCACATTAAATCTGTGCAGCTCTAATTTCCCATGGCAGACTGCAATGAGCGCTCTCATCTAAGGATCACACTGTTCCCAGGCTGGTAACTGGAAAATTAAAAATCAATACTTGTGCTGTAAAACCTTTCGAGATAAAAGGTTTTCTACTCTCCATATTTCACATGCTTGCTTCTCCCAAGGTTTTTTGTGCATCATGCTTGGCTGATCCAGGCTCCTTGTACTTCGTATAGCAGAGAAGCATAAAGCCCATGCAGTATTTTATGGGACACTTAAAATTATTTAAAACAGCCACTTGGGAACAAGCTCAGGTACTTGGTACAAATTTAGGCTCACAGCACATTGCTGTTTCTCCTGCTCCTACCCAGCTGTTCTGTGCTCCTGGGCAATAACGACCTTGCACCCTCCTCTTGCCAGATCTTCTACTTAAAAACCACCAACCACCCCTTCCTCTCTGAGACACACAAGAGCTGTATTCACAAGGTTTCTACTGACCTGGTATATGGGCTTTAACTCAGACAGTCCCGAAGGAAAGCTCAAATACTTGAAACCCGGTGGCTTCCTTTTCCACCTGCTCTGAGAGTTATGTCTAATAGAAGACTATAGACTATTTCTAGATCAAAATAATTTGTGTTGCTCATAGGTGCTCTTAATGCTTTAAACATTCAATGTTATTTATTGCTGTTATTTTTCTAAGTGCTTAAGCACTGTAAATATATGCATGAAGGGACCCACACAGGGGAATTATCACCCTCATTTTTTTCAGAGCCAGAATAGGGAATATTGATAGAGCTCCAGTGAGTTGTGCATAATAATGAGAAAGCATCAAAGCAAAGGGGTACTGCATCTCCCAGCCTCTTGTCTTGCTCTGCCTGCTTCAGGCACTACAGAACTCAGTTCCTTTGTCAAAGTTCCACCTCTTTCACATTTAGAAACAGGTTCTGCTTTGGATACAAAGGCATTTCCCACTCTCCTACTATGAGCACAATTTCTTTCATCGTGCTTTTCTCTCAGAGATTCTCACTCTAATGATCTGACACTGCTCCAAATAACCACCTCAGAAAATGCAGGGAGCCAGCAAATACCAACAAATGTGAATTCTTTAGAAGCAATTAACATGAGGGGGATCAGACCCAGCTGAGCTACAGGCCTCCATTATGTGACACTGCTGGTTAATGCAGGTCACGTTTCTCCACAGACCTCCAAGGTCGGAGATTCAATCGTAGATTTGAAAAAAACCTTTACAATTGGACATGCATGATAAACACATGGGTAAATCCATCAGACAAAGTATCTTTCCCAGTTCGACGTTACCAAGAGCCAATTCAAATGCTGTTCCTTGTTCAAAGAAATGTGAAACAGCTGCTAGGGGCCCCTCCCCTCATGTCTCTTACCTGCATGAGATAGTAGTAAATCCCAGCCAAACCATGGGCTGCTCCTACATAGTACTCCTGGTACCACTCATACATCAGTGGGCTCTTTGCTGTGAAGTTCCTCTTTTTGGCTAAGCTCTCTCCTGAGGCTACAACTGCTTCGATGACCTGTGGATTGGAACAAACGTGGGTGAGGGAAATGTTGGTCACAGCTCAGTGAGTATTCTGACACAGAACGAGATTTGTTTTTCTGCCCAAGCAGAGGGTGGAATGAAATGTTTGCCAGTCCAGTACTGCCTACGGATTTACATGGACACTGGGGGACATGTGGTGCTTTATCCCATGGTATACCATGATGTGCTTTCCCCCTTACTGCCAGAGTTCTTTACATCTAGCATTGATTTTTACCCGCCCCAAGGTGAGTTGCATGGGAAGCGACAGATAACAGATCAGCAAAAGGCACAGTACCTGCTGAATGTGACTTTGAGGGATCTTTTCCTCTCCGAAGTGCTTATTCACAAATATCAGTGCAGAGAGATAGCCCATGCGCCCATAGAGCAGCTCATCCGGCACTCGTGGGTCAGCCTTGTGTAGGTGCAGCAAACTACAATGAAAAATTCACATGGGGGAGGTGAGAGCACACTCAAAGCCACGTAAAAAAGCACTAAGACTGGAGCTCAAAACCACGGTTCGTTCTTTCATGCTGCCTGTGCCCTGGGAGTTGCCAGGCCAGGCTCTGGCTCTCAGACTTCCAGCTGCACAAGGTATGGAATTGCCCCTTCCCCTCTGCCTTTTGTTTGGCTGATTGCTTCAGTCTGCTCTGCTCTCCACAACACACTCATACTTCGTGCTTGGGTTTTAGAGCACCAGCTTGGAAAGCAACTTGAGGGGGAAACCTGGGCTTAAAAGAAATGGTCAGAATAAAGCTGCTGGCTGCTCAGGAAAGGCTGCCCACCATTGTCTCCTTGTGATGTTGTTGGCAAAGCAGACACTCTGCCAGAAATCACTACTTTCAAATTAAATGGCTATCCTTTTAAATTGGCTGCTAAAGAAATACTAGAAAGTCAAGCTAGTGCTAATGGTATGTGGAAAAATCTTACTCCTTATGCTCAGAAGTCATGATAGAAAAGCCCCTTCCTCTCCATGTCTGCAAATAGCCTGGGCTATGCTGTCAGGTGAGAAATAGGTGTCTCCATGAGCTAAAAATCTAAGTAAGAGGTGAAGCTACACGTTAAACATCAAGCTGCCATGGCACACGGAAGAAATATTCTCTAGGGAGAAGTGAGCAGCAGTGAGGATAGCTTAGCCAAGTGGAAGTGCTGTGGCTGTCTGAGGACAGCTTGGCTGGCACCAGGTTTTAGCTCACAAGTGCAGAGTGAGGTCTGCTGCAGTCAAATATTTTCTTTGCCACTGTTCTATTATGATATTGCAAAGCTGGTGATATTCCTGCAGTGCTAACAGAGACAGACAGCGCTTCACACTGGTGAAGGCAGTAGCTTTGTAGCCAAATTCACTCTTGGTGCAATTTTTCCTTTGTTTTACCTCTCATCACAATTCTAGGAAGACTGGATGTCCTTCCCTGTCAGGGCAGCATGTAGCACTGTGATTTGATTTGGCTTGATTTTTCTGACCACCTGTACGACAGCAATCTGAAAAGTGCCATCACTTTTTAAATACCAGCATAAGTAGCTTCAAGGCTGTTCCCTGACTGCTTCCTGCTGTGAAAACAGCCAGGAAAAGCTGCGTGTGTGTCGAGCTTCCCTGTCACAGCAGTGTGAAGAACAGAAGAGGTGCCTAGGCAGCCTTTGCTCCCGGGGCTCTGGTGACTTTGTAACAATGTGTTGCAAAGTAAAGAAGCAACGAAATGTCTCAAGCAGAGAGGATGCTGGGCTGTGACTTCTCAAGGCAGGAAACTTTCCCTTGGCACTGGACTCAAAGTGAGCAGGGATTTTGAAGGACAAAGGAGGGAGCAGCATCTCAAGGTGGACTGGCTCTTTTACCAATTGGTATGTAGACTGCTCCATGGGGGAGGTTTCTCTCTCACAGATTAAACCCAAGAGACAGACTTTACACCTGAGGCACGAGTTCTCTCAGCTGCAGGAGTTGAAAGGGAAGGCCTGCTGCCTCCTCATGGCACCTGTTCCAAAGTCCAGGGAAGGCAGATGGAGAGGGTTTCCAAGGAGGTGTTTGGACAGATAGATTCTGCCTAGCAGCAGGCTGGCCAGAAGAGAAGGTGATGTTGTTCAGCTCTGAGATGTCAGGAAATGTCAGGTGAAACAGAAGGAATGGATGCATGCATGAATTGTAATAACAGTGGTAGGGATTTTCTCTGGACGTGATATCTTCTTTTCATGGGGAAATCTGGAGCAACTGGACCTACTGTTCTTGTTCTTTGTGCATTACTGCTTTACCTCTAACTGCTTTTCAAGCAGGATCATCAGGGGAGGAAGCCTGCCAGTAGTTTCTGCTGTTTTTGAAATGTGGTCATGCATTCAAAAAGAGATGCCTGGGATGCTGCTGGACCGATTGCATGCAGAATGCATTTCTCAGGTGTGTGGGGTAAACTCAGATCTCTGAAAGGAAGAGCCACTCCTATTCACAGTATCAGCCTATTACCTCAGCTGTCAAGCAGTTTCTGGACAGAGGGAAATCAAGGCAGCTGTGGAGCAAAATGGGATTTTTGTACACTGTTGGCTCTGAAAGGAAAGCTTTGACCTTCTGAATTGGTGGAAGGTGACAGGAAAAAGGGGGCTCCTAGAACATGGCTCAGATTTTCACAGGCTCTTGGAAAACAGGCTGCCCTGAAACATTAGTCTCTCTAGAGCATAAAAACACACTTTTTGGTCACGAACTCATTTAGGAAAAACAAGCTTCTGTCTGTTCCACTGCAGGTAAAACCTGGCTGATGGATTCTCTCCTCTGGCTCTGTAAAGATGAGGTGCTCTAAAGACAGAGGACAAAATGCAGAGAGGCCCTTCTCCACAGCTCTGATAAAAATGCTTTCTATGCACTTGCACTGCACAGCTTAACAACTGTTCTGTAACTAAACAGCATACTCAAAAACCAGTTAAGGGTTTAGATTAAGGGAGCTACTTCTCAAAGAAATACTCTATTTTAAAGGAGCATGGTCAGGCTAACTGCTCTGGGAATTGGTGGCAGAGTAAGGACAGTATAACTGTTCATTTGAGAAAGCCACATTTTTCTATTTTCCTCCTCACAGATGTATGAAGAAACCAATTTCCAACGTTCTGCCTTTATTATACCATTAGATGGCAGTGCAAAATGAATCATGAGATTCCATTCTGTCACCAAACCATAGGCAGAACAAGAGGGATATGGGGAGGGGAGACCTCAGCAAGAAAACATGAATTACGGATTGTTTTTACAACCTGGGACTTATGCACAGACCACAACTGGCCAGTACTGATTGACAGATTAGTTCCCGTTTTGTTAGCAAATGTTAATCATAGTGAGATTTGCCACTCTGTCAAAGCAAATCTAACCCACAGATTATTACCAGAATAAAGAGAGTCCTCAGACTGATCATATCCACATAAACCAGAAGCTATTCTTAGTTAAGAGAATGGGAACTTGGTGTATAAACCATACAGACACCTCTGATTCCCACCTGGGGCTTTTTTAAATTGCTACTATGCATCACTTGCTTATGGCTGTTTAAGGGCAGTCAGTGTTCTGAAGTGTCTTTCTTGTGCTGATCTTGTGCCTTCTTTGTGCTGACCATGTATGAATGGAAACCCTCTACAGGGCTGCTTCTCACCTTCTTCAAACCCATCTCCCTTAACTGAGAAAAGCTGCAGCTACATCTCCTTAACTATTTTCCTTCCTCTGCCACATGCTGATCTATGACTTCTTGTTTGTCCTTTTCTTGTCTTAAGTACTCAACAAAAATACATGTGAAAACAGTCGAGGAAAGGCAGGAAATAGAAATAAATGAATCATAACCAGCTGCATTCTGCAGTTGAAAGGGATGCTGTCAATCTTACATTTAAGCCAAAGACAACTAATAAAGAGCAAGTAGAAGCAAGTACCAAAATTAAATCTAATAATCTTACCACATTTTTCCTTTTCATCAAAATGACTGTAAAGCTAAATTGAAATGTTCTCAAAAACCACCAAACCCCACCTTCTGGATTATTTTTTTGTTTTGTTTTTAATTTTGGCACTTTCTTCTTCCTGTTTATCAGAATTATTTTTAAGATGGCAATACCAGCTGAACAATCTCCTTGCTCCCTAGACTGCAGGCTGCCACACAAATGTGTTTGTCCTTAAACCACCTTTTACCAGGGCAGGAAAAGTTTGTGCTGCCTTGCTAAGTTACTGGATTATTTCTCATACAAGACTGCAACAAAATGTATTCACATTTATCACAGAGTGCCTCATACAAGCCCAGACCAGCTTTATGAGCAAGAGGAAGGTCAGGTCAAAGACATAAGCAAGTATCTTACCGGATGATGCAGTCTTCTGCCTGCTTCTGGTTCTGCAGCTTGTGGTAGATGACAGCAGCCACTGCCAGGGGCCCGGCATCACCACACAGGAAAGTGATGGATCGCCTGGTCATGCACCTCAGGCTCTTCTTCACATACTCATGGGCCACCTGAAGGTAGGCTGGGTCTCCATACACATCATACAGGTGCAAATACAGCAAAGCAATGCCTGCAGAAGGAACATAAAGGTTGCATCCACTAGCAATGTTTGCTCTGTTACTTCTGGCCTGGCCCTCATCTAGGGCATAAGCCTTACAAACAGGCTCCTCAGGGACATAACACACAGCTTCCTTTCCTGCTTTGTCATCTCCTTGTACTTGATGCTGCTTGTGAGTGGATGACAGGTCAAGACAACAGCAGGAAGGCCTGGAGAACAGCATAGAACTGCATAAAATGTTATATACAATTACACACAATTTTAGTAGCAAGGAGCAAAAGATGAGACCTAGACAAACCTACCTAAATCCATACACTGTACCTATGACTTTTGCTCAACAGTGAAGGGGAAAAAAAATCATCTTCAGGCAGATGGTACTTGTGACAGAGCAGAACTGAGTTGTCACTCTCTCTGTTTCTTCCCCATGCTTAGGGGGTAAGGGGTTGGGTCACTTAGCTTGGATTGGATTTTTTTAAAAAGTGACATGCCATCAGCACTGAGAAACAGTACACTTAAGACATCAAGACCTCCTACTTGACTCTTTTTTTGAATTTCCTTCTATTATTCCTTTTAAAATTCCTTTCTACTGGGAAGCACCAGCAAGGCTGTTACAGTTCCCTGGACATCATCTCCTGCTGTTGAGCCAGTCCCAAACCCTACAGCGAGGACTGGTGCATCCTAGAAAAAAGGGACTGCCCAGTTTTCTTCTGCAGCACATCACCCATGAGATCAGCCCATGTCTGAAACACAAAGAGCTGCCTGGAATACTAGAAAAGGCTGCATGGTCCTCACTAGAGGTTTCCAATGGACTGACCAGCTACAAAACAATTCTACTACTGAACAGTCACATCAATTGCTGTCCCTGCCTCTGACTGCTTTATCTTCACCCAGCTCTTGAAGCTTTTAGTAGGTAACTGAGGAGTTCTCAATAAGTCTGTGCCTGAGAGGTCTGCCACACTTGAACCATCCTGATCTGGGAGCCATCCTCAAAACTGCACTTAAGAAAGCTACTGGCCTACATCACTTTGAGAAGAGCTTATTTCTTCCCTTACCAATAACCATTTCTAAGAAGATTCAGGTCCTGCATTAAGCCTAAATTAATAGAGCCAATCTCTGCAGATTTTGATGTGTTAAGGTCAAGGGGGCAAGCGTGCTGCAAAATTACAGTCCAAGGTACTGAGGACAATTTCAAATTTAGGTAATTTTCTCATTTTGTATGGGTAATCTCCAAAGCTTCATGCTACGGACAATTCAATTCCACATGTACATTACGTATAAAATTTCCATTTCCTGCTGAAGCTAACAACCTTGTCCTCTCTCTAAGCAATTCAGTGCCAGCAGTTCTAGAGAGAGCTCAGCTGTGCAGTGTCATCACTCAAGCCTATAAGAATGTGGATATGAAGCCCTTCTTTAAAGGGGAACCCTCCTCTTCCAGCGAGGAAATGTCAAGTGACTCTCCTTGATTTATTTAGTACCTAGCACATCTTCCAGACTCTTATTATCCTGATAGCTGTCTGAGCACAACCTGCACTCTTGACTTATGTGCTTTAATACACAACTTCTAGCTTTGTAAGTAGTTTCTATTTCCACTGCCATCATACCACCCTAATTATGCACATAAGTACCCTGCCAAGACCACTGCTAGGATTGAATTTGTAGAAAGTAAATCTCAGCATTGTTTTCCTCTGATTTCTTTGCCTCTCCTCTTTTAAAACATTTCTCACCCCCATTCCTCCTAGGCCCAAGCATCTTTGGAAAGACTCCAAAAAACCACTGACCTGTACTAAAGGATGAAGTTGCTTTCCCAAAACATTCATTTTTCCTTTTCATTTAAAACCCAAAGGTCTTATAAACGGCATCTAAAGCCAGTTTTCTGAATTCATTCCTGTCGTGGTTTGACACTGGCCAAACACCAGGTACCCACAAAAGTGTTCGCTCACCCTCTTCTGTTATAGTTGGGCAGAGGAGAGGGAAAAAAATTAATGAAGGGCTCATGTTGAGATAAGGATTGGGAGAAAACACTCTAAGGGCAAAACAGGTTCAAATTTAAAGGTATAAAGTTAATTTATTATTAACAGAGCCACAGGAGGATAATGAGAAGTAGAATATACCTTTAAAACATTTCCTTCCCCCACCCAGCCCCACCCTCAGTCCCACTGACAGCACAGGGAGACAAGGCATGGGGGTTTGGGTCAATTCATCATTTGAGATCTTCCATTTGCTCAGGGAGAGGAGTCTTTCCTCTGCTGTGCCATGAGGTCCCTCCCATGGGCAAGCAGTTGTCCCAGAACTGTTGTGGTGTGGGTCACTTTTCCATGGGGTATAGTCTTTTAAGGATAGGCTGGTCTAGTTTAGAAGCAAGGGCCCCCTTTACCTCTGGAAGCAGGAGCCCTCTCTCTATTTGGGTTTCCCACTGGATCTCAGCTTTCTCTGGCATCCACCCACTCTGGAGTAAGTACTTCTCCCACGGGCAAGGTGGATCTCTGCATCCCCTGGGGATCCCCATGGGCTGTGGGTGGATCTCTGCATCCCCTGGGGATCCCCATGGGCTGTGGGTGGATCTCTGCATCCCCCATGGATCCCCATGGGCTGTGGGTGGATCTCTGCATCCCCCTGGATCCCCTGTGGGTGGGATCTCTGCATCTCTCCCCCATGGATCCCCATGGGCTGTGGGTGGATCTCTGCATCCCCTGGGGATCCCCATGGGCTGTGGGTGGATCTCTGCATCCCCATGGATCCCCATGGGCTGTGGGTGGATCTCTGCATCCCATGGATCCCCATGGGCTGTGGGTGGATCTCTGCATCCCCCATGGGTCCCCATGGGCTGCAGGGGCACAGCTGCTTCCCCGTGGTCTCACCATGGTCTGCAGAGGAATCTCTGCTCTGGCACTTGGAGCACCTCCTCCCCTTCTTTCTCCATCGACCTTGGTGCCTCCATGTGGTTCTCCCTCACATGTCCTCACTTCCTGCTCTTCTCTGACCAGAAGAAAAACTGCTGCTTGTAGGTACCACCGTCAACAAGTTCCACTAACTCAAAGATTCTTGTAAGACTCCGCAGTGCCAAGAAGTTGATGTCATCTAGGTTCCACATCAGAGAATCACTCACCATGGCTCTGCTGCTTGCCAGCCGCCCCCTGCCATCTCATGGGCCATGGCTGGTGCTGTTTAACGTCTCTCTTCATGCAGGGAAGGAGAAGCCACTGCCTCTGCCCTGCCCTTTTAGCCGCAGCGTGTCTGGCTAGGGGCAGCCAGGCAGGCAAGGCTCACAGCACAGCAGCAGCTGCGGCACCTCCCCACCCCTGGGGAAAAAACTGCTTGTGTGCTGTTTTAATTTTCTTAAGTATGTCATCACAGAGGTGTTACCAACCTCTGCAACTGGGCCAGCAGCGTGTCCATCTTCAGAGCCATCAGAGACTGGCTCTGTTGGACATGGTGGAAGCTTCTAGCAGCTTCTCACAAAACTACTCCTGTGGCCCTCCCCCGCTACCAAAAAATCAGGCCATGCCAAATCAACACAATTCCTCAAGGAATTCCTTACTCCCTGATCAGAAGGGTGCAAGCAGTGCTGTCTTCAGCTTGCTGGTCACTCTGTTGCCATCTGTGAGACCCAGAGGGGGGAAGGCAGCAGAGGAGGGCAGGCACAAGCATGAAGAGGCAATGTTGACAGGGATACAAAACACAGCCACCTGGGTAGGGATATCCTGTATTAACCTGTGTACTGAGATGCAGGCAGAGTATTTCAGAGGCAGTGCAGGTTAGAGACAAGAGTACCCACCCGGTGACCTTGGTTCAGTTAAGGCAGTGTTGCTCTGCAGAAGCTCTTCCAGAGCTCTGCCTCACTCCCTCTCCAACATCCTCCTCACCCCAAGTGACTGGGTAGGATTTGCTGACTGACTGGGTGTTTGTTTGGCATGCTTTAAATGATACACAAACATGGCACCATCAAACACATGGAGCTAGGTAGGCTGTGGATTTGCTCCATTTCTGTGTGCCCTCCATTTCTGTGCTCAGTGTTCCAGTTGTAAATGTGACCTAATTTTGTGACCTCTGACTGCTTTCAAGCAGAACTGCCATACAATGGCTGCCTGTGGCCTCCTACTGCTGAATATGTCTGGGCTTTGCTCTGTTGATTGTTTACTACTGGACCTTCTCCATAGTTTTTCAGATGTCCAAGTGTTTTGCTTTTTGCCCCTGCTGCAGAGCCAAATGAGATGGGGAATGCATCAGAGAGTCCTTGACGATGCAGGGCTGCACTGAACACGTGCTACTGACAGTCAAACACAGCTCTGATGACTGAAAGGGCCACCTCCTGCATGCAGGAAGCCAATACACTGGAGTTAAGTGTCAATGCCCAAGATGCTTGCTCACTGCAGGGAATCAGGAGCCAAAAGTCAATTCTGCATGTCTCACAAAACCTGCTTAGTCAACACCTTCAGGACAGTAAACAGCACCTCTCTCCTCTCACCCTCCTGTACAGTAGGTGTAGAGGGCTACTCTGCATTAAAGATTTGAGTGGGGCAGAGGAGTACATATTGTCCATAGCAAAAATGGAATTGTTTGCACCAGCTGGCTTATGCTGATGCCCTGACTTCAGCAACCATTGGTTTCAACAGAGCACGCATTGCTGGAAATACCAGGAGAGGTCTTGCTTGTGAGCTGAAGCTCTGCAGCAGGCAGAAAGAGTATCTCATCCATATGACTATTCTGATGATAGAAGAGAAGCTGTGCTTCAACTTCTCTGCAAGTTTAGACTTGCTCTTTTGTTGACTTTGCAAGCAAGTTATGCCATTAGACTGTTCTGAACATGCCTCCTTGCCCAGCAGGAGCTGAGGTGTGCTTCTTCTACCAAGGACAGGAGGTTGTTGCAAGAGGATATTTTGTTCCAAACCGAGCATCTAGAGTTACAAAGATCTCAGAGATCTTGCATTGACCCAAGGCAGTAAGTCAGCCAGCAGCCTCAAAGTAAGATGTCAAACACAGAGGGAAGAAACAGGAACCTCTCTCTGCACACTGATGAAGCCTGATGGTTTCTAGTGAGACAGGGATGGCCCAGTTTTATGGCCCAGCTCAAAGGATAGTTAGTACCTTTTCTGATGCAGACACACAGGACGTTGCCTGGCACTCCTAAATTCGAGCCAGAGCCATACTGCATGCAACAGTGAGACATCTCTGGTAGTCCACGTTCAGAACTGGCTGGGGAGCCAGTTTGCAGCTTATCTTCCTAGTGCACTGTGGGACACTGAATGATTATCCCAGATGCCTAAGCATTTATCCTGCCTTAAAACCTGGGTAACAGAGGTTCTTCTGTAAAATTTTTTACCCCATCACAAAATCCTGCAACAGGTTAGCAGGGATCAGTGGTGATCTGCTCCAACCCTCTGAAAGGAAGGTCAACCTCAAATTTACATGCCATTGCTCTGGGCCTTGTCCAGTCAAACACCATCTCCAAGAACAGAAATTTCACAAAAACTACATGCCAAGCATTTGGCAAGAACGTGGTTTATGTGAGTGACCCAAGGCACTCTATTATCTCTCTGCAAATGCAGCCTCACTCTCTCTTGTTCTGAAGGGATTATCTGAGGATTTCCACCTTTCTCAACAGGACTAAAAAGGACACAAGTTCTCTGGGTTCTGAGGTTAAAATGAACATATTGCACTAAAGTAAATGAAAAGTGTTTTTTCAGAAGTTTTCCTGAACTGGTTCAGTCATAATTTCATTCTTACATGGCTTTCCTTTCAAAAGACAACTGAGCCCTGCTCCTAGTCCCTACCTGCCAATGGGCCAGCCAGAAGCTGTGGATACGGCAGGCCAGCTGGACTCACTGGGCAGTTTCAGAGGCCTTCCAGTGCTGAAAGCCACAACTAAGATGTTGCCAGAAAAGGGAATGCTTGCATGGGAAACAAATCCCTAATGCACTACCACAGTGTGGAGCAAGGTGAATCTCTCCCTCACATACCTCCTCACCTCAGAAGGACGCAGCAGTCCAGTAGGCACTGGACTCAGGACCAGTGATAGGAGTGAACTTCCTTCCATTCCCTTTCCATCATCTATGCTCCCAGCCAAGGCAGTCCTTGGAGCAAGGCTTTTTGCATTATCACAAACACCAACAGGCATGTATGCACCCCTCAGCATCTTCATGTTAATCTGTTTGAAAATGGATGAGGCTGCTGTGCTTCTACCAGGACCTGAACTGCTTCTGACTCAGAATTAGCTTAGAGCAGTTTAGCTTCCCTCAGTCAACAGTGTGATACCAGAAAAACAGATTAGGGAAGAAACTCTCCCAGCAGCCTCCCTAAACTGATGAAAAGCCAAAACAGAACACAACAGCTGAGGCTGGTCTGTACCCAGGCACGTGCCAGGTGCTGCCTATGGGGCCCTGATCTCTATGGGGAACTGAATGAGAACGTAACAAGCTGATTCAAATATGTTTTGAGGGTACTCAGCCATACGCTGGATAATCTTGATCCAGAGTGTGTTTTTACTGCCTCTGAGCTGAAAATCTAAGTCCTTCCCTCCCTCTGCTCCAACTTCACGTGCCAAGAAGCCGTGGCTTCCCTGGCAGAAGAGCATGCTGGGGGAACGGGGCTGTGTCCAGTGTGTTGGGAAAGAAACGAGCCCCAGAGTAAAATGCCAGCATATGCTGGGTATTACTGAGTGTAACGTAGTACACTCAAGTACGTTACATTTCACGCAGAGTTTGTGCCAAGAGAGCCATATTTCAAATCTCTCTTATTAGCAACCACAAGAGTGAGGGTTGATTTCAGACTGCTGGGCAATGATTCTCATGAGGAGATACTCAACAAGCCTTTCCTACAGAAGCAATTACAGGAAAAAGCCGCTGTCTTGGCCCAATTAATTTTGTCTCTGGAAACCAGCTCTGAATAAATTAATACAGCCAGGACTGGAAAAGAAGGTAGGGTGACAAAGTTATAGTGTAACATCTGCAAACTTCACCATGCTGGCTGTGACTTCCAGGAAATCTGTCCATGGATTTTTTTCCTATTAGCCAAGGCACGAAGGCTATGTGTCCATTGAGTAATGATCTCTGGGAAGAAAAGAGAAGAATCCCTCTTGAGAAACTCCTTTCCAAATGACAACAAGCTGAAATCCTTCCAGAGTTCTCAACCACTGTTTCGTAACTGCAGTCACTTTCCAACATGAAGTACCTTAGGACCACCTGAAGAAAGGGAACATGGCCTCTGGGGAAAGGTGTTTTCCTTCTCCCCAAAGACTTTGAGAGTACTCCTTACTTCAACTACTCTCCTGAATTTTCTGGCCAGAGGCAGACTCTGCAATCATGACTGAAGACTACCTTTACCCAAGCACTGCTTTTCATCAGAGGGGCCCTCAGCGCAGGGTCGCACAGACTGGAAAACTGATCATGTCTCCCAAGGCGACATCAGCCAGCACTCAGCAGAAATGTATAAATTCACTGGCAGCAGGAGCAGAGTGCTGCCAAGACAGCAGCTGATGAAATCAATGCTCTCCCACACTGGAATTTAATACTGGCATCCTAGCATTTTTTATGAACTGCTCTTGAGTGCTCTCAGTGCCTGTCTGCCTTACTAAAATTTTGAAGCAGGCATTTCTAGCACTGCTGTCATCAAGCTGCAACGTTAGTTTAGCATCAACACAGTGAACACCACTCTCTTAAGCAAACTGTTGGCATTAAGTTCCACAGCACCCACACACAAGCCAGCCACACCCCGACTGTACTATAGAAAGCTGCCATTTAAGATTGCAGTATACTGCCAAAGGAAAAGAAGCAGCACCAAAAAAATCTTGCAGCAAGCATGAGATTAGTTTCAACTACCCTGGGGTCTCTCCATAGGGCCTGGCACAGCACAGAAGGTAGGAGAGATGACAAAGCACACAGCAGCAGCTGAAGACAGGGCACAGAGAAAGGTGTGTCCTCCCTGGCACCAGTGGGTAGAAACAGGGAGGCAAAGGTGGGGCACACTCCCAAGGAAAGAAAACCAGGTTGAAAATGCAGAATAGGAGAAAGACAAGTTCCTGGAAGCTCTGCACACAAGTTAGTATGAGGAAGGCTTCCACACTTTGTTATACTCACATTAGTATTTCTGCTCCTTCCAACAGGCACTGGAGCAAAACTAGCGCTCACTAAGTGGAGTGGCACTACCTGGGGAACAGGAATGGAGCAATCTGCCAATCAGACAAGGTCATCAGATAAAAGTCAGCCCAAACAGAAAAGACAGACATTATCTCAGGCCATTAGCTCACTGCTGCCAGATGCAAGGACTCCTTGCAAGTAAATGACCTACCATGTACACCTGCCTGCTTCATGGAGCACTGGATGGAGCACTGGTTTTGCTGTCATCATCCCCACCGTGGCTGGATTTGGAGCCTGTCCCTTTGAAAGCTCCCATGTGTACTCTCAAGCAAGTGCTGATTTTCTCTGTTGTATAAGTTCAGCACTATTAATCAAGACTAGACCCAATCCTGCCCAATAACCTGTGGTCTTTCCCCTGCAGCATAAAACCTGCTTCAAAAATGGGGAGTCCTGAGAAAGACATCCCCTTGCTCTAACTAGCTAAAACATGCAGAAGAAGTGCCAATTTTGACATGGATCTACTGTGACCACTCCAATGGCCAAACCCCCACGGCCTGATCTAGAAGTCTGCTCCGGGGAGCTCCTGCTCCATGGGCTCCTTCCCTACCTGTCCAGCCAGTGTACGCGGTGCAGTCGTGCGGGTCGGCCGACTTGAGGCCCCTCTCCATCTGCTGCAGCAGCTCCCTGATTTTGTTATTCAGCCTCTGCGTGAATTCGGGGGTCAGCTGAGGAGAGAAAACCCACCAAAAGTGAAGGCAACGCCATCAAGCGGGTGGGCATCGGTACACCGGGCACAACCGGGGCACCACGTTTGTAACCAAACAGGTCTCTGCTCTACACGCCCGGGGCAGATCCCCACAGCCGCCTCAGTTCAGCCCCGCTCACCCGCCCGGCCGCGTCGAAGTAGCCGGTGGCCAAGGACTTGTCGTAGTCCGCGTAGGGGTTGGGGAGCGCCCGCTGCGCCATCATAGTGCCGCTCGGCTCGGCTCGGCTCCGCTAGGCTCGGCTCGGCTCCGCTCGGCTCCGCTCCGCTAGGCTCGGCCGCGGCCCACGCCGGCTCCGCCCCGGAAGGCGCCGCTGCCGCCGCTCGCCCCTTCCCGCGCCAGGGGCGGGCCGGGCCCGCGGGTGCCTCAGGCGGCGCTGAGCGGGTGGGGACCCTGTCCGGCCGAACCTGCGGTGCTCAGGGCCTGGAGCAGCAGGTTGTGTGTGCTTCATGGAGCGCTGTGGAGTTAAAGTCACTTGCAATTGGCCCTGTGGGGTTTAGGGGCCCATTGCTGGTAGTTCTGTGTGCTTTAGGGTGCCCTGCGGAATTCGAAGTCCCTCGCATTTCTGGCACTGCAGGCTTGCGTATGTGTCTGTCAGGGGAGCGCAAAAGGATGCGGCCGAGCTTGAAGTTCTTGGTAGCTTGTCAGGGTCTAAGTGCAGTGACACTGCCCCTTGTAGGAACTGAATCCATCTGGGTGAGTTAAGGGGAAACAGCTCTGCTCTAAGAATTTACATATTGGTGACTGTGAACATCCTCAGAATACATTAGGCTGCTGCATTTGTGCCTGTGACAGTTCTATTATATAAGGGATTCTGGTTTTCTGTCCATATGTCCATTCTTTATTACAATCAATAAAATCAGACCTCAAAGAAAAAAAAGTAAATTATTTCACGATATGGTGAGAAACAAGAAGAAAAAAGGGAATCACAATTATGTTTACTTTCAGTTCTTTTTCCACTCAGCTCTTCCTCGTATAGTGAATTTCAATCATGTCAACATTGCCTTGCATTCAAGGCAGGGAGATGGACTGCAGTTTTAGTATTCAGGGCAGCAGCTCTAGCATCAGCAAAAAATAATGTGGAGTCTTCTGCTTTAGGCCAAATTCACAGCGTTATATTATGGTCTTCCCTTCCATCTGCAGGTCAAAGGAGTATTCACTGCCCTCCTTCCCTCAGGCACAGTTCAGTATTAACTTCCAGCATAAAGCGCAGCATTTCAGCTTCAGAGTCTTTCTTTGATTCCTCACATGAGATTTTTCCTGACCACTTAAAGACAAAGATGGTTCTCCCAAATTATCGTGCCTGTTCTCTTCACCACCCTGCCAAGGAGTTATGTTACAGTATATTATTTTCAAAGTGGTCGTGGTCACTTTGGCTTCCTCCTGCTGCCCAGAATGAACCCAGAAATCCAGGCTGCAGCTGTCACTCAGAGCCCAGGTAAGTGACTCAGGATTCATACTTAGTAACCTGCCCATGCAGAATAGGGAATGAAAGAAGGAAGTGAGCTTGAGAGGAAAGCTGCTCCTGTATTCTTGCAATCCCAGTCAGTTCGGGCTGTTTGGGGGTGGTGGGCCTGCTTGTTTACTTTGTCCGAAAAGGGTCATGCTGTGTCCTCTGAAAAAAAAAATTCAAAACCTATTAAAGCAGATCTGTTCAGAACACATCTAGAGAGGAATTTTGTGTGAATGCATCTATGAGAGCACAGAGAAAATGGTGAGAAAGCAATCTCCAGAAGCCTTCCTGACAGTCCCATCACAGTTAGCCCCAGAATAATTTGTCTCTGTAATGACTCACAATCACTGGTCGAATAGATGTCCCCAAATCTGTGTACCTGCAAGAAAACAAAAGGGTGTAATATTTTCTGCTCCACAACACTGTCTAAAAGACAAATCCTTACTAAATTTTAGCCACATAAGAATCCTGGCTGTTGGTGGTCCCAACTGTACTGGTAGCATATATGTGGATTATGTGATTGAAATGGATGTTTCACAGTCCTCCTTGACGAAAACCTCAGGATGCCTGGGTGTCTGCTGCCTCCTCATTCCAGTGAGGATTTGAAACCAAAACCTCTGACAGATGTTACAGCTGCTTGCATACTACTTGGCATCCTGCCTGAGGGCATACTGAAACATCTTCCTGAGAGGAGCTGTCTCCTGCTGGAGACTGTCCTTCACTGGCTGTAGGCATCCATCAGTTCTGTTAACTCACCTACAGCGAATTTCCTTGCAGCAGGTGCCAGATGTGGGCAGTGGAGATGTGGACTTGCAAATGGCCTTTCCAAAATGGAAGTTTGGTGTCTTCCCCCCGCCCCTCCTCCACAGCCTCCTCTCAGGGTCGGACCGACCTCACGCAGCAGGCTCCATGCTGTGGACCAGATGGGCTTGGCATGGTAACCCCATAATTGTAAATGTGAGGGTTGCTTATTCTCCTTTGCCAGTGTGTGCTATAAGTGAGGGAGTGCAGTGCACAAGGGTAGAGTGTCCTTCGTAGCCTTGTCAGCTGGAAAAAGGAATTTGAGAGGCTGTGTTGAAGTACTCCACAGAGTATGGTCATCCTCAAGGTGTATGAGAATGTCCTGGAAAAATGTACTGGCAAAGTACTTGAGTGGTGGAAGGGGTTTCATCTGCTGAAAAATTGCCCAAGGGATGTCTCAGCAGAGCTACTACATCACAGAACTACTGCAATACAAGATTTTTGTGGACATTTAAGAGATGTAACCCAAGTTGTAGCATTTATCTCCCCATCTCTGCTTTCGTTTGTTTCCTTTTGGTGTTGGCTTCTTTGTGTTCCTGTTTCAGACAGCACAGAGTAAAAGCGAGAAGCTTCCCAGCTGTATTCATTAGCCTCTCTTACACATTATTTATTCAGCAGCAGCATAGCTAAAGATCCTATATATTTAAGATTGATGTCCAAAGTGTCCTAGGACATATAAAAGATCAAAATCATAGTTGCCCTTTTCTTCATTTTAAATAACAGTTTTGAATATCAGATGTAGTTTCTGCCATGGTGCTATGTATAAACTAGACTTAATTCTAGAAACTTTGCCATTTTTTAATATTAGAGCCACAGCTCCCCATATTCAATCTCAGTAAAAATGCAAACCTCCATCAAGAAACTGAAGATCTTAATGCCATACTGAAGCTTGGAAGGTGAGACAAGTGTTATATCTCAGCATTATGAGTGGAATTTTCTTTATTTTAGAGAGATGTCCAGGAGAAGGGAAAAACATCTTAGTTTACTGTATTTTTTCCCATTTACAGATGTCATTGATTGTTTTTCTTTTAGCAGCTTGTATAAAGAGATCAAAGGCTAAGTATTGGTCACAGAATTTGGTGTGTTCTAGTTGATTCTATTGATAGTATTTGTGGGAAGCAGAGCTCACCTGTATCCTGCCTGTATTTATTGTGGCCAGTTTATTAAGCCAAGCATTCAGTACAGAGACTTTTGACTCCGTGCACAAACACAGTGGGGGGCTTTGAGCTAGTGCTTCCCACTCAGATCTTAGAGCTGTAGTAGGTACTTCTGTGAAAACACTGCTCACAAGGCAAAAGAAAAAGAAATTAAAGCAGGATGGGAAAAGAGCACAAAACTAAGAATGCTGTTATGTGTGTCTGTGGCTCACCTGCATCTCACATACTGTGTTAAGTCCTGATCTCATCTCAAACAAGATAGCAGACCTAGGAGGTACAAGTCATAGGATTAATAAGGCCAAAAAAGAGATCATCAGCTGTGTGGAATGACTTATGTGCAAGGACTAAGGAGCTAGGCCAGGACTGTTCAGGCTGGAAAAGAGGTATCTGAAAAGAGCTGTAGTGGATGTCTGTGAAGTCTTGAACAGTGTTACATGTATGACCAGGGGAGGGTGACCCGCTGGCTTTCAAAGCTTGCATGCATCAACTGCAGCAGCTTTCAGAGGTGAGGGTTATTCATAGAGTTAGGCTGTGACAGATTGTCACGTACGGAGACACAACTGGGCCTGTGCTGGGGGCTGCTGGTGTGTGTGTTCCCTAGCACACTGCCTGGGCTCTGGGAGGGTTTTCTCTGGGCTGCTGTGCCTGGTGCCATGTGTTTATATTTTGCTTTATGTCGTGTGAACCTGGGCAGAGCAGTTAACAGCCGAACAGCGTTGCAGCTGTCTTCACGTCGGCAGCGGCAGCAGCATCCCGGTTAAACTACAAACATCCTTGACTGGAGTGTGGTGGCTTTAGCCGAACTTTCAGCGCTCAGCCACTAGATGCCTCTGTCCCACAAGGAAGGAGCCGTCTGTGCCTGTGCCCTCAGCCTGGCACACCGGGAAGGCATCCATGCCCTGCTCAGTGTGCGATGGAGAGGCTGGTTGCTGTGTAAGGAGTAGGGAGCAGTGCTTCTGCACATAGCAATCCTCTGTGGCATTTTATAATTTTCTGCTCCTCATGGACCATAAGATATCAATATCTCCCAAAGCAGTGGGAATCCATCCTGTTTTAGCAAATGCAAGAGAGAAGTTGGAGAGTAGACCTGATTGAGAAGAGATGATCAGTATCAGCAGCAAAGAAAACCAGTCAGGAGACTGCTAAAAACTGGATAAAGAACTTTGTTTTCGTGATGAAGTAATTTGGAAGACAGTAGAGATCGCTGAGACTTTGGTAGAATTTGATCCCTGGATAGGACTGACATCAAGTCAGATTTCTTTTGCTTTGTTATAATGGCTAAAGCAGTTATGTGAAGGGCACTTTCATCCTTAAACCTGTCTTTAAAGTTCAGTGAGAGGGTTAGATGTGATTGCCAATGTGTGGATATGACTGATTGCTCATCCTGACTCTGTGTTTGACATCTGTCTGAACCTCCATTCACATTTGCACATCTACAGGATGAGCTGTGGTAAATATGACTGTTGACTTGTTTGCTTAGCTGTATGAACAGTTTGGGGTGGCAGTGACCGGAGTCTCTGTTACTCTGAGCAATGCAGTTGGGCCTTACAGGTGCTCTAAGGACTCTGAGGGGCACTGAGAGGACCTATTTTTCATTAGGTACATTTTACCCCCTTTTTAAAATGGAACCTGCTGTTGCTCAGAGTGTACAATTCTTTTTTGTGGAAAACCATTGAGTGTCATATTTTTAAAGGATCTTCAATCTCAGGTGTCTGTACTATCGACAGTAGGGACATCCCGGCAGCATTGCAAAGTCTCTCCTGATCCAGCAGTGATTTGGCACCTGTGCCAGTATCTTGATATTTATTATCTACATCCACCTTTATGGTAATAGTTTTGTCTAGGTTTGTATTGGTCAGTAGATATGTGCCATTAGGTCCTAGGTTTACCATCCTGGTAGGTTTGATGTATCTGCTACTTCTCAGAGATCCTGTAATGGCAATTCTCAGATCACTCCTGCAGGATTTTCCATTGAGTTTGCTCACCTTGATTCCTGTCCCCTGCTCCTGCTAGGCTTGTGTCTGACTGTTCTGTTTCTGCGGCCCTTTCCATCACTGGAGAGGGAATTGGTTGATGGCTCTAAGGAGGAACTTATTCAGAGCTTCTCATCTCCTTCAGGGAGATTACAGAATCACAGAATAAGGTGAGTTGGAAGACACCCACAAGGATCATCAAGTCAAACTCCCCAAGAGCCACACCATGTGCCCGAGGGTATTGTCCAAACACTTCTTCAGCTCTGTCAGGCTTTGTGCCCCAGCCAGCTTTTTCAGCCTTTAGATCCCAAAGGGAAGGCAGCTGGTGAGGAAGGAGAGATTCCCATTGTGATGCAAAGACAGTCCCAGCAGGTAATCCACAGTCTCCTGAGTCTCAGAGATTGGCTGTGCTAAAATCTGTGGCTCAATTTCAGCCCAAAGTGTTTCCTTGCAACTAGTATCCTAGAAGTCTCCCTGTAGCTTACAGATCCCCTTGCAAGCACTCTCCCCTCCTGCAGGTAGTCAGGGAGTCACACACATACAAGACACAGGTATTCATTCATTAGCATCATCTAACACAGTCCCTGAGCTACTAATAGCTGTAATTAACAGTGTCAGTGCACAGATGCCCTGTGACATCTAAATAAACTACTTTAAATCCTGCCCCCATAAATGTGTGATGCCACATAGTCAGTCCAATTTCTTACAGACTCCAGTCTCTTGTGGAACTCTCCAGAGGCTGTAAACTTCTGCTGAACTCTCTCATGATTCAGATGTTCAGAACAGCTCTTAGCAAAGACTTTGGGTGTCTGCAACGCCCCAGATGCAGTTGGTTGCTTCTTGGAGTGAAGCTGAGCTTAGAGTTACCTTGAATGCAGAGGATGGATCAGACTGCCCTTTCTGACACAGGTTTGATTGTTGTTGACAGTTTTATGACTGAGCAGGGACTGGAGTGTTAATAGTTATTAACATATAAAAGCTGGAAGTGGTGGTAAAGAACCTTTGGAGCTGGTGGGATATCTCAACAGGCAGGTGTGGTGAAGCTCCTCTTCTTCAGCTGTGCTGCTGGGTTTGGTGCTGCTGTGTGCTCCCTTGAGGTTAAGGCATAGCATAAAAAGAAAATGGGTCAGCAGAGCTTTTCCCAGAGGACTCTCAGAGAGCTCTGCTGAGACCGGACCTCACTGACCCCATCAAAAAACTGCCCCTGACTAAAACCCTGCAGAAAGGCACCTAAGAATATTATTTCATACCTCAGATGTGTCCCTAACCCCACAGGATTCATTTTTCTCTTAAAAAAGTGAGCTGCTTTGCTGAGACTTTTGAAAGGAGGGCTCATCCCAACTGGCACAGGGCCAGCACAGCTGCCTGTCACTCAGCCACAAGCCATGCTGGCCCTGCCAGGACACAGCACCACTCTTTTTTCTCTGGGAAGTGACATCTCTTGATGGGTCTCTGCCTGGAACACAGGAACAGAGCTTGCTGTGTGCCAGAGAGCTTCCTGCTCTTCTTGTATTTGAAGTATTTTGCCCTGGCTTTGATTTCGGAAGGGCTTTTTAAAGCTTAGCCATTAGGGATTGAAAATATTTTTCTAACTCATAATGTTGCTCAAAGCAAAGGGGTGGTTTCTTCACTATATTCTCATGGCTTCCTACCTTCCATATGCATGATTATAGGTACATGGAGGGGGGAAAAGGGAATTCATAACACAATAGCATTTCCAGTGTGGTGAGCTTGAAAGCTGATGTCTGTCAAAACATAAAGAGTTTATCATTCCTTATTTTGCCTGGATGATTTTTAATTATTGTTTATTTGCCCTTTGGAGAAACCTAAAAGGGGTGCATTGTTACTTTCCTGGGGGATGCAAGCAATGTAAAGATAAAATTTAATCTCAGTTGCCCACATGATCCTTTGCAAATTCGGAGAGACTGTATGTTAGCTGATCGGCAGGATGGATGGAAATGTTGTTAGGGGCCTTTAGTAGAGAGGACTGTGGCTGATGCTGTCTAATGGGTGCTGTCCCAACAAAAGGAACATCACAGCTTGAAACAGATTTATTTATGTCTTTAGCTGCATCTCTTGGAACCCATTTCCCTGGAAAAAAGGCAGATCTGGCAAGAGAAGGCAGTCTGAATTGCCCCAGCTGAACCTATGCTCATGGCTGATACTGGGCTAATGCTTAAACATAGGTCTCCATATTTCTTCCACAACATTCTGCCTTTATTTTTCCCTCTGGGTTCTTCTACTGAAGCAGCAGCCTTTCCTGCCTCTCCCACCCAGTTACTGACTCTTCTTGTGCCTGTGAAATTACAGTCCATCTGTTGCAGGAAGCTGATAATGAGAGGATGGTGGTAAACAGAAAACTGGAAGCATTCACAGTGTGTCAACACTGCTGTTCTACCTGCTGGATTGCACAGGTAAATGTAGTCAGGTCAGAGTCTGATGAAAAAACCTGTATTGGCCAGGGTAAAGTGGTGTGGTAATGGGCAGGAGAGGAGGAGGGCTAGGCAAAGCCAGAAATTTGTATGGATAAAGGCTTTAAACTTCACAGGAATCAACAGAATAAAAGGTTTGAGTCTTTTTCAAAGTCTTTTCCAAAGTCATGGCTTGAGACCAATTTCTTCTGCTGTTGATGCTGGAAATCAGACCCAAGCTGCCCAGAATGAGCATCTGAACTCTTCAAAGCATACTCCCCAGTGTGCCACAGCTGCAGGGGATTTTTAGGGGCAGAAGAGAAGGAGAGAGAGAATTCAGCTCTCTGGAAAGGTTAAATGGGATTACAGGAGTGTGTGACTGGCTGACACTCTAGCTGGAAGAGGAAAGAGGTAACACTTGGATAAAGTGGTCTGTGTCCTTACAACATTTCCACTCACTCTTCTTACCAGCCAGTATAGCAGTATTCTATATTTTTCAAGCCATGCTTCTTCCCCCAAGTCAGAAATGATGAACAGAAGCTCTTCTTGGCCATATATGGCCTATATAAATCAACTCCTCACCTTCGCTGTGGTCTCCAAAGCACACACTGTTGCTGAGATCTCTGTGATCAGAGTAATGAAAGGAAAACTTCTCAGCAGCACTTAGGTCTTGTGGATTTTTTGTCAGGTTCTTTGTCACACCCATTGCGCTGGATAGGGTAGTTTATGGTTGCTTTGGTTCCAGTGGATTGTAGTGTGATGGAATCCATAGGAAGTAGAAATAAATGAATAGAATTTATTTTTGTTTATTTATGGCGGTGGATAAAGATGGAAAAGTGAATATTTAAATTACTTTAATCACTACAGGAAAGTGAAGAAGCTACCTTTGGACTACTCTGCTTTACAATTTGATTTCTCATTTTACTAAAATCTGATATAATTATAACCACATCTGTTTACAAAGTAAACTATCTGAAAACTAAAGCCTGTATTTACAGCTCTTAGGTGAAGTCGGCTTAAAACCCTTCCCCCCATATATTTGATATATTCAGGCTTTGACTGTTGTGGGGCTAAGTCAAATCCACAGATGTGTATGTTTTGGGGTTTTTTTTTCTGACAGTACTGTACCATGTTGACACTCCTGACTGGCAGTGCAAGGAACTTGATCCAGGAAGCTGAGACCGCAGTCGTCAGAGCATTACCCAGACAGGCCTTTTTGGTGTCTCCAGCTCTGTGGTTAGTTCCTGTGCTCTTTGAGCCAGAGGTCTGCATGTTTAGAGGAAGAAGGAAAAGCGTCTTGTGTTCCCTTGGCCTTTTCAGTGTGAACTGGATCTCCCTAGTTTTCCTCAGTGATCACCTGCTTTGTCTTTCCTGAAGCTGAAAGAGACAAAACCGTTCAGTATTTGAGATCCTGCCTTCAAATGAATGAAGAATTAGGACCTGCTGCTTTGGGATGTAGAGTGATCCTGTGGGTTGGTTGATTTAAATCTTGCTGAACATTTTTAGGTGTCAGAGTGAAATGTGTGACAGGGACAATACAGTGCAGAATATCTTCAGGGAAGGGCAGCCTAACTGCATCTAAAGCCTCAGCACTGGTCCCACTCACAGGTCAGCCAGGGCTTTGTACCCTCTTTTAAGATGTGCAATGGGAGCCCTCATTCAAAAGCACAGATTCTCTTTGAGCCTGCTGATCATTGTGGGGAGGAGACTATTCCTAGGGATTTTGTTAAGGAAAATGCTGTGTTTGTTAAAGTACGGCAGTGTGTGTTAACCCCCTGCACCTCTACAGGCTGGAAAGGAGCTCTGAGGAGAAGGACCTGGGCATCCTGGAGAACATCAAGCTGTCCATGAGTCAGCAATGTACCCCTGTGGCCAGGAAGGCCTCAGGAGTCCTGGGATGCATCAGAAAGAGCATTGCCAGCAGTTTGAGAGAGGTGATCCTGCCCTTCTACTCAGCTCTGGTGAGGCACATCTGGGGTGTCCAGTTCTCAGTTTCTTTATACAAGAGGGACAGGGAACTCCTGGAGCAGGTCCAGCGGAGGCTGCGGAGCTGAGGAAGGGCCTGGAGCGTCTCCTGGACAAGGAAAGGCTGAGGGAGCTGGGGCTGTTCATCCTTGAGAGGAGCCCCTGCTGAGAGGGGCCCTCATCCCTGTCTGTCCCTGTCTGCAGGGAGGGCTCAGAGCAGGGACCAAGCTCTGCTTTGTGGGGCCCAGCAATGGCACTTGAGGAATGGGCAGGAACTGATGCCCAGGAAGGGCCACCTGGACAGGAGGGAGAACTTTTCAAACAGAGACCAGAGAGAGTATGGAGTCTCCCTCACTGGGGATATTCCAGACCCATCTGGACACAATCCTGTGCTGTATGCTCTGGGTTGACCCTGCTTGAGCAGGAAGGTTGGACCAGATGAGCCAGTGTGGTCCCTTCCAGCCTGACCCATTCTGGAATTCTGTGTATTTCCAGGTATAAAACTTTATCTAGTGTCTGTCATCCCCATGGAGCGTGATAAAGTCTTACGGCTGACCAGCTCATAAAGCTCCCTTGCTGTTACAGCAATGCTATCTGGATAGAGAGTGCTGGAGTTCTGGGGTTGAAGTCCTGAACACTTACCTGACAGTATCAATTACTTCTTCAAACCTCATTGCTCTCCAGCCCTAGAAATGTTTTTAATCAGCCAAAATAATATCCCTTCTCAAATGACATTACAGATCCGTATAGCAAGACTTTGCTGTGCTTTTTGAAGAGAGATCTGCATCCTCATGTGTGTCTGCCTAATGCATATCTATGTGTAAGTTAAAGAAAATGCTTCAGTGCATAGCCTTGTGTGCAACAGTCAAAGCTTTTCATCTTCATATTTTCTCCCCAGGGCATCCACAGGAAGAAGAAAAAAAGTAGGAGTGAAGAAAAGATTAAGACAAACAAATTTTGCAAATCCTTCCAATCTGGAGCACCAGGCGTGAAGCAACAAGGAAAATGCTGATTGATCACAGATGCTGTATATAAGTAACTCCTATGAAACGTTAACTTTCTGTCCCCCCAAAACCAGGGACAGCTAGCTCTGCACAGGTGCTAAAGGGTAAGAAACTAGACTGGAGAGAAATGTTGTATATATCCTTTCCAAAGGGTAAATATATTTATACCAGAGGGATGATTAATCACTTTTATTCTCAGGAAATTAGGGGAGAAGTTTTCGGTAGAAAACTTTGTTTCTTCTCCTATAGCATACTTCAGTTGGAAGGGACCTGCAAGGATCATCCAGTCCAACTGCCTGACCACTGCAGGGCTGGCCAAAAGTTATAATGTGATATTAAGAGCATTGTCCAAGTGCCTTTTAAACACTGACAGGCTTGGGGCATCAACCACCTCTGGGAAGCCTATTCCAGTGTTGGACCACCCTCTCAGTAAAGAAAGGCTTCCTTAATGTCCAGTCTGAAGCTCCCCTGATGCGGCTTTGAGCCTGTCCTGTCACTGGGTATGACATCTGTTGTGGTAAAAGAGATGTTAGGGCATATTACTAAGAGAGTATTTCTTATTAGGACAAGCTTGGTCAAATAAGGCTGGGAGAGGACACTTTACCCAGACACTTGAGGTACAAGCCCATAAGCTAATCATCAAGGCTGATCATGTACTACACCATTTCAGTGGAGCTGCTTTTTTTCCTTAAAATAAGGACAGTTTTAGGCCTGACCCAGTAATGTGCTGGGAACAAGAAGCCTGTTTTACCTGGGTTTTGTTGTAGTCCAGGCAACAGGTAGCTGTCCTACCAGGGGCAGTTCCTGTGAATCATGCTTCAGAATGCCTGGCTGCAAAGACCTTTTGTTCTAGGAAACATAAACGTCTATAACACACATTTCTAATATGATGTTTATCTCTTCTGATGGATGCTTTCTCTCTCTACTCATTTCCTTATTTCCCTTTTGGGTTGCCCTGGTCATAGACCCGAGATCACAGGGTGGTGTGTGATGGGTCTGGCCAAGATCCTCTGTACAGGCCCACCAAGAAGGCTGGACCAAGTGGTCTGTTTCAGGTCAAAATATCCGTGAAAATTATTCAGTCACAGAATTTTTAATTTTAATGAAATTATATATAACTGGGGAAAGGATGATGATCAACTCAAAGAAAAATTACAAAACTCCCCAATGCATACTGTATGTGCCTGTGCAAATGCACATAAACAGTTATATGCATAAATTAGCAGCTTGGGACAGTGGATGTTGTAGCTCTCATCCCAGATAAAAGCCTACTTATTTATAATATAATCAAGAGCAAGTCAATGTTTTCTTTTGATACGCCAAACACACTGGGGTATGATAACCTATGACAGGACTGCATCAGAAGGAAGCAAGTGTAACAGGAATCTTGAGCAAATGTAGCTGATCTTGCTTTGTAAGATCATGTTATTTTTAGGCTCTGTAAAGAATATGTAGCATGGGGGAGACTGTGTTTGTGTAGGCCTTTTTGTAAAGCCTTTTTGGCCTTTTTAATGATCCACAGTAACAAGCCAGTGAAATGTATGAGCCTCTGGAATCACAGAGGAAAAAGGATGACTGCTAATCCTGGCCCACATTTGTAAAAATGTATTTTTAGAAAATGTCAGGGTATGAGAAATCTTGCTCCCTCCAAACACCTTCCAGTAAATGGAGTTCAGCTCCAGCCTGAAGTCAAACACTGCAGACACCTTCTGGATATCTCTGAGATTCCTGGGGCCAGTCTCCCTTGGTTGCATCACCATGAAAATAAGAGTTGTGTCCGAGGTGTGGAGCTCATTGTGGCTCTGGGAGCAAACTGCACTTTGGGTTATCCTTATCACCCTCCAGCAGCGCTCCCTTCCCAGCTCTGGGTTTGTGCTGACTCAGGACTTTCTGAAAATGACCTGTTGGAGTAATGTCAGTCCTTTCCAGACACTGCAAGGGTTTTCTCTGTTTCATCCAAGTCAGCTGATCTAAGAGGAGCTGCTAATCCCAGCAGCAATGAAATTTGACCCCTTTTCAAGATGTTGATTCTTTTTCTGTTGCTGAAGATAAGAGCCTTATCTTTGTCAAGTTTGGGTGAAGCATGGGCTCTGTATCTCAGACAGAGGAGTGTACCTTGGGCTGTTCAGGCTTTAATAAAAAAGTGTAATCTCCTTGAAAATAGATTTTCTCTAATGTGGGAATAGTTCTTGTAAAGCATTTTATAAAGTTCCTTTACTCATCAAAAGACTGTCTTGATTATTGCTTAAAGACAAAATTTTGAAAAGAAGGGAGGTGCCAAGTTAGGCAATTCAGAATTAGCAAGAAATTTGCTATTTTTTTTGAAAGCTCTTTCACGTGGCATTGGTTTGAGATTTTCACTGATCTTGTTATATTATTTGTCCTTACAAAATGAGAAGTCTTTATTAGCTTTTAAAACTATCTTACAGGATGTTAATTGAAACTATCACACGGCCTGTTGAGTGATTGTGAACACTTTTGTATCCTGAATTCCTGTGGGATTTTCTACCACCCCTGGATACTTTGGTTGCTTTGAGGTATGCTTCTTTCATTTTATGAAACTGTGAATGAGGGTCTGTTTCCAGAGCAAACTATTCAGCTCTCAGAACTGAATTGCTCGTAGCTGTCAGCTAGACTGAACTAATGTTTTTGAAGGAAAATGACACGGCATCTCAGTTTGATTCTGATGCTTTTTGACATTTCAATTAAAATATCAAAATGAAACTCTTGCTAACTGAAATTTGCTTTTAGGTTTGTGTTAAAAAAAAAAAAACCAAACAGAAGGAAACTTTTTTTTTTAATTCAAAAGAGGAAAAATAGTATCTCTCTAAACAGAAGTGTTCTGTAGTAGTGAAAATGACTACTTGCAGTACTTAATAAAATCAGATTTGGAGCAACTCCATTTAAAATTTCTTTATGCTTTCTTGTTTGTTTGGACTCCCAAAGAAAAAGTGGTATTCAATCAGAATAAGGAAGAAGTTTTGAGTTATAGGTACTGTGTTTTCCATCCCTAACTATGAATGTATCCATGTTTTCTTCAGACTGGGCCTTTGTCAGCCAAACATCATGAGGAGGACAGCCTGAGTTTTGGAATTTTGTATCTCAGGCCCTCACCAACATGAAGTTTGCACGTCCTGTTCTTGTGTTTTAAATTAATTTACATTGGCTTGGGGCTCAGGTTTGTGTGTTCTCCTTTACCCAGAATTTGTTTTCTGCAAATGAGGACTGCAAGGTTGGGACTTAGGAATAAGGTTTAAATTGTGCTGTTCAAAGCAGATTTCATACTGATTTTTCATATGGATTATTGCCTTCTGCAGGAAATAGTTAAGGTTTGGTAGGATTCTTGCTGTTTCTAGTATGAGGGGCAGTCACAAATGGAACTTGTGTAGGCTGGAGGGTGACTTGTGTCCTGTGAAGTGTGCTCAAGGGAAAGCAGCTCTCAGGACCCATGGAGTATGGTGGGCTGGAGAGTCATGTCAAGGAGCTGGGAGACTGTTACTCACACAGAGAAACTGTGGAAAGGAGTGAAGAGCAAAAATCCAATCTCAGGGGTAGAAAGGACTTGGGACTGAAGAGGACTGAGCACTTTGTATCTCAGGAAGGCACTGAGTTGGATGGAAAACAAGCTGCAAGCAAAAGCACAGTGGGGAGCTAGGAGCAGTCCATTTTTAATTCCTGTTCTTGCCTTGTCACTTGGAATTGTTTCCATGTAAAAAAAATCATCTGAGTTTATAGTGAATCATTCCTGGCACAATCATGTGAGTTAGTAAGACTGAATCAAAAAGCAGCACCTGAATCTGAAGATCTGCTAAGAGCATCTCCCATTAAAATTTAAAATACCGTTTTCCCCAGACCTCCTCTAAAACAGAGCAGACTCTGTGGAAAAAAACCCCCATGTTCTGGCTGTGGCTTAAACAACAGAATTCAGACGAGCTGAGGGGTAAGACTTGTACTTGGTTCTTATTCCTTTCAGTTTCTCTCTGTATACACAGGTGAAGATCAGCCTTAGTTATGAAATTCTCAGCTTGTGTTGTTTTGCCATTTTCTAAACATTGTAGGGTTTTCTTGAAATGCTTCATTTGATCTGAGATTGGATCAAAGCAGCTTTCTCTCCTGCAGCAATCCAAGAGGATTGGGCAATGGGGGACGTCTGGATGCTGTCAGTTCATTTGCATGTGAACAAGAGAACTTTGTTTATTCCCCCACTACATACTGCCAAAAAAGTAAGTTATTGTCTCTGAGGTAATGGGGTTTGATCAAAAATTGCTACCTAGCTCTGCAGTGATCTCTCTTGATATACTAACACCTGATTAGGAAATATATGGTAAATCTCAGTATTTTTCAGGTGCTTTCAAAAATCTTCATTATAAGTTCCTTGGGAAGCAAGTGGAGCTTGCCTTGAAATGGAAGAGAGAGTTTCAAAATCACTCTGAGGGATTTTGTGTGAGCTGTAGAGGTGGAGGAGAATATTTGTCTTCTTCCCAGTGGCGGCAGAGATTTGCAGTTTTGCTGGAACTTCCAACTATTCTGCTTTTCCAGTCAATATGTTTCAAATGTAATTTAGTGGAGACAAGACAGGGTAGTCAGAAATCAGACACAACCTGACATACGGCAGGAGAGATTTCCAAAAGTATCTCAAGGACATATGGAGGGAAAAAGTTCTTCTCTGATCTCACCTATAAGAAATAGAGTCCAATCAATTCATGTGGGCTGCTTGTTACACTGGTCCCAATCCAGGGGAGACTTTTGCCACTTGAAGCTCCACTGAGCTGAAGGCAATTACTTGGGGCTTGCACTGATGTGAATCTGGCCCAACATGGCACAAATTGGCCCTGATCTCTTGTCTCTCAAGCAAGATTCAAGCTGTCTTGTGCTTTTTACAGAAAACTGGAAAATTAAAAATCCTGCATAGCTTGGTTGCTTAAAACAGAGCTTCCCAGCTGTGGCAAATGGCTTTAGGTACTTCCAGTTTGGGGCACCAGTTCTGGGGCATTTAAGCAGGGCCCCATCTGCTCTGAGCACTTCTCTTCTTAAGATCAAGCCTCTGTTTTAAACCTCTGAAAATCTAGGTACTTAGCTTTCTTTGAATCTCTTGTACTTGGGGATTTGCAAAGCCACAGACCACTGATTTTGTTTCATTTTTATGGCCCAGTGAGGCTGTGTGATGAATTTTGTTTCTGGGGTTTTCCACTTGTAAACAGTTACAAAAAATTCCTCATTTTACTGAGCATTTTGCTCTCCTTCCCCCAGTCCCTCTCTCTGTACAAAAGTGTAACTGAATAGGAAACAAAAGGCACTCTGCCTTTCTCTAAACACCTAAGACATGGTAAGGAAGCCAGAATTGCAATTTCCCACCTTTCTCCCCTAGTACTTGAACTGTTCTTGTCTGAGTGAATCTTCTGATTTCTCTGATAGATATCCTTCCTCCAGAGCTCCTGCCCAAACTTTCTTTCTGTAGGAGTGCTACAATTGCAAGTCATGTACTGTGTGGCAAGTTCTAAGCTCAGGCAGTGTGGTTGCATTTCCATTAAACCATGGGTCTCTGCTCTTTTTCCACTCTTCTGTGGTTGGTTTCTCTTTCCTTATTGATTCCATCTCTTAGTGATTCTGGTGTTTATGTTAAGCGAAGAGCATACTTCAAATCTATCCAAACTACAGAAGGCTTCTTTGTGTGTTTACAGGTTTTTCAGAGCTGAGGCTTCTTTAGGGAATACTTTCTATATTTTCTGGCCTTAAGGTGTCAATAGTTTGTGACCTTTTTTGAACATGTTGGCATTGAGACGAATAGGTGGGATGTTTTCTCCTGGTTTTGGCAGAGGGAAATTCCTTCATCATGAAGAAGGCTTTAAGATTTTTATACTGGAGGCATAGCCTTCCTAATCTCCGAAGGTCTGAGGTGGGCTGATAATAAAACATCCATGAAAATAGGGAAGACAGCAGGGTCAAATCTAAAGCAGTAGTCAGTGGAACATCCTTGATCTGTAGGTGATGAAGAAAACTGGGTTTTTTTGCCTGTGGTTCACCCATATAGCATTTAATCCTTAACAGAGAGCTGCCACATTAGGTCTGTACGTGTGCAGCAGATCCCTGTCACACTGAGCACAGTGCCTGTGTGGTTATGCAGCTGTTTGCACCTGCAAGATGCCACTCTGCCAAAAGGCACGGTCCATTTTCTGCTCATTCTTTATGTCCTGTGTTCATGAATGGCCTCATGGGGAAGAAAGGGGTGGTTTTTCTGTGGATCCATCGGCTTCATGGTGCAGCCTCACCATTCACATAGTGGAAGAGGGAAGTTAGGGATTAGCAGTTTGGGTGCTGAAACTGCCAGGATGGTTTGATTCTGGTTCAAACATGTATCCCAGAGCCCAAAGTCACTCCCTGATGTTGGCAGAGAGTAAAATGGAGTGTGGAATTTTCTGTTCAGTATAGCCATAAAAAATAACCTTCCAAGTGCTGTGTATTTTACTCATGGCTGTTTAAAGCTAACATGATGTGAAATGTGACTTTGGAAGAAAGATGTCTCCTGAACTGCATGTGTGAGCTCACGTGTGTTTGTATATTAAGATGACCTTTCTTTTTCAAGGTATAGGTTTTTGCAATCCAGTCACTTATAAGCGTGGCTTTGGCTCCTGGATCACTACAGGCTAGAGCCAAGTAAATGAAGGAAGAGCTAACAAAAACATTTTCCAGTCCCCTGTATTTATTTGTTTTTGTTTGTTTGCGAAAAGCAAAATCTGTGTCTCTCAAGCTCCTTTGATGAATCAGAATGATTGTCAGATATCTTCTTGTAGGAAAAATGATATGTCCTGAAGTTATCAGGAAATATTGTTGGCTTGGTTCTCCTGACTTGGCACACCTGTAAAACCCATGTTGAAGCACTGAGCTTCACTACACCCAGCCTGTCTTCTATCATATGTCTGTCTATCTCTTTCAGTCATCTGGATTCAGGCCTTTTCTATGTGTTTCTCATCCAAATATCCAAAAAGCTTTTCACGTTATGCAAGATACCCAAACTCATTGCCCTCTCCTCTCTCTGTCTTTTGTGATGCTCATGACTGTTCAAGCTGAATATGTAATGAGCTGCACAGGAAATATTTTTATGTGGTACTGGTGTCAATTTAGACTAATCTCAAACCAGTGTATAAAAAGAAGTCATGATTATTAGTGCCACTGATTAAAAGTCACCTAAATCCTTTACAGCAGAATGTGTCCAGCTGCACAAAAAAATCTGAGTATATATATTGCTTAGAGCTGATGAAAACTTTGATCACCTGGGTTTCAAAAGACGCCTCTTCTTTTTAGTTCTTGAAGAATAATAAATGGGCATACTTCTCCCCCAGCTTTTGTCTTAATGAGGCATTTTCATCTCTGGCTAATGAGGAGTATGATTCTTTATGAAGTAGTGTAGTGTTATAGGTGAAAAATTATAGTCACAAAGATCTTTAGTTAGGGGTTAATATATAGAAAATTTCACCTAAATTCATGTGTTGACCATTGAAATGTCACCAAAAGATGTTTTTCTTTTGCAACTATTTATTTTTTGTAGTGAAATGGTTTTTTTTGTTTATTTGAGGACTGTCAGCACTTTGGAGGCTGTGCTAGCGCATGCTCTCCAACATAGGATAAAGCTTTCATCTTTCCATGAAATTTGGTATTCTTGCTTCACATCCTTTAGTGCAAGTATGCTTGTAGCAGCCACAGGCTGTCCCACCAGCCAGCGTGCAGACCCCACGTTGGAGAGCTCTCAAAACCACTCTGTGAACAGCCTGGCCCCTGTGATGTTCAGAATCATAGAATGGTTTAATTTGGAAGGGGATGTTGAAGATCATCCAGTTCCACCCCCTGCCACAGGCAAGGACTCCTTCCACTAGGCCACATTGCTCCAACCTGGCCTTGAACACTTCCAGGGATGGGGCAGCCCCAGCTTCTCTGGGCAGCCTGTGCCAGGGCCTCGCCACCCTTACAGGGAAGAATCCCTTCCTAATATTTAATCTAAACTTACTCTCTTTCAGTTTGAACCCACTCCCCCTTGTCCTGCCACTACATGCTCTTGTATTCTTGAGGTGATTTCTCTTGCAGGCTTTGCTGTCTTCCAGATGGTGTCTGGGCTGTGTTGCAACCCCCGTGACAGTGCTCAGAGACCAGCCTGAGGAGAGGTGTTGCAAGGGTGCCTAAGCAAGCACCACTCTGAGGAGGGGTGGGAGGAGGTGGGGCTGCACCTGGGACTTTTAATGGCAGAGTAAAGGGGAAGGTGGAGGGCAGTGCTGTACAGTCAGTTCAACGTGCCTGCTGTGCCTCTGTTCTCTTACCCTGTGATCTACAAGAGTATACTGTCAGCACCAAGTCTTGAAGAAATACATACAAGCAGATTTTTGTTTTCTCTTTTGTTCTTTAAACTTTAGTTACCCGTTGGCAGCTTTCAAGATGACAAGAATTTTGACAGCTTGCAAAGTGGTGAAGACTTTGAAAGGCAGATTGAAGTTTTGCAATGTGTCTGCTGATCACTGGAGTTTCTCAAGGACAGGTACCAGACTGTTGAGCATCAAGGTAACAGTGACTGAACTACTGTTGTTTAATAGATGTGTTTGGCATGCAGAGATAACTTGCTGCAGATAACAGGGCTTACCTAGAGACGTGAGCCAGAGGAAATTTGTCTGAACCCTAAGCAAGGGGGTTGCTTGGCTAAATGGTTTTATTAGCTAAGCAAACACACTTTTTGTCTAGTCTGGAATGGAAATTATAGGGTAAATTACACCAAAAGGTGGAAGTTCAGAGTTTCAGTTAATTATTATATGGTATTTTCTTTAGAAACACCTCACCCTTCTGTAGGACTGATAGCTAACAGAACAGATCTTTCAGTTCTTATGAGCTTGAATTGGCTGAATATTTAAAATCATGCATCACTTGAGGCATGTAATTAATCCTATTGAATTCATCCAGAATACATTTTCAATGTATTAGAAACTACAATGGCTCTGAGATTAATTGGAGAGGTAGACAACTCTTGTGAATACATCAGTATATCAGCTCTTCATTTTCTGGGGCAACCATTCAGTTGATTTCCCCAGCTTCCTAGTGCTCTTTGCTACAGGAGCTGGAGTACATGGGTGGAATGGGACCTTCTGTGGGAGTTCTGTAGCACTGAAGTGCTGTGTGAGTTCTGTCAGCATGCACTTTGAATTGGAAAAGCACTTTTTCACAGGTGTTGTGTTGAATGAACAGCGCAATAGAATTAGCAACTGGAGGAATGGTGTTTCAGAGGGGTAGGGAAGAGCACTGAGAGACTTGGACTGCAGGTGCTGCCTTACCTGGCAGGGTGGTCTAGAGAGCTGATCCAGCCTAGGGTTTCTCTTACCAGTTCCACAACCACCCACTTTTAAGGAGTTCTCTGAGCTCCTTGCTACAGATCCATTACTTGACCGGACAAGGGGGAATGGATTCAAACTGACAGAGAATGTTTAGTTTACGTATTAGTAAAAAATTCTTTACTGCTAAGGTGGTGAGTCACTGGAAACAGGTTGCCCAGAGAAGCTGTGGCTGCCCCATCCCTGGAGGTGTTCATGGCCAGGTTGGACAGGGCTCTGAGCAACCTTCCAGTGGAAGGTGTCTCTGCTCATGGCAAGGGATTGGAACACAGTGATCTTTAAGGTCCCTTCCAACCTTTATATGCCTTCCTTCAGCATGTGAGTTCCCAGATTAGCTTTGTCTCACCTGCCTTTAGAAACAGAGCCTGTGTGGTGAACTAGTGAACTAGAATCCTTTCTGCTGGACCTGTGTTCCCCTTCTGCAGTGTACAGCAGGCATGAACTGGTACCTTGATCACAGTCTTATATACCAGTAATCTTCCTCCCAGCAGATTAATCCTGACTCTGCAATCAGATCTGGCTTGGGAGGAAGTTATTTCTCCTTGTAATGACAACAGAAGCCCTGCTTGTGGATTATAAACCATTGTGGTTACCTGTTTCCACAGCTGCACCATTTGAAGAGGAAGTAGGGCTCTGGCATGAGGGCAAATTCCTTGATTGTTCCTCAGGCTGGGGAAGCTACGTTGTTTTGACACTGACCATACAATAAAATTATATCAGAGCCCTCAGCTGGGGCAGTGCTGTGTTCTCACACCTTCCAGGACAGCTACCAGCTTCTTTTCTTCCATTTTGAAACCTCATCAGTGGGCTAAAGAGTGTCTCTTGGAGTGATAAAGCAAACTGCAGCAGTTTGAACAATCTCTTTATGGGTTTTGTGCTTCGGATTGAAAAGGGATGGGAGAAAATGGAGACAATTTTACTGCTGGTATTTCTGGGTGAGTGGGACCTGTGAATGCACTAAGAGGTGCTGTTGACCAATGTCATGGTGTCTAGGAGACAGAAGGCCAGGATTCATAGTTGGCTGCTTGGTTTGTGGCTTGGATGGCCTGTAGCATCAGTTTGCTGATGCTGTGCCCTGTGGAACAGCAGTCCATGCAGGTACACTCAACTTCGCAAGGGTTTTAGAAAACTGTCGAGCCAACAAAGCAGGGCTGAAGAGTTCTGCTGGAATGCCATCCTTGCTTGTCTCTGTTGCTTCTGATACCTCTCTTGCTTTTTGGAGCTGGTTCAGTTATTTCTGCCATGGTCTGTAGAGCACAGCAGTTGGACACTGTGATGCACAGACAAGTGATTTAAGCACACTTTAGCCTGTGGTTATGAGTCTGCTGCAGGAAAAAGCATCTTCCACTGGTAAATCCTTGTAGCCCATGACTAGGATTGCTGATCCAGCTTTTGATGTCAAGACACCCTCTTTTCTTTACACATCCTGGGTTAATTTGGGTAGCCATAGCTAGTAGGCTGGACCTGATGCATTCTTACACTGATGGAATAGTATTTGAATTTTGGATTTGACATCTTAAATGGCAGATTGATGGTGTTACGTACATGTTTTGTCAGTCATTCAAGGACTACACAGTAACAGACGTACAAGGTCATATTTTATAATGCTGAGGCATCCAGTTAAGAAGTTTCACGCCCATGAAAAGCTGCTGCCCTACTCTGATGATGTTCCAGTACCAGCTATTCTAGCATCTACTTATCTGTGCTGTAAAGCTTAAAGGCTGATTGCTTAAAGCCAACACCACTGCTGAAGGCAAGGAGAATGAATACCTGTTAAGGGAGCAATGCCAGTTGAAACCCTTGGAAGCTATTTTAATCTCAGTCCCAGCAATTGCAACTACATCCAAGGTGGGTCAGAATGAATTGAACTCTTTTTGTGATTTCAGAGTGTATGACAGGATCTGCTGCAGGGTGGCCAAGACCTACTGTGCATCTGAAGAGCTGCATCCAGTGGAGGATTTGTACCTGCACTGTGACTACCTGACTCACCATGAGATGTGGTGTTCACCAAACAGTCCCAGAAGTCTCTTTCTGACATTTTTTATGTGACACCTTCTGCCTTGACACTAGCAGTGTGCAAAGTTGTTTCCTTTTGAAACTTAATTATTTGAGTTCGATACCTGCAGGAGTCTGTGCTGTCAGAATGGATGGAGAGCAATAAGGCTGACATCTGGTGTAGTTTAGGAGTCTGTGGCTCTTGAGAATTTAGCTCATATTTTAAAGCCAGATATACAGGGTCCTTGTGATTCTTCTTGAATTCAGACTATTGAATACAAAAAACTGAACCTTTCCTGGTCCTGGGCTTTTGCTTTAAAACAATGACAGGCTTATACACCACTTTTCTATGGGACATTGTCATGGTTTGACACTGGCCAAACACCAGGCACCCACAAAAGTTGTTTGCTCACCCTCTCTTGCTCTCAGCTGGGCAGAGGAGAGGGGAAAAAAGTTAACGAAGAGCTTATGAGTTGAGATGAGGATTGGGAGAAAACAGTCTGGGGCAAAACAGGTTTAAATTTAAAGGCATAAAGTAAATTTATTATTAACAGAGTCACAGGAGTATAATGAGAAGTAAAATTAGCTTTTAAAGCACTTCCCCCCCTCCCCAGTCCTCCCTCCTTCCCACCGACAGTGCAGGGAGACAGGGCATGGGCGTTTGGGTCAGTTCATCATTTGAGATCTTCTTCTGTTTGTTCAGGGAGAGGAGTCTTTCCTCTGCTATGCCGTGGGGTCCCTCCCATGGGAGACAGTTCTCTGTGAACTTCTCCAGCGTGGCTCTAATTTCATGAGCAGCAGGCCAGACAAAACTGCTGCAACGTGAATCCTTCCCATGGGCAAATGCTCTTTCCTCAAACTGCTGTGGCGTGGGTCACTCCTCCATGGGGTGCAGTCCTCTAAGAGTAGGCTGCTCTATTTTGGAAGCAAGGGCCCTCTCTCTGCACCGGGTCTCCCACTGGATCTCAGCTTTCTCTGGCATCCATCCACTCTGAAATGAGTACTGCTCCCATGGGCTGCAAGTGATCTCTGCATCTCCCATGGAAGAGACTTTCTAATATCTATATGCAAGCAGTAAAGCAGGAGGTCTGAGGAAAAAATTTAAGGATAAGTCATCCTGTGATGCCTACGTATTGCATAACTTTGCATCAGAGTGTGATAGTTCAGTGTAGTTGTGAGGCAAGTGACCAAGTGGTGACCTATGGCTGGATTTGGTGTTCCAACCAGCATTAGAGGTAATGGGTATTTATGAGAAATTTGAGGAAAGAGGGAAATGTAACGCAGTTAAAGTCATGGCCCCAAGCATGCTGGAGTTCAGGAAATGTTTGGACAATACTCTCAGGCAAATGGTGGGATCCTTGGGGCTGTCCTGGGAGGAGCTGGAGTTGGATGAACTTGATGAGCCTTGTGGATCCTTTCCAACTCAGGACATTCTATGATCCATGACACTGTGTGTGGACTAATGGCAGTATTAGGTAATGGTCTCATTCTTCCATTATTGTAGGCTTAAATAAGCGTTTTAGTTGACTTCAATTGCTTTTTCTTTCTGGGCTATTTTATGAAACATAACAAAATACAATGAAAACATCTAACCTATGTATAAGTTAAGTATCAGACAACATGAGGGGGAGGTGGTAGTTTTAGAAGAATGCCTAATAATGCTTCTCCCAAGTCTGTATTCTGTCCAGTTAAACTCACCCTGTGTGGGGAAACACCATTGTAGGTGAGTAGTGTTAGATATGGGGACTCACAGGTCCATATTTCCCTGTTACATCCCACCCTTCAGTTCTAAAGAAGAGATGGGCATCCATTTCTCTGAGTGAAAGAGGGGCAGAGAGCAGACCAGAGACTCCTCAGGGCACTCAGTAGGGATGTTTAGCATCACTGGTTTCAGGTTAATCAAGCTTGTTTAAAATTCAGGAATGGGCAGAGAGACTGCGGCTTGAAGCTCTTATTGTTTAATGCTCTTCTGAGGCCTATGTAGTTAAATGGGCACGTAAAGGTAGTATGAGCAATAAATAGGTGGCTTGTAACAGTATAGCTGGCTCAGTAAGGAGAGGTTTGGGAGAGCTATGAAAACCACCAGGAATGAGCTAAAAATGTAGTCAGAAATGAGAGGGAGATGAGGAGAATTTTGTAGAGCGCTGGCTTTAAAAACTGTTTCAGATTACTGTGAAAGAACTCTTCAAATGTATTGGAGGCAGGTGGAAAGAAACTGGGACAGTGCCCACAAGGAGAGTAGAGAGATGGGTGAGGAAGTTAAAGATGACTCACAAGGTACTCCTCTCCTCTTTTTGGAGGTGAAGGGGATGTGAAATGAGGCCCGTTCCCATAGAGATGAGGGTAACTTAGTGAACTGGTACTGTGCGGGGGAGAAGGGGTGCTCATTTCCATGGGTCCTCAGTGACTTGTGCTAGGTGCCTCATCTGGCTTGGTTCACTCTTCTCCTTTGAGTTTTGTGATGGACAAGTATTTGTGGATTGTTGTGAACAACCTTAAGAAGAATTCAAGTTGTAGAAACTGTGCCTTTTCTACCATGGTACCTGTGTTGCCTTTCTTTGGGCTTGTCTTGGATGATAAAGGAATTAATCCAGTGCTTCTCCCCAGAAAATATCCTAAGTGTGAAGCTTCTTTGGTGTATCCCAAGACACTCGCCTTGACTCATTCTTTTTTCTTGCTGTCTTCTTCTCTCAATGTTAGCCAGAAACAAATGTGCCAGAGTAAAATCAGATAAATATAGATATATATACACAGGGTTGGCAAAGAAAGTCTTGACTGTTAGCCATGTCCAGATAGATTTCCAGCCTGTGATGGCATACTACTCACAAGAGGAGTAAGAATATGTTTGGTTTTTTTATCAAAGAGAAAATGACTCCTTTATTGCTGGCTTTTTGGTCTTGGGAGAGTGAATGTAGCTCAGTTCTGGCACCAGCTTTTTATTGTAGAAGGAATCTCAGAGCTTTTGGATTCTTCTCTGCTTGTGATACGTCTGCTGTTCTGTAGCCAGCCAGATGTGAGCCAAGAAACGTGGCAGAGACTGGTGTGCTGTGTGGAATCATGGTCTGCCTTAGAAAGGAGATGTTTTGTCATTTGCTTGCTGGAGGGAAATGAACTGACCTGCTCTGAACCCGAGTGCCAGCTGTGTCTCTGCCTGGCTGAGAGAGTGTGTCACTATCCACCCTGGCTTCAGTACTTGGCAGTACTGAAGTCCTCCAGCAGTTCAGCGTTCAGGTTCACATTGCCAAGATAAACTGGGGGTGATTTCTTTGGAGGCAAAGAACTGGACTTACTTGACTGGGAGGGAAGAAGGGGGAAAATTTGCCCCTTCACTTTCCAGTAAAGGAGTTTATAGAAAACACACTTTGAAAAGCAAATTGAACTGTAGATCTTTTGAGATTTTGCAGATTTTTATCATCCACTTTTTTGGTGGGAAGGGCTGCTACAGCAGGCAACTAACTGGAACTAATTTAATCTCATGTCTTACTTTCTTACTGGGTTTAGGTATGTTTTTCTCTTAACTTCTAAAGGTCTTTCTTTACTTGATGTGTGAAGTGCTTAGTGAAGTGGGACCTGAACTAGTTGACTCTTCAAGCTGCTTTGACAAAACAAATAAAATCTATCAACACGACATCGACAGCATGACCCTTTCTGATAGCCATCTTCGTCCTCAAAGCTCTTAAAGAGAACTGCAGCTCCTCTAGAGCACAGGACCCTCTGCTAAAGGTGAAGCTACTGATGTGTAGGAAGAAGAAATCAGTTTGCACATGGCATATCTTCCATTGGGGGTGTGTGGCAGAAACAATTTAGTTGAGATTACAACAGAGATTTATCGGAGACTATGTGGGGATGCTTTTGAGAAGGGTGAAGACAAAAGGACCTCATGGAAGCTTTATTTCTTCTTGTCCGTTTCTTGCTTGTTCTTTTTTTGAAAGTAAGTATCTTTCCCAACTGATCCCTGATTGAGCCAACAGGCCTTCTCTATAGTCTGTAAATCACTTTTCACCTTAAAAACAAAACTGAAAAAACAAGGTAGGCTGACAGCTTAGGGATATGGTAACACCTCCACTGGAAATGTAAGCAAGAATAATTGCTTTGAGAATGCTCAATGAACCAACCACTTAATTAAGAATAATAAATCAAGGAAGGGAGGGAAACATTTGAACATCTATCCCCTGCTATAGCTGAACTTGCAGGCAGGTTATGGTTGCTCAGGGACAGTTTTCTGCATTACTTGAAAACTGTGTAGGGGCTCTAATAGTATAATAAGGGCTTCTGTTCAACAGAAATGATTTTTGTGCTGTCTGGTATGGAAGGAAAGTGGGCTGTGGTGGGAGGAAGGCCATCCTTGTCAAGTACTATAGTGAGAGTGAGGCTCTGAAGCTCACAGTGGTTGCTCTGGGGTTTGGCCTTCAGCACTTGGGTAAATATTAAATTTGCTGGTCATTCCACCATTGTGGACTTTGTTTCCTGAAGGAAACACACAATCCAGGCAACTGCCCCAATGTGTGTCCAGTCACCACCACATGCTTGAAATGGAGTTGCCATTTGTGTGGACTCCGATCTGTGGCATGCTGGGGGAAGGGATCCAGCCTTTAACACCAAGGCTGGGAGAAAATGTATCCAGCAGTCAGTGTTCCATGTGGGCAGAGTAGGTTGGGCTTTCAGCTGGCTTCTGGAAGGGCAGAGGTCCTGTCCAAAGCCCAGTCTGAGGCACCCCCACCATCTCTGTGCTGTGCTGTGCAGTGCTTTGAGTGTCTGGCATTTCTCTGCAGTAAGAGGCACAGGGAGATTAGGGGGCCCATCAACCTGTCATTTTAATTTGGTCTAAACCTCAGGGATTTAGATACCAAAATTCTGGGGAGGGAGGAGATTTTGGTGTTGCTGACTAAACTGTCCAATGGTGTGGGAAGGTTCGAAAACTTACGGCTGAATCTTTGGAGAATGACTGGATGTTTGACATTAATGAGGAAAAAATGGCAAGGCTAAAGGCATCCCAGATGCACAGAATTCAATTACTTGGCAGCGCAGTGTGATTTTTCGTGTATTTTGCAGTACATTAGTAATTGATCTGTGTGGTATTTGTAACTGCAGAGGGGCTCTAAATGAATGTTTGTCATGATGGTTACAAAATGTTCAATACTGAGAATGAAATTTCTCCTTGCTGTGATTGTTCACCTGATTCACGGCTAATGGAAAGTAGCTCTCCATCTCCTTTCTGCAGCAAATTGATCTTGATTTTTCTTTTAAAAATTCCAGTAAGAGGGATAGTTCTGTGTAAGAAACCAATATGAAGCTAAATCACAGTGAGAGCTGCTTCCTGTGGACACGCTTGGCACATTTCCTGTGACACAGACCACAAAAATAAAAGGAATTTTGCACTGGTGGTCACTCTGTGTGTGCCCAGGAGATGGCTGTGCTTGCCTTCCAGAAGTGGAGGTATGTCAGGGTCCTGAAAGTTCATTGTCCAAATTCTTTTAAGCCCAGGAATTAATTGGCAAATCTATTTACAGCTTTGGTTACTCTTTTTCTTCCTTTACATGTCAACAGTGATGCTGCCATCTGAGGGAATCTCCCAACTCATTCTGTCATTTCTGCTGTGCATGTAGTCATTATTTATTTATTTATTTATTAGAAGGTGGAGTTATCTGGTGGTTTCCCATCCAGTGCCTGAACAGGGTAAGAAAGGTTTAGTTTCCAAGTGGGGCCAAAGAGGGTGGAACATTTAGTCTGATATATGCAAAGACCTAGTTGTGACAATTAATCTCTTAAGGACTTCTGTAAAACTCACTCTGTCCCATTTGCCTTGGCTGTAAAATAGTGATGAAACCTGTAAGTGATCCCGCAGTTCGTGTGGGGCTCAGTTCTGCTAAACACTCTCTGGAAGAGGTGTGGTTTCCTCTAGGCTGCTTGTTTCATAGCTGCTTCTTCTGGGACAATTTATTCCTATCCCTGAGGTAACGGAGACCGTGAGCGTCCAGCTCATCCATGAATTCCTCTGGTCTAGTGTCCGACAGCAGAATAGACTGGTATTTTGAATTTTGCTGTCTGACACCAGTCCAACTAAACACACACTTATTTTTAGCAATGTTGCTGTATAGTTGCACTAGAAGTTAAGCACCTATCAAAGGTCAGAGCTGGATGAGAGCCAGCAGAGTCAGCAGCAGGCCTTGAGCAAACATTGAGGAGGTAAGCGATCCCTTCCCTACAGGGTTATGATGTTGGTAAATTGCAAGATGTCATACGTGGAAAAAATGAATTAAGGGATAGGGAAGGTTGATCCCACAATAATAGCAGCACATCCTCTGCTTGCAGTGAGGTTTACCAGCTCATAGGATAACACTGTTTCCTAAGTGTTAGAAAGAAAAAAAGCATCAGGCTAGTACAAGAGATGGTATCTTGGCAGCTGGGAGTGGGAGAAGGGCAGGAATACTTACAGTGTTAGGTGTAAAAGGCAGGTATCCTAGGTGTTACCTGTATAAACATCAAGCTTTTCCTCCCGTGTTTGAGTCTCTTCATGTGCCTTTCTCTAGGTGCAGACAGCGAACTTGGTGCTGGAAGATGGGATGAAGATGAAGGGCTATTCTTTTGGCTATCCATCCTCCACAGCAGGGGAAGTCGTATTCAACACGGGACTCTCTGGGTAAGGCCAGAGCAAATGACAAAGAAGCATCAATACTTCTCTAGAAGCTTGTTGAAGTCTGAAAGCTGCTTTTTCCAAGCTCATAGGGTCCTGGTCCAAACCGGTGGTTTTCTGTTTAAGGCTGCATTGCAGTCCAGAGATACAGAGAGAGAGAGAATTAATGAAGATATCTCAGGCAGACCTCTCATGCCAAAGCATTTGTGGTGATAAGCACCTTAAAAGACTGATCTAATGATGATAATGAGATACATAGGGTTCTGATCACTTCCTACTGAATTGCTGAGTCAGAGCAGAGAAGCTGTCTGTTCTCCCTCCAGTGCCCAGATCAACTATAGAGATTTGAAGCATCTGCAGCCTTCTTGGTAATGGAACTTGGCTTCTGAGTGCGAAGTTCTTACACCCCAGGTTGACCACCTTTATGACTCATCCCTTATGTCATTTGTTGGCTCATACGACAGGTAACGATGCTTTTACACTCTGTGCCCTTTTCAGCTAAAGGACAGGATCAGATTCATGCCTAACCTAGCATGAGTGTCTGTCCTCTTGAGTGGTTGAAGCCTGTGGCTGACATAGGTTGGCAGCCAAACGCTGCCAGTGCTTTTGTTGGACTGCTTGAGCAGAGGGAATCTGACCAGAGGAATGGGGCTTTTGGTAAGGACAGGGACATGTCCTCCCCTCCTTGGGGAGATAAGACCTCTCTGAAGTTGTTGATTCTTGAGCTTCTTCTGCAGTCATTCATAGCTGTCTTTGCACATCTGCATTGTGTTCCCCAAATTCTGCTCTCCTTTGGAGATCTCAGTGCTCACAGGATGAGTTTTTAAATGGTATCATTGGTGAGAATGTTAAATTGCTGCAGAGGGGAATCAGTTTGCAGAGTTTTGCATTAGGAGACAATTATTTAAGCATTTCGACAGCACTAATTACTGGCTGTGTTAATATACCTGCCAACAAGCCACTGTTTAATATAGATCAGAATGATGGAGGGCACCTGAGTTCTCTTCTCATTGATAGATTATGGGCCATAAATCTTGGCACATCACAAAAGTCAAGGAGGACCTGAAGGATTAATTTCCTCTCCACATGTTACTGTGGCAGTAGAAGTTGTGTTTGTTCATTTTCTAATAATTTGGAGAGGATGCTGTGACAGTGATCTCTTCTGTGCTGGGGAGCATATGGGCATGGAGAAAACATTCAAAATGTAAGGTGGTATCTTCAGAGCCCCCTGTACAAAACATGACAGATTGATTCAGAGAAATGGAAGACAAGATTTTGCAGCACTGTTGCAGAACATAAAAGTGGCAGATTTCCTACCAGTCCAGGGGTTGCTGTCCATTGAAAAGAACCCTGTAGCTGTACCTTCTGCTCCTGATCACAGGGATCAAGATCTGCGTATCCAGAGGAACCCAGCTGTCCCTTCTCCCTGACACAGGAAGAGGCTGTGCCTGGGTGAAGAAGGTGCCCAGGCTGCTGGGGCATGCAGCAGTTTGTCATGAAGGGAGCAAGAGGTTAATGCAGGGGTGCTGATAAGCCTCAGACCTGCTTTCTGTGAAGTGGGTGTTTCTTGGTGCTGAGTGGGGTGAGCATGGGCTCTGTCCTGGGGTGATTAATAGGCTGCTCTGCACCGTGTCTCCTCATCTGGACTCCCACCTTCTGATTCATGTTACAGAAATGGGAGGCAAAGCACTTTATGTGCATACAGCTCTCAGGCTTGAAGTAGCTTAAGCTTGCTGAAATGTTGTCATATTATTCTGGAATAGAAGGCTGAGAGCACTCTTTTGGGGGTGAAATGTTGAATTTTTGATAGAAAAGCACGAGGATGAACTTTTCAGAAACATTTGCTGAAAAAAATAAACCTACTGTTGCAGCTATATGTTTGGTATAGGAACAAGAAGAGGAGATTTCCAAATAAGAAAGAAGAGTTAAAACCCATAAAATGTCCCATGTTTGAAATGGCGCCATAAAAGTGTTTACCTCCAATAAATGTGTGTGTTTCCCATGGTATTCTAGTGAGAGAAAGGGTTCATGGGAGTTTACTGAAGTCAGGCAGACCTTTGGGCAGGCACAGCAAGGATTAGACCTTGCAGCACGTTGGGAGCTGGTGTTTCCATCTGCTCCACACGACATTGTTCCTGCTTAAAGGGCATTGTGGCATTGTCCGTGCCGAGCTCTGCCTGCACACCCCACCCAGACCCCATGGCTCTCTGTCCTTGTTTGCTGATTACAAATGACATGCAAAGGTTAATTACATTAGCTTTGTCAGTAACAAGGAGTCTTTTGCAGGCATAACCAATTAGCTCAGAAGGAGAGAACAATGCCAAGCACGCACATGCCATGTGCCTGGTACCTACTGCAATTTTGGGATCACCCTGCACTTTGTGTGGTTGGTTACCTGCAGCAGCAAATATAGAACATCAGGAGAGGCTTACCTGAAAATATTTCCTGACCATTGTCCTGTCATTTCTCAGAGCTGGCTGGTGTGCTGCGTTGTCTCTATCTGCCGGCAGCCAGTCCTGCTTTTGTGAAGAGTTTCCCAATGTTTGACAATTAATCTTCTGGCTGAAAGTCTGGTGTTCCATAAAAATGTCTCTTGTGACTTGCTGATATCTGGTAGATGGCTGGAGTTGCCAATTAAGTATTGTTTAAACAATAATGACAATAATAAATTATATTTTGTATAGGCCAGATTAATCCTGAAGTGTCTTTATGCATTTGGCTCGATATTTGTGTGAGTAACTTCATCTGTTGCTAAATTGCAGCTGGTTTTTGGGTAGAAATAAAGCAAATATTTAATGGATATTTGCAACAGGGAGGAAGTGAAGGACTGTCTGTTAGTTTGAAGCTGAAGAATAGGAGCATATAGACCATATTTATCCTGTCCCCCTATATGTGGTTGAAAGTAAGACTGGATCTACTAGGTCCAGAGATGATACTTCATGGAATCCTAGGTTTTGTCCTCCACTGCAGAAGAATGGTGCAACATGGTTTTAGATCTGTCCTTGCTGAGAAGGGCATTCAGGCAGGTGCTTAACAATCTGCCAGGCTTCTGCCTGGGCTAATGACAGGACACGCTCTGGGGCCTTGTGACCAGGGCTGGAATTCTGAATCCCAAAGCATCGTCTTCAACTTGCCTTCTTCAGGGGTACATAAACCAGCTTCCAAGCACTTAGGAGTCTTGTCAAGTGAAGTGAATGGTGTTCTGTGTGTGGGAGCATGGAGATTGCCTGGAAGAGAGGTCAGGCCTCAGCTGGGAGAAATTACAGAAGTGGGACCGTGGCAGGGTTTGTTGACAGAGCAGGTAGGAGAGAAGGACCCAGAGTAGTGATGAGGAATCCCAAGGACTTCTCTGTCCTCCCCCACAAAAAGAGCAGTTACAGCCCTGAGCGTCCCAAGACGTGCAAGCTCCAGCATGAGGAAGGGACAAAGTCTGGGCAAACAGTTCTGCTGTCTGCTGGCTTTTCTCTTGGAGCCTTCTGATGCCACTGAGAAGGGAAAACTCTTTCAGCATGTGAAGGGCAGGGCTCAGCAAGGGCAAAACACTGGCCAGGGGTGTGCCCAGGGAGAGGCCAGGCCAGGCCAAGCTGTTATCAGAGGGTCCAGTGATACACTGTGCATGGCTGAGATCTCCCTACCCTCTCTGTACTTGTTTCTCATGTTAAATCAAAGGACTCTGAGTTTGTTGATAGCTTCTGTGCTTGTCTTAAATGAAACATGAGAAGCCAAAGTCTTTCCTTGTTCTCCATGTCAAATGTTCAACCACAGATGGCAAAGTCAGGGCATATTCACAGATGTGTTTGCTTTTGTTCTCAGAATATCTTCACACGAATACCATTTCTGTCTTTTTGTCATATGGGAATTCAGATGTGTCTTGTTTTTACTGGGTCTTCTGTTTTCTTTTTGACTCCAGACCAATGTACTTTTCTTCTACTGTTTCTACATCCAGATACACTGAAGCCTTGACAGATCCCAGCTACAAAGGACAGATTCTTACCCTGGCTAACCCCATAGTTGGGAATGGTGGAGTGCCTGACACGGCTGCTTTGGATGAAATGGGCCTCAGAAAATTTCTGGAGTCTGATGGGATCAAGGTAATAGTGGGAGAAGCAGTGCTGGTCAAAGGTTGTGCCCAGCAGCCTGAGTGTGTAAGAGTTTACTGGCTCCCTCATAGAAGGAATCAGTGATGCTCAGCCTTTCTTTTTCTTCTTCTGGATATTGTCCTTTGGAGGCATGGTAGCAAAAAATACTCCATCTTGATTTCTGTTCTAAGCCTGTGCCTTCTGGAAGGATCTCTTCTGAGGTGAAGTGACTGTTTTATACACTAACTCCATTGAAAAATGGAGCTGACTTTGGAAATGAAATGTTACTTAAAAGTGAAAAGTTTTCTTATACAAAAAAAATCAAAATAAAACACTTTTTATTGTCTTAAATTGACATTTTCTTTCTTTTGGCAAGAAGTGTTTTATCAGCTCCGTGCAATTTGCAGCTTTGGTTACCAAGCCACATTCTTCTATGGATTTCCTGGTCAAAATGCCCAGGTACAGTCATGAGATAGCCTGAAGTCTGTCCATGATATGGTTTATGGTGAATGAATAGTGAAAATTGAAGGTACTGGATAAGTACAAAGTGATCCTACAGTGCAAAATGGTGTTTCTTCTCTCTGCAGGTTTCAGGTTTGCTGGTGCAAGATTACAGCAATGAGTACAGCCACTGGCAGGCTACTAGGAGCCTGGGAGAGTGGTTGCAAGAAGAACAGGTGAGTAACTACTCAATGAGAACTGACCTGGATGGAAAGATAGCTCTTTATTTTGTGCTTTTTAGAGCAGAAACTAGATTTGAACAACTCAGCTATTTATGAGTGGGAATAAGGAGAAGTGAAGAACTGCAGTGAGGCAGCCTTGGAAAGACTGCTGCTGAGAGCCTGAGCTCCTAACACAAGGCCAGGCTGGATGGGGCTGTGAGCAACCTGGTGTAGTGGAAGATGTCCATGGCATGGGGCTGGAACGAGATGAGCTTTAAGGTGTCTGCCAAACCAAACCATTCTATGATTCTGTGACATGTTCTTCTCATGAAAGTGATCTGGTTGCTGTCTTCTTTCCTTTTTAGCTGCTTGTTCTCTAACTTATCCTTGGGTTTTCTTCAGGTGCCTGCACTGTATGGGATTGATACCAGAATGTTGTCCAAATTAATTCGTGACAAGGTATGATCTGCTTCCCTTGATCCAGCTGTATTTACCTTGCTGATGCTGCGCCCTTTCCAGGTTCAGCAAACCTGGAGTAGCAATGGTACTGCTGGGCTGCCTTGGCTTCAGTTGCTGCTCAGATCCATATGCTCTTCCAAAGGCTTCTGTATTGCTGGGCAATGCTCTGATCCCAAGGAGCCCCTTCTCCCTGGCTCTGCTCTGGGTTTTCTGTCCTACATAAGTGAGCCAGCACAAGGTGATCTAAATGAAAGGCCTCAGGTAGGGTCAGACACAGCAGGTGGTAGTATCAAGCACATCTTAACTCAGAAACAGTCAAAGAGAGCAACAACTCTGTGAGGTGTTGTGGATATTAGTTCACAGACAGTGGCACCTTTGGTCAGTGGAAATTATCCTGCTCCTCTGAGACAAAGGAATGCCTACAGTCATCTAAGATGGATTTCTAACCTGGTTTTCTTTGGCTGAAGCCTGCTATTATTTTCAATAGTCATTACTTTTCTCTGTTTTCCAAGAGCTGACAATTGAAGGTCATGGGTAGGATTATGTAATGGAATGAGGGTTAGTGTGAAGGTACACTTCACACTGGCTGAAACAGTGATCAAAGCCAGTCTGAAGGTCAATTTGCCTTGGAGGCTCTTCTTTTCTAATGGATTATTTGAAGCTGCTCTTTTCTTCAGGTGATCAATTTATAGTCTGCAGCCCAACCCCGTGCCCCCTTTCGTTCCACAGAACAAAACAGGGATGGCCCAGCTTGAATAGAGGAATAGAGAATTCATTGTAGAAATGAATTCTTGTAGGAAGATTTGGCATTGTCCTGCTCTTACAGATAGCATACTAGTACAGTTTAATACAATAGAAAATGGCAATATGTTTCCTGCTTTCTTAAGACATAATAGATCACCATTCCTTTTATCCAAAGTTAATACTTTCAGTGTTTGTCCTGTAACTTAGCAGGGTATGGTAGTGAATCCCATTATACCATGACTTTGAGTGGTATTGGTGTATGGTTTTTAAAAGAGTGCATGTCACCTCTTCACCCAGTTTTCTCAGGTTGAAAAAAACTACTTAGTATTTCACTCCCTGTCTCTGTAAAAATTGGGAAGTGAGAGCAGGGCTTCCTTATGATAAATACAGAAATAAGCAATAAGTTGTTAAACTAGACTAAAAGTAAATGCAGGGCACCATTTGGCTGAGAGTAAGGGCTTTGAGAGCTTTATCATCAGCATTTATGGAACTCACTGCATGGTGGCACTCAGCACCATGGGTCTCAAGCAACATTCAGCACCCTCATTTCCAAGAACAGGACTTGTTGAAGATGATGATGATGATCTGCTTCAGGTGAAGCAGCTTGGAGCAGCTTTCAGTGTAAGTTGCTACTCAAGAAGACATAGGATGTCAGCCTCTGTTAGGAGCAAAACTCTGTCCTTAAAACTTGCCCTTATTAGTGTGCATGGCAGTGAAAGATATTGGCTGTTGCTTGCCCTAGAGGTGTGGCAAGGATACTCTGGGTGAGGCAAGCCAGGGAAGTATCTCAAAGAAGAATCACTAAACCCAAGGAGAAATCCCAGTGTAATATCCACAGAGCAAGCTGAGTTTAACGTTTGATCATGGTAGTAGGAGGTGATGAATTTACCACAAAACATTGGCTTCCTCTGTTTTACTTTCCCCTTCCATCTTTGAAAAATTCTGTAATGCACACCCTGTACCCATGCTGAGAAGAGGGTAACCCTAGATTAATCTCACTTACTCCAGGAGTGGGGTAAAGCCAAAGCAGGGATTTTTTTTCCACTGAGAACTTCAATGAGAAGAAGGATATGCTGCTGGCAGAACAGGAGTATCCCAGCTTCTGCCAGGTGGTAGCACCAATATAGAGTGGGGCTTGCTAGAGGTGATTTTTATTTTTAACAGCTTATTCAGAAAACAGGTGGGCTGACCTGCCTCCTACATAGCTTAGCCTTACACCAGTTCTGCTGCCTTGTAGCCATCGACAGGAGGCAGCTGAAAGCCTCACAGTGGGTTTCCAAAACCAAAAAAGCTTCAAACCGCTTCGTGGATTACTCCCAGATCTACATGACATTTATGTGGGGGTCTGTATTCTCATCTTCTTGGAAGATAACTCAATTTCATGTCGCAACACAGCTTGCCAGACTGCCTATTAACAAATATTGCTGTTGATAATGTCTCTCCCCTGAATGAAAAGGTTTAAAGAGATTTTTGATACTGAGGAAGGCTCATCAACTTCTGAAAATGCTAAAAATGGTTATAAACGCCCAAAAGCCATCTTGAAACAGCTGTTCTAGTTGCTGGGCCTGTCAACACCTCGTCCCAGTGTTCACAGCTTCTCCTTTGCTCATGCTTTGTTTTTTCTGGTGTATTTCCACAGGGCACGGTGCTTGGGAAGATTGAATTTGAAGGTCAACCTGTGGAGTTTGCAGACCCAAATAAGCAAAACTTAATTGCAGAAGTTTCAACAAAGGTAAGAAGTTCTTCTGTAGTATTAGAGTTGTACACTCCAGGTAGTAACTGCTCCCCATTTGCTCTGGGGATCAACCAAATTGTTTTTCTAAACAAACAATTTGGGGAATTTGTCTATACCATGCACCTTTCTAGACCTTTGATGGACTGTTTTCTCAATATCCATGTGGCTCCTTAGGTGCAGTGTTGGAGGTAAAAAATGGTCTGTGTTTAGCTGAATGTGGTCTGAACCGTACTCTGATCAGAGGATTGTGAGTTACAAAGGCAAAGAAGTATTGGGGATACAGTTAGACCTGGTATATGGTGGATATTTTCAAACATAAAAAGAATTAATAAGAAGAATGGTTGCTTTACTTAAAAATTTTTAGCAAACAACACAGTACCATTTGGTAGTCTGTGTACAGGTATAATTTTGTTGGGGTGATTCCAGAAGAGATTTCTAGATATCAAAACCAGACCAAATTAGGAATTTCCTGCATCTAATATTACTGGAATTAGCTGCTTTGCCCATAGATCTGAACAGATCAGGAGTGAAGTTTTTGCTGTGTTAGCTGAGCATGTAAACTGTGTTCAACTACAGCTGAGAAGAGCGTTCAGAATCATGAGGATGTAGGAAACCATGCCCATACTAAAAATAGTAACTATTCTTGTGCCAATGCAAGGGGTAGTTTCTTAAATTATGGCCCCTTTGGGGATTTAAATGGGGGATAAAGAGTGCCCTGGATGCTTGATCCCTTTGACTGAAGTGAGAACTGAATGTATGAGTCCCTTTTGCAAATTCCATGCTTGCTACAGTGTTTGCAGTTCCTTCAAGATCAGTGAGTCTCTCTCTGGAAGAGCTCTGCAAATAGTTGCTTATGTACTGTTCTGCACACAAGCTAGTGTGTTCATGGCATGGGTGAAAAGCAGTCCTGAACAGACTGGTCAGCAAGCAAGTGGGGGTTTGGAACACTCTCCATCCAGGCATGGATTTACAGTAGTAATTGGCTTCCTGGGATGCCATTGCAATACAAAGGCAGCCTTGCAAATCTCACCTTGGGAGATCTCCCCAGCTCATGCCAACACCTGCAGTGTGTTTTCAGTCAGGGCCTTGTTGCTACACAGAAGGATGGCAATTGCTTGCTGAGGTTGTGATCTAGGATTGTGAGGTGCAGGTGGAGCCATTTCGAGTATCTCAGAAACAGATAAGATTGCTGATGCTAAACTCTGCAATTGCTAAGACAGAATTACTGTAAAGATGCTGAAAATAGCTTCTTAAAGGGAGATACAGTAAGATTGACAGCACTTTGGTGGCCTCGTTATGTTTGTAACTTCATTTTATAGGCTGAAAAAACAACATCACATATAAAGCTGTAAATGAGGTAAGCTGTTTAATGTTGGTAATTACTGGACATGATAATCAGCATACAGTATGATCAGGAATCTGCTTATCTATTGTACACTAGGAGTGATTGATTTTCTTATTATATCCTACCCACCCCCTGCCACCTTGATTAAATGCTAGTGATACAAACTGTGCTTGCTAACATTGCCTATCCAGGGCAGGGAGTGTGGAAAACTGCCAGTATTCTGGAAGTGCTCTTGTTGGAGATTTTTTTTTGTGTGTGTGATTGTCAGTGTTGCAGAGCAGATGAGAGATATTTAACCAGCCTGCATCTCTCCACACATGCAGGCCCACATACTGTTTTTGTTCTCAGCACTAGTAGCAGCAGGAGCTTTTACTCTGCCTGATCACTGGTTTGCAACCTTCCCACATAATCCTTTCAGACTGGGACAGTTTTTTATGGGCTGTGCCATGAACAGGTGAGGGAAATCCTCTGGCTTTACAAGGAATGTTTTTTAACAGTTCTCTGATCTAGCTCCCGGTCTGGTTTCTGTCTAGACACACTCTTGGCCAGAGGCAGGGGACAGGTCAGGTCTCTGCAGGACAGAGTGTGACAAGTGGGTTGTGGAGACAGCAACATCTAAAATCAGTCTTGCAACTGAAGAAAATGTTGTAACAAATCATAGCTGATTAATTTGACTGGGAAGAGTTTTGAAAGTAAGGTTAGTTAAAGTACCTTGAAGTAGTGTTGCCCCACAGCTCCCTCTGGTCATGAGAACAGCCAAGGAGAACCTTTGAAAGAGGTCTTTGCTTCATAATATTTTATCATATTTTTAAGTATGGATGTTGTAAGAAATTGAGGGGTCTTCAAAAGCCCCTTTTGAAAAGAACGGTGAGTTTTTCTTAGGGGTTTCTGACCCAGGACACTAAGCTAGTTTCTGTGAGAACTGACACCTTAATGTTCTTGAGATTTTTGAAACCCACCACCCAGAAGCCTGAAGGACAGCAGGTAGAAGACACATAAAATTCCTGTGCAGTGATACAGTTCCACTATGGACTGTTGGAAGCTGAATCCACTTGTGTATCAGTAACTGTGAAGATACCATTGTCCGTTGTCAGGCACAGCTTCTTATCAGAAGCCTGAAATGTTTTAGCAAGACCCAGGTTCAGTATCATTTCACTCATTCTGAGAAAGGACTGTAGGATACTTTGCCATCTGATTATGTAATGTGAACTACAAGATATGTTCCCATACAAAAATCTCCTTTCTGTATTACACACTAGGAGTCACAGCAGCAGTGGTAACACTACTGGTTCAGGCTGAGTCACATCCTCAGAGATGGAGTAGGGACCTTTGGTGATTCATGTGTGGCAGCTTGAAGCCTTGTAGTGGACAAAGGTGCTCCCTGCACTCCATCTCTTGCACTTTTGCTCCTGACATGGCAGGAAGTCTCTCCTGATGATGATCAGAGCTGTCCTCACACAGGATACACTCTTGCATTCTAGAAACCTCTGCATTTCAGTCTCTGCAAAGATAAAAGTTCAAACAAGAACTGTGTTAGGGTATCATGCAGAGAGGAGTTGCAATATTCTGCTAACAAACTTGATCTTGAATCATCTGCGGAGGGGATGTCTTTTCTTCTGGCTGGTCGTATTTCTCCTTTTAAAAGATTCTGTTTGTCACCCCACACCAGCCATATTGGACATGGATTTTAGCATCTTATCATAAGGAGGCTCAGATGTGAAATATGGACACCATGGAAGGTGATTAAAAGGGAGTTACTTAGTCTAAAAAGGGAAAAAAAATAAGAGAAAAAGCAAAAATATAAACAAACCAAAACAACCAAAACAACAAAAACCAAACCAAAAAACAAACAAACAAAAAAACCCAACCCACCAAAAAAACAAAAACCAAAACCCCAAAAAACCCCACCCAAAAACACCTTGTTTTTTACCATGATGCCCAAGAGAAAAGCCACTTTGGGCAAAGTACATTTGTCAGTATCAGATTTCAGAAGCTGAGTGTGACTGAAGGTACGCACAGAGTTTGTTTTTAGGAGGAAGAAGGCAGCCTTATGTGCTTATTGATGAATAACATCAATAACTGCTACCTGCAGTCATGTAGCAAGTAAAATAATTCAGCAAGCTTCAGAAAGAAGCTGTCCATAAATAACCTTACATCAGTGCTAGAGCTGTCTGACAGTGAGTCTGCAATGGCACAGTATCAAGGCCATATAACATACAGTGGTTTGCCTTCACTCTCTTCCATTCTGGCTGTGACCAGTAGATAATTGGGTGTACAAAGTATGTTGGTCCAGATTTGGGACTAGTGGCAATTTACTCTGTGGAACGGGTTAAGGAACAGCAGCTGGAAGAGGAGAAGTTGTGAGATAAAACTGCCAGGTCCCTATGAGCATAGGCCATGCTCAGTGACAGGCCTGGCCTGGTCTGTACTGCCGTGGTGTCACTCACAGGCTATCCCCAGCTGTGCTGTGCTGTGCTCTTACTGGGACTGGAGGGTGGGGGTGATGTTTCATGTGATGGATCTGTAGCTGGTGTGAAGCAGCCTTGCTTCACTGGCATCAGTAGGATGACTGCACTTCAGCTGCAAATCTCTCGCTGTGTATCTGGCCCGTTTCTCTTGGGCTGTAATAATCTGTGAGAACTGGCTTTTTGCTTCACTGCTAATGAGGTGACACACAGGAAAAAAGCTTGTCATTAGCTATGGAAACGAGTGATTGCTTAGGAATTGCATTACTGCTGTAATCAACAGTGTATAAAAGAGCATTATAACTTCTACTTTAACAGAAAGATGAAGGAAGCACTAATGTCTGTAGTATTCCTGGAGATTTCCCCATAAATTGATTGTTAAGTACCAGTTGCTGCACATTGGTGAAAAGTTATTCTGCTGCCCATCTTCTCTGTGTTTTGGGGACAGGGCATGATCTGTCATTCACAACATGGTCTGTCTTTTTATAGGAAGTCAAGATTTATGGCAGAGGGAATCCAATCAAAGTTGTAGCTGTTGACTGTGGGTTGAAGCACAACATTATCCGTCTGCTAGTAAAGGTAGGTCAGTGCTTGATGTCCTTTGTCACTTGTTTTGCTTTGGCAAGAGCCTTACCTGCACTCACGAGCCTTCCTTCCACCTGGACACATCCATTCTAAAGTTAGTTGCCCTCCTGAAGTGAGGCACAATTTTTAGGATGATTTTTATGCACTGGGAGGTGTTTTCTGCACTTGGTACAGTGTATTGACGGGATAAGGAAGAGGACCTATGCAGCAGCCTCTCAGCTGTGGGAAGAACCCCAGAAGATGAGTTTTCAAAAAATGAGGCACTTCTCTAAAGAACAGTGAAGGAGGGTTAACCCAACATTGTCAAAAATAAATAAACGGGGGGAAAAATGCGACGAAGGTGGTGAATGGTTGGAAGAGGCCCAAAGTACTTGCAGAATGTTCATCGTTGAAGAAATGAAAAGCACAGCTTCCCCAGGCCCTCAGCAACCTGCCTTAAAGTGGAAATCACCCCTGCTTTATGCAGGATTTGGACCTGATGACCTCCTGAGGCTCATGTATCCCAAGTTATTCTTTGATTCTAGAATTCTGTGAAAATCTTTTCCTGTTTTTAGCACAGTGATGTAGCAGTTCTTGCTTCTTAAGCCACACAGGAGGACAGAAGGCAATGTCCTTATATTCTCTAGATGCATAGGATTTCCCTGATTCAGTTTTTAAATTAAGGTGAATGTTTGTCTCAGTTTTAATGTGTAGGACTACTTCTGGCATGTCATAGAACAAGGCTGTGAAGCCCTCATATAGCAGTTAGGATGAATGCACTGTGTAAAAGTGAACATATGTTGCATGTGTGCATACACACTTATTTTGCTTTCCATTAGTAAGTTTTGATCTCATCAGGGAATTTCTGAGTAACTTGACAAACACTGAGATGGCTCAAAAAGGCCAAGTCTGCCAGTTTTGTAAAAGTATCAGATGGTAGAGAGAAGCTGCATCATGGGCAAAGGAGATAACTGATGGCTGAAATACGAACTCATACTCTGGGACATGAGAGCATAGGAAGAACCTCCTTACAAAAATTCATTTGTTTCTCTCCTCCCTTCGTTTCTTATTCCCTTATTTGTTTTTGTTTTTGTTTGTTTGTTTGTTTTTAGCGAGGTGCAGAAGTGCACTTGGTTCCATGGGACCATGATTTCACTGGCATGGATTATGATGGACTCATAATTTCTGGAGGTCCAGGGGATCCCATGAAGGCTCAGGAGGTGATTCAGAATGTCAGAAAGGTACAGTGGAATGCCTATAGGCTGATTATACTTGTTAATTTGCCTTCTTTTCAAGAGCTTGAAGTAACAGTTGGTTGTACAAACCTGTTGTGGGCCAAATGTTCAGACATTTCACCTGGAATATTCCTCATGTTGGTCATGGTGGGATTTGTCTCTAGCCCAATAGTTACAACAAGGCTTTATAGACCTTGGTGAACAATACATGGCAAACATGATGAGCACAGTTACCATCCCAGTGCCTTGAAGTATCCTGTGCTCTTTCAGGTCCTCTGTGACCTTAGGAAAGAATAGCATTGATTTCAGAGCTCCCTCTTGGAATAATGTCACACACTAAATGACTGTAATGCAGTGTCATTGCTTATTCTCTCCTAGTTATCTGACACCAAGCTGTGCTCTGAGGCTTCCCTCTGAACCAGAGGAAAGGAGGAAACTTTCCTTCATAGGCTGTTATCACACTGGCATTCAGCTGTTTTGCAAGCCTGTGAGGGAACTAGCATGGTTTGTGCTGGAATTGCTGGACAAAGACACTCCAACATCTGTTGAAAATCTTTTCATTCTAGGTCCTGGAGAGCAATCGCCCAGAGCCCCTGTTTGGAATTAGCATGGGGCATCTAATCACTGGAATAGCAGCTGGAGCTACTTCCTACAAGATGCAGATGGCCAACAGGTGTGGCAGCTCTTCTTCCCAGGCAGAGCAGCTCAGCACTGGAAAGGGCTATGGAACAGCAGTGCTCTGCTGCTGAACTGCCTCAGTAGCAGCTGGCATCTCAGTAACATTACTCCTTCATCCCAGCCATTCTCCTTGCCTTTCATTTAAACTGCCATGTCATGCTCTACTTTTTTTGAGTGTGTTTTGAAAGTATTTGATGTAATTGATCCCTATCAAGCTGAAGTCTCTCCTAGGATTTATCATTTTGAGATCGGCTGCCAGTATTTTACTGCTACTATTGGACTGTTATGTATATCCACACAGTTACCAGCTCCTCCTGATTGTGGCACTTGAACTCATTTGGCACTCTGTCCTCTGATCCCTTTTTCTTCCAGAGGCCAGAACCAGCCTGTCCTGAATGCAGTGAATGGGCAGGCTGTCATCACTGCTCAGAACCACGGCTATGCCATCGACAGCTCCACCCTCCCTGCTGGCTGGAAGCCTCTCTTTGTCAATGCCAACGACCAAACCAATGAGGTGAGCTTCTGCTTTATTCCAGATACCTGCACAGAGAAGCCTCCAGAGGTGAAAGATCTCTGGCTTTATTTCACCTCCTCTAAGCTTGCTCTCACATTATCAAGGCTAAATTTGTTGATTTGACCATCTACTTGGAGCCCTGCTTTACAGCCAGGGTAAGATGGGTGCCCCACTGTACCAGCCCCACTGCACTGGATTGCAACAGTGACTTTATCATTTCCTGAACAGAAATCTTACTAATTTCCATGATTTCCCTACTGCTGGTGTTGCTCACTTAGCTACCACTGTCTTAGGGTTAGTGCCACAGCAGTGCAAGCCTGTGTCACCAGTTTGTCGTGTTGGTTCTGTGTTGCCCAGCACAGACAAGGGATATCATTGCCATCTAATATGGTCTGTTATTGTAAATATAATTCCAACAACTAAAGTCATGAAGAAGAGGGACTGTCCCTAGAGAATAGCTTACACAATCTAAGATAGAAGTCCAGTGTCAAGTGACATCCATGTTTGAGATCTCAGGCTTGTAATTGCCCACATCAAATCTTTTTCATGGTGTCCAATGTTGTGCAAGTTAGTGAAACCTTGTTAATTTTCAGGAAATCAATGAAAAGAAGGTATTTTCAAAAGCACTTTCCCTCATGGAAATATTTCTCTCTCTTTTGTTTTGTATGGATGCCACACATCAAGTCTGGCAGATTGAGCAGTGCTGTTGTGAACAACCCATCTGGTGATTTTCAAACAAGTTTGGTTTGTCATTTGCTGTTTTCTTTATCCTTATGGAAGGATATCTAAACACAGAAGGGTATCTAAACATGGACAAATTTTACCAAACACAACATTGATACAAAAAAATTTAGAGCTGTTCGGCTCAATTTTTGAAATGAGTTTATTTTCACTGTGTTGACAAACTAAACCCGTTCATTCCCAGGCTGTTCATGTTTGTTTTAGCTGGAATTTGGAGACAATGGTGATAAGGTTGGACATGAGTCTTCTGGATCTAGTAGAATGACTTCCTTTCATGTGAGCTAAAAAAACATTTTTGTGAGCTCCAAAGCAGCAACAGTCTCCTAAACCTTCATAGATGGAGAGGGAAAAGGACCATGTTGGTTTAGCATGCACAAACAGGATCAGGGCTGGATAGTCTGTCATGTCCAGTCTGCTGCATTCCTCTGCTTGAAAAACAAAAAGCATTTCTTGTGGCTGACCTGACCTATCAAAGCTGGACAGAGCCAGCACAGGTTTCCAAATACTGACAAGGCATGGAGTGGGTATTTTTTAAAGATATTTGTATATAACTACAAGGAACATGAGCATTCAGGGAAAATTATGTCAGACTGATGGAATTCTTTACTCTGAGAGCAGAAACTCATGCCATAATGTATCAGTTGTGGTCAGTAGCTCATCTCTCATCCCTATCCTATCCTGACATCCCACTCTGCAGCTCTGGATGGCACTGTGGCTCTGCATGAGGCTCTTTGGGCTCCTTTGTCCATTCCTAAGGGAAGCAGGTTGTATCAGGACTACTTTTCCCTGAATTTCCTCTTGAGGAACTTCTCTGCCCCCGTCTGGAGTTGGGGACCATGAGCAATGACACCTGCAGGGTAGTCTCCCAGTGGATCATGCTTCTTGGTGCTATCAGGCCACTCAAATGAGGAATCACTTTTTCCTGGCTCCAACTGAAACTACAAACTCTGTCTTTAACTCAGTTTAGGTCCTTCATAGCTGTTGTTTGTCCACAGCAGTAGTCCCCTTCATCACTCTGCCCAATCCAGGGCAGAGATCAAGGCCCTGTGTCAGCATTTAAAGTGAATTATGGAAATCAAGAGTGTGACCAAAATCCATTTTTTCTGTGACAGAACCAATCAGCTTGGGATGGTTAAACCATTCATTCCATAACAGCCTTGTCCCAGGTGATCTTTTCTTTCCAGGTGTGCTTTTCTTCTCTGCCCAGTCCCAGGACTGTCTCTGCAGGGAGCCCAGTGTACCTGCTCTGTCAGCTGCTTGCAGCTTATCAGTGTTTGGTGTTGCAGTGAAAGCCATGTCTCCACTGTGCCCCCCAGCCCATGGACAGTTAAGGGCTGCACAGGCCCTGGAGGGTTAACAGAGACTGGGAATTAAATGGGTGTCAATTTGACAACCCTTAGAAACACATCAGTCCTTTGGCCTTCAGCGTTTACAGGGATAAGGTGTGGTTTTCTGTTCACTTGCCTGTCAGAAGATGTCTGAGAGAGTCGCCTTTTTTCCTGCAGGGAATTATGCATGAGACCAGATCGATTTTCACCGTGCAGTTCTATCCAGATGCAAATCCTGGGCCGAGGGACACGGAGGTAATGTGTGAGGGCTGATTTGGGCTTGCTTTCAGATGGCCTTGTGAGTGCAGATGTGTATCTGCTGGTGTTCCAGTTGGTGATAGTCCCAAATCTTGGGTCTGGAAGTGTCAGGATCCTAGGAAAGGGCCCAGTCATGCACAGGCTTGTGTCTGCTTAGCTTGATCTGGAGCTAATTACAATCAGCAGCAAGAGATCTATTGACTTCTTAGTGCTTTGGATCAGTGATTCCATTCATATCATGTGTATGTATTGAGTCCTGGTGGGATTGGCTCTGTGTTGGAAGTTACTAAAATACTTAAACCTTCTCAGGATCAGGCTCAAATCTCTTGCAAAAGAGACTGCCAAAAAGAATAGGATTTTATCTAAACCTTAAAAAATACTAGCCAGATGCCTTGTAATAAAATCATTAACTTTCTAATACACTTTAGTTCCACTTTCAAATTTTGTAATTACTATAGAGTTATGTAAATGGATTCATACTTCCTCACTCTGGTTCTCCTAAGTGAAATGAAATTTTAATCCCCCATCTGTGACTTCACAAAAATTCTGTAACAACTGGTTGCGAAGTCACAGAACATGACTAAGCAGCATCAGGGGATGTGGAAGGCAGAGGAAGCATGTCTGAACATAAATAAACTGTTTAGCATTTCCTGAGAGACGAAGATGGAAGAATACCTAGAAATGCTTATTTTAATCTTAATTTGATGATGTTGATTAAATCTGCAAGTAAATCTCTTGATATTGGGAACTTTCACAGCAATCTGATTGACTAGTGAATCTTAGAGAACTCATAAAACTCAGCTGTGTGTCTTTTCCAAGTCTGTGCACTCCCACTGCTGGGATGGTTTGGTAGCATAGTGCCTATCCTGAAAGGCTTGCAGGACCCATCCATACTCCTTCCACAGGTAATTCCCAGCAGTCAGCCAGTCTCAGGGGCTGTGTGGCAGAAGCCTAGCAGGTGTTGGGTGGGTGAGAAGCCTCTCCCTCTGCCTCTAGCTGCCTGATTCCAGTGAGGGTCCTGCTGCCTGCCTGCCCTGCACGACTGGAGAGCACTTTTCTGACAGCTGCCCTGGGACCTCCTCTGGAAGGACAATGCTGATTTCACACAACTGATGTTTAACTGTCCCTGCTCAGAACCCTGCTCTGTAGCAGGCACCATTCCAGATACTTCCCTGAGCTAGTTCAGGGTATGCTCTTATGTGTTTTAGCTTTTGATGCACGTTCACTCGTTGCACTGGCAGCCACATAGAAACAGAGCACACAGACATGATTGATGTGTGTTTTCTTCCTGATTATGACCTCACTTTCTTGAATGCAGCTTTGTCAGATATGTCAAAGTTGTTATATAAATTTCAAATAATGGTCTCTTCTGAGATGGTGTAAATCTGCCTGCTGAAGGCAGCAGTGCAGAGCTGATTGCATGAGTTCACAAATGGCCTGGTTTTTCCTTCTTTGCTTGGTATATATTTAGTTCAACTTTGACAGTAAATACATGTGTTTATTTTTCCTAGTTCCTATTTGATTCGTTTATTTCCCTGGTTAAGAGAGGGAAAGGCACCACCATTCCCTCAGTCCTTCCCAAGGCTGGAGTGACAGCTTCTAGAGTGGAGGTCAGTGTACAGATATTTTCATGCCTGTCAGTGGAGCTGGGAGCTAGTTAATTCCTACTGAACCCATGGCACAAAATAGCACATGGAAGTCAAAGGAGGCTTCTCTTATAAAAGTCCTGACAGCTGCTTATCTCACAGTCATCTGGCCTCTCTTGTGTTATTAACTCCATTTTCTTTGAAAGAGTTTTAAGTTCTGATGTTTCGTGTATTTTCTTTGCAGTTCTCCTGAGGAAGGTACTCTCATAGCAGTATAATGAGGTGCCCTGGGATAATCTGGCTGTGAGATTTTGTGCCAGCAGTATAATGTTGGTGCTCGGTTGCTTAGCAAATAAGTCTGAAATTCCTAACGTGAGCTGAATTGCATACAGTTTTGCTGTATTGGAGGCAGCTGGATTTTGTGGGCAGCCAAAGTGAGGCATGGTTGTCTATAAGCACATGATACAATTAACATGTTTATTGTGTGCCCCATCCACGTCATGTGTTTCTCTAAATGGAGATGTATGGGAGAATTCCAGTAGAAATGCTTTAAGAAGTAAAACTGAGGTGATTTTGAAAGTGACTTCTCTTTTGCAAATTTATATTCTGTAATTTAAGACTGTTCAGTGCTGCACAGTCTCTGTTCATTTCCACATCCACTACACTAGGACTGATTGTTTTCATGCCATTTGACCCTTGCAGGTCTCCAAAGTTCTCATTCTGGGATCCGGGGGTCTGTCGATTGGTCAGGCAGGGGAATTTGATTACTCTGGATCGCAGGCTGTGAAAGCCTTGAAGGTGAGGAGATACTGTGAAAACACTAACCTCATCTTTCCCTTCTCACAGCTAAACTGATCCTCCAACTGTGTCCAACTGAGGCAGAGAAGCTGGTGAAGATAAATGACTCTAGGGAAAATCAGCAATTTGTGTTGGTGAACTTGCTAGTTTAGTGATGTGAATTAGCTACTCAGAATTATCTTCCAAAGAGAGATTTCTTGGGGTTTCCAGCACAGTCTTCAAGCAGTTTGTTATTTGTGATGTGTGCCTGGTTGCTCCAGGCTTGTTAAACTGAATGGAAATGGAGGAGGAGGAATATGGTCAGATGTACTTGAGCTGAAATTACTGGAAATCTTGTGGTATCTCAACACACTGCTAGGTAGACAGCCAATAACAGCTACAGTTGGCTACTGCTATTCAAAAGGACACCTCATCGAGGCAGATTTTCTAGATGGTATTTATTTTAAATGGGATGAACTGTTTAAAGGTCACATATGTCAAGTTTTGTTTCCAGAATTGGTCCTAGAAAGGTTACTAGGGCAAAACTTCATGCTGGGAGAAGGTGTAGAAGGGTAGAATGTCCTGTGATGGGGTTATTACTATTAAGAGGGCCCCAAGTTCATGTCTAACCTCATGGCAAGAAGGAGCTTGCAGAGGCCTGACAGAGTCAGAGCAGATGTAGCAGCTGCCTTCAGGTGAGGTGATGGTTGTGAGGGGTTCTGAGGCTACTCTGATGTTGTGAATATTCTATTCCTGTGCTGACCCTGCAGTGAAGGAACAAAAAAATCGGTTTTAGTAGTGTTAAATAGAATCTGCGGTGCTCTGGGTTTGTCCCCATGTTGGAACAGATCTTGTATTGCATGTGTGTTGTTTGTGTGCTGTATTGCTGGCTACTAGTTCCAGCTGAGCATGTCATCAAGAGACAAGTGCAAGTCAGGAGTGGAGGATCCCAGAGTTGGGGAGTGTCAATAATGACTCATTTGGAAAGGAGATACTGCCTTTTTTTTTTTTCTTTTCCTTTTTCCCCTCTTTTGTCCTTTAAACTTAGCTTGGGTTTGTGGAAGAAAGTGCAGATTTTTAACCAGCTTGACCTCCCACAGAACCCTTCCCCTTCAAGTGGCCACCCAAAAGCTGCTGTGATCTGTAGGCTGATCAGCTATTCCAGAGGCAGAACTTGCCCTTCCTGACCTTGCCTCTGGCAGAGGCACTGAGGGCTGCATGTGAGAGAGGAGTGGCTGGTGCTGGTCAGCCCTGCCAGGGAAAGCTGCAGAACATGGCTGGGAGAGAACAGTCAGTCAACAGGGGACAGGAGAGATTTCTTTCCCCTTAGAGTTCTTAATTTTGTTTTATTTTTTTGTTATGAATCAACACTGATTCTCAGTGCTGATGTTCTGATTCATTCTGCTGGCTGCTGCTGCTCTTGCTTGGCTCTTGGATCCTGATTCATTGTAAGAAGGTGCTGACACTTACTAGTATTCAATCCTGGACAGTTAAATGGGTGTTTCTTTTAAAGACTAAAGTCTTGAGGAGATGGGACTTCCACAGTAAATCTGTATCTGAAAAAATGTTCATCAAAGGCAGGCACATCCCCCGAAGAGCAAGGCCTGGAAGCATCTGTGAACAGACTAGCTTGTGATCACCTGGAAAATCTTCTGGATAACTCTCTGTGGGGATTATCCCAACTGAGCTAAATACATATGGATATTACACAAAAAGAGCAATGGAGCCCTCCTGGGGTATTACTAATTCATTGCTTTAATTAAGTTGTAACAAATGTCTCCATCAGAATGGGTGACCATTACACAGAGTTCTGTATGTTTATAAAAAGCTAAAAAAGGTTGAAGGAAAGGGTTGCAAGAGCAAACAGCAAGTGGATTAAAATCCAACATCCCAAGCAATTGGGCCAGAATGATGTGATATCAGTGAAACGTGTCTCCCAGCACAGAGAGCATTAATTATCTCATTAATTATCCTCATCATCACTGCTAGCTGGTCTTTAAGATACCTTGTCCCAGATAAGAAGGGAAGAAAGAGCTGAGATGTGCAGAAAGTGTTGGAAAGTGATAAACTCTTCCCTCCCCCATTTGTTTCAACAGAATTGTAACCTTGAATTTCTGAATGTATTTGTTAGAGAAGAATGTTTTGATCTTTTCCCTCACCATCACCATGAAAACTACCTAGTTAAGGAAAATCCAAAATATTTTCCATAAGGATTTTATATCTTCTTTCCCTCCCCCGTTCCACACATTTCCAAGGGAAGTGTGCTTCAGTGAAAAAAAAAATCCAACTTTTCACAGGGGAAAAAAGGTCAGCAGAAATTTACAGCCAGTCTTTAAGGCAGTATTTTAAGGTATCAAAGAAAGGAGAGGAAATGTTATCCAGCACCTGAACACTGAGAACTCTGAGTGAGAATCCCACTGCTCCAGGTGAACAATTTTTTGTTCCCTCAAAGGAGTGAGACAAACAATCACAAATTGTAAACAAACACAGAAAAATCCTATGGCATTTTCATTGTGAACTGTGGGAAAATAGCACATTCTGTACTGATCCAGCCTGTTTCTTTATAATATTTTTAAAATATTGTCACTGTTCCTCTTTTCAATGGGAACAACTTTTTAACAGCTTCCATACAGCAAATCTTTCTTCTGAAATGTAATTTGCATCTAGAACTAGCATTTTTTGCCAATGGGGTTTGTTTGTAGTTTTTATCCTTACATGAAGTTGATGGAGATTAGAATGAGTTCCTATAAAAATGAGGCTGCAACCTTTGCACTTTTCAGTGCACCTTTTCAGCAAAGCAGTGGAACAGTTTTCTGCATCTGCATGTGTACTGCACGTGGTTGACGCAGGTTTTTTTTCAACTTGGCCACACTCTTCATTATTAGCAAAACTTGGTTGGTTTCTCGTTATGTGCTAATATTTCCAGAGCGAGGAGGGTTGATCTGCCCAGCTCTAACTCAGACTTTTAATGAGCAAAGTAGTGCATTTCTGTCTGTAACTAAAGAGCAACAAGACTGTTATAGGGGGAAACAGATAAACTTTATTATCTATTATCACTCTAGCTCAGTTTCTCATCTGTGACAATAAAAAGCAGTGTAAAATTTTGGCTAACCTTGCATAGAAGGGAAGAGTTTGTCTTTTAATATGCTCAATATCAAATAAAAAAGGTATGGGACGAGATTTTTAAACTGATAATACCATGACAATAAAATATTTCTATGGAAAGTCAAAGCAAAAAAATGTATTTTTGTTACTCTTACTAGTTGGTGCAAAAATCTGGGGACTTCAAAGACCTACTGCTTGGCAAGAAAATATTAGCTTTTGATTAATTTTTTTGCTTTGACACCTTTAATCTGACTCGAAAGGAAGACAGACATAAGTATGCTGGAATTTGTTCTGTTTCTTCTATATAACTCCTAGATGTGTTGAACAATTTCAAATTTCTGAATCATGTGGGAATCTCCATTTCCTCATTATTCACAGGCACAAAAGTAAAGAATTGGCATTAGCTCAGCCTAGTACAAGAGATGATAGGACAGTACATTATTTTTTTAAATTCTGTTGTTGGTAAGTTGCTTGATGAACCCCATCTCTTCTTACTGGTGCTGCTGCTGCTGTTAGCTTTTTTCCCACATGTGCCTATTTTTAACACAGATTTTAATTTTTCAGGAAGAAAATGTGAAAATAGTCCTCATGAATCCCAATATTGCTTCAGTGCAGACCAATGAGACTGGCTTAAAGCAGGCTGATGCTGTCTACTTCCTCCCCATCACTCCACACTTTGTCATTGAGGTCATCAAGGCGGAGCGTCCCGACGGATTAATTCTGGGCATGGGTGGCCAGACTGCCCTCAATTGTGGTGAGTGGGATAAAGCTGCCTTGGCACTCCATGAAGGCCCAATCATGGTTTTTACCAGATAACAAGTAAAGTTATAAGGGACAGGAGCAGAGGAAATGGCCTCCAGTTGTACCAGGGGAGGTTTAGATTGGATGTTAGGAAATATTTCTTCACTGAAAGGATGGTCAGGCGTTGAAACATTCAAGTGCTCGAAAGGTGTGTGGCTGTGGCACTTGGGGATATGATTTAATGGTGTATATTGTGCTGCTGGGTTAACATTGGACTTGTTGATCTTAGAGGTCTTTTCCAACCTGGATGATTCTATGATTCTACCACATGTTCTGCAGATTTTATTTGTGCAGGCATCCAAGCCCCACGTGCCTCACATGGCCAGGTTACTGAGGGATAGAAGCACAGATACCAACCATGGAGGATTGAGTGATTGCTAAGCTCTGAACTTAACATCTAATTGCTGGGTTTGGCACTTTAAAGTGATTCATATGTCCTGCTTTCCATCTCAGATCTTAGATATTGTGGTGTTAAGATCCAGTTGATAAAATGTTTGGATCTAGTTGTTAAGGTTCTTAGAAATACCCCTGTCCAAACTAAGGTTGCAAACTAGACCATATGCCAGTGACAATAGTAAAGGTTTCATTTGACAATAAACATGAAACAGAGAGAGAGAGAGAAAGAAAGAAAGAAGAAATAGGTGGGGGGGACAGAGAGAAACAGGGACAGAATAAGGAAAATATCACCACTCTGTGGGTCCCAGTGATGGTCCATTGATCCTCTCCAGCTGGTCTTGGTGGTGAAAGTCCCCCCGAAAAGCCTGGAATCTGATGGGTTTATAAAACCTTGAGCCAGTAGCAATGTCCAGGCATGTCCCTCTGGGGGAGGGGGGCAGTCTCTCAGCAGACTCTGGATGTGTTGCATCACATGCAGTCCCATAGAGCAAGGCTTAGCACTTTGGGGGTCTTTGATGGATTGTGACTCTTCCTCAGCTGCCTCTCACATGAAAGCCCCATGGATGAGGCCTGTGGGGTTGGGGGGTGCTACAGCTGGGCCAGAGGATGGGCATTCATTGCCTCTGAGCAGAGGTTACACCACACCCAAAACCTCCTCTCCCCCCTTGGCTGGGGGTGGGGGGGTGTCCATGTAAACCTGGTTCTGTGAGCTGTGCTCTACCCCCACCCAAACCTAGCCACAGCTGGTGGCTTTGGCCTTCTGTGAATGCAAACCTTCTCCTCAGCCTGAGATGACTGAACAGTGGGCTTCCCTTTATCTAATCAGCAGTTTGACTTACAGTCCAAAGTCCCAGGCAGGTATCTTCAGGGAAGCTTCTTTGTTTGTAGCTTCTTTATACAGTTCTAGTTATGATGAGCAAAACTTTGTATCAATATTTATATCAATGAGGCATGAACTATTTCTGTCTCTGACATGTGGTTGGTTTGGGGATATTTTGACCACCTTGAGGCAGAGATCAAAACGAAAAGTTGCCTTCATTTAACTTCATGCACCAATATTCATCTGTGCTGCTTTGCTCTGTGGTACAGATGATGGGCAAGTGGTAACTTTAGTATTATCCCAGGTTTCATAGATTTGAGGATGGAAAATTTTGTGTTCTGGTTATGAGTTCTGACAAAAATAATAAAATTAGCTGTGGATGAGGCCAGACAAGTTGTCAGCTGATCAGGTATCTTTTGAATACTTTCCTTGTTCTAAACTTTCTAAATTCTTCCCTGTGAGTGGTGAGGCCTTGGCACAGGCTGCTCAGAGAAGCTGTGGCTGCTCCATCCCTGAAAGTGTCCAAGGCCAGGTTGGATGGGGCTTGGAGCAACCTGGTCTGGTGGAAAGTTTCCCTGCACATGGCAGGGGGTCGGAATGAGATGAGTTTTTTGGTTTCTCCAACCCAAACCATTCTCTAATTCTTTGATTCTTCATCTACAATCAATCCTTAAAACTGTATCTTTGTTTACTCTGCAGGAGTGGAACTGTTCAAGCAAGGAGTACTGCAGCAGTATGGTGTGAAGGTCCTTGGCACCTCAGTTGAATCCATCATGGCTACAGAGGATAGAAAGCTTTTTTCTGATAAACTAACTGAGCTAAATGAAAAGATTGCTCCTAGCCTTGCAGTGGAATCGGTAAATCAGATAAATTTGAAGATGTGATTGCTACTACTGTTGCCCATTTGACTTAGTAAAAATATTTCTCTTTTTGTAGAGTGAATGTAGCTGTGGATGCTGTAGTGTGTACAGCACTCCTCGGTGATTAATGCTGGGTCACCATGATTTAAAATGAGTGAAAAGGCAATTAAGCACTGTGGAAACCTAAACTAATTTGCCAATTGACAAGAAAAGTAAATTATGTTGGGGTGACTCCTGTGCTGCAGCACAAAAGTATGTGACATGTCAGGGGTACTTATCTTAAATCATATAGAAGTCATTTAGAGCTAGGATTCGAGGTCCCCAAAATCTTTCTTGAGGATGGGAGTATGAAAACATAAAATTTGGTTTGGTGGAAAGGTCTGTTCACGTTTGGAGGAAATCAAACAGGTCTTAAACTGGGATGTCTTTGGGAGGGGTTATTTTATGCTGAAATCTCTGAGGACAGATCATGTAAGGACATTGTCCATGGCAGCTCAGCTAGGAAATCCATGTATAGATAAGGGCAGAAGTCACCTCCTTGGATGCATGTTCCAGTTTTCTGCTGTTTGGCAGAAAAAGGCAATATTATAAAGTCTAATTATAAATATTACAAACTTTTATTATTTTCATTTTATCTTCAGACAGTTTAGTGCCTTACTGATGGGATTTCCAGTTAACCCTGTAACCAGAGTTGAAGACTTTATTCATCTGAATTGCTATCTATTTCTGAAACGTCTTCCCCTCTCCTTTAAGGTTGAAGATGCTCTGAAGGCAGCTGAAGAGATTTGCTACCCTGTCATGATACGTTCTGCCTATGCCCTTGGTGGTCTGGGGTCTGGCATATGTCCTGATAAGGAAAGTTTACTGGACCTTGGTACAAAGGTATGTCTGGAGCTGCAAACTCTGGGAATAGAACTGAATATCTGATTTTCTTAAATACTATTCTAATGTCATAGACACTGGAATTGTACATACCTTACCCTTCATCTTATCTGTAAAATGTTGCCCTGGTTTGGAGCTGCCCTCTTTTCATAATTCCTGCTGACAGATAATGAAAATGGCCCAATGACAGATCTTTCAAATTCATGACAAACAAGTCATAATTGGAGCACGTTTTTCAGCAGTTTTGGTCTGAAAATAAACATATTGACCTATATTCACCTACTTTCATGAGTAAATGATTATGAACAGTGTGAAGGAAGTTGAAACATTTGAAATGCTGATAATGTAGTCTTAGGGAGAGAAGAGCAGGGAGGCTTGGGCCTCTTCTGTGTTTTTCTCTAAATGACACAGGTCATTTTCCTAGGTCAAAAATTATGACATTTCATAATTTGACAACTACTAGCTGTCTCTGGCTATGAAGACAGCTCTTTTTCTATAGAAAATCCAGGATTGTTTAAACATTTGCTCTGAAAAGTAAACAGATAATTGGGGAAAACAAATCAAAAGCTTTTTTCCATGTCAAAAACGCAGAATTTCAGGAAATAAAACTTTGTCCCTATGGTTCTCTAGATTTCTTGGGTTTGTCTTTCCCTGATTTGGTGAGCCTCTTAATCTCTTAGGACAGGACTGGCACATGTGGGAGAGGCAGTGGGGGCAGGAACCCCATCTTACAGATCCATGGTGAGGTTGGAAACACGTCGCTTACTCAGGCTCATTTGTGGGCTGTGTTCAGAGGAAGCAGAATTTCACCCAAAACCCTGGGAGTGCAGCTGTTTTGACAGGTTTATATCAAAACATTTTTCAGCAGGAAAACCCTGTTTTTTCAGCAGGAGAACCTGATTTTGATCAGCACATTGTGTTTTTTTATAAAAGTAAGCCTGCTGCCTACCAGCACACTGAGATTCCTGTCTGTTGCTCCCAGTTAATACTTCTGCCAGGTGTTACTTCATCCTAAGTGTGAAGTCTGGCATTTCTACTTGTTAAATGTCATCCCATTAATCATGGCTTAATGTTAAAATTGATCTGGATCTCTCTGCAAGGCCTCCTGTCCCTCAGAGAGTCAACAGCACCTCCCAGTTCAGTATCGATAATTCAGTGAAAACCAGTTTGTTGAATTAACTCAAATTTGGATGCTCATTTCCACAGCCCAGCAGTTATGAAGGTGAGCTGTAGTAATTCAGTGAACTGGCTTTTCAGGCACTGAACTGAACTGTTCATAATTCAGGTAACTGAACACTGAGTGTTTGATAGCACAGCTAGTTCAGGTAACCTGGCCCTGAGGTGGTGTCTCCTGAGTCTGCTCATTGAGTGAAAGAAGGCACCAGATACAGGAGGATCCAGGACTGGTTTGCAGGAGTGGTTAAGTGTTCCTGCTACATCCCCACCAAGTCAGTGCCTGCTTAGGCCAGGCATGAAGTGCTGTTCCTCAAGCCTTTTTTTCTTTTTTTATGTGTGATTTTGGCAACTGAGCTAAGGGCAACGTTTAAGTAACAGCTTGAGTTAATGACAGACGGGACCAGACTGAAGAGCCAATTCGTGGGCAGCATTATAACAAGAAGCTTTGCTAAAGGATGAATTGATAATGTGCCCATCACTTCCTAGGGTTTTCAAAAAGCAACTATTGATTAATGTTTTCTATCTGCTGATATTAAGGCCATGTATTCGCTTAGATTATGCACATTTACCAAACTGTATTTTTCATTTTGCCTCATGTGCTGAGGAATACTTTCACGATGACTTTAGGAATAAATCATGACCCTTGCCTCTGGTTAGTATGCCAATGACAAGCAGTGTTATTAATGCTATTAATTACATAGTGTTTGCTGGCACCCACACTCCCCTCACTCGGTCATTTTGCTTTTTGCAGCGTTCTGCTATTGAAGTCCTTGGGGCTGCCCACATAAAAGCACGTCTGTTGCATGATTGAAGCCTTAGATGTTTTTATATTCCAATTTGTTATTTATATACCATTGCAGGCACACATGCCCAACCCTTTTCCCCCTTCATATCACATAAATATTTTCAAATGTGCCTTTCAAATCACAGTAAAGCAATTTTTAAGAAAGAAAGAAAGATAAATAGAAAGTGCTTCTTATCAATGTTATGAACTTTACTTATTTTCATCTTTCAGTTAGTCTGGGATGTCTGGAGATAAGTCACAGAAGTCTTAAATGTGCAATATAGTCTAATAAGGGGTTTGGTGTGGGTTTTGGGGGGTGTCGTGGGGGTTTTTGGGTGTTTATTTTCCCTAACTTATTCCCAGGCATTTGCAATGACTAACCAAATTCTGGTGGAAAAGTCAGTTGTTGGCTGGAAGGAGATAGAGTATGAAGTTGTGAGAGATGCTGCTGATAACTGTATTGCTGTCTGCAACATGGAAAACATTGATGCTATGGGAGTCCACACAGGTAGGCTTGGGCACAGGGTGGCCCAGTGACTTTTTTATGCAGTGCCTCTCTGCCTGGTGTTATAGACGGAGCTTTGTGATTGATGAAGTGGGCTAGAAAAATACTATTCAGATCCTGAATACTGCCAGATAGGGTGTGAACCAGACTAAACCTACACCTGTGATTGTGTTTTCAATAAGATTCCCTAGTCTGTTCCAGCTCTGGGCTTCTGACTATCTGTGCTTTTCCTCAGCTATGCATCCACAAGTGTAATCTCTGGTAATGTCATTACTAGTAGTGGGTTAGCAAAGACATTGACTTGTGTGGCCACAATTTACTGCTGCTGAGCTGCTTCTCATTTCCCTTCTCTGCTACCTTGTGACAAACAGGAGATTCTGTTGTAGTGGCTCCATGCCAGACACTCAATAATGAGGAGTTTCAGATGCTAAGGGATCGCGCCATCAAAGTTGTCCGACATTTGGGCATTGTGGGGGAGTGTAATATTCAGTTTGCTCTGCATCCAACTTCCCTGGAGTACTACATCATTGAAGTTAACGCCAGACTCTCAAGAAGTTCAGCTTTGGCCTCCAAGGCAACAGGGTAAGATTATATTAAAAAACCAAAATTATACAGGACAAACAAATGAATAAACAAAACTTTGAGGAGAGCAGAATAGAAAGAGAGAAGAAGGGATTTGGATCAATGTATTATTTAAATAAGTAGGTGACAGCTACAAGGAAGGAGAGTTCCAGCATCTGCCTTCCATGGAGTTAAAACATGGAGTTGTAGCCCACATTTTCATCAGGGAAGACTGAAGTTGGCTGTTAGAGAGAATTCTGGAGCAGTCAGGTCAGTAAGGTACAGATTTCTGCATGGGAAGCTTCTAAGAACAGCTCTTGTCAGCATCTGTTAGGATTGACCCTTGGAGAGCTGGTCCTGCTGGGAGATGGAGGGTGGGGTTAGTGAGCCCTCCAGGTCATTCCAGCCTGCTGATGCTGTTACTACAAATGGAAAAAACTCTCAGGAGGCACGTGTGTGGGAGCCTAATCCTTACAAAGCCCATCCACTGTATCCATATGTTGGCTGCAAATAATCTCTGGGACCCAGAGGGCACAGTTATTAATGAGCTGTCTGTCAGATTGATGCAAATGGCATTCCTAGCTGCCTTTGTTTTGTTGGCTAATCATAAACTAATCAAGATAAGGATGGTCAAAGCAGGCTGTTTAAAAATTGGCTTCTTAATTGCACTTTGCAGATGCTGTTGAGAGGCACAAATTAATCTCTAATTTGCAGTTCTCAACAACTCTTACGGTTATTTAAGAGCCATAGCAGGCTGGAGATAAGCCATGATGTTGGACAGTGGGTGTTTGAATGTTTTCTTTTTGGATGAAAGACTTGCAACTAAACATATCTGTCAGAATGGGCTCACTGTAGGTGTGACAGCAACTGAAAGGAGTGGCATGGTGGATAAAAATGCAAGTCCCAGATCTAGGGAGGTAGCTCTGCAATGTGTTGAGGTAGGAGGCTGGATGGGTCCTGCTGTGCTTGAGCACAGGAGCCTTCCATTGTGTTGAGGAGGGGCAATCACCTCACCTCTGTTTAATTGGTTCCACAGTACTTTCCACTCTACTGTTCTCTACTTCTCCTCTGTGACAGGTATCCATTGGCATTCATTGCTGCCAAAATTGCCTTGGGGATTCCCTTGCCAGAAATCAAAAATGTGGTGACAGGAAAAACCTCTGCTTGCTTTGAGCCCAGCCTCGATTACATAGTGACCAAGATACCCCGCTGGGATCTGGACCGTTTCCAGCACACTTCCAACCGCATTGGCAGCTCCATGAAGAGTGTGGGAGAGGTGAGTGCAAGACTCTCACCTTCCATTCCACCACTTGGGAAAGCCATTTCTCTTTCTTGGAAACCCTCAGAATGTCTGTCTTCAAGGACCTATGAATTTGAGCATGTATATGTTAAGCTCAAATGATTTTTATCCAGGACTATAATTGATGGAAATTAGTTAGGATTGTGTAATGTTGGATATCATGGTGTGGATTCATGAATGGTTTGACTCCTAAAGGAAGAGGTCACTATGGATCACCTGGGGTTGACTTCATTCTTAACACTCACTCCAGGGCTCTCAGAGTTATTTTTTAGATTGAGGTTCTGTAGTGGTGGTTAATTACAGTATAATTTCACTAGCAGTAGTGTGTTAAGATTTTCGGTGGTGCCCATGAGCCGCAGCTTTCAGTTCTTTACAAGTTATTTGTTCTTTGTGTTAAAACCATATACCAGATTGCAGCCTACTTCTTCTCTTGAAATCCAAACACAAATTGTCATCTTGCTCTCAAGTTTTGACTTCTCTTAGAGATGAAGTCTCTTACATTAGATTTTAAGGTGTCTGGACAGTAACATTATTTTCAGATCATTTTTAAGAGGGGGGAAATGAAGCAAAATAGGTAAATTACCCACTTAATTAGTTAATTACATATCAGCTACCAAAGCAAAATAATTATTTGTGTATTTTTTCAGTTGACTTTTCAAATAGCAATTTTATTAAATTATTTTGACATGCAAGATGTTCCTAATATCACTGTTGTTGGAAAAGAAGCCTTCATCAGAACTGGAAAGATTAATTAGAATTTGATCTTCCATTGGCAGTTTTGGCTTTTAATGGTGATGAAGTGTGTTCTTGGATTTCAGTGAGATGATGCTTCCTGATATTAACCCTCTCTGCTTAGGGAGGGTTCTGTTTTGGGACTGTTCTGTAAAACTGGAGTTCCTAAATACAGTTGCCTTGTGCATCATCAGCTGTGGACACTTCCTGGCCATACACATTTGCAGAAGGAGATGTTGTGTCCTTGCAGTGTTCAGATGCCACAGAAATGCCTGAACCTGTGCCCTTTTCCAGGCAGGATTCTGGGTAAAGGCAGGACAGAGATACAGGGGGAGTCAGTGCTCTGACAGTGCAGGTGAGTTGAAGCAGAGATGGAGAAGCCCAAGGGAGGCAGTTTGCAGCTGGTGGAGGTACTGAGCAAAAAGGTTAATTTGCAGGACCTGTGGGTAGGGGAGGGAGTCTTTGAAGCAGAGAGTTTCTTGCCACTGTGTCTCTATTAGTGTGGCACAGTCATCTCCCCAGGCCTGAACTTGAAGCCAGATTGCAGCGCCTACTGCATTTTTCATTAATTGAACAGTCTGGCCTGGTCTGGCTTTTTCTGAGCTCTCTTGTGCTGGGCAGTGGGCCTGGAGCTGTGAGAAAAGAGAAGCAATGTTATTTTTTCTTTTGACATTTTTCAGCATTGTGTTTGAGAAGATTTTTATGCTGTTAAGGTCTCACTGCACTGGGAAATAAAAATGTAAAAGTTTGAGAAAAGGCTCTGTTACCTCACAGATTTCTAGACAGAAAGGCTTGTTTTCTTATTCGATGTGGTGTCAAGACTGAAGGAGGGAAATCCCAGTGCTGCTACGCCAAGGAGGAGTAATCGTTTAAGAGAGCTCTCACAGGGGAGAGTTACTGTTAAATGTAATTTAAAGGAAGAGGAGCAGATTCCTCCTGAACCTTAAAAATTCACACTATGAGTTTCTACCTCTAACAGGTTGTTAAACAGAAATATTCTTTTATATTACTATACCCATGCTGCTGCATAATGTTCCTCTCTAGTAGAGTGCTTCCCTCAAAGCAGTTTACAGAGGAGAGCAGCATCCTCCTGTGTCTTACAGAGAGAGAGATGGAAACCAAAAGCAGTCACTTGTCCAGAATTCCCCACTGATACCATGAGCAGAGTCAGATCTAGAAGTGGGGCTACCAAGGCTCAGTCAGCTGCACCTTACAGCCAACAGGACTGTCTCAGGGCAGAGTCCAAAGGCTACCATCTCTCTGTGTGCTTGTCTTCATGGCTGGAGTTCTCCCCACTCTGTTGGTCAGGGCACAGCCAGGCTTGGCTCACTGTAGCTTGTGTGGATGTGCTCCCTCTTACAGGTCATGGCTATCGGACGCACGTTTGAAGAGAGCTTCCAAAAGGCCCTGAGGATGTGCCACCCCTCAGTAGATGGCTTCATTTCACATCTGCCTATGAATAAAGCCTGGCCAGCCATTGTAGATCTCCAGAAGGAGCTCTCTGAGCCATCCAGCACTCGGATATATGCAATAGCCAAGGTAACAAAAGATAGAAAGACCTTGACCTACGTATCTTGAACTGGAGTCACTGGACTGGGTCAACTGAGGTGACAAAGACTGAGTATTCTTCATTCCCTTGCTTTCCTCTGTTAAACGCACTGGGAGCACTTTGAGTAGGATTCTTGATTATGCTTTCTGCATCTTTCATGTTCAGGTAAGGTGTTTGCCTTTTGGTGGTACAGTCAGCCTGTGCTCATTGCATTCCTGTGTCCTGTCACTTGAGTTTGTAGCTGAGTGCTGGTGGAGACCTGGATTAATTTCCTCTCCTGTAGTATTATATTTGTCTGCTAAACACTGGCTAATGTTCAGCCCTGATTTACACTACTGTAAGTGCCAGTCAAAGTTGGTCAGTTTTGCAGATTACAAAGGAATAAATCAAGATCCTTTTGAGAACTGAAATAAAGGATGATAAAGAATGGCAAGCTGCAGCGTGTGAGAGCACTGTCCACTTGCAATGGTTGCACTGCTCGTAAGGGCTTGAACCTAAAAGAACTACACGACTCTATGTTAAATTTCACAGACAAGAAATCCCCTGTTCTTCAAAACAGACTTAGCTTCCTGTAGCTTTCTTTTAACCCCTCTCCTGTCACAGTGGTCAAATCACTTCAGCCTTGAAGGTGTCTGTGTAACAAGGAGTGTTATTGTAAGGGGACTGGGGTGTGAATTTATTTCTTCCTTCATCTCCTCAGTGTTTGGCTGTGTATATCATGTGGTAAATGTGGGGTTAGTTACTTTAGAAGGTAGGTGCAATTTCACACTTTGGTTTTGCTGCAGGTAACATGTCCATCTGTCCATACCCTCTATGAAGAGGAGGGCACAGCTGTCTTTTTACAGCTCCTGCTTACCTGTTGGCTTGATTTTTTTTAAGATTGCAAACCTTCCTGGCAGGGTATGCCCAATTACTCTTTTCTGTGCCCCCCACTTTGTGTGATGGAGTCTTTAAACCCTTTGTTCTCATGTGTAGGTATAACTTGTTACACCTCCACATGAGTGAGGAGCAGAGCCTGTGCTGTGTTAGTTAAAAGGTTTTCACATAGCTGTTCCTCTTATAAATGGCCTGAAGAAAAATCATGAAGTGTTTTATAAATGTGTGGCTTGTCCAGCTGTTCTCTCTTGCTTTTCAAGCTGGGAAAGTGCATGTCTTCATCCTTCAGCAGCTGTGTTTGGTCTTTATTACAGCCTTTCTTTTATGACTGAGAGAAAATCTTGCTTCTTGTGTCTCTGAGTGGTTCAGAAAAATTTTATGAAAGATTAAACTTAGAGCCATGTTAACACAGGGAATCTGGGGAGATGAAGATGAGTTTGGGTCCCACTGAACACTGGGTATTCCCAGCTGCTGGTATTTTCACTGGGAGCTGTTGGAAAAAGCAAGAACAAACTCTTAGTCCCTCCTTATAAAGAGGTGCCTCTGCCCAACACAGTGCACCAATTCATCCCCATTAATAACTAAGGCAAGCAATATAAGTAAGAGGTGCTTCTGGCAGCTGGGGCTGGAATGTCTGCATGGAAATCCCTTCCCAGCTTGCTGACATTTAAAAGCCAATGTAAGTTCCCATTAGCCATCAGCTCCGTTTGAAACAGGATGGAGTTTTGTTATATTTTTAAATTACTTCTCTCTCTTCCAATCCCACTAGTCAGGCCCCCAAAGCTTTTTACTTTTTCTCTCTCCTTTGCCTGTTGGATGATGACAACAGCAACTGTTGAGGTGCAAGGAAAGGGAGTTCAGCTGCCACACAGAGCTGTTGCTGTTGTAATGGGGCTCCCTGTTGTCATGTAAAAGAAGGCACAGGAGAGAGGTTGACATAGATGAACATAGATGTTCCTTGGCCAGAGTGGGAGTGCTACAAGGATGGAACAGCCTCATGAGCAGGGATGCTCAGGTTGTGTCAAGTGTTTTCTGCTCCTCTTAAGGTTGTATAAAAGTGGCCTCGGAAGGCTTAGGCTGTGGAGTCAATGCACATTCTGTTTCACACCAGGGCCCTGGTCTCCTGGTGGTTCACACTACAGATGTGTAGTTTGCACTTGTGTTGCTGTCCATAGGCAGCTAAATACTTTATTTGGTGAGCAGCCAGAATGGAACTGAAGGAACAGGGGTGCTGGCCCTAGAGAAAGCATAGGCAGCTGAGCTGCCCTGCGTTGCTTGTCCTGGAGGCCAGGCTTTCTCCATGGACTTGGTGTGAAGGCAGTCCTGTAAACCCCTTGGCTGCCCAGTATGGGCCAGTCCCTACTGGATGGGATGCTCTTGAAGTTGAGCAGGGCTCTGAAATCACACTGTCCTGCTCTGGCTCTCTCCTCCTGCTTCCACGGTGTGTTTTGGCTCTACTGCTTCATACAGGTTTGAAGAGAGGAAAGCCATTGGAGTTCAGGGCCTCCCTGAACAAATTCTACATGATTGCCTGCATTACCTTTATAAGGATCCTGAGGTGAACAGTTCTCCAGGTGGAAAACGCCAAAGATGCACACGTAGCATAACACATATACAATTTTTAGATCTTTAGCAAATTAGCATAGCTGATGAAAATCCCCAATTAGAGACATAAGTGGTGAGGTAATTCGCCCCTGGTTCAACCCTCTTTGAATTCTCCCTCTTTTAGATAGGAGCTAAGCTTTGTTTATGAAAATGTGTCTCAGAGAGCTAGTTTCAACTGTGGCTTTGCAGAGAGTCTGACCTTGGACCCACATCTTGGAGCTGCTGGGGAATTTATTTTGTCTTTCTGTCTAATAGAGTAGGTAAAATGCTAGCTACAAATACTGTGATAGGCTACAGAGCTACAAATATATGTGTAAAGAATATAGAAAAAACAGAAAAGAAAAAAGAGCAGAAATCAATTTTGCATCACTGTCACTCCATGCTCTTTAAAATCATCTCTCTGCATCTTTCTTGTTGGCTCCCTTCAGGTATTGGAAGGGATTAGGTCACCCCAAAGCCTTCTCTTCTCCAGGCTGAACATATAAATAAATGATCTTACCCTCATTCACTTACCAGTGCAGATTTTTACTCCACTATCAGTGCAGATTTGTCCCTGGAGTGTGGTGATAGGGAGCAAGACATGTCTGCAAACTCATTTTTCTCTTCCAGTCTCCAGATTTATGTAACAGGGATAAAGATGGTTGATTTTCTCTGCCCATCCTCTGATGAACGAGTGGAAGGCATATGCTTTTTTCAGTTTCCTTTGAAGATCCTTGGGACTTTAAAAAAACTGTCCTAAGCAGCTTAAGAGTATGTGGTCATGCTACCTGTGCACGTGTGGCTCAGGGACCATTGACTGGGAGTTGGAGATCCTCAAGATATGCAATCCTCAAGTCTGTATGTGTTTTGGAAAAATAGATGTACAGAAAAAAAGACCTGCTCACACCTCGCTAATGTGGCAGCAAGACCTCACCCTCCAAGCACTAAGGAATCAGGATGGGAAGGACCCCTTACCATTTGCCTCACACCAGCAGTGTACCCAGAAATGTCTGAGAAGCCCACCATTGCCATTGCCAGTGCTCAGGGAGTGCTGTGAGGGCCCCAGGCTTTTCTTTAGAAAAAGCAGAAGGTGGTGTCAGTATTTTGCAGAGAGCTGCCACCCATCCCTTATCCATGTGGGTGGTGCCTCCCTGAAGTGACCCATTTCTCTGAGCTGGCAGAAGATCTCCCCATTGCTGAAGCACCTGGTGATGATACCAATATCATGCCAAAGTTTGGTAACTTGGGGGAATAGTGATAAGCTCATTCCTGGATTAATTCTGGAATTTTCTTCAATGGAATTTTCTTCTGGCTTTGTTCCAGGGATGCTGCCCTGCAAGAAAACAATTAAGGATAGTAAGAAATTAATGAGCCTGATTACTTTAGCTCAGCAAAGATACCGTGCTGGCATTATCATTATGGTTAATTATAGTTGCTTTATCAGGAGAGTTGTAACTGTACAGCAGTGGTGAGACCCAAGAAATTAGATTGATAGAAAATACATCATATTGAGGACTCTCTGAGGTGCTGGGTTTTTTTAATATTACGCTGTCTTATGAATAATACCTCTGTGGGGTTCCTTTTTACCCTAGGGCTGTAAATAATTGATTTAAAAAAAACCCATCAATAACTCCAGCAAGATAATGCAGGGAAATTTGAATGGTCTTGACATTATCTTGAGGTAGAGTGAGAGAAGCTAGAGCTATGCTGTAGCTGCAAGCATCACCCAGGACCTGACTTTCCCTTGCTTCAGAGGTAATACAAGGCCACATGCTTTGATTCAGCCCTGTATTTCAAGGGTGTATCAAGATTTATGCTACAAAGCAAAACGTTCCTTCACAGCTGAGAATCCAGAGCTTCCTGTTTTACATTTGCAGCTAGGAGGTTGGCAGTGGGCCTGAGATTTAGGCAACTTGAATGGTAAGAGGTGCAGATGGAGGATTGGTCACTACAGCCTGAATGTGGCTCCCTGTAGTTAGCTGAGCGCATTCTCAGTGGCCACCCAGCCCAGTTGCCATCAGATTGTCTGGCTGCTGGCTCTGTGAAAAGCAAATTACCTCTCTCACTGAAACAGAAGCCAGCTTTTGGAACCATTGCACAGGGAGAAGTGGCTGGTGCCTCCCTGCACTCGCCATGGGGGACAGTTTCTGTTGCTCCAGGAGACAGGGTCAGGAGGTCGATGAACATTTGATTTGTACAGCTTGATCTACAAAACTTTTTTTCTTTATCATATATACTTGCTGCTACCTGTTTGCAGACTAAATCTGTATTTGTGCAGCGTGTGTTAAAGGGGCTGTTTGGTGCTGTCCTGTTTTTGGCAGGCCTTGGATAATGAAGTCCCTGTGGAGGTCATTCACAAACTCACAGCCATTGACAAGTGGTTCCTGTATAAGATGCGCAGCATTGTGAACATGGAGAAGATCCTAAAGGAAGTGAACAGGTAAAAAAGCCTTGTCCTAGGACACAACAATTCTTCTGGGAATCCTGCTCGGAAACCTATGGTAAGCACAGATGCAGTCAATGCTGAGAAGTTTTTTCAAGTGCTTGGAATAAACAGTGTTGTCTTAAAACCCAGCTCACTGTCTCAGTCAGCAGAAATTTTTTTGGTAAAATAACTCCTTGGATTATGGAAGTTACAGTTTATTTTGGAAAATCCTCACTACCTCTGAGACTAAGACTGGGAATGTGGATGGCCTGCGATGAGTAACTCATGTACCTAGGACAGAGTTACCTTTCAAACCCAATACTGGACTTGTCCTGACTTACTGCACCTGAGGGTCACATACACTGCATTTTATTTCCAGCCTGGCCTATTGATTTTTAAGCTTTTCTGCTTTGCTGTGATCATGCAGTATGTGTGAGTATTGCTTTTGTACCCCTCTTTCAAACATCTATGGTTCCAGACATATTTAAATATAAATCTTCCTCCAAGAAAAATGACCATAGAAAAGCCAACAGGAAAAGATAGCAGTACATTAAAGGAGTGGGCTGTATTTCAGTTCAGAGTCTTGCTGACTTGAGCTTTCCCTTCATGTTTTATGAGGCTGGGAGAGCCTCCTTGCTGAGTTATTTGCCGAGTGTTGTTGGCTTTTCTGCCTCTGGTCCCCGTTGCGCTCACGCGTCACCGCATGATGGCACTGGGAGCACAGCGGAGGCAGCGAGCTCTGAGCCGCTCCTCAGTCCACCTGCATCAGCTCTGCTTTCTGACCAGCTGCACGCTTTTCATTGAGCAGCTCTTGCTCTCCCTTGCACCCGGAACTACCAGGATCTGGAGCTAAACAAAAATAAATGTTCAGAGAGATGTGGAAGAGAAGGAGTGGCTTGATTATTTTCAGAAATCTGTTTGGCTGCAGAAGTTTTTGTCCTCTAACATCTGTGTCACATTGCAGTTGTATCTGGCCTCTTAAACATGTATGAGCAGCTCCTGAGGAAGAAAAACAACACATTCAGAATCAGTTTGAGCTTGTCACTGTTGGAGTGGCATGCTCTGGAATGAGGCCCCAGAGCTTGGCTGCATCCTCAGCTGGTATAAATCCAGCATCACTCCACAGAGGCTAATCTCCCTGAACCCTCCTATATCCCTGAGGTTGCTTTCCTTTTCTCTGCAATGGGTGCCAGGTGATTATACGTTCAATGATCAGTAGCTGGTACCACCCCATAGAGCTTTTCATCCTTGTGCCCAGGCAGCAGGCTGTACAGGGAGCCTGCTACAGAGAGCCCTCACACAGTATCCAGCCTTGCATTTTTATCAGACACAAGCAATGTTGTGTCCCTTGGAAGTGGATTCTTGCAATCCAAATCAGGTTGTGGGTGGTATCATAGAATCACAGAATGGTTTGGGTTGGAAGGGACCTGAAAGATCATCTAGTTCTAACCCCCTGCCATGTGCAGGGACACCTTCCACTAGACCAGGTTGCTCCAAGCCCCATCCAGCCTGGTCTTGGGCACCTCCAGGGATCCAGGGGCAGCCACAGCTTCTCTGGGCAACCTCAGGGCTTCATCGCCTTCAGAGTGAAGAGCTTTTCTGTAATAGCTAATCTAAATCTTCTCTCTGTCAGTGTGAAGCTATTCCCCCTCATCCTGTTCATGCCTTTTTGCTGGACCTAAAATCATGAGCCAGACACAGTTGGGTGATAAAAGGGGTTGCCTTTATAAGGATCCTGAGGTGAACAGTTCTATAGATGGAAAACGCCAAAGATGCACACATAGCATAACACATATACAATTTTTAGATCTTTAGCAAATTAGCATAGCTGATAAAAATCCCCAATTAGAGACATAAGTGGTGAGGTAATTTGCCCCTGGTTCCACCTTCTTTGAATTCCCCCTCTTTTAGATAGGAACTAAGCTTTGTTTATGCAAATGTGTCTCAGAGAGCTAGTTTCAACTGTGGCTTTGCAGAGAGTCTGACCTTGGACCCACAGCTTGGAGCTGCTGGGGAATTTATTTTGTCTTTCTGTCTAATAGAGTGGATAAAATGCTAGCTACAAATACTGTGATAGGCTACAGAGCTACAAATATATGTGTAAAGAATATAGAAAAAAGAGCAGAAATCAATTTTGCATCACTGTCACTCCATGCTCTTTAAAATCGTCTCTCTGCATCTTTCTTGTTGGCTCCCTTCAGGTATTGGAAGGGATTAGGTCACCCCAAAGCCTTCTCTTCTCCAGGCTGAACATATAAATAAATGATCTTACCCTCATTCACTTACCAGTGCAGATTTTCACTCCACTATAATTGCTCACACTTTTTGCAAGAAAACTGTCTTACCTCCCAGGCAGCACTGGAGGGAGGGGATGGACTGTCCAGCTGCATTACATTGAAGGCACAAAGGCAAAGAGCCAGGGAAAAACACTTGTGACTTGAACTAAGAGGCTAGTCCAGTGAGCCACATCAGGAAACATATCTCTGCCATAGCCAAGGGAAAGCTAATTGAGTGATGCAAATGAGACTTGGCACACATGTGCTCTTCCTGCAGCCAGCTGTTTCCAGTCCCCAGCATGCCTGGCATGAGTTCTACCTGTGCTACAGGATTATTTCCAACTGAAAAGAATGAGAGGTGATGCCATCACTGCTTTAAATCTTCCTGTTGTTTGGGTACAGTTACCAGAACCAGAAGTAGTTGCCCTATTCCTGGGCACTGTTGCTGGTTACAGGCTGTTTGGATGAATCCACCCTTTCCTTTTTGTCTCCGTGTGGATTTGGGGGTCCTTTGCAGTGATGTTTCAGAAGCAGTTTGAGTAACAAGAGTCTGGATTTGGGCCCTGTGGAGCTGTTGTAGAGACTGGTAACAAGGAGGTGGTCTCTGCCAAGAGGAAATTAAGAGCTAGAACAAGTGGGTGTGATAGACAGATGGGGAACGGGGTCAGAGGCAGCTGGAGCCTTTGTGGGCAGTTCAGGAAGCAGCTCTCACACACCACATGCTGCCTTGCATGCTCGCTATGTGCAGTGATTCAGAGGTGAGCAGAAGGTCTCACTGATGCATGCAATGCATCTGCTCATACGTGTGAAAGGCTGTGTGGGATAATGCAATGCAGAGGGAAAAGCTTTCCAACCTATGAATGTTTATGCATTCTCTTTGGTGTAGAGGCAAGGACAGCATTTGCAGAGACAGTAGAGACTGGAAAGAGCACCCTCTGTCCTATTTACCTTTGTCCCATTGAACTTTTTTCTAAAGAAGATTGGACCTGGTGCTGGGACTGTGGTGCTTTGTCACGCTGCAGCAGTGGTTCCATTTGAGTCTGCCTCTGGGCCCTCTAGGATGGAGAAGTAGTTGTTCCAGATTATGTGATGTGGCTGCAGGAAAGCAAACAGCCTGAGTTGAATTGGGAAAAGAAAGCCATTTTGAGCATACTTGTGAGAATATCAAGTAATATCACAGACATGTCAAACATGTGCCTCTGCTGTTTCTCCTGTGACCTTACATAGTTTTTTATTTTGGAACTCACATTTGAGGGGATTTTTGTTGTTGTGTGACCAATTACCTGTAATTTTAACAGTGTAATTTTAACTTCAACCTTCTCCATCATGCACATGCACATAAATAAAGCCACTTTTACCCACTCACATGGAAAGAGCAAGCACCATCCCATGCTGTCAGTCCATGAATAGGTCATGGTGTATGAAGTGGCAGTGCAATAGGGTGTGCTATTATCTGGGAATTATTTCCCTAGATCTGGCCTTGCAAGTCCTGTGAGTGAAAATGGGAAGAAGGGCCTGGAGACACCCTGCTGGCTGTTCATCACACTGACAGCTCATGAAGGAGGTGGAAGTTTGGACAGACCATGTCCATCTGTCTGGGGCAGCAGGGAGGAAGGTGTCACTTTAGGGCCAGGGCTATGGACCCAGTCCTGAGCAAGTCAGATTTGAATCAGGGTCCAGTGATACCAAGCCATGTCCCAGGCTTAGAACTAACATCTAAGGCATACCTGACTAGGCCTAGGTGCAGGGGAAAACCTCTTTGGGAATTTACATGTGTTCTTTGACTGTTTGTAGTGAAGATTTGTTTGCATGTAGCCATGATTATTTTATCTGTTCCTGATTTTGGGATCCAAGAACAGTGGCTGTATGCAACATGAATGTACAACAAACATGATTAAATAGAGGTAAAGAGGTAGGCAGCTATGGTGAAATAATCACTTAGGCCCAAGTGACAAGGGACAAAAGCCTTGCTGAAAATCCATTGGACTTGTATTGCTAAGTCACTTAGGTATCTCTGTAGCAATGGATCCTGCAATTGATTCTATTTGCCATTACTTGAGAGCTCACAGGGATGGGGGAAAAGTAGAGGTAGTGGGGTCAAGTTCACTGCTGGAGAAAATCCAAGTAAAACCCAGGAAAGCCATCTTGCAGCAGGCAGAAGTGTGAGTATATTGCCCAAAGAGGAACATTTCAATATTCATTAAAGGCTGTAAAGTAGAATTCAGTTGAGAAAAGAGGAGCATAATAAACCACCATTGTGAAGTGCAAAGCATAGAGATGGCGAGCTTGCCCAAAGTCTCCAAGACACTCTGGCAGTGCAGTGACTTGAGCTCTGTCACTTGAAATCTCAACTCTTCAAATTAACTTTCATGGAAACAGCAGATCATCTTTTTGGCAGATACTGAACTAGCCAGCCTGCTAACAGTGGGAAATGATGGCACCAATCATATTTTGATAATTTTATACTTTGAAGTTTTGTTTTGAAGGAAACTATGTCCTTGGTCTGTGGGTGTTGTGTGAGAACACCTGCTGGCCTGTTGTGTGCTTGAAAGGAGCAAGTGCAGTCCTGACTATCACTCTTGCTGTTCCTTAAGAGGCAACAAAGGGCTAAAAAAGGGGAAAGACAAAAGTGCAGGGATGCAGACCCACTTTAGCCCAGCATTTGTAGCTAGGTGCTCCACTCAGTTGCCCAAGGGAGAAGTTGTTTATTGCAAATGCCTTTTGGGAGCCCATGTCCCTGGGTACCTGCAAGGTGTGCTTTGAAAGCTGTTTGTTGGAAGCATGACTATAGTGGAGTAGGCACAGAAATACAGGTGCTGGAATGAAAACCTGGCACCAACAGGTAAGCTGGGAAGCACTGCAGGGAGGGATACTCAGATAGGCCATCAATAACCTGTGCTCTCTGACAGGGACTGCTGCACCCCCACTTTTCTCAGCAGCAGTTTCTGCTGACCTGTGTGCTTTTGGGACAGGTCAGAGTGTGTCTTGTGTGGGCATCAAGCAGACCAGGACCAGTGATAGTAAATGAGGCTGTGCTGATTTGATCATTTGAGGAGCTGTCACTGACATATTTGTAGTGCTCCTCTCTAGCATACTGGAACGATTATTTTTGTCTTCTTTGTGAACTGTAGGGCAGGAAAGACTTGGGAACAAGTTCGGAATGCAGTACATGAGGAGAATAAAATCCAAGCAGCTATTCAGCACTGTTGTTTGTGCTTTGTGTGGATCTAACATAAGATGCTTTCTATTTGTCTTGTAGAGCCACCGGTAATAATTTCACAGCTGTATTTTCTTTCAAAGCATCTGTACATTTGTGAAAATGCAATATGTATGTTTTCCTTGATGCAGAGGATATCCAGGCATTGCCTTAAAAAGCCATTGGGGAGTCTCTGTAACCAGTATGTACAGTGCTAGGAGCAGGGCAGTCTGTACCATGGCATCCCAGCAAAGACCTCAAAGCTCTCTTTTACCAGGGGTACAAAATAGGCTTTCAGGAAACATCTACAACCCATTTATTGGCTGTGTTTTGTGTGAGCTGCTGCTTTAGTTCACTTAATCTTGTGAGTAAGTCATTCAGGTCTTAGGGCACAGTGTGAGGTTCATGTTACTTAAATCAAGATGTCCACAATGAGATTTATTAGCCCAGGGACCAGAATGTTGAAGGTGCAGCAAGCTGGAATGACAATTGTTCTGTGAGATTTGTTGGTTTACAGCTCCTGCTTCCCTAAATGCTCCTTTGACAGCTTTTTGTCAGTCATCTCATGAGTTTCTTAGGGGGGAAAACTGGTAACAATCTGTCTTCCTGAGAAGAGGAGCAGGGAAAGAATTTATACCATGCACTCATTATTTTAATTGTAGCATGTTCAAAATCTTGTAAAACATCAAAAGTAATCAAGGAAACCACTAGGAGCCTTGAAGCAGAGCAGGGCAGTGAGGAAACAAGAAAGAATATGCTTTTGTACATAATTCAGCCTGAAATTCAGCAAGTTTTTGAAACCCTGCACTGACTACTGAGAAAGGAAGAACTCTCTCAGGACTGGGCATAATGCATTTTGCTTCCAGCACTTCCTACTTTTGGCCCACTTTGCCTGCCATAGTGAAACTGAGCTTCAAGTTTAGTCTGGGCATAAATTGCTTCAGATTTGGGAGGAGCTGAGTTCATGATGGAGCCTGTTCACCTTTGCAAGTCCTCTGTGCATATCCAAGCCACATTTGTAGCTGCTGAGATGAGGCAGAGGTGAGCCTGTGAGTTTACAGGGCACACAGTACCTGTGTCCCAGCTCAGGCTGTGGCTCTCAGTTCACAAAATATTCCTGATCCTTTTGATCAAGACCCATTTACATATGCCTAAGTAATATGTGGATGGGCATAAACTTGACTAAAAAGAAGCAGAGCCTGATTTGGGAGGCAAGAAAAAGAGTGTTTCTTCTGCTTGCATCTTTATTGGTGGATCAGATGAAAGCAGGTCAAGTGGAAGAGAGGGCTCTGCTGAAGCAAGCAGGGTCTCCTGATAATTTCAATGCTGTCAGTGTTCCTCCAGTCAGTTAATAGATTTCTCCAGGTTCTCTGCACCAGGTGAAAATTTCCTCATTAAGCAGAATTTATTCCATTTTCTCTTATTGTTTATTATCGAAGAAGTGAGTGGATGGAGTTCCAAAAATGACAGGGTGAAATTTTAAAATAAAAGCAACTACAGATCAACACTGGAAGCTGAAATGGAGGTACAAGGAAGGTTGGGTAAAGGCTTGTTTTGTTTATAAACTGCAAAATGAGCAGGGGACTTCAGCTTTTCTGAGGAGGTGAACAATCATTTAATAATTATGGCAGTGTGCGTAAGTCGAATTGTCTGGGTTTGGAGGTCTAAAACTCCTCTGACTTTCATTTTGCAAAGGCAAACATTAGAAAGAAGAGCATTATAGAAGTCTGAAATCATATTCACTTACTCTTCCCTTGTTTCAGAATTGATTCTAAACCAGTGAGGGGGTTTAATCTTTGGAAGACTTTTTGCTCTGTGTTGGAAAAGTAAGTGATGCTCCAGGGGAAAGTGGGAAGCTGTGATGTAGGACTGGGTCATGTGATTTGGTGTCCCCAGGACTGAGAACTTTTGTCTTGTCTTTTAGTGCTGGATTTCTGGTGAGCTTGTAGGGTTATTTGCTCTCAAATATTCAAAGAGATCGGTCTGATTCCACTCTTGCTGGCTTTAGTGTGTCTAGCTTGTTTAAAGGGCTGTCTCTGAGCAAAGACAGTGAGAATTGCCCCTTAAAAATTGTCACCCCTTAACCTCTTCGTGTCTGTTTTGCTGTCTGGAAGATAAGCATCTCCCTGCCATACTGTCTGCATGTTTCTTTGTATTATTTTCATGAAAGTTGGGTCACAAAATTAGCATTATTAGTAAATGGAAATTATTCAGTTGTGAGAATGTGTGTCCAGTACATGTAAAGAGGCAGCCTGATTTTCATACCAGTGCTGAGGATTTGCAATTCTCTGATTCAGTTCCCATTAAACATGGTGGACCAATTCTGCTGGTTTCTTCTATTATGCATTGGGAGAAGCAGAGGAAAAAGTGCATGGCAAAAAATGCATGGCTCCGTTTCCCCTCTAGGAACTTGTCTTTTCTCTTTTGCATGCTGGTTTTCCTGTAAAAAACTAGTTACCTTTCTGCATGGATTAGTAAGTGGCCTAACCTAATTTAAGCTGCTAGCCCAAGGCAAATGAATCATGGTGCAAAATAATCACTGCTTTTGTTCTACCCTCTCAGCTGGGAGGGAGGGTGACAGTGAATGATATTGTTATAATGAGATACAAGAAACGGAATGAAAACAAGCTGCAAATGAAGGCAATTTGCTGTCTCTGACAGTAATCAAATGAGAGCCAGCTATGTGTGTTCCTGAGGCACAGGGGAGGGAGGGCAAGGGAGTAAAAGGCACTGAAAGAGGCTCATTTTCTTGGGGTCATCAGGTCTACTCACTCATTCTAAGGAGGCTGAGTCCTTAATAGCCGGTGACTGCTAGCATCAGTTTTGACAGAGAATTGGTGGAGTTTGCTGTATTTGCTTCTGTAAAACACACATCATGCCTTCAGTCCTGGTGTTCATGGTTTGTGCAAGACGTCCTGCCTCTGAGCTGAGATCAGAAAGCAGAATGGGCTGAAGAGAAGCAGAGGAGTTTCTGGTGGAGGAATTGGAGCATGGAAACCGTGAGTTTTAATACCGTGTGGTGCCACAAAGTGGATCTTACTTTGGGAAATCCAAAACCTGGGAAGCTCAACCTGCTGGATTAGGCAGGGCTTTTTCACCGAATCATAGAATGGTTTAGGTTGAAAGAGATCTTAAAGCTCATCTCATTCCACCCTCTGCCATGGGCAGGGACACTCTCCACCTGACCAATACTCTTAGCCCCATCCATGCTGGCCTTGAACACTTCCAGGGATGTGGCAGTCACAGTTTCCCTTCTGACACTAACAAAGAGGAGGCTTTGCTGGAGTAAGAAGGGTGATATGGGGCACGTTGTGGAGAAGATCCAGGGTGTAGGTGGTGCTCCTGCCTGGGGTCCCCTGAGGGTAGAGCAGGCTGTTTGTGGGGCCAGGCTGGGACACAGCGCAGAGGAGAGGAGTTACTGTGAGCATTTCTTTCCTGCAAATTCTCACCAACTTTCCCTTTCTCCTGTCTTGTTGCAGGAAGGTGGAATGCTCTCTTTGCATACTCCAGGGCAAGGAGGGAGGTGGCATTGGGGAAATCATAGGGCAAATCCTATCTAGCCAGGGATCTGAACCCAAGAGTTTCTGGTTTCCAGTTCTGCTCTCAGAACAGCTGGTTTGACACTTGTGTGACTCTCACCTGTTTCTCACTAGCCTGACTTCTGAGGGCAGCAGAGCTGCTCTGTGCCTAAGCCGGAGTGGAAAATCCAGTCCAATGACTCTCTTTCATGCTTCAGCTTACTGACACATTCCAATAAAACAGTCTTACCCCTCTTCTCCCACACAAATAAAATAATAGTATTTATTTAAAAATGCCATCAAGAAAAGGACATATTTCAAAAGCTCTGATTTAGGAAAATTGCTTGTTTGTTAATCATTCCTTTTTCCTTATTCAGAGCTTGCTTTCTCATAAAATATTGATTTATTGGGCAGGCAAGAATGCTCTTGGCAATGAAAATGTAAAGGAGAAGTGCTGATAAAAATACAGGTTTTTTTATGTTTTTGCAAAAGCTAAGCTTAGTAGAGGTAGTTTAGAAAGAGAAGGAGGCAGAAATTATAAGGGTGGAGGCAAAACAAAGTGGGATGAAGAGTAGGAGAGAAAAGAGTAGAGTGAATGAAGAGGGAGTGGAGAAGATGAAAAAAATGAAGAGCAAAATAGACAGGAAAATGTTGATCTTCAGAAATGGCAGGGGGGAAGCAATGTGCTTGAAATAAACAGCAAAACCTAGGACTTCTGAAAAACAAAAAGAGGAGAACAAGAACGTATGGAAGTATTGAGAGACCCTGGTTGTGAATATGAAATCAAAAAGGTACCCCTGCTTTACCTGGTATATTCCCCCTCTCCATTTTCCTAATGCAAGAAGCACCACTAAGATATGGAAAAGGGTGTATTGAGGCTGTTACAAGAAAAAACCTACCTTGTGTGGGAGCCTCTAAAGGTCGTTTCTGCTACGGATCTCTGAAGCGAGATGCTTTTTCCAAAGACTGGCCATTTCAGAATGTAGGCAGAACATGTTCAACAGCAGAAAGAAAACTTGGTTTGGACAAACTGTAGGCATGTCTCCCAGCTCAGCACAGTGGTCCCAACATCAGGGCACAGTTATGCCTCTGAGTGGCTCAACCCAGAGCTTCAAGAATTTCATGCCTTTGAGTGGAGTGGGAAGCTGCAACGTGAGGCAGGGGATGGAAGCTCATACATAATGATTTGTCCAGCCCAGTCTAGTGAGGCCTAGGGTTAAAGTTTAGACTGAGAAAAAGAATGTAAGGGAGATATTAAGTTAAAGTTTGGGCATGGAGTTGTAGGGATACTGAATCCATGAAAGGAATCACTGTAGGTCCTCTGTGGAGGCTGAAATGGTAAATGACCATACAGTTTTTGTGGTATAGGGGTTTGATGCTGGCTAGAAACCAGACACCCATGAAAAACCATTCAGTTATTCTCCTCTGCTATAGTTGAGGAGAGGAGGGGGAAAGAAAAATCAAAAGGCTTATGGAGCAAGATAAGGATTAGAAGAAAGCATTCTAAAGGCAAAACAGGCAAAAAACTTAAAAGGTATAAAGAAAAATTTATTAACAGAATTAAAAGAGGATAATGAGAACCAAAACAAACCTTTAGAACACCTTCCCCAGCTCCCTGCCCTTTTCTTTCTCACTGACAGTACAAGGAGGCAAAACATGGAGTTTTTAGTCAGTCTGTCACTTTAAAAAAAAATAAAAAAATCTTTCTTCAGTTTGATTAGGGAGAGGAGTCTCTTCAGTTATGTCATGGGGTTTTCCCCACGGGAGACAATTCTCTGTCAGATTCTCCAACGTGGTTCTAATTTTTGCGAGTAGCAGTCCTGCCCGACCTGCTACAACATGAGTCCCTCCCATGGGCAAAGCAATGTTCCCACAACTGTTTTTTTTCTCATGGATCATTAGTTCATGGGGTGTAGTGTTTTAAGGATGAGCTGTTCTAGTTTGGAAGCGAGAGTCTTCTCTTTCTGTTCAGGTTTCTCACTAGATTACAGCTTTTCAGCTTCCACACACTCCAGTGTGAGTATCTTTTCTTACAGGCTGTGGGTGGACTTCTACATGCCCCCATGCACTTTATGAATTACAGGGAAAAACAGTTTGTTGTATTACAATCCTCACCACAGCTTCCAGAAGAATCTCAGCTCCAACGCCCGGGAGCACTTTCCACCTCTCCCTCCCTCATTTTCACTGACCTTAGTGTCACTGTGTTGTTCTCCTCACGTGTCTTCACCTTTTCCTTTTCTCTGGCTCAGGAGAGAATTGGTGTCTGTAGCTTTGTTTGTTTTCAGGTTCTATCAACTGAATAGTTTTTATGGAGTTCCACAGTGCTAAAAGGTTGATCCTGTCTGGGCTCTGCATTGGGGAAGTGCTGGTCATGTGGTCCCTTCCGGCACCACACAAGCTGTGCCGGTTGCTGGCTTCACTCAGCGCCTCTCCTCATGTGGGGCACCAAAAAGGAGAAGACTGCTGCTGCCACTTCTGCCCTTCTGTGCCAGCATGGCTGGCTAGCAGCAGCTAAGCAAGTCAAGCTCATTGCGAGCCATGCCATGGAGATGGCAGTGGCCACGTGGCACCGCCCTGGTCGCAGGATCCCGGCCATGCCCATCCCGGCCACGTGGCTGCTGCTGGCGCTGGGATGGCAGCGGCTGCTCAGCCGCTCCTGGCCCTCTTGCTCCCGGCCTTGGCCACAGGATGGTCCCTCCAGCAGCATGGCCCCAGGAAGGGGCCTGGCAGTCCCCTCACCACCCCTTGGAGGGGAGGAAGAAAGAGGAATTGCGTGCATTTTTTTGTTCTTAATTATGTCATCACAGATGCATTACTGACTTCTCTTTGGGCCAGCCAGTTGTCAGAGCTGTCAGGGGTTGGCTCTGCTGGACACAGTAGAAGTTTTGAGTAGCTTCTCTCTCAGAAGCAGCCTCTGTGGCTTCCTCCCCCTCACTAAAAGTCAGGTTGTGTGTTAAAAAAATGTGGATGCAGTCAGCTTTTACTAGCCTGATGGATCTCACCATGAATCACTGATTCCTGTCTCAAAAATGCAGGGAAAGAAAGTGTTTTACTTCCTACTGCTTGCAGTCTGCCTGCAGACTTTACCACAGAGGTGTTTGTGTGGGGCACCAAGGGCAGAAAAGATGTTTTATGTTTGAGTCTTCTTCCTTTTCTCACCTTCATGTGCATGATCCTATAGAAACTCTGTGCAGTATAGAGACAAAAGCACTCATGTATCTTCTAGTTATTCCTGTAAAGCCTCATGCAGAGGTGTTTTTCTTATTTAATCCCAGCAAAACAATTCCAGAAGAGACACTGAGGAGAGCCAAACAGATGGGGTTCTCTGACAAGCAGATTGGGAAATGCCTGAGGCTGACTGAAGTCCAGTGCCGTCAGCTGAGACTGAAGAAGAATATAGTGCCCTGGGTGAAACAGGTATGTGAGAAACATCACTGGACCTGGTGGGGGCTTCCAAGAGTGGCAGGAGACCTCCATGTCTTTAAAAACCCCTGGCTCTGTTAACATCCTCAGGAGTTTAGATGCTGGCATGAGGAGAACACAGTTCACCCATGTGGCTGTTGCTTCTGCACTGCAGGCATCAATGTAGTGTCATGAATATTCCCAAAGAGAGACTCAGAATATTCTTGTTCATATTCGTTGTGGCTGAGGGGGAAACACATGTGGCCTCAAGAAAAAGCTGAAAATGCTGGCCCACCATGGTAGGACCATGAAGAGCATATCTCTTCTCTCTTGGTTGTAACTTTTTACAGGCTAATACTTGATTTGAAGTGTGCTATTGTTATGGGTTCATTTGCTATTCATTGTGATAGCATGAGCCTAATGAGCTCATCTGGTATTCATGGCAGTGTCACTAGGTGCTCAGCTGTTGCATTTAAGGTATATTGGTATTAAACTGCCACCAGCTGGTTTTCTGTGCTTAAAGAGGATAAAAAAAACCCAACCCAAACTACTGAATGTTTTTGAAAGAGTTCATCTGTATCCTCAGGCCCAGTCCCAGGTGCCAAGTCTATTTCTGTTCCCCAGCAGCTGTTTTTCTTCTGTGGCTCACCTGGCCACAGAAACGTGCCTGGTCTTGCACTGTGTTCTTTCAGCTGCATATGGCACTGCAGTGCTGGATTGATTTGTGTGCCAAGGAACACTTAATAAGGTCATTCTGCTTGTGCCTGCCTGTGTGCCTTCAAAGCATATGTTTCTTCTTGAGCCATGAAGTACAAGTCACAGAATTAGCAACAGTAATGAGCGGCAGACACACAGTGCTAATGATGTAAGGTCACATTCTCCATGATTCACATGGATTTGGACAGCCAGTGGGGATTCCTGGAAGTGCTTGAAGTTTGAACAGATTTTTAAATGGTATAGCACATAAAAATTCATATCAAGACTGTTTTCGTATTGTTCCCTGTCCAGTATTCTCTGTAGAAGTTTTTCACATGTTCATTCAGGAAACTGCAGCAGTCGCTGGTGACCCAGATGGGCTGGTTACCAAGTAGAACATGCCATGAGTAGTTGACACAAATAGTTTGTGAACAGCCTAGTGGGCAAATTATTCTTCTGGGCTCTCTGGTGAATAATTACATAACAAATTGTTGAAAACTACATATCAAGGGTGGTTTAAAATCACTCTTACTTTGTGTACAATTTAATTCGCAAAGCATGAGTTGCATTGTTACATAAACATATGGTAATTGCGCTGCCAGTCCACAAGATTTCTAAGTGATGTTGTGTGTGTGTTTGTATTCAGTGTGGGAGTAAGATGGGGTCAAGAGTAGAGTGAGAAGATTCCAGACAGCCTATAAAGGACACAAGACCTGGAGGAATCTGTGTAATTCACTGAACAAACTGGAGAATGAGGGCCTTGGCAAGTAGGGGAAAGCTCCTGGGCTGTGTGGGTGTTTCACCAAAGAGGTGCAGAGCTAAAGCTGCAGCTTAGAGGGAGATGGTAGAGTGTTGTGTTGACTGAACTGTAGGGTCGGGGCAAGGCCAGGCATATGCTGCATTAACAGCACAGGATAGTTCAGGTCACCTCCTTAGGAGGAAAGATAAGATGGGAAAATATTAGGAGTGAAATAGCAGCAGAAAGGGAAAGAGGCAAAAGAAAAGGACCCAAACATCTGCACGTAGGAAAGATCTTTCACTGGCCAAGTCACAATCCCCCTTTTTTTCCTGTACAGATTGACACCCTGGCAGCAGAATACCCAGCGGTGACTAATTACCTCTACATCACGTACAGTGGGCAGGTAGGCACCCTCAGAAACAACAGTCTCATCGCTGGCTGCTTTGATCTCTTTTCTCTATGCTGTGTTATTTCTGGAAATCTTGCAGATGCCTTGGTCTCCGTAGCAATTCTTTTGGATGGTGTTAAAATTATCCCCTTACAGCAGGCCTGGAACTTTCTCTCACTCCAGTGCAGTTACTGTTAATGCCCCTATGTTGTTAACTGCCTGTCATGTATCACCTGTTGCAGTGGTTTGAGTTTGTCAATTCAAGTTTTTTGGTTAAACACCAGCACACTTATTAAAATTACTTAATTTCATGAGATAAGGATTAGGAGTAGGCAAAGCAGGTTTAGACTTTAAGGAATATAAAGAGAATTTATTAACAGACTTAAAAAAGGAATAATAAATAATCAGGAATCAGAACAAAACTTTTAGAACACCCTTCTTCCCCCCCCAACCTCTCAATTTTTTTCCCACTGACCATACAAAAAGACAACACTTCTTTTATCACTTCTGGAATAGTTATTTTTTTTAGCTCATGTAGGGAGAGAAGTTTTCTTTTGTTTTACAATGTTGATTCCCATAAGAAACACAGTTCTTATGGTTTTCAGCCTCAACACAAGCAGCTGCCTGGAAGGAAAAGATCTGCTTGTTCTGGAAAATCCCTCCCACTTTAGTAGCTTTCTTAGGACTACTACAGTGGGCATATGATGGTCATTGAGGTACTCTTTTGGGGATGAACATTTCTATTACAGCAGCAATGAAATCCCCTTTTCTCATTTTTGGCAGCATGTCTTCTACTACTCCTGGGGCAAGGAATCTTTACACAGGAGTCTTAGTCCACTGGCTGTAGCCAGAACACTACATCCCCCCTTTTTCACTCTTTTAGACCATTGTTCATATATTACAGGGTATGTTATAGCCGAGTTTATCAATGTGACTTTACAAGAGACGTTTTAGCCTTAAAATTTAGGCACGCCTCATCTCCTTCTCTGGATATAAGCCTTGCATCATTCATTAACTTGGAGTCTTTATGTTGTACCTTTTGTAGGTCTCTTCATCCTTTCTCTTTCTGTGTGTGGGAAAACAGGTGTTTTCAAGTCCCCTCCTGACATTGAAAAGGTTAATTTGTCTTTCAGCCGGGCAATGGTCACATGGCCTCTGCCCGTGCTGTTTGAGTGTGACATTCCCAGCACCTGAGCTGAGGGGAGGAGTTCCCCTGTGCCACTCTTCATCCAAGTCATGTCTGGGTCGCAGGGGGCCCATCCTGAGCCCTCTCCCACACCAGGCTGCGCGCGGAGCGGGGCCAGCGGGGCCATGTCTGAATTGCAAGGAACCGGCCCGAGCTTTCTCCTGTGCTGGACTGCACCGCAGGGAGCCAGCCCAGCCCGACCAGGCGGGAGGAGGTCGGTAAGGCTGAGTCACCTCGGCCTGGGGCAACAGAATGAAGCCTCTCTCGGCTCAGGCTGAGCCAAGTGGAGCTGACCTGACTCCCTCTCGCATGGAGCCGCTGCGAGGGACTGAAAGGCCGGCACGAGCTTCCCCGCTCCCCCTCCACATCATCTCAGCCAACAGCCAAGCCACGTGGCTTGGCCAGACCTCACCAGATGGCAAGGAGGGGAGAGAGCAATGTCTTTTCTCAGTCAGCTGGAAGTCTAAAAGGGGGCTTCTTCAGGTTTTCTCTTGGTTCTATGAGTTCTGGAGGTGGAAACTGTAATACCTCCTTTGGGGTACATCAGTTCCGGGTTGCCCTCCTTCCTTCTGTACCGGAAATCCCGACTAAGGTTACCCCACCACACCTGTACACAGGTAGGTGTTGGGAATGCAGAAGTCATATTTCCTTTATCTCATCCGAACATTGTTTTTCTGTGAAACTTTACAGGTCCTTAGGCTGCTTGAACAACCATATTAGAGGTGCTGTTTCTCTTCTGGTCTGGGTGCAGCACCACTAATTCCAGGAGAGTTGCACTTGATTTACACTGCAGTAAGCAAGATCAGACTGGAGCTCTGAAGGATCAGATTGTTGGATTTGGGCTGAACACCAGAAACTGTTTATTCTGAAAAGCACAGAGTTAGGTGCTGTGGAGTCCAGATCCTAATGACTTTTTTGTCTCCCTTCCCAGGAACACGATGTAAAATTTGATGACTGTGGAGTGATGGTGTTGGGCTGTGGACCATATCACATAGGTAAATCTTTCTTACAACTCCTCTGTTCTCCTTGTCCCCTCAAGCCCTCTTCAGATATTCTTGTGGTTCCTTTGTTCCACTTCTCATATGGTGAAAAAACCCTCCAGAGCACAATGCACAGGACATCAATTCCTAACAGAAGGTTCGCGTTTTATACTTGCTTGGAGATTTCATTTCACACCCTGGAAAAAAAGCAGGAGAATTTTATTACTTTTCACTTGGTACTTAGTTGTGATTTCCACAAAGTTTTACAGAATTTGTTTAATCTTACTTTTTTCACATGTTAAAGTCTTGAGAACCTCATACCTTGTATAGAAGTTTGTTTCTCCCATACCTACCTTTTATGTTTACTGCCAGCTCATGATGATACTGTCCCTATGCATTTTACAGCTGTAAGTGTAGGTAACTCTGAAAATATTTTGATCTCTTTAGCTGCTTTTGTATAAGCAATTCTCTGTATGTGGTTTTTTCAACCCACTCAGATCATTATACACAGTAACAGTTTCCTCGTGGCTGTGAGTGTTGAGTAGACAGGCTGCTGAATTCTGTATATGATGATTTTCACTTTTTCTTTCCACGGATCTCTCCAAATAGCTTGCAATTGTTGGCAAGAAAAAATTTGCTTTTTATTCAGAAATATTTCTCCTCTGCATCTCCCAGAACTGGTGATGGGTTATGAAAGCTGGAATTGAAAACTACATCCATTTGTTTTGCTTGGGTGGAGAGGTCACGTGCTGCACTCCTGTTGCTGTTTGTAGGACACTTCTTTTTGAACTCAGTTTCCGGCATGAATGTTGAGACAAATGAAATCAGGAGCAACACTCCATGAGTAGGCTTGTTTCTTATGAATGATTTGGCTGTTCAACAGGCTGTGCAGCATGGCTACAAAAAATGAAAAGGATGGCAGTATTATTTCATAAGTTGAACGAATGTATGTGAATATATTTTGCACTGTTCACCTGAAACTCCTCATTGCTTAGAATAGACACGCAGGTCTGTTCTTGGTCTCATCTGCTCTGCAGTTTTGATCAGATCCATCAAGACCATCTTTGGAAGAGGTTGCTACTAAATAAAGGCTGCTAGAGGAAACAATTACTTGCATCTGTAAAATTTTTTTTTCCTAGGTGCAATAGCCAAGGTAGATTTTTTCCTCTTTATTATCCTTTGAAGGCAAGTCAGCAGTGTGCTCTTCCTCTATGCTTTCAGAATTGTAATCAGAATTCAGTGGGATCAACTTAGTGTTCTCTTCCATGTTAGAGAAGGCTAAATGTTTTGGATGGAAGTTAAACATGTGACATTATTTTTCTTATTTCCTTTGTGAAAGCTAAGTTTTAGGTTAAAATGAAACAAAACAACCCTTATGAATTTTATTTGAAAATAGTTGAAAATATCTTGCACAAAAATGTTGAATATGTTCCCACTTCTGCAAAGAAATAAAAATATTTGAGAGAGGTGAGGCCATTTCAAAAGTCATGCTGCATTCTGTGTTTAGAAAGGAAATTATTCAAACCAAAGTTGGTTTTTTTTAAAGTTTCTTGTAATCTAACATGCCAAATAGAAACATGTTGTGAGTCAATGCCATTTCACACTCTTGAACTTCAGTGCTTGCTTTGGCACATCTTTCCTGCACACATGAAGCCTCAGCAACCCTCTCTCTTCACCTGCTGCCAGGAGGGGCTCTCCTGTCCTGGGATGGAGTTTGTTTGTGTGTCAGCCCTAAAAGCAGTATAAATATATTTCCACCACTGGCATGGGCCAGCAGAGTGCTCTGTAAGTTTTAAGGTGTGCAAGTAGACTCAATGTGATTGAAATGTGAGAGTGAGTTCAAAAACATGTATTGATGTAGTAATTGTCTCCTGAGGTGCAGTGTCTGGTTATGTTACAACGTCATTACTAGTACTACTATTTATTTTCTGTCTCCCTTTGTCCCATGTTTGGATATGATCATTTCTGGATGTGCCTGGAATACACTCAACAGCTGTTCAGCTGTTTTCCCAGGTTGTATCTGAAGCAGTCAGATGAGGGCTCCAGATGACCATTGTGTTCCAAAGCTGAGGTTTCTTATGCATATAAAAATATCTGTGCAATGGAAGTGGAATACAAAAACTGAATGAGCATCTGGTGTCCCTTCTGGGAAACACCCAGGTTCAGATTTGATTTTCCTCTCTTTTCTGTGAGGTTTTAACTGATGCTTAGGCATGTTTTGAGGTTTTTGTTTGACAGAAGTGGGGAAACAACTTATGTGCCTGTCAAGGAGTGACCTGTGCCAGCCATCAGTTTGTGACTAGGTGGTGGGGGCAGCAATTAAGCACAGACTGAATTTCTAGCATATCTTGTCACACAATTATATATAAAAATAATATCAGTGGTTAACAAATGACTGTGAGTGCAGCATGATGAGGCCAGAGTTTTCTTTTAGACTGTAAGCATAACCATTTCATGATGTTCTTTAATATGCATCATTCTCTGTTTGTGGTACCTGTCTTAGATGTTTGAGCATAGGAATGTACGGGGTAGCAGCTGTTTGCACAAGTCTCGATTCCAGTCTTCCCTGGAGCCTCCAGTGCTGCCCAAGTCCTGAGAGCTGAAGCTTGCCCAAGGCCAGGCACAAAGTCCTGGTACTCACCCAAGCCCCCTCTGTGCCTCTTTCCTTTGAAGTTGGCCACAGTGCTTGCTCAGGGTTCAGGACAGTAGGATGTGCTTGCCCAACAGTGTGGCCATAGTCACTGTAGCCTTTAAAGCAAGATCAAAGGATCACAGAGTGTCTGTAAAAGTGTTGTCAAACCCACTGAGATGTCATTCTCCTGTTGTTGGTTTAGCTCTTCTGGAAGGTAAAAACTACTTCACTCTTCTGTTCTTCACACCACATCTATGCAAATGCTTTGTGTTTCCTGGAGTGAGCACCATTGTCTTACAATAACAGGAACTCCATTTAGTTTATTCCACTCTGTAGTTTATTGCAGAGTGCATTGACTGGGAGGCGGCAGTGACTGGAGGAAAAGCAAGAGCACACTGAAGTGTTTATGAGCACAGGATGACAGACATGTTAGAGAGGTCTGTCACTCCTGAGCAGCTGAGCCAACTTACCTGTTGTGCTTGGAAGTTCACGTTTTGTGGATGGGTGATTTCCATGGGAGGACAATTACATTTCTGTCTCTGAGCTGACAGGAGGCAATTCTGGCTTTTTTTTTTTCTTTAAGCTCAAGTGCTGAGAATATCTATGTATGTTTTCTTCTCTGCATCCTTCCTTTCCTTGCCCACTTTTCTGTCTCCTGGCAGGCAGCAGCGTGGAGTTTGATTGGTGTGCTGTCTCCAGCATCCGCACGCTGCGTCAGCTTGGCAACAAGACCGTGGTCGTGAATTGCAACCCAGAGACAGTGAGCACAGATTTTGATGAGTGTGACAGACTGTACTTTGAGGAGCTGTCACTGGAAAGGATCCTGGACATCTACCAATATGAGGTAAAGAAAAGCAGAAGCACTATAAAAAGCCATGAAGCAACCCAAACTTTTCAAAATTCCTGTCACTAGCTTGCAAAGCAGCTGGGGGTGAGGGGAGAGAACTTGCTCGCAAAAGCTGTTTGCTTTGGATCCTGATGTTGCATTTTACACATGGCTGATGCTCCTAGCAGGCTGCTCAATAAAGAATGCCAAATAAATATTAAATTATTTTGCAAGATGCCATATTGTGCAATATTTACAAGCAGGCTTAATTTGCTGCACAGACATTTATCGCACAAAGTGTTCTGCCCTTGCGCTGCTGGGCTTTGGCAGTTAAGCACACCCTTGATTTGAAGCACAAGTCCTCCACCTGGAGCAGTTAAAGGAGTTCTGTGCATCACACCAACGTGTGCTCAAGAACTTGCAGGCTTGGCCTTGCAGTACAGTTGGCAAGTGGATGTGGGCCTGCATACAGACAGGCAGATCAGGGAGGCGCATTGGGATTACCATCAAACCATAAAAGATTCCAGCTCCTGATCCAGACACTGCACTGGTCTTTTAGCAGTTTTTAAGTGTTCAGAAGTGCTGATCTAAGACACGGAGAAGAGTCCCAGACACATTTGATAGTGAGAGGATATATAATGTAAACAGTTGGGCCCAATATTGAAAATGTTGATTTCTAGCGGGTAGCACACTCATCTTGGATTTGTTGCTGAGGCTTTTAAAGATGCTTTCAGGAGCTTCATCTACCCTGAAATGCAGCATGGCCGTGTAACTTGCTGAAGCAACTTTGCAGAACCTGGATCATGTTAAACTTTTAATTTTTCTTGAGTCCTTTTCCTGGTATATGAGGATCTGAGCTCATCTCCTTTGTGAATGGGTGCAAATTTCTCAAAGTGTTTTATAATCTGGCCATGTTTTGATCATTCCCAGATTTGGAACCAGGCCAAACCACACCAGAAACTAAGTCCCAGACTCAAGGCTCTGTTCTTCAGCCATTTGCAAAATACTGTCTATGACCATATTTAAATTGTGTGTTCATCCTGTCCTGCTTGTACAGGTTGTTTTACCTCTTCTTTAAATTTTTGTAAAAATGGAGACTACTACTGGAAAACACAGACTTTCAAGAGGCCAAAAGACTCTGGTGGCTCTCTGGATTCTTAAAGGCTGATTTTTGAATGCTTTAGGATTATCCATGAGGCTCAGCTCTAAAAGCACTGAACTCTTGTTTACTTAACAGAACTGAACTTCTGAGCAGGGGCGTGGAGGAAGCTGGTGTGACAGTTTGTCAGACAAATAACACTGATGAAATACAACATCTAATTACTGCAGGATCAAAGAAAAGGTAGAGATAGGTGATGAGGGAGCTCATTTCCACATGGAGTGCTTGTAATTAGCAGGTTGGGTAAGAAAAATATGTGAAAAGAATACTGAATAGGTATTGAAACTTGGATGATCCTGCTTGTCAGAGCAAGGCTTGGCCAGTTTGATGGGAGGTAATGCAGATCTCCAGGTCTAATAGCAGCATCCTGTGGTACCCAGAGTTTGCAGAGGATTCTGCTACTCTGCCATGGGTGTGAAAACAACCAGCTTGATGTTTGTGCTGGAGGTGTTAAAGCCATCAGAGTCTGAGCCTAAACATCCAAAATCAGTGTTGTACTGTCTAATAATTCCCAAGGTGAATAGTAAACACGAACAGTAAAAACACTTTTCTTCAGCAGCAACATAAGGTAATGGTACTATTATGCCTAATTTGCAAGTAGGGAAACAGAGGAGTAGATAGACCTGCACAGAGAAATGCAGAAGAACCTGGGCAGAGCTGGGGACAGAGCCCAGATCTCCAGCAGAGTGTAGTCTAAGATACTTTCTTTGTTATATGTTATTTCTTTAGAAAAATGAGTGAGCCAAATGCTAATCTCCTGTTAACAGAATACTTCCTCAGGCAAATGCAGTTGAAATTCAGCCCCTAAGAAAAATATCAAGTTAAAAATGAATCTGATTCTGGGATCTCTCACAAATCCTATAGATAGCCATCTCTCCTAGCATCATATACAAAGCATGAACACTGTCATGATTTCAGACTGTTCTTTTAACCTCTCCTGGTCATTTGCCTCCTCTGGTGTTTGCATGGATAATGAACTGTTGGAAATAACTGAAAAGTCATGGATCATTGGCAAAGTGTACGTAAAAACATCAGCAAACAATGGACACAACCCTGGGCCTTTAGTAGAGATGATATTTCAGCTCCTAACATTGTTAGGATTTGCAGCAAAGCTTGGGCAGCTGTTAAACCCAAATAAATAGGTGCACAGATTTGTCCCCGTTTTTCTGATCAGATAAATTAGGCTGCATCAAGGAGTGAGTTTACCAACAGGACTGAGACAGCTGGAAGCTGCCCACCGAGAAATGCTCACAGCTCCACACAGCCCTCTCCTGGGGATGTACTCAGCTGTCCCCCCTCTTTCTCTTCCTTGTGTCCTCTTTAACCTCCAGTTGACATTCATAGCTGCAGTGACTCTCCAGAGTCTGAGCTCTGCATAACAGAGCTCTTCATTGGAGGAAAGTTTAATTTACTGCGAATGTGCAGAGTTAGGTGGTAGTCTGTGAGGACAATAATTTAAAAAAAAATAAAATTCCTTCCCTCAGATTTATTGGCTTTTTGTTTCCAGAGAAGATGTTCCCTTTTTATTTTAATATCTATCTGCTTGAGGGCCTCTACTGATTCTTTTTTCTGTTTCAGAGATTATTCTGAAACAATTCATAAAACTAAAGGAGGCTCCTAGGTACAATTTTAATGGTCTAATTTGTTTTCAAACTCAGGGAAAAAGAAACCCCAGCTCTATTACTAATGACATAACAGCAAGGTAGTAATAAAAAGAACGATTTTTGTTATAAAGGGGGAAATAATTCTCTCTAGGCTTCTTTCACTAGATTATGTATTGCATATATTTTAACGATATCTAATGGCAAGGATGTTATTAATTTTCTTTATAATTAAAATATGGCTGATGACAAAGTGATATGCAGGGGTATCCCTTTCTGCCTGCCCACATTTCTCAGTGGAGCAGTCACGTTCCCTGTCAGGACAGTGATTACTCTTTGGGTGGGAACATGCTTTGGGAAACAACAGCAGAATTTTGAAGTAAGAAGTAAGCAGCAGCTAGATTCAATTTATGGTTCTTCTTGAGTAAAAATGAATATATGGTTCTTTGCTGTCTGCTTGAATAAGGAATCTCCCTCTGTCTCCTTAGAGCTGAAGTCCCTAATTCTATCCCAACTTTGATGTAGGCAGTATTTGGATTTTAGAGGCTCACTAACTAGAATTGTCTTAAAGGCAGAAATGAGCAGCAGCTGAGAAGAAGCTGTTAGCTGGGACACTTCACATTTCGCATATGGCAAGGATAGATTAAGATGTTGGTTGACCTGGAAAGCAAAGTTACTTTGACTCGTTACCCTCCTTCCAGGATTCAAGGAGGGGTTTGCTTATTCACACTCTGGTTCTCATCCACATGGGATGATAAGGGGCCTAGGGACCAGAGGGAGTTACTCTGTTTTGGACGGGTCTGGAAGCAGTAAGGCATAGATTTCTCTTCCAAGCTGGAGATGGTGAGTTCTGATGTCATGACACAACAGCTTTTGGGCACAAAACAGTCCCTGTCCTTTTTCACTGCCTGTCCTAAGCTCTTTGAGATGGTAGCTGTTGGACAGCAGCATTATGGCATTCCATAAGTGACTGCATAGTGAAAAGGAAAAAAATAATCATATCATGCTGTGTATTAGCCTGCTGAGCAAATAATCTTGGGATAGTAAGTGCTGCTTATATGCCAGACTGTTAGTTCTTTATTAGGGTAGGAAATTACCACATCAAAGCTGAGTGGGGATTGTACCAGCATTTATCATTTATTTTTGCCCAGTCACTTATAGTCCATCCTGCTCTCAGTTTACAGTTTTGCCACTCCAAATCCCTTTAAATCTCTGATGAAGGAATTCCTCTTCCAGGAAGGCCAGTGAGGCTGACCTTCTTCAGGAAAAACACACTTGTTAATTAAAAGAACATTGTTCCTCTATCTTTTAGAGCCAAACCATGGATCACTTGATTTATGTTTCTCGTTTGTTAGAAGTGGGTAAAACTGTAAAACACATTTGGTTCAAAAGAGCTCTTCACTGGAGCTGTTCTGTGGGCTAGATTGTCCTTTGGGCAAAGGTTCACCATCTTTAACTTGAAAGTAAAGTGCTCTTTGTTGCAGGTACTCTAAGGCCTTTTTTTCCTATTGAAAATTTTCACACCTGACTAGATTGTACTTGAAAGCACTAGGGGTTCTATGTAAAAAGAAAAAAAAGCCCATATTTGCACCTGTAGAAAGGTGTGTGTTAGCAAGCAAGATCACCTGTCTCCTGTTATTTACTGTTTATTATTTTCTCACTTAAACTGCGATGCTGCCCAGTGACAGACGTGAAATGCTCTGCTGTGGTTGGAGGATGCTGATGCTGTGCCACCTGTTCTGCCCCATCTGCCTCTGGAATTGGAGTGCTTACAAATAACCTGTGTGGAAATGAACACCTATGACAGTTTACTGAAATACTTGCTACTAGCCAGGGTGCTGCCAGAAATGAGGAGCTAGTCAGGAATAAGGGGCACTGATTAAAATACAGAGCTAAGTATATCCATAGCATTGCAAACTGTATGATGCGTTGGGCTCTGTTGAACTAGACTCTGCTTAGCTTTGTTACACCCCTTAAAGACTGGCTTCTGGGGCTAGGAAAGGTGGTTTGCTTATTGAGTAGCAGTGCTGGCAGGAAAAAATCCCATAAATTCCAGTTGTTTCCCGTTGCCTCTCTGCTGGAGGTTACTGCCTTCCATCTCTGAAATAGAAAAAGATTTTGAGTGAATGTCTGCTCCTGTGAAAATCCCTGACCATGAGCATGGGAGAGGCTGTTTTCTCCAAGAGCTAGACTGAAAAAGAAAGAAGACCTCAGCATCTTGTTTGTTCATGCTGCTGGGTCCAAAGGCCACAGCAAGAAAGGGGGGTAGGCTCAGCTGTAGTGAGAGTCCCCATGTCCACATGTGTAGGAGCACATGGGAAGGAGACCTGATCCCATGGGGCAGAGAGCTGAGCTTTGTTGGGGTGCAGTGCATGTTCCTAGTGCAGTGCCCTACCTCTGGAAAGCAAGGCAGTGTGTGTCAGCTCAGTGCTTATCCTCACTGGGAAGGCAGAAGCACCTAAACATGACATGCTAACAAAGTAACAGCCCGCAGTTCGAGCAGGACTTACGGAATCGTGGGTTAATGTGAAAGCTGCAAACTTTTCTGGTTTCCTAGGGAATTTGACCTCTAGTTATTGCTGGGTTTTGAGTGATATTGAGGAGGATGTTGCTGGTTTAGGGAGGCTACACACTGCAAATCACACTTTGCAGCCTGGGTGCCTCTGGATCAGCACAGTTACGACAAAATCGTAGAATGGCTTGAGTCAGAAGGGACCTTAAAGATCATCTGGTTCCACCCCCCTGCCATGGGCAGGAGCAGCTTTCACTAGACCAGATTGCTCCAAGCCCCATCCAGTCTGGTCCTGTACACCTCCAGGGATGGAGCAACCACAGTTTCTCTGGGCAACCTGTGCCAGGGCCTCCCCATCCTCGGAGTAAAGAATTTCTTCCTAACATCTAACCTAAATCTCTTCTCTTCCAGTTTAAAACCATTCATCCTTGTCCTATTGCTGTCTGTCCATGTAAGAATAGCTCTCCTCTTTTTAAATAAACTCTCTTTAGGCTCTGGAAGACTGCAATAAGGTCTTCCTGGACCTTCTCTTCTCCAGGCTGAACAACCCCATCTCTCTCAGTCTGTCTTTGTAGGAGAGGTGCTCCTCTGATCATCTTTGTGGCCCTATGATCTGTCTTTGTTCACAGCAGCCTGAAAAGGGACATAATAAATATTGGATTCTTGTTGTAACAGCTTTTAAGATAACTTTCTCATGACCATGCTCCTTTCTGTCTTCCAACAGGGATGCAGTGGCTGCATTATTTCTGTAGGTGGGCAGATTCCCAATAACCTGGCAGTACCACTGCACCAGAGTGGAGTGAAGATTCTTGGCACAAATCCTTTAAAGATTGACCAGGCAGAAGATCGTTCCATATTTTCAGCTGTCCTGGATGAGCTGCATGTGGCCCAGGCTCCCTGGAAGGCAGTCAGCACACTGGTAAGTTGGGATGTGCATCTGGGAAATACTGAAGCAGCTGGGAGCTGGGATGTGCATCTGCTCAGGAAGGACTGACTCACTGATACATTTCAAGATTTCAAAAGCTTTTGACAGTTTTTTACTGCCCATGTTGAAGAACTTCTTGATCCCTGTAAAGTGACGCTACTGCGAGTGGGTGGAAACTGGAAGTGTCTTTAAATCACCTTACATAACCTGGGGTACATACCCAGCAGAAGTTAGCACCACTGACAGGCTAGTCTAGATATCCTGCTGGGCTTGAGATCTGTTCTAGCAGGTGGAGATTGCAAAGGAATAGAGATGTGTTGGCATTGCTCTTTTTTCCTAGTGAAGCTCTATGGACAGGGGAGGTCTGAAGGTGACAGCTCTGAAACTAGGAACTTGTGTGTTACATGCGGTGCAGGCTGCAGTCCCCAACTTCTGTCCTTGCATCTTAATTGCTAGCAAAGTGAAAATGCAGTTAGAATTGGAATTTTGGAATGACTTTAAAATATTTTCTTGTTCACAGCATGTTCTTCCTCCCTTTCTTTAGAGAGATGCAGTTGAATTTGCAAGGTCTGTGAGTTATCCGTGCTTGCTGAGGCCCTCCTATGTTCTGAGGTAAGGCTCAGCTGTCAGAGCTCAGCAACGTGGGGTGTGAACTCCAAAAACCTCTCTGACACAACGGAGAACAATTTCAGAGGATGTGTGGAAAATTCTGTGCTAGGTGTATGTGGCATTAACCTGCCCATGAGACAACTTCTCCAACGAATTAATAAAGCCAGTGGATCCCTGAAGTCCATCAGGCACAGATCAAAGGTGGAACATAATCATAAGAATGTCTGTTTAGCTGTATTACCTTTTGCATATCTTGAGGCCAAAACCATGAACCATCTGGGATATTCTCGCAGGTTCCTGAGATTGTTACCTGTACAATTAAATCAGAAGATTGTTTGCCGCTAGGAAAAAGAGAAGGGAACCTGCTGAGGCTGTTTATTGAGATGGGCATCTGTTTTCAGAAAATGACAGTGCATCTTTTTAATTCAGCTTCTTATTTGCCAAGCTTCTCTGCTTACAGGCATGTTTTATGTCCCTACACTGTGGCAGCTGCTTCTCATTAAACAGATATTGTACAGAGTCCCTCATTTCCAACAGCCAGACAGACTTTTTGAGGAGGTTACACCAGCACATGCACACAGCAAACTCACAAGTTCTGAATGATTGCTCTTCTCTGTGAGAAGTTTCTTCATAGCTGGGTGACTCAGCGCAGAGAGGCAGTTTGCCAGGCACAGTTTACAAGTGAAAATAAATTGGAGACAGGATCTTTTTCATATGAAAGACACACATATCAAAATGATGAAGCACAATATCAGCTTTTGGGGCTGGGGGACAAGCGCACTTTATTTTAAAGGAAGAAAAGGAGACGGGTTTTTTCAGCCCTGAAGGAAATATCCTTTAGAAGAGACTCCTGAATGTGATTTTTCTATCTGGTCTCTAAAGACTTGCAATGGGGGTTTCAAGCAAAGTTTGAAAACAGCCCTTCTGTCAGGAGTAAAGCTGAGTATAGTTAAGTATAATGTAAAAACTACTCCCAATGTAATTCTCCAGATTGTTAGGGAACACTTCTTTTAGCCTGTTGTTTCCATTAAAATCATTATAGGCCCTTTCTGTGTTAAGTATTTGCTTATGTGTGTTAGTGCAGGGTAGGGGGACTCCAGGGAGAAAGATTAAACTGGAGGATGTAAAACTTGAGGAACGAGAGTGTGGCAAGCTCTAGCACAACCCTCTGCCTGGCCTCTGTCAGTAGAGCAGCAGCAGTCCACAGCTGGATGACTTTATCCTCTGAGCAGATATGACCTTTAATATTGGCCAGTTTCCTTGAAAAACTAAATGCCTTTCCCCACCAGTTAGGGACTGTGTACACCAGCTCACATCCTCAGTGGTACTACTGACACAAGTTCATGGATTTATTGAACTCTATTGATTTACATCAGCTGAAGAGTTAAATATGATCACCTAGGTACTTGTGTCTATTTATCTTAGGATAAAATGACTGATTTGTGAGATAGATCCTTCTTCCACTTTTCCCTACAGCCTCTGTGGGCTTGCCCAACAAAGCAAAAGGGAAATGTAGCAATTCTTTAAAATAAGATTCTTGTCTTTAAAAGGGACTTGAATCACTTAGGGCCCATGTTCTCCCAGATCCACTTCTCTGGTATTACTGACAGTTACAGTTAAAGCAGCTTTCAGGTATCTGCTGTACTGTGTCTGCTCCCTTAAGGAATGAGACTTTAGGGGAGGAAAACAGTGAAATGGCCAGCAAGAACAGGCTGTTTGCATCTGGATTTACACTGTCACAGCCATTGCCAGTGACCCATGCATGCCTCACTTCATCTGTCCCTGAGGAGCAATTGGACTAAAGTGGGCCAAGTGTGTGTTTGTCCTGAGCTCCCAGCTAACCTGCCCCAGAGGGAAAGTCTGGGCCTCACTGGGGCTGGGTGGCTGAGGAGCCATCTCCCCCAGCTTAGGGGGACCTTCAAAACCTTCACTCAGGAAGGGGATTTGGCAGCAGTGCTAGGCCTATGGAAACACAGTTCTTTCTTTGTTTCTCCACTATGGTTCTGCAAGTCTCCTGTCTTCTGTGGGAAGGATAATGGGGAGTAACTGAGTGCAAGAGCAGAGCAAGTGGCTGGAGTCAGGAGCTAGCTTGGCTGGTCTGTCACACAGAGGTAGTTGGTAACCTTGTGAACCCTGTGCCGATCTCTCCCTAGAATTCACAAGGGAAGCTGACCTGGGTTCTATTCTCTCCTATTCCCACAGTGGGTCTGCAATGAATGTAGTATTCACTGAAGAGGAAATGAAGAAGTTCTTAGCAGAAGCCACCAGAGTCTCTCAGGTACCTTTTGTGATGCCACCTCTTTTTGTGTTTCATCTCTATTGTGTTTTCTACCTTTGTTCCCTTATTGTGTCTTCCTCACTCTTTCCCTTCCTTGCTTGGGGAGGAGCCGCTGAGTTTGACTCCTCAGTTTGTTCCTTAACTTGGCAGCCTGTGCAAACATCCCTACTGACCCCACCAAGATGCCTGCATGGAGTAGGAACAGCAGGCTGCTGTTTCACCTGGGCACGCATTTCTGACCAGTTCATTATATTAATAGATGTAGTCCACTGAGCTGGGACCCTTCCAGCCTTGCCAGTGTCAGGTTATGCCAACCAGCATAGAGCTGGTAGCATCTTTCACTCACTTTCTCAATTGTTTTGTCTGGCTTCTTTGAACAACTAAATACTTCATCTTGGCATCTCTTCTGAATGCTTTTTCCCCGTTTTTTTGTTTTTTTTTTTTTCAATGGTCACTTTTCAGAACAGGGCTGTGGTACCATAAACACTGCTGTCCCAGGAATCTTGGAGTTAAAAATAAAGGAATCAAAGAGGAGCTCTCTGAAAACACAACTGGCTGTGGAAGTCAGACATATTACTGCTTTCTCAGGATTCTCAGGTGGTTAAAGCTTGAACAAGAACAAAACCATGCAGTTTTTAAGTGTATGAAGCAAATGCTGCAAGTTTAACCTTTCAGCAAGAAATGATGGAATGAAAGGGAACCTTTCAAAGAAATAATATCCTGAAGGATAGGTTAGTGTGGAGGCAAGGAGACCACTTATTACCATCCTTGGACAAGTTTTAGAGGCGTAGTACAACTGTTACTTCCATCAGAAGGAATTATTTAACTAATTCCCAGCAGACTGTAGGGTCAGCTTGTGTGCCAGGTTCTTAGTAGTGCTAGGCCTCCCAAAATGCCTGACTTCCCTCTGAACTTCATCTGAAGTGCTCTGCTTTGTGTTTACTCTCGCAGAAGCAGAGCAGGCAACAGCCTTGAGCCCCATTCAGTGGGACAGATCACTTTGTCATGCTGCTGGGTGGCTTTGTGATGGTGGTGGATGCCCTATAGGAGGCTCTAGCCCAGGAAAGCTGGGCCTGGCCAGCTTAATTTGTCACAGCTTGGCTGACTTGAATTGGGCAATGCAGTTTTGTGTTCCTGAGAGGTCTCATCCCTGGTACAGGAGGCCTTTCTGGGAGTTGCATTTGTAGAGTCTTGGCAATACATGACATATTCCTAGGGGAAAGAGAGGGTGTTCCCATAGGATCCTTACGATACCCAGTTCTGCTACACACACAAGGCTGTGCTGCTTGCTGCAAACGTGGCCAGTTGCACACCATGAGGTTTTGGTGCTCTGGTTCTGATCCTGAAGAGATTTACCCTAGATTTACATGCTGTTTTTTCCCTAGTGCAGTCAGACTGCCAAGGGAAGAACTCCTTCCTTCATCCAGTATTGTGCATTGGCAAAAGCTATGGCATAGTTGAAGCCAAACTAGCAAAAAGCAGACCAGAACAAAAGTACTGTGTTCTGCTTCTACAGCAGAGAGGACTTTTCAGGCTTGTCAAGAAGCCTGTGAGTGGTTCCACAGAAGCTGCCAGTGTTAGTTGTGAGCATCTTTGTGGGGCATAGGCTTAGTTTTTCTGGTTCCAAAGCCTTACCTAGTTCTGCTTCATCCAGCAGAACTCCAGGTGAAGGCCCTGGCTAGCTCTTGTTCTGTTGTTTTAATGCCTTTGCTGTTTCAGTGTTGTGTCTTTATGGCATTTATGTTGTCAATAATGTTCAAAACTTCTAATGCAGGTCGAGACAGATTGAAGTAAACAAGGTTGTGTGCACATATAAAACCTTCCAGTGAAAAACTGCAGCAAGACAGAAAGTAACAGGACACAAGCCACTAAATTTATGAAACAGTGTAGGCTTCAGCATTGTCCTTGCCTGTGAATTTACCCTTGCACTGATAAATGGAAGGAATTGTGTCTTGTAACTTTTGGAGTTGCTTGGTATTTTTTCAAGAGGAGCCCTTAAAACATGCACAAACTGTCATTTATTTCATTTTATTCTCTAATAAATAATAGGCAGTTAATAGTGGATGGGACAAGTAAAATGTTGAGACACAAAGCTGGCCAGGAAGAATGCAGATTGGAGGTTTTTGGAACGGGTGTCTGGAAGGAGAAAGTATTAGAGGGGAGTGGAAGTGTGTGCTAGCATCCTAGAGACAGGCAGGAAGAAGATGAAGGAAAACAATGTATACCAGGGCAGGCAGTGAGAATCAGGGACAGATTGTTCCTGGCCAGCTGTAATTAGTAGCAACCTCTCCCTTAGAGACTTAGGAAACCAGGCAAAGACATTAAAAAGGAATGGACTAGTTGCCTGAAATATATGAATCTAAAATAGCAAACAACCACTCTACAAAGTCATTGAGAAAGCCAAGGATCAGTTCCTTTATGAAGCCCCATGTCCAGTGAGTTGGCTGGGAGGCTCAGACCACGGAAGAATTGAAGATCTTGGAGTTAAGGAATGTCTTTGGGAGATGAGATTAGAGATCCACGTGTTTCTCACTATCTTCTTTGTGCCATGATCTCATGTGAAAGACCTCTATGGTTTTGCCCCAAATTTCCCTGTCATGGTGTTGTTATGGAGAGCTAAAACGTTTTTGCATCAGTGGTTTTGGGGTAATCGTGCCAAGTTTCCCCCATTATATCTTTGCAAAGTTCATTTGTCTGTAGAAATGAGGATATTAATAGATTGGTCTTCTGGTCTTTTGCTTCCAAAGGGTCCTGGGTGGTCCACAAATACTCTCTTACAAAAACGTCCTTACTTTTTCTTATCTTGATGGCAGGATTACCCTGTAGTACTCACTAAATATATCGAAGACGCCCGTGAGGTGGAAATGGATGCTGTAGCCAAGGCAGGAAGAGTAAGTACTTCACTTTTCTTTAACATTAAACTTGTTTTTTCAGGATCTGACATCTGCAAGAATGTGTAGTTTGAATGACTTACTATAGAGCCGTGGATTCATGCTGAGGAGAGTAAAGAAACAAGAAGAATTCATTTTAGGCTCAAAACCATTGTGCCTGAAAAGCTCCACCTCTCTTATTGTATGCATCTAACCAGTTTTTTGAAGCATTGCTTATCCATGTAAATGAATCCTTTTGAATACAATTTTTACCAGATATTCAAATCACTAGCTTCAGAAATGATGTTCATCAGAATTTTATCACGGGTTATGGAATTATCACAGTCATTCCATGTTTTTTACAACTTCACCTTGCCTTTCATTACTGACCAAACACCAAAAAAATCACAAACTTCACAATTAACAGAAATAGTCTTTTTTTCAATCTTAATTTTTAACCAGCAGACACAATCACTTTTCTGATATTGAGGTTGTATACCTTGATGCAGCTGGATTTCCTCTGTTTGCTTAAAGCACCACAAACGAGTGGGGGTAAAATTACACACCAGTGATCTTAGTTCATGCTTGTTCCTGTTGGGGAATGACAACTTTTTTGTGTTCTGGCAAGCAGAACTTAGAAAGCTGGTTTAAAGCCTCCTTAGCTTTTACCTTCTGAGCCCACATGTCTTAGAGAGAGGAAGGAAGCCTTAGGATCTCCAGGCTGTGTTAGGTTTTATCACATTCATGATTTGCTTAACCATAATAGCAAAGACACTGACATGGTCTCCTCGTTCATATGCCCAGTGTCTGCTTCAGGCATATTCTGCCCAAAATCTTGGGAAATTCACTTTTTGTCCATCCCCCATCTGTATTGTTTTTCAGATACAGTTCTGTTCAGGAGGCTGGGCTATGCTGGGGAGGAAGGAGCAGTTTCTGAGAGGGTGAAATGACCAAGTGCTCTCTCATTGCTGTGTGCAGGTTATTTCACATGCTATTTCAGAGCACGTGGAGGATGCAGGTGTTCACTCAGGAGATGCCACCCTCATGTTCCCCACACAGACCATCAGCCAGGGAGCCTTGGAGAAGGTATGTGTTGCACTAGCACTGAAAAGAGAAAAGGAAGTGAGGGTTTGACTCTGCTTTCCCTCCATCACCAGTGGAGAAATCAAATCACCAATGATATTTTTAAGGCCAGTGTGGTACATGCAAGTGCAGGATGTCAGAGTGCCCCTGTGATTGGTTTGATTATCTGAACTGTATCCCAGTAATTTAAGCAGTAGATGGGCACCCTTTTAGACCCATAGGATTTTTTTGTTTCCTTGGTTTAGAGCCAGCTTCTGTAGCAGTAGAGGATTGTCTAATTCATACATATGCCATGGTTCTCTTTCCACTTCTTTTTCTCCCACAATACTTAAATGATTATATCAGATGTATGAGTTTCTAGCTGCCTGCTTTTCCAAAAATAGTATCAGGATGAATGTACTTCACCTAATCTTGACTTTTCCCCCCTTCAATAATGAACCTTGTGATACAGAGTTAGTTGTTAAGATGCGTTTTTTAAATGAAATGTGACATGCCCCTTGATGACAACCTGTTTAGGGTTTGCTTGGAAGCCAGCAAAACCTGTAATGCAATGATCTGTGCTCCAGCTCTGTTTCCAAGAATATCCAAAGCCTTGTTTCTGAAAATAGTCACCTCCTGGAGTAAAGCTATTCAAACCCCTGTATTGACACACCTGGGAAATAAGACTTTCCTCCCAGTTTGTTCCAGAGTGTATCTTCTCAGACACCTCCCACTGATCTGTGATGGAACAGCCACGTTGGTGAAAGACTTTTAGGACACTTGCAAAACTGATTAGTTATTCTCAAATAACACAACATTATTCACTGTGTCACCAAGAAAGGTATAAATACTCCAGTGTGCAGTGTAGGAATTGCTACAGGGCAAGGCTTTGATTCTCTGGTTTTTTCCTTCTCCCCTCTGCTTTCTCACACACACACAAAAAAACTGATTTTTACTTCTGCCCTCAAATGGCACTTCAGGCTCTGGGTTACTGGGGAAATTAAACATGTTTGCTTCTGAAAAAGTACTGTTGCCAAAATGAGGGTATAGAGGAAAAAAACAAGGCAGAGAGAGATGATGTTTAAAGAAATCCACAAGCCTAGTGATTTATTGCCATGATGCTCTCTGTTTTGTGGAACTTAATTATTTGTTCTATATACACACATTTACACTTTTTAAATTTGGTTTTTATAGGTAAAAGCTGCTACAAGAAAGATTGCAAAGGCTTTTGCCATCTCCGGTCCATTCAATATCCAGTTCTTGGTGCAAGGCAACAATGTCCTGGTAAGAGCTGCTGTGAGTGTGGCAGGGCCCATGCTGTGCTGGTGTTTGTGGGGCTCTGCTGTGGGCATCGTGGCAGTGGCAGCCAGGGCAAATAACCTGCCTTGTCAGAGGGTGCCACCCCTCATCACACAGCTCTCCCTGCCTGTGTGCCAGAGAGCATCCTCCCCTGAGGGTGGAGAGAGCCTGCTGTCAGCTTTGTTTCACTGTGGGCTGCTGTCCTTCCCAAAATTATCAGTTTGGAATGGGATGGACAGCACTGGGAGCTGTACCTCATCCCATGTACTGAATATGGTGGCTTTTAGATCTCCGATATCTTCTCTCATCTGTAGCCATTTTGATGTTACATTAAGCCTTCAAAGAGATTGAAAATACAATATAAGTGTTTAAACCTTTACTACAAGATATTAGGATGGTTATCTGAATAATCCTAGTAGCTATTAGCAACAGGAGTACAGCAGATGTCTGACCCTTTCTGCATAACAGTTGGCTTCCTGTTGCTAATGGAAGGAGGTCAGAGGAATGTGAGCAGAGTATGACTGAGGACACAGTGAATAGGAAGAAAACCTGACAGGAAACAGAAGAGATGCATTATTTGTGAAAATTCCTGTTTGGGCTATGAGCTGAGTAAAATGGACTTACTGTTCTTCACCTTTTCTCTGTTTCACATGTGATTATTCAGAAACTCCACAGAGGGGGAGAGCAGAGTTTTCCCTACCTTGCTTTCCCATAGCTGAGCCTGTCTTTCTCTGCAAAGCCCCTGCTTTTCAGTTGTACCTTAACTTAACTATCCTTACCCCCTTTCACTCCATTCTCACTTACAGCAATTCCTCTTCTGCTCTTGAACTCCAAGGTGGCTTCTCAGCACATTGCAGAACTTCTTTGTTACATCCTTGCCTGGCTGAATGAGTTCCACCTGTGGGTGAGGGAAGTCAGTAAGGATGGTCCTGTCATTCTGCAAGTGCCATTACCGTGGAAAAAGAACAGGCTGGACTTCTGGAGGTTATACCTAATGCCTGTGCATGTGTTTCCATGCCTCTTGCACATCAGTACAGCATATTTTCTGAGTGAACCCTGGCTTCCCCTCAGTTCTAATATTCAGACAATAGAGGTGGATCTCAATTGAAGAGCATCAGGCTGCTTGTATCTCAGGCTGGCCACTCCCCATCCCTCATCCCTGTTTTAATAATGATACCAATTTCCGTGTTTCTTATTTGAAAGTCTGAAGAACATGTCTGCCAAGAGGACTCAGGGCTGATTTCAAAAAATGTGAATCAGTCTATTTCTTCTCTGCACAGTGCCTGACCCTGGTATTTCTCTTTCTTTAATCCCACCAGGTGATAGAGTGCAACTTGCGGGCTTCACGTTCCTTCCCCTTTGTATCCAAGACTCTGGGTGTGGACTTCATTGATGTGGCCACTAAAGTGATGATTGGAAAACAGGTTAATGAGTCATCCCTTCCCACAATGGAGCATCCCATTTTTCCATCCAGCTATGTTGGGATTAAGGTATGGTTTCCAAAAGAACAACATAAACCCCACCACAGAGCCAGCACATAGCACATTAATATACAATTAGTACTTTAATGCCCAGAGAGAACAATTTACTCATTGCCCAAAGGCCAAATTGACCTTTTGTAGTTTCTGTCAAGATAATTTATTTGGAAACTTTTGAGAAAAATCAGAGAAAAATTATCCAGTGAAACCAAATCTTCCTTTATTTTTAGCTTCTAACCTACTCTGAATCCTGTTTATGAACTGCATAATAAATTTACACTTGCAGAGCTGAACAGTGAAGTTCAGGCTGTTTCATAATGCTATATAATACATGTGTGGACATGCACAGCTTTGTGTTGTAAGTGCCCCCAGATTTTATCTGCAGGATCTGGGACATGGGCTGTCAAATGCACATAATTCCCTTTATATACACCACTGGTTAAAATAGGGGGGAAAGCCTTGCATCCTTTGATTTCAGTAACGCCAAGGTTTTACTTTTCATGATTACTAAGCTTGTCTAGGACCCAACATAATAAAGTGTATGGTAGATATTTTTGAATGCTTAGTGGAAGGAAAAAAAAAATGTATTGAAGCTCCTAACCATGAAAAAATCTAGAACAGTGGTGCAGAAAATGCAAAGGCTAATGAGAATTGTTTATACAGAAACTTTCAAGCTTTAATAGATTTCATATCAAGTGAAAACCCAGGAAGCAGAAAACACCTAACATCTTTCTACTAATAAAATGTTCAGAGCTATTAAAATGAAAGCCAAATTTGTGTCCCAAGCCAGTCAGTCTAGATGTAGCTTTATGTTTTATTTTGATGCCACAGATAGGCATTATCTGAAATTCAAACTTGAGACTTTTTTTTTGTGGATCTAATTTATTTTTAGATATTTCCACTATTTAGACCTGGGGCTTCTGCACTGTTAGCTGAACTGTCAAGAGCTTTTCCTCTCCTGGGAATGCTGGCTACAGAGCAGAAAACCCAGCTTTATTCTTGAAAACTTCCCTACAAAGCTTTTTATACTTCTTTTGTTCTGTGTGGATTTGTCAAATAGAAAAACCTGCTAACACCTTTGGAAATGCTAAACTTTGAAAAATATTCCAGTTTAGCCAGTTTGTTGTTATTCATGCGTCATATTTTCTATCCTCTTACAATTTATTGCTAGCAGTATGTGCATGGAGACAGGATCTTGTTTCTTCAGCAGTTCTTAAAAGAAGATACAAAACTCTTTTCTTCTTTCTCACCATAGCTGCTCCTTTGTGGGTTAGAGTGCCACTGTTTAAGCTTCAGTGACTGAAATACTGACTCACCCTGTTTGCTTCCAGACTGGTGCAAGTGTCAGGGCCTGGCCAAGATTAAATCCTGGGCAGAGAATGACTGACTTTTTAATTCTTTTTTTTTTTAATTAATTAAGTCTTAAATGGAGTTTATTTGCAGTACCATAGTCTACTCCTGATGATGCATTTTCATATTCATGGAGATAAAATTTAGGGAGGTGGTGGAAGGCTTTGCTGCTTGTTACCTTTCAAGACAATGTGCGTTAAAATAATCCGCCTTGGCTGCCATATCTCAGCTTGAGTTGGCCACTGTAAAATTTTTCTCTTTACTTACAGTGATAACAAAACTGTAGTGGGTTGATCTAGAAGTCACAAAGACACATGGCATTTTTTGAGAAACCTTAGAATTTCTCCTGTCTCATTTTAACTGGTCATTGTTAGGTGTCATGAAGCAGCAGCTGTCTTGTCTTCAGTGTTACCCTTGGAGACCTCCAGGGACAGAATTATGGCTTCAAATTTAAAAACAGATTTGTTTTTAAGCAGAAATCCTGCTGCCTTTATGCAAATACCATTAGTAGTTCAAGATGTGGAGAAACTCTACAGAAAATTACTCAGTAGCAGGAAATTTGTTCCATGTTTGTTACATGTGGTCATTGGTTCTTTAACAGAGTTTCTTTTCCTCCCTCCCCTCCACGTTTCTTATTTTAATATCAAATTAGACAAGAGAACTCAGAGACTGCTGTGATCAAAGCCCTCAGATAATAATAATAATAATAATAATAATAATAATAATAATAATAATAATAATGATCAGGAGGCTTAACATTAACATATAAAAGAGAAAAAAATTACAAATATGTATTTCTGGATGGGGGAGAGGGAAAATACAAAAATAATTTGCAAAGTTTCATCTTGTTTGCACCAAAAAAAAGTGCATTCTTCTGGAATAGTTTTCTTTCTGCATTTCATGAAGAAACATTTCATGGAGAACAGTGTTCTCTGAAAAACCAACTGGATGCAGATAGCATCTCTCCTTGTTTCATGAATTAAGTGCTTCACAGCCTTTTTGTTTAAAAATGTGTCCTTCAAATCATACTGGTAGTGGGCTGCCAATGATTGAAAATCTAGCACTGGAATGTGAGCAGGATGCAAGAGTTCAATGATTCATGTATTGGTGGAACACATGGTTACTTGCTCCAGTCCATCATCAAGATGCTGAGGGAACTACTTTGCCAAATACTCCTTTGCTTATTAGCCTTGACCACTGCTTTTTTTTTTCAATAAATTGATGTCTCTTTCTGTCACTTCCAAGTGTAGCTGGAATTTTTATATTTTTTAAAATGATCCAATTTTTATCCTTTCTTCCTCCTGTCTCTTTCTTTCACCAGGCCCCAATGTTTTCCTGGTCCAGGCTGAGAGATGCTGACCCTGTTCTCCGATGTGAAATGGCCTCTACTGGGGAGGTATCATTTAGATTTGCTTTTTCTTTTTCTAAACCAAGTTGACTTTAAACACCATGAATCTCTGAAAGTGATCTTATTACTGCCTGAATCATGATGGCATCTGTAGCTTCTTCAGAAAATTGGAAACATCTTTCTTAATTGTAAAACTGACAATGTTCTGGAAAACCCATTTTTTCAGCCACTGGATGTCCCTCTTTACCTGCATGTCAGCTCCCTGAGTTGGACCAGGTGGGTGTGACAGCCTGAAATGAGTTTATCTGAGAGCTGTTGGGTTCTGGGAGGCTGTTTTATGAACCATGTGCTTCTGGACAGACAAGTGGTTACAGCTCTCAGCCCCCATGGACACTTGCTACAGCAGCAATGTGGAGACTCCCAGCATGAGCAGTTGGTCTTAAAGGCAGCAAAAATGTGTGGTATTTTCTTGTTGCCTGGTAACCATCAAGGCATGTCCCAAGGTGCAAAAGGAAAGAAAGAGACAATAAAAATGTGGTGGCTGCAGGGACTGTGGGCAACTGGGCAACTTTCCTCACTCTTTGTACAGCCAGGCTGTGAGGTGGTGCTGGAATGTCTCCTGGTGTGGTTATGGCATGTTGAGAGGGCACAGGGCTGGGCATCTTCGTGCCCAGGCTCAGCACCCTCGCCCTCACAGGCACAGGATTCCATCCACATCACCTGAAGTGACACTGAGCCATGTAGAACAAAAGGTTTCTTTAACCAGTTATTGCTGAACTCTCAAGGGCATCCATAGATACACCCGAGTGTTCTTTAAATTTTACGTGTTCTGTTACTTCTAGAATGAGTTGCAGTAGCAAAAACGTATTCTGGGCCAGAATAGCCTCTTGGGAAGTGATTAAACACAGAAGCAATTTGATTAGACTTAAGTCTGCTGTACCATCACTAGGCAGGTGGCAGAGCCTGGGCTGCTCCGTTGGATGTGAGCTTGGGTATGTCTGATGGAGCTGTTTTCATTAGGAAACACTCACCATTTTAGTATGAGAAAGTACTCTACCCAGATATAAAATAAGAACAGCCTTAGGTCTCCTACATCTCTCCAGAATTACTTTATTTTACTTTTCATAATGTGCTGGAAATCAGTATTGCAGAAGATTTCCTTTCAGTATAGTTAATGGGCAGAAAAAAGTCAAGTGACTTCTGTGACTTCCTGATTTTCAGAACAAAAACTGAATACACAGACAACCTCCTCGCCCAAAAAAAAGAATAAAAATGTAACTAGGGACAAGAATTATTTTTCTGGGCTTTATACAGAGTTAGAGATTACCATGGTCATAAAGGAGGGATTATTAACTTTTATGAGTTGGAAAGATCCATATTCATAAATGCTATAAAGTGTGACAGTTATGAAAGTCTTTCTTACAGTGAAGTAAGGATAATAACTTGCTTTGGGTAAAACGCTCAGTTATTCCTCACAGACATTTTTCACACACATGGCTTGATCTGGGCTTGAATTTGTCACATCTGTCTGGCAGAGATTTATTTTGCTGGAAGCCATGGTTCCCACAATAGGAGAAGACACAGTGCTGGAGGTCCCTTTGAGTATTGTGGCTGTGGACCATGCCATGATGATAAACCTCTCCTGGCTTGCTGGCTGTCACCCTAAAAAGTCCAGGATATACACAGAATGTAGATATACTGTATAATGTTGTCATGACTTTTTTTTAGCCCTTCCCTTGTGGGCCTTTTTTTTGTTTAGTTGTTCTTTTTTTTACTTCAGCAGATCTGACAAATCATCATTTATTCTTCCTTCATGAAATACTGGTTTCTGCTCACCATAGTGAGGCCATGAATGTGAGGGCTCACTCTGGGATGGGAAGGACCATAAGAGGAAAATGGGAGAGCAATTCTCAATCAGCCTCTTTATCCCATCTGTACTTGTTAGTAGATTTGTTATTTCAAAGAGACAGTTTGTGCTTCTGATTGTTTTTCAACAAGTGTAGAGCTGACCAGAAAAAGTGAAGGTTGGTTGGTTGGGTTTTTTTCTTTTTAAACTTTCACAAAAGCTCACACATTCCTCTTTTTGTCACCAGAATTCCAAATTTCTGTTAGGAATGCAGTTCAGCTCTTTCAGAAGATTGTTATCATATGATAGACTGTAAGCAACTGAGCTCCACATCCAGTTCTGAATGCTGGAGAACTGCTAAATTATTCTTACTGGTTTCTTCCTCAACTGTTTCTTTATATAAAATAAATTATTATGAATTGGCCTGATTGCTTTGTTCTGAAGTAAATACTAAAATTTTACTTGAATTTTGTTCATCCGTGGACTTTCAATGAAAAAGCATCTTTATATCTTGTGGTTTTCCTTCACAATAAATGCCAGGAGTACACGAGAGCACAAGCACTGCCTTACCCTGGTTTGCAGGCACAGAGAGGAACATGCCTGTGTGCACAACTCTCACTGGTGTCTAAGCCTTCTGTAATGTTAAATAATTTGCAGTGCAATCCCAAACATTGGAGCAGAGGCTGTGTACAGCATCCCAATAACTCAGCAGAATCAATTGTTACTCCTTGGTGTGCTGTTTGAAACTGAAGCGTTGCTTATTCCTTCATTATTGCTTCGCTAAAATTACGAGATTTGTCTGCAATGATTTTCTGATTTATTCCTTTTCCCCGTGCCTACAGGCTCCATGCAAAGCAGTCTGACTTCTTCACGCAGAAACAAAAGATCCTATTTGAAAATGTCATTCCTGTTTCTTTTTAAGCAATGTTTTTGGGTTGTTTTTGGCTTTCCCCTTATGCTGCCTTCTTTGTGCCTTTCTGCAGGTTGCATGCTTTGGGGAGGACGTGTACTCTGCCTTCCAGAAGGCTCTGCTTGCCACAGGGTTTACATTTCCTAAGGAAGGAATTTTGGTTGGAATCCAGGTGAGTCCTAAAAATCAAAGCTGAGAAAGGGCCAACACAGAGGCACTCAGTAGCTTTTGCCTTGTTTTCATTCATGTGGCTTTATGGCTTACATGTGTTCCTCTGCATTTCACCCTGAAGTGCAGTAAGACAGTGAGGAACAAACACCACGGAGAGATCTTTACTGGATTCAATAAGGCTGGTCTGGTGGGTTTTCCCTCTTGCCTCCTGATAGTTTCTACTGGGAACTGCAGAAGTTTGCTGGGGGAAACCCCTGGGGATGGCTACAAGAAGAGACTTGGGGTCAGAGAGCTTTAAGACATGTTTGTGGGGGAACAAAGGCTGCAGATGGTCAGTTCAGAGAAACATCCCAACCACAACCCAGAGCTCCCTCTGTGCTCCCTCCCAAATGTGAGCCCTGGCCATGTTACTTTCCAACCATATGAACTCCCTTCATCTGTGCATTGCCTCTTGACCTTTTCAAACCAGTTCTCCTCCAACCCTCCCAAAAGGGGAGGCAGTTTCCATGCTGCTAAACTTTCCCCATGAAGGAACTTGTTTCTTTGCAGCAGAGTTGTAGCATCATTGACAGGACAGAAAAGCTGATGTTGTTGGGGTGCTGTGGGCTGGATATTGGTGTAATGCTGTTGGGCTGGGAGGCCTTCTCAGGTATGGCACTGGCACATCCCTCTCCTCACTGGAGTCACGATGGGAATGGACTCAAGTGCAGTGGGGCAAGGGCTTTAAGGACATCAGTCTGTCACCAAAACTGCAGCAATAGAAGAAATTCTCCAACAACAGCTTTTAAGTGTTAGAGAATCAGGCATTACTTTATTCTGGCCAGGATGTGCAATAGAGATCATTCCATCCACATTTGCCCAGGTTATGCAGTTGAAATCATTCCATTACACAGAGTCCTTTACCAGACTTTTCACATATTTATACATAAAAACCCCAAATAAATTCTCGTTCATTGGTTCTACATTACACAATTCTTAGTATTCAGTCTTCTGTTTGTTGTTGATCCCTTCACCTTCTATGCTAATCTGGTTCTCATTCTTTGGTTCTCTTACCAATCTTTTCACAGACCAGGTATCTCCAACCACAGCAGGGGGTAATGTCTATTAATGTCCATTTATCTCTTCTGTATCGTCTGACTACTTCCAATCTGTAGGTGTTAAACTCCCAGAGTCTAGGAGTCTTCTTTTTGTTGATTGAAGCTCATCAGATATCCCACAGTGAAACTCAAACCCTTCGTGCACAGTCTTTTGAAGAGAAACCCTAATTCCACACCCCCTTGTCAAAGGCAGACAAACCCCTGACTAAAGTTACTTAAAAAATTTAGAAGTTGTATCATTTCCAACAAGTCTTCACCCTGCCCCCCACTTTTCTGCCATCAATCCTTTCCTTATTTGATGACTGTGCACAGCCAGTATTGTTCCCTACCCTACAGCTCCTGTTAGCCAGAAGTAGCTCAGAAAGGAAGAGCCAATGCTACATTTTTGTGGTGATGTTTCTGGTTTCCACACTTTGCCAGAGCTATCTCCTCTGAGGGATTGCCTCTCAGACACAGACTCTGCAGGTCCCCTGACTCCATGCTAGACTAGAGCTTGGACTTTAGGGTTTCATCTCTTGTTGTCATCACTGAAAATTGCTCTGTGTGACAGGGAGTTTAAATGATGTCATTATGGGAATGCTCTCCAGTGCAATGGGTTCTGCAAAGAGCCTTTATGTGAGGAAGTTCCTGATGGGTTTGCTTTAGGAGCAGCCCTGCTCCTTTCACAGGCCTGAATCAGTAAGGAGGTTTCAGGGAGCTAGGCAGTAAAGAAAAATGTCTTGGTTCTTTATCAAGGAATAGTTACTGACTGCATAAGGTGCTGAAATCAGAGACATTTGTAAACTTTGGGATGTACGTATTTCCCTTAAAAATTCATACACTTCCAATACAACTAGAACATTCTTGGGCCCCATAAAACCATCTGATTTCCCCCTGCCATTTTCACCTTGTGCTTGCAATAAGCTTGTGCTCTACATGATTGCATAAAGCTGATAAAACAAAACCACAGAATAGATTAATTTTCCTGTCATACAACTGGGATGTGAAAAATGTCTTTGCCTGTTTGTGCCAGCAGAGGATGTGAGGGAAGTGTGTGAAAAGTGGCCAGAAAGGAAGATGACTTCTGCTAACAGGGATTACTGCTGAGTCCCTAAATGTCAGCATATACACAGACATCTGGGGATGGAAGCAGTTGCTCTAAGTCATCTTAATGAGCAGAAAAATTGCTTGCTACCTAGATAAAGTTTAAAACTTCAGTATGAAACTCTGGGCAGTTGGTACTGTATGTCTACTGTATGTACTGCATATTTTAAAACAGCATTTTAAAAAGGAGAAAAGCAAAGCCAAGAGAGAAAAAAAGGGAGAGAGACCAGTGTTTAAAATGCATTTCCCATATAGCAGCTAAAGGGGAATGGGCAGCAAAAAAGTAATTTTAGTTAAAGAAAGCATTTATGTGAGTTCTGTGTCAGTAGCTGTTAAACTGAGCCAAATGTTCTTTGTACAAAGGTGTTAAGAAAAAAAAGAAGGGAAAAAGAAAAGATAAAACAAAGCCAAAAGCTCAACTCCACAAACCTTTTAAAAGTAATAAGATCCTGTCTTTTTTAATGAGTGGTTTACGGTTCATTTTCTTGCAAAAGAAATTTGAAAACAGCAGATCAATCGCTTAAAGATCTCTCTGCATCTCAGAATATTTCTTCTATAATTAAACTCCAAATCAAGAAGCATAAAGTTGATTCTGAGAACCAAGTATTGCCCCCTCCCCAGTCTGGAGATTGTCACTTATGTACTTTTCAGTGGTCTGCTTTGAAACAGAAGGGAAATAAAGCCCTGTGAGAAGGGAAAGTTGGAATGTTGACCTTCACCTGACATGTAGGCTATGAGTGGTCTTTGAGTATTTGGCTGGAAAAAAGAGGAGCCCCTCACTGCAGAAACAAGAGGCACAAGGAATGAGATCAGGCAGGCTGTGAACAGCAGCACTGTTCTCATTTCAATCACAAACATGAGCCCACCTGCCTCATACAGGCAAAACTGTTGGGGTATCCTTACAGGGAAACACAGTCTCAGAAGGACAGATAGCACATAGCTTCTCTCAACCATCACTGAGTGTTTTCAAATGACAGGATGATTTTTGCAACCTGTTCTGGTGCTCTGGGGGCTGATCATTGTCAGGAGCATATACACAAGCCCTCTTGGTTGTCTCTGAGGAAGGTGCTGTGATTCACCTGCAGTAGATGCTGAACTCAAAGCACACCCCAATTTTGAAGGCTTCATTGCTTCATGACTTGCTCTGATTTTTAGACTGGATTTTTATCTATTGCAGAGAGAGAAATAAGAAACAAAATGGTCTTGAATTCTGCTTCTCTCCAAAGCAGCTAGGCTCGTATTTCAGTGATTTGGTATGCTGCACATTTATACCTTTGCTATTAATCATGTTGAGGTTAGAGGACATTGCCTTCTTGAAGGTAAAAGTCAAATGGATGTAGTTAACAGGAGCAGAGGGAGATCTCAGTTTCCTTGCAAATGTTTCTGGGGTGTTTTGCAAATCAAGAGTCAAATGGTACTGCTGTGATCTGCCATCCAAACTGAGCCCAGTATGCCCAGGCAATGAACCCACCCTGCTGGGGAGCTTCCAGACTGGTGCGCAGCTCCAGTGGTGATCCTCCTGGTGCCATGCTGAGCTGTGGGTAACCATGACATCGTCCCCAAGGTCCGGCAGGTGAGTGCTCCTTGATGTCCAGGGGACAGCACAAGGCAGGTTGGGCAGCTGGTGGGGACTGTGAGCCTGCTGGGCTGTCCTTGAGCTGTGAGCACTCAGTGACACTGCACAGGTCAGGGATGCCCAGGATCTGAGAGGTGTGATGCTCCCCCAGGGTAGATGGAGTACATCTGATGGAGACTCATGAACCTCTGCCAGTTTATGTGAGCTGATAACCTACCTCTTTCCACAAGCTGGAGAGGTCTGTGATGCTGAAATCCTGAGTCTGCCATTAAATAATTTATATTTTATGCTAAAGGAGTTGAAAAGGTAGGGTTTTTCCTTTCCTGATTTGGCTATTCAATGATACCTTTGGGATGGAGTCTTACATCTATGCTGGTAACCACAAGATGTGGAGAGCATTGAGTATATTGTTTTTAAATCCTAGCACTCCAAGTCTGTTGTTTCAAGGTAACCTTCTGCCTTGGTTCCTTACACACCAGAATTTTTGCATCCTCCACTGTGGATTTGGATACAGAATTCAAGATTATCACAGGAGCTGGGTTGGCTTCATTTTGAGATGGATCTCAGTGAGGACTGATGTAGCTGTATTGAATGAACTAAGGATGTAGCCCTTTACCAAATGGAACTTTTCAGATAAAGGAAAAAAATTCAGTTCTCCTACAATAAATACCTTCCACTAAGTAAATCTACTTGTACTTCTCACCTTTAGTAACTAATGGTTTCTTACACAGGTTATTTCAGCCAGCTTGTAAATCTGAGGCTGCTCCGATGCAAGCTGACAGCTGTAATTTCTTTTCATAGAGAGGCTGTTTTATGTGTCACAAGTGTTCAGTACATGTTTGATAGAAGTTCATAATACTATTGTGAAAGAAAACCCCCCCTGACCAGAAGGCAGAACCATTCTCTCTGACTGGGAAGCTGCCAACCCTGTCACATTGTGTATTTATATTTTCCAGTTAATGTACAGAACGAGATGGCTTTCAGAATGAGTGCTCAGAAATCAGACCCTGTTTCCTCCCTTTCTTCTTAGGAAATTGTTGACCCTTCAGGATATTGCTTTCTCATCCATAAAGGTTAAGCTATCAGTAGCTCCAGGAGGAACAAGAGAGCTTGTAATAATCTTACTTGCAAATGTGTGTAAGACCAGACCAGGCTAAGGTTAAAAGCAAGGTTTGGCTTGCCTTTGCAGTGAGAAGGGCATGTGTTGCATCTGATCTTTGCACTGCTGTACCTTCAACATCCCAAAGATACTTAGGCTGATACTTTCACTCACCTGTTACTCTGAGATGACTTGTTCAAGTGCAGATGTCTACAGGACATTGTCTTATCTTTCTAAATGATGTTGGATCTGGGTATGCATTATAAGACAAGCTTTCAAAGGTGCTGTAAGTCAGGCATTCAGGTCCTCATGGGAATATGGCATCTCAGTCTCCTGACTCCATTTCCTATGCCCATAGGACTTAGAAGTGATCTCACACCACGCACAGGCTCTTATTCGTGTGAATGTGCAGACAGAGCATTCAAAGGCAGCCCAAAGCCAATCCATTTATGTTGTCTGCCAGAAGAGAAAGCAAATGTTTGAGCAGTGATTGAAAATATATTCAATTAAGAGGAGATTCTAGTTGGTGTATTTGAGAAGGCAATTTCTCAGATACTTAATATACAGGAGTAAATCTTTGGTGGTTGCAGTCTGACTTGGTATGGGAACACAATTTTACTGTGGTGTAACAAAGTATGTCTTAGCTCAGAGTGACTTGGGCTTCAGGATCCAGGTAGTTGTCTTGGGAATGGTGCTGTACATGCACATGCAGGCATCTCTGTCCATGCAGACAGCACAGAAAGGTGAATTTGCCTCTTAGCATATTGTGGAAGAGCTTCATGTTGCCCAAAAATGTACTGTTCCAAATCCTACCTTTGGTGCTATGTCTAAAAAATTTCCTTTTTCAGAAGTCCTTCCGCCCCAGATTCCTCAGTGTAGCAGAACTGCTGCATGAGCAAGGCTTCAAGGTAGGTGGTTCCACTTAGTTAAAGCTAGAGAGCTTTCAAATCTGAAATGTCCTCAGCCTGCTACAGGCACATTGGAGTGTCTTTGGAGACAGAGAAAAAAGGGTATTTTCAACATACAGCAGGGATTTATAGCCAACTGATCCATGAAGTCAGCAGGTACTACCCAGCTAAAAGTTTTTATGATTGTTTAATTGAGCATATGGGCCTGTTGTGAGGGCAGGAACAACCCTGGCTCTGCTATCGGCCTGCAGCTGAGATGGATGTTATACACTCCCCCAGCTTCTCCAAGAAACAAAAATGCCAATAGGATGCCATGTAGGGCAGGAGACAAGGAAGGGAAAACCTTTTGTGTATGAAGAATATCTGCATAGTGCTGCCTTTTCAGTGATGCTCACAAGCTGCAGACACATGAACTTTGTGGTGTTTACATCACTCTTGTAACTCCTCTGTATCATTTCACATCCATATCTCTATGGAAAAGCAACACAGCCACAGAAGATTGGTGAGAGTTCTACTTTTCAAAACTTAGTGCTAGGCATTTAAAAGAAAAAAATGGCAAAAAAAATTACAAGTGATTGAACTTAAGCCCTATTGAAAGTCACAGGGATTTAGGTTTTCCTAAGCCACTTCAGTGCTTCTGGAAGTGCTACTACCATTCATTGAGTATCATCCATCAGGAAATCACAGAAAACAGAAAGTTGGGAAGGTCATTCTGTTCTCTGTGTGTCTCTCTATATGGAGAGACACCCTTTTAATGAAAAATGCCCTCCAAAATCATCTCTGACAACAAGGCTGTGTGTTGGATCAGGCCCACATGAGTTCAGTGAAAAGTTTTGGTGTCGTGGAGTATGTAGTAAATAACCCTTTTCTTCCTGGGACAGCTTTATGCCACAGAAGCAACCTCAGCCTGGCTCAATGCTAATGGTATCCCAGCAAATCCTGTGGCATGGCCATCTCAGGAAAGCCAGGGTCCAAGCCTCCCTTCGGTCAGGAGGTAAGAGCAACACTCACCTTGTCAAATTCGTGTTTACAATCCAGGACAGCAAATGCAAGGGGCAAATTGCTGCTCCTGTTTGGATCAATGGTAGGGATCTAATGGGACTTTGGATTCAATCCAAAAGTTTTGGTTTATCTGATTGTGTCTGGAATTGCCACAGCAGGGAGGTTTCAGCTTAATGAACATCTCATTGAACAGTCCTGTTTAGTATGGCTCAGATGTGTTGCTCCATGTTCTATTTTCATGCAAGGATACGTGAAATCTGAATATTTAGCCTTTTAATGACAGTCAGTCATGCCTTTAACAGAGTTGTGCTGAGCTGTATCAAGGCTGACTATTGCTTTGCATTGCTGACTAGAACTGAAATAAGTCCAAAATCCTGAATAAAGCTTAGTGCCTTAACCCCTCAACCCTTGTTTCCTGAGCAAAGACTAAGCTCAGATGACATTTTTCAGTGTTGTTTCGCTGCCTGGCTGTGCTCCTCATCAGAGGTTTTTATTAGGAAGGACACACTGTCACACTGTCTTGTGCATTGTTTCTTCAGGCTGGTGAGGGATGGGAAGATAGATCTGGTGATTAACCTGCCCAACAGCAACACCAGGTTTGTCCATGATAATTATGTGATCCGGAGGATGGCTGTTGACAGTGGGATTGCTCTGCTCACTAACTTCAAGGTATTTCCCTTATTGTTCTTTCTCCTCTTAGACACAAGAGCCTTCAGAGCTTCCAAGCCCTTGTGACCATAGATTCCAGTCTGTTTGGACCCTCATTATCTCTGACAGATAATGTATCTGAAAATCACCACAACACAGTGCTTTGAATATATCTTCTTTTTGCTACTATACAAGATGACATTGCTCTGAGTAAAACCAAACCAAATCAAACCAACCAACCAACCAAAAAAAGAAATATTTCTGAAGTCCTGAGTCCTGCACTGTGCAGCTGAAATTGTTGCTGCATCATTTTCACTTCAGAGCAAACATCTCACACAGGGTTCCGTGTAACATCTTTAATTTAGGCATGGGGTGCGCTTTTTAGTGGAATGTGTTCCTAATATGGTCCTTAAACCTTACAGCAGGATGTAGCTGGGCTTTCTTGAATAGTCCTTGGGGCAGTCCAGTTCAGAGGTGCCATCCAGGTGGAACTGCTGCCTATCCTGTTGTAGTCCCAGTTGCCAGTCATTGTGGGTTTGTAGCTCCTGACAAATCCCTTTCACACACTGATGGGGAACAGATATTTCTGTTTGGTGATGCAAAGTGGGAATCCTGCTGCCAAGAATACCTTGCCTTCCTTTGCAAGTGGCTTTGACTGTCACAAAAGAGCCTCATCTGGCTGTCATTAAGCACAGCAGCCAAACTCCCACTGATTTTGGTGGGCACTGACACAGAACCCAGTGACTTGAGCTGGTGTCCAGCTGTTGAAAATCTTCTGCAGCGATTGGAGTGAGTGGAGAGCAGGGAGAATGACAAGCTGAAGGTTCATAGGATAACGGCCAGACATGATTAGCAGGAATGGGGAATTGAAGAACAATCCTTTGCCTAATAGCATAACTCTCTCTGACAACCACAAGGGTCCCCATCCAAAATTTGTTATCACACCTGCTTGATATTTGTTATCACACCTGCCTTTCACTGAACTGTTTGGACTGTAGAGTTTTAACCTGAGTTTGAGAGAGGAAAACAACCCTTGTTCTCCTTACATTTGGGCTATAGGGGAAACAACAGCTCTCATGGGACAGAGCTGTCTTGCAAAGGAAGCCTGGCACATCATCTCTTCAGCTGGACATGCAGGCTCCAGAGGGCTGGAGTCAGCTCCTGTGCACAGTCACCTTGAAATTGGTATTGATCTGGATGAACTCAAGGACTGGACCTGCACCAGGAAGCTTCAGGGTGACAGAGCAGAAGTGTGGACCCTGCTCTGTCATGCAACCTTTGCAATGCTCAGTCCTCCTCTGCTTTTTGTTGTCAGGTGACAAAGCTTTTTGCCGAAGCTCTCAAATACTCTGGGAAATTGGACTCCAGGAGTCTCTTCCACTACAGACAGACTGACAATGGAAGCACTGCATAGAAGAACTCCCTCCAGCCTGCAATCTTACTGTTTCTGGTGCCTCAAAAGAGAGGGGATTTCAGATCATCCACCTAACCATCTTTCCATGTATCTTGCTTCTGTTTGGTCTTTTTCAGCCTGCAGATTTGATGGAAGAAGGCTGCATGTGTGTGTCCTGGAATTGCTTCTAAATTCTGCTCAGTCCTCAGGCTATTATCATTACTATTTTTTACATTCTCGTTCAATATTGTGAACTCAGGTGGCTCTCCCTGTATCATAAAAACTCTTTCTCACCTTGTTTCTGCCTTCAAAAGTGGAGAACTGCCCAAAGACTTCCACATGTTGCTGTCCAACATTTTGTGCCGTGATTGTGGGCATTAAAATCAAATCCTTTGAAAATGAAGTGGAAGTGTTGCAGTGCTTTACCCCCTCATGGTGAAATGACCCTTTCATTTTCATTCCCACCTTCTCTGCTGCTTTTTCAGCTCTGGCAGCACCTTCAACTGCTGTCTGTGGAGCAGATCCCTGCTGTGGCACATGGGGTTTGTTATCCTTGGCTGTGTGCATGGCAGAAGACTTCAGCAGCTCTGTGGCCAACAGCACTGTGCCCTGCAGCACGTGCAGTGCCTCCTCTAAACCTGTACCAGCTAAGGACCACGTGTCTGTGCTGCTTCCCCTGTGCTGCAGTGTGCACTCAGCACACCCAGGAGTATTCAAAGCTGAGCAGCTTCTCTGGCACTTGCTAGAGTAAGTTGAAGTGGAACGTTTTCTTCCAGCCATGCTCTGCCTGTCTGAGATTCCAAATCCAAGGCACTGCTAGCCTTGGGTACCTACCTCTTCTGTATCCCCCAATACCTGCAGGCCTTGCCAAGAAACACTGCTGCCTCTGGTGCTGGATGTCTGGTGGTGGAGCTGGCTACCACCTAGCAGTGCTTTTTGAAGCTATCAACACTGCACATAGTACAGTTAAGGCGAGATGAGCAAACCTGGGCGCCTTCTTGTGTGTGCTCCCAAGTTCCCTTGGGTCCCAAGAAGCTGAGAGTGTGGAGAGAGAATCTGTTTTTGTTGTTGTTTTTTTTTTTTTTTCCAATTAATGCTGAAATTTCAGGAAGGATGTCAAATCTGATGAGAGCTGTTACTGATATGCACAAAGATATGAGCAGAGGCTCTGAAGCCTTTAGCTACCAAAGGACTCTCTGAACCATAGATGTTAACTGCCAAGTCCAAATTTTGAGCCAGACTTTATTTCTGGTTGCTATCCCAAGTGCTCTTTTCATGGTATTTCTTCAGTACTATCTTTTGTGATGAACACAAACCTGCCTGCTGTGCACAGGAAGAGCTTTGCACTTTTAGAGTAGAGATGTTATTAAAAAAACTCACAACAACAAAAAACCCCAAACCAACCAAAACTCTAGAAGAACCCAAAGGCATCAGTTGTTCACCCATTCAGTTGTGAAATGGATGACTAATGGTGGTTAATGAAGCAGCACTTTAAAGGCAACCTGTGCATATTTTTTCAGTGGCAAAAACCCCATTAACAGCTGGTGTCATCTCACATCCACCCACCCTGCTTTCACCTCTAGCAGAGGAAAAAGCAATATCTTAAAACATCTGTATTCTCTTGTTCTTCCTTTTTTTTTTTGTCACTTGTCTTATGAGTTGAAAATGAAATAAATGCCCGGATTGTGACGGCTACTCATTCTTAAATCCTGCATGGCCAGGATTCTACCCTTGTTTTTTTAAGTCTTCTTTTTAAAGCATTGATGAACGCTGCCCTGTTAGGAAACCACCATTCTTATATGTGACAGTGACCATATCATTTAGTGCAGAGCTGCTGAAATGCCCCGGAGGTGAGGAGGTGCTGGGAAAAGAGCAGTGGCACGAAGGCTTCAGCTGTGTGCACTCGAGAGAACGGAGGAGCCCTGATCCCCTGAGAGGGACATGTGAAATACAGCTGAGAAGGCAGAGGGTAGAGCAGTGGGCTAACAATGATTGGAGAGATGGCGACTTTTAAAAAGGGGCTGACAGTTTTGGAAAAATAGGAGAACTTTGCTATTAATTCAGCTTTGTTAACCAGTGCTCCTGTGGCAGTCAGCTGACACTGTGGGTGTATCTGTGTATACCTGTGTATACAGGCCTATTGCTGCAGCAGCTGAAGGTACTCAATCCACAGCTTCTGTGGTGTCCACAGGCTCTCTCTCATACAACTGGAGTGGAATCCTGTAGAAAAACACACCAGGGCTGAATACACACGGAGTACTTTGTAATTATGCAGTAATGTAGATGTTTTGCTGCTAGTGCTAAACAGTGGGCCCTTCCTCCTCCTCTGAACAAGCAACAGGAATGTCCCTTCTCACTGAGACCCATCTATGCACACACCATCCCCTGCACTGCCTTTGCTCCATCTCCTTTTGGTGTCTCCTCCCCTCCTTCCCCGTTGCTCTGACTGATGCAAGATGGAACTCAAACTTCTGTCATGGTCAGAAGGAGTCAAGAATTATCATCCTCCAGCTTACTTCAGGCTGACACTTCAGGCTGAGTTTTTTTCCTGATATGCCTTTCTTTTTTTGTGCGGCCACTATAGGAAAAGATTTTTAAGTATCTACAGCTGTTGGGATCAATGCAGAGCTAAAAAAAAAGTTACAATTAGTATCCTTTGTACCAAGCTCATCTCTGCTCTCAACAGATTCTCTCTTACAAATGTCTTTTTCTTGTTAATCTCGTGGAGGTTGACAAAGACAGATGAAAGAGGAGGCTGTTCAGAGTAAGAAATATCCTAATCTACGAGCACTCAAATAATTTTACTCTTTTTTACTGTCTTAAAAGAAGGTTGATAAAAGAGATTCATGAAGGTATAAGAGACAGTAGAGAGCACAACTTTTGAGATAACCACAAGAAATCGTGACAAGAGCCATGATGAAATAAAAAGGGAACTAATTTTTAGGAACAGTGAGGTTTTTTTTCTCAGTAGTCAGTCTGCTGAGCACACTTTGAAGGATAGCTCTCCAAGTGTGCTGAATGGTGGGAAGTTCTGGAGGCTTGATTTCCCAGGAGACACTGTTGAATATTGAAGTCAGGCTCTTTCTCCAGTTGATCACCTTCCTGGCTTTACTCTTCTGAAGTTAGCACCTTTTAAATCACTTGGGGATTGCTCAGGCAGCCCCTGCACAGGTTAGTAGCAAAACTGGGATAGTTTGGCTTGTTGAAAGCAAAAAAAGAAAAGAATGTAAGAGATTGGACAACTCAGTGCTACCACTTTCTGCTTTCCTGATAGAGCTCTTAAAACACAGCAAGATGAAAGTGTATTCTTTATATAAATAAAAGAAAAAAACATTGTGAAAAACTTTAGGAAACCTCTTTGCTCTGAGGCCACTTAGAACAGTCAAAGTCAGGTTTGTGAAAGTGCTAGGAAACAACCAAGTAGAAATGACTCTGTGATCTGGAAGAGCTCTTGGCAGTGGGCAGAGAAATGAGTCTTGCTTCACTTGCAGGTTGCTGGATCTCCTGGACTGGATGTTGCCACCAGCCTTTAAGGCATCTTCTTTTCCTTTCCCCACCATGTGTATTTAGCACTCTCAAGGTTTAAAAGTCTATTTGTGCTTTATCTCTCTGTGCTTGCATCAGAGGCATCTAGGAGTCTGTCTGGGGGCTCAGCACCTCTGTATCTTTGTGATGAAGGGATCTATAAATGCAGGGAAGGACTGGGAATTACCACTGTGCTAAGAGCCACAACTGCAGTGTGTGCTGTGCCGAGCCTTGATGCACACCTGCAGCCCAAATCCCAGCCTGCTGCCAACAAACACTAGCAGGAGGGTGGGCTCATGCAACAGCCCACATGAGAGGTAAATGAGACAGGACTTCTGGCTCTTTCTGTTCATAGTAATTCTAATACCAAGCCAGTCAGAGCAGCCTGGGCCTTGGGAAGCTTCCATCACACAGTGCTGCTGTCATCTCTGCATGGACAGGAGGTGCTGCCATGCCATGTGAAGCATATGAACACTACTGCATTAGCCATCTGCAGGACATGGAAATCTGCTTTGCTACAACTGTCAGCTGCCAAACAGTTCCCAAACCCTCTGTTTTTCTTCCCTCTGCATCTAAATGTCTACCACTGCATAACGTAATTTATAAGGAATAATCTAGTTATGCTGTAACATTTTTTTCACCCTTACATTGAAGAGAATTTAAATATTAACCTTTTGATGTGGCCTAATTAAATGAAGAACGTTTTGTCATTATCTAGGTAGGCTAAACTCTCACTCATCCTCATAATTAAAATATATTGAATTCTGCAGGCTGATAGTGACACTTGAGATAAACCCTTTTAATTTAGGGAAGTTTGTAACGATGAAACTGAAAGACAAAAGCATTTGTTGCAAATCATGTTCAAGCTTTATGATAATGAACTTTTGGGAAACAATGAATAATTGCTAGGGAGCAATGCTAGTGCTTTGGGATTAGTGTAATCTTGGATGAATGCTCTGGATTGTCTAAAACAATATCCGAGGGTGGCAAGTGCAGCTGTTTTGCAAGGAGCTGCAAGGAGTGCCAAGGGTTTGTAGTTCTGTCAGAATTCATCCTCCCAAGGGAAGTTTCCTATTATTAAAGGCCAGTTTTTTACTCGTATGCCATGAAGTTTTTTATGGATGTGGGATTTTGGTAGTCTCTCTGGAGTTGCTTGCACTAGTGCAAAGCCAGCACAATGTTGCTGTGCTGATTGTACACTGCTTTTAGCCCCTGGGGTAAATGATCACCCAAGATATTCATATGGAGAATCAGGTGCCTTTTCAGGAAAAATATTTGCTCTTTCAGCTCTAGATAATCTTGTTCTTTTTTCTGACTTCCTGAGCATTACTAAATGCTGCCAAGCTCTTCTCCTTCAAGACCTCTTCTACTAATGAGACCTCATTCTAGCTTTGTGTCCCTCTACTATTCAGTGTCTTTGAGAGGCATTACAATCCATCCCCTTCTGACAGAAGCACTGAGAACCACTCTTCGAAAAGTGGGTTATGTTCTGACTAAGCATCACGGGGCATGGGTTGAAGTGTTTGCTGCCTGTCAGGATTCATGGGAGACTAAATGCTGGTGGTGAAGTGGTCCAAATGTGACCTTTGCTGAGGGTCAAACCTGAGCCTTTAGTCAAATTTTGAATTCATTGATGTGGCCAGCTGAAAGCACATAAATACTGTGCTCTTACTGCCAGCAGGACTGACTCCTTAGTAATCCTGAAATTTTTTTAGTGCTTTTCCTAGAACTGTAAAGGTACTGGTATTTATCTGTTTTGCAGCTTAGCCTGAGCTGCTTGCTGCTCCTGAAACGAAGGTCTCAGCAGTGCTGTGTCATTTCCATCTCATTTGGATCCCCAAGCACCTGGTGCCTCAGGAGCAGTGCCTTGTGAGGAGTGTTCCTGTGCAGTTTTCATACAGATGACAAAACATGGCTGTGAGCTTAGCATGGGTAAGCAAAGAATTCCCTCCACAGTGCTGAGGAGGAGGTGTGTGCCTGTGTTATCCCAGACATCAGTGACACACAGGGTAGTAATGCCATTCACCATCTGAAAACTGGCAAGCCAGAGAAAACACAGACCCCAAGGGCACTTGGGCACAAGCCCCAAAGGGCACAGAGTGTGTAAAGGGGGAAGATGGACTGACATTAAAGTCATCAGGGAAATCCTACATTTTTTAGCTTATGTTTGCTAGTAAAGGCTTTTCAGTAACTCCTTGTAGACAGGATTGCCTCACATCTTGTTAGACTTTGAAGGGGCTGGAAGCTATTTCAGGCACAATGGCAGTTGTGCTCTGTAGCTGGCTGGGAGAGAAACAGATGAGCACGATATCAAAATGAGAAATACCAAAGATGGTCCTTCTCCACCCTCATGCTGTCCTCATGCAGTTCAGGCTAGGTGAGACAGGCTGCTAGACTGGATGAGAGTGCTTAATTTTCTGTTTGAAATTGCAGCAGCACCTGGTGCAGGAAGAAAGTGGATGTGGGCCACAGGCATATGGATGCAGAGCAGGAGTCACCTGCTTTTGCTGGGGAATGGGCTGCAGCATTGGTACTCCTCACCTAAGCTCACAAACAGCACCTAAATGAGTGCATGGCAAAACAAACATTTGCAATTTCTGTTCTTACTACCAAGAATGTGCCTGAATTGATGCTGGAGACAGCCGGCTGTTCCGAGCTGAAAGCACCCCTGTACAGATAATAAAGATCTGGGAACTCAACAGAGAGGAGAATGCCAATTATATAAAAGCATATTGAGGAGTTCCTTGAAGGTTTTTTTTTCTGCCTTGTGGGATTTCAACTTAGCACAATAGCTCTGGTTTTTATAATAATGTAAGCCTAGGCATCCTTAACTGAAAGCTGATTTTTTAAAAAATTAACTGCAGGAAAACCAGCCTCAACAAATTCTGCTCCCTATCTGCCATCAAGAAAAGCCTATTAACAATAATTGTCGGGTTTTTAGTTTTCAAAGAACCCATAATTAAATTTTATTGTCTCATAAGTGATTAGAATTAATAGCTTTCACAATAGCTCTGGTGCTCATTATCTGCTTTAAATTGGGAGTGGCTTTTCAGCAGAATTCCTTCGTTTACCACAATTCCTCTCTGTTACATTCCTTGCCAGAGAAAATCCATCACAAAGGCTGTTCCCTTTGAGAAATAACTGAAAACTGACAGGTGTTGATTTAAAATATCATCTTCAGCAGATCAGGAGTAACTCAACAGAAGGGCTTCTCCCAGTGTTGAAACAGACACATGAGGCTAGAGAAAGCCAGTTCCACATTGGTTAGATTTTCAAACCCGTGTATTAATGGGCAGTACTGTGTATAATTTTTTTAAAAATGGTTTTCTGGTGCTAATTTGAGAACTCAACTTATGTAGAGGGGAGGAGATATTACAGTTTTCCCCAATCAATAATGGTAGTTGTCTTTAGCTGCTGTTAGCCTGGTTGAAGACCCTTTTCTCACCCATTTGCTTGGCTTGAGTTTGACCTTCCAGTCATTTTAGTTTTGACTTACATTAAGCTTGATTTGGACACTGGGTTGGTGCTTGGAATTCCTACAGGCTCCTTAAAGAGCCAGAGAACACCTTGCTGGAGACCAGCCACACCTCATTCTCTGTCTACAGCCATCCCTTGCCAGTGGCATCTCCCCAAGCAAAAGTCCTAATCTCTTAGACTTGCAGTATCACACCTCCCTTTAACAATTGTCTTCTCCAAGGGCCTTTCTGAAGCTTCCAAGAGCTGCAGGCTGAGGACTGTGCCCAGCAGCAGTGCTCATGGGGCTCATTGCCTCATGGTTTTTTGTGGGTCATTCTCTGAAACAAATCCTGTAGCCTTTCCACACCATGCACAGTGTTTGGGTTTTCATCTCTGGTATTAACCCAGAGCAATGGGCAGCAGTGTAAAATCCACTTATGCAGAGAACCTAATCCAAATCTGCCTGCATTTCCTCCCATGTGTGGTTGTCCACTGGTGAGAGGATGACTTAAAGGATGCCTGAGTCCTTCAAGGGCACTGCCTAAAGCATCTGGTGAATGGGGTTGCATAAGTACTGTATGAAATAGAAAACTACAGTGCTAAATACAGTGCGACTTCACTCTTAGGCTGTATTTTTAGATTGTTAGAGTGCTTCAGAGGATGCATTTATAATGAGATGTTTTCTCTCAATGCAGGATGCTGCTCATAGAGAAAAAATCCTATACAATTTTCATACACTTGTCATTACATAAGTTATATAGAGTATTAGGCCCTTTGTTATACACTGTGAAAGTTCAGCAGACAAAGACTTCCTCTTTCTGAATTGTGATAACTTCTGGAATTGAATGGGTTTAATTGAATTATTTGTCCCACAGAAAGTTATCACAGTCTATTCAGTTCCAAGGCGTAGCAGAAGGTAGGAGTGATTTGCCCTGTAGGAATGAAAGAATTAGAGTGTAAGGAGCATAGTCACAGATAACTTATGTGGACAGTTTCCAGTCCAGCTGAATTACTTCACATATGTGACATTATTAATATAATGGGTTTCATTAAAATGTGTTAATAGCACAAGGAATGCCCTCAGTTGCTCAGTTCAGCAGCCAGTCTGTAGTAGGTGCTTGGGGAAGGAAGAGCCTCAGGAAGACCAAGGTTTTGCTCTGTGGTGAATCTGGAAAGCTTCACTGTGGTAGAATCTGTAGTACAGCATCCTGAAATAAGCAGTGCCACATGTCCCTGTGATCTGGGCTGGAGGGATGACAGCCTGGAGGATTTGTTACCCCCTTCTGCAGGGCAATCCTCAGGGGAAGCTGGACAACCAACCCCGCCTGTCTAACCAAAACTGCTGCCCAGCACTTCTCTCACATGGCCCCTAAGCTTTGTACCCTAAGGAAGGATTATTTCTTTTTGTCAGGGATGAAGATTGTGCCCCTAGTAGTGATTCACCTTCCCTGCAAACCCCGCTCTGAGCTAAGGACTGCTGGCAGTGTCTGAAGGAGTGATTTGCTGCAATCACACATTTTCTGTAGTAAGTGTACCCTAGGCTTGGGTGCTAACGAGGGGTAACTCTTTGATGATCTGACAATGGTTTAGATCAGTACCTGGAGTCAAAAGGATTTTTGTTACTCTAGATAAGGATTCCAGGCTGAAGCTGCTGAGGATTTTTGCTGGCTGGTTCCCAGGTGCCCTAGGCACCTCTCTTTACCTGCAGTACCTCCTCCAGGCTGCAGTGCTGGATTGCCACCCTGGGAACTTGATAGGGAAAAGTATTTCCACAAAGAAACCTTATTCCTTTCTCTGATTTTATTTAAGTGCTTCTGTTTTTTAAAATGAAGCAAGTAAAGAGGGAAAATAACTTTGGTCATCTTCTCAGGATCATTTTTGTTTATGCTTGTGTTAAAAAACGTAAAGGAAAAAGCTCCTAAACCCAGACTCTTCACAGTAAAATGAGCTGTGAATAGTGCCACTTTGGTAAATGTTACCATTCATTTTTCAATAAATTACCAATTTATACTTCTGAATGTAGCAATAAAAAGAGATAAAAGGACAGAAGGAGGAGGAAAACTTAGGAGGTTTATGTTTACAGCCAAGCATTTGGTTTTATGTTTACCTCATGGGAAGTTACTCTATATATCAAGATAATTGACTTCACCAAGTACCTTTGAAAAAACAGACTTTGCTACAAAAAAGCATCTTGTTCTAGAGAAGCCTATGTATGGTTTTGCACTAAGGAAAACATTCTCTTTTGAATCAATGGTTTAGGCTTTTCACAATGTTCCTATCTAGTGGTTCATTTGCCCAGTTGGTGGCTGAGAACAAACAAGATTATGGCATAAATAAAAGCAAAATGTTTATAGTTTGCTTAAACCCTAAACAAATCATCATTTATCCACCATCACTCCAGACTGATTCCTGAGAACTTCCTGTAGTGAATGCTTCCCCCTACCCTCCTTACTTCCAGACATTTGCTTGTTGCCATTTTAACACCAGTGATTCATGGGCAGCTCTTCCACAATCCTGACCAGGGGTTTTGATCCACCAGACTTCTGAGGGGTCACTGGATTTTTCCTTGGCATCCTGGCACAGGAACAACAAGGACTCTCAAGCAGCTGAGCTGCTAAATTTTTCCATCCTTTAACACAACAAAAGCAAGTTTTGTTGCTGCTCTATTTTGGAAACATTATTTGTGGCAGTTCCTCTCTGAGTCAGTCAGAGAGCAGAGGACTGGATTGTGGTGGGCAATAAAAAACCCTGGTGCTCCTATAAGGACTTTAATTACTCAGCTCGTTACAAGTGAGACCAAGGGAGGCTGGTGGCAATGCCAGCTTCAGAACAGCTGCAAAGGATTTATTTTTCCTCAATGATGAGTGGGAAAAGCTGTAAAAATACTGTACAAGGTTGGCTAATAAACTGTATTTTATTAGCCATTCTTATTACGAGTGTTTACAAGCTGGTGTGCTGATAGGCATTTTGATGAGATAGTATTCCTTAGCTGTAATCGTTCTGGAATTGCAAAATAAAGGATAGCCAGAAAGCTGGAAAACATGGCATATGCATATGTCAGACCCAGATTTATAGCCAGACAGTGAGAAGCTGGCTTGGCAGCAGGTACTCTGAATGGTTACAGCACTGGCCTGGCCGAGCCCTCTGTGGCTTGTTCAAAGTAGATAGATAGTGTGATTTGTGGATGTTTTCATGGATCTCCTTGGAACATCCCAGGCCCCTGAGGTGTGAAAACACACCAGTAAGCTGATGGCATCCCTGTCTTCTGCCTCTTGTTCCCCCTGGTGTCTGTGGTGAGCACGGGGAAAGGACAAAAAGGCCTGGGCAGCCTCCCCAGCCTGTGTCACAGAACGAGCCCTTTGCAAAGTCGAGACTTAATCCTGGGGATTTTGAGTACCGTTCTACCACCACCAAGCTCCATCATGGTTTTCTTTGTGTGAAGTTATGATGCAATTTCCTTCTCCCAAAGTGGCCTCTTCCAGGCTGGAGCTATTTTCTAGCAGGCTTTCAGTAAGAGCAGAGCACTCCCCAGGAATGCTGCCTGGCCAGGGGTTGTGATGCTCTTGTGTGTTGGCAGCGTTACACCTCAGGCTGTGATACACTAACAGAAACAGTTCCATAATCAAAGTAATGACCAGCTAGTGGGAAATTGAATTTAACCTGAGAAGAGGCTCTGTGAAAATGTCTTTGTGGTTATTGTCTCTGGCCCTCTGTTTATTGCTGTTCTGTCACACAACCAAAAATGTGCTCTGCTTACAAGCAGAAAGGTTTTACTGGCTATTTTTTCATTGTGCTTCCCTTCTGCCCTCCCCCTCTGCTGACAATCCTGCAAATATACCCTGGGTTGCCAAGATCCTGCTGGTTTCTTTACTTTTTTGTGCCTAATCTCCAATAATAATTGCTCTGCAGGAAAGCCCCAGCCTTGGTGGTAACCATGGGTCTGCTGTGGGCAGATGGTGTGCCCTGGGGCATCTGGGTGACCTTGGTGCCTTAGCCAGGGTGGTCTGCTACTCCTGACACCTAAACAGGAAAAGGAGCTGTGGAAAGCAGGTAGCATTCAGAGCAGCAGTCACCTAGGATCAGATTTTTTAGGAAATTAAATACATAAAGATGCAGACCTGGCGAGGTTTCATGGCTGTGTGGTTTTGTGAGTCATACTTTGTACCAGTGGCTATTTCAGGTCTTGATCCAATTCAGACCTTGCTGTTATCTCAGTCCCTCCCTGAAACAAAGGAAATATGCTCTGCTCTGTTAGAGTGCTGTAAGAATACACTGGGAATATCTGTGATGGGGATGGAGTTTCTCACCTGAGGCCTCAATCCTCTTGGGAGACCTTCTATTAATTTCTTTGGGTTTATGGAGATCCCAGAGGATTATTTCCTCAGATATGAAAGGATCAAATAGATTTGTAGCTTATCTTCATCTCTCTATGGGCTGATTCTTTTTTCGCTGTTTGCATCAGGGAAAAGAAGCAAGAATACACATATATTAATATTTTAGGGAGCAAGGAATGGCTGCTAGCTGTCATGGCACTGTGATGCATTCATGAACAGCACAGTAGGTGTTCTGTGTATTTTGTTAAGCACCAAGTAGCACCAGCAGGCATCCAGTTAAAGATATGGCCATGCCACCAGACATCTCTTTGCTAAGACAGGACAAACAGCACCCAATTTCTGGTTGAGCTGGTGGGGAACTTTGTACAGAGTGTAATTATGCTAAGCAGGTTTTTACCAGAACACTTCAGCACTCAAATGGCTGATAGATATGTTCCATGTTGTGAGATTGGGTTTTATTTGGTCTAGCTTTGGCAACATATTAGAAATTGCACGTGACTATTCTTCTGTTTTGAAAAGAAATTGCTGATACCATTTCACTTCAAGAAGGGTCTTGAAATTGCTTTTGTTTTTTCAAACATAGCAGAAAAGCCCTCAAATCTCTGAGTGCTGTGAGAGTGTTTGTTAAAAAAGGGACTATTTTGAAAGCTGATAAATTAAAGACAGTTTCAAACAGCTTTATAAAGATAATTTCCTTTGTGCTCAGTGCTTTGGCATCAGATCATCAAACAATACAAATAGGCAGAAGAGCTGGACCATGTCACTGTCACCTTTCCAAAACCAACCTCCAGCCAACTGCAGAGCTGGATGTTGCTTACCATTAACCCTGAAAGAAAAGGAGACACTTTATTCAAACCCTCTCTTTTCCTTAAAGATCACCTATCTAAATATTGAGTAACTACAACCTTTTGTAATTGTGGGGCAGCTGGAAGATGGGGTTTTTTTGACAGAACAATGAATAAAATGAAGCACTCATTTCCTAGGGAACAATCCATGTGCTTCTCTCTTCAGTTCAGGGAGTGCAGTGTTCATTCGTCAGCTGAATGGAGAAGGAAAACAATCAGGGAAACTAGGGTAAGTTCTGTCAGTCTGTAAGTACTCTAAAGCTGAAAGTCAGGAACAAGCTGGTCTTGTGTGTTTGATGAGCATGATGAATACAGTGGCCATATGTGTCAGCACCTGCACTGGAAGATGTAGGGATTAATCATGCTGGAGGAACAAGGCTTGAACAAATACAACCATCTCCCTCCATATGCTGTGTGTAACATTGCAGGTGACCATTACAATATGGGAAGGGCATGCATGGCCTGTGATCTACGAGGAAGAGACTCCTCAGACCATTAATGAGGCTTAAATTTAAGAGCAGGAAAAGATTGAAACTAAACCCCAGGAGGTGTAGACCTATCCTGCATGCAGAAGTGGGAGCCCCACAGTCACTGAGTGGGTGTCAGTAAATAGCTGTGTCTGCAGAAGATGCTGTACTGCCTCTTGTGGGTCTGCTCACTCCTAACAACGAGGGAGGAGAAGGGGAAGTCTGTGGAGATAAAGGACTGAAACCTGTGCATTTAAAATCCTTCTCCTATATAATTCTAAAACTACATCTGTTCTGTCAGTAATTGCAGACCCACTTTTCTGACTGGTTGTATAGAGGGGCTTGAGATCACAGAAGCTTTCTTACACCTTAGGCCTTCGTGAGTTCAGGGATTAGAGCTCTGCAGTGGCGTTCATCCTGCTTCATTTTTGCTGTCTAGAAATCACACATCTTGTGGAGAAAAAGAAACTTCTATCTGAAATGCCTGTCTTGGGAAGATACCAGTTTCTCTTTGGAGGGGCCTGTGTGTTCTGGTGGTACAGAGTTCTTCAGGGTGGGGGATGAAGCCTGTGAACGTCTTCAGGAGAGGCAGTGACTGAATAGTGAAGTGTGAAGAACAACACAACAGTGTAACATAATGCCATTAAGAAAAAAAGAAACCAAAGATCTTATGCGAAACAGTGAGCTTTGACTTGCCCATTACCAATGAAGAGATGAGGGCTGCAATCGAAAATCTCATGAAGATTAGAGCCAGTGCTTAGCAGAAACCCCAAAATACTGACAGGATTGGGAAAGCGATAGGGGTCATCTCAGTGCAGCTGTACAAATCCATGAATGGCCCACACCTTGGAGCTCAGTGCTCATCTCTATATCAGATAAAGCATGTAGGAGAAAAGAAAAAGAAACAAGAGTTAGTTTTCATATAATGAATAAGCTAGAAAGCTCTGATTCTCTGTGGTGGAGTCTAAAAATCTGTGTGGGAAAGAGAGAAGGAATGGGAATCAGATGGTTACCACAAGTTCATCCATATTCAAGGGGACTTGGAACATGCTCATGAAAAAGAATCCACTGTATAATAAATGAAGATTCCTTCCTTCAGGTGTGTATGACCTCCTTGGTAGCAAATGTGTGAGGATAAAATTTGCCTCTGTGAAATGGTCACATGCCAAAGGGCAGGGGATGCAGTACTTTAAACACCATGGATTTGCAGAAATCAGGTCTGAACCTGGCTCACAGGCTGCAGCAGCCTTCTCCCTGTTTGTACTCCTAATTTTACACAAGATTTGGGACTGCTGAGAAATTACGAAAGTGATGTTTTGGTTAGATTTGAAATACCCTTCCCCCCAGCACTGTCCCTGCTTAAAATTCCTAGCTATCAAACAGCTACTTCCTCACAGATTATTGGCTTTTCATGTTGCTCAAGTGCAGCCTTTTCATCAGACCGCATATGTTCCGATCACATTCTGGCAATTTTTCTTATTGTAGATAAAGCCCATTCAGCCACAGTTTATATAACCACTATCTGGATAATACTCTCCTAATGACCAACTTTCCCTGGAGAAACACAATCATATCTCTTTCCCCATTTCTGCCAACTGCATTTGAGTTTGCCACAGAGCCAAGTATGGCCCAGCTATTGTATTAGTGCAGATGGGTGGGAGTCACAAAAGCCTGTGTTGGAAAATTCCCAACCTGTGGGCAAGAGCTTTGGTTTACTTCTTTCTGTTGTAGGGGTTCCCAATGATTGAGTTGGATAAAATTTTCTGTACTTTCAGACTTTTTCACAAGCTTGAAAGGACATGCTTTCAAAAGGCTTGTGGAAAATGAGAAGGTTTAGATGGGATTGCAAACAGGAAATATACCTCAAATCTTGGCTGATGGAGTGTTGTCTGCAAGAAATTCCATGGGCCAGGGGCCCCCTCTTCCCATAGGTGTGCACTCTTCTCTTGTAAAATGATTGGGGTTCATTTAAGCTGCTCCAAGTTCCAGGAACCCAGGGATCCAGGGCAGGGGAGTGCTAGAGGACAAGTGAGAGGTTTTCACAAGGAGCAGCCAAGAGCTTTGCCACCAGCTGGCAGGCAGTAGCAAATTGTGTAGGCAAACGTGGCAGCAGCTTGCATTGTAGGAATTGCCAAAATCCTGCTGAATTCAGTGGTATTTAGGAGTACTGGGTTCCCAAATCGAGCTCTGACCCTGGTGCAGATGGAGTGAGGAGTGGTGCTGAGCATGGTGCAGCTGGCAGTTACATTCCCCAGCTATTGATCCCAAAGCTAATGTGTGATGAGCAAAGACTTCCTCTTTCTCAAGCTCTTTGTGTGAGTAATTTGGTCCACTGTGTTTGCCTGACCTTTTAAGCTGAGCCTGGCAGGGAAAGGGGCCAGAATGTCCTTGTTACTGCTTTCCTTCAGGCTTCCCTGAGCTCTGTGACACGTGGAGATCTAAGGGACAGGGTTACAAGACCACAGAGGCCAAACAAGCTGCAAGCCACGAGGCCAGGATCAACCCTCTCCACCATCTCATCCTGTGCCAGGTGGAGCCAGTGAGGAACAAGTCTGATGTGTTCAGAATTTGTTTTGGGTTAGGGAAGCAAGGCAAATCGTGCATTTTTTTTTTTCACTTCACAAATAACTTAAACATACCCCAGAAAGGAAACCGGCTGGCAAAATGCAAAGACATGCTTTCAGATCCAGCAGAACAGAAAGAAAATGTGGAAAGAAAATGTCTTTCACGTGCCTTCATGTGAATCAGACAGACAGAAAATTAATTATCCTTGTGTCTTTTCTGGTAAAAACAGTGTCGTTTGCTGTCCTTTGTTGGGAAAACTCCAGCCACCCTTGTTGTCCATGCTAGGAGAGCACAGTTTGCTCCTGTGACAAGGTGGAGCTCCTCAGCTCAGACTGGATTTTTGGGGGTTTTTAGGGACTTTGGGGGGGAATTTTGGGGGTTTTAAGGTATTTTTGGGGAATTTTTGGAGTTTTTTGGGGGATTTTTTGGGGGGAATTTTTGGGGGAATTCTTGGGGTTTTTTAGGGGGAAATTTTGGGGTTTTTAAAGGGATTTTGGAGGGGAATTTATGGGGGAATTTTTTAGGGTTCTTTTGGGGAATTTTGGGGTTTTTTAGGGATTTTTCAGGGGGAATTTTTGGGGTTCACAGTTTAGCCAGGGGACCATGTGTGCAACGTGGGCTGAAGTAATTCATGGCAGAGGTTTCCCATGGGGCAATGAAAGGCAGAAAGGGGATCAGGTCTTGATGTCTTCAGAAACCTTTGTTCATCCTGGAAGCCCACCCTTCCATTGCTCTTTCTCATGTTTTTTTCCCAGCATCCATGATCTGTAATAAGCTCAATGACAAAGCCTCAGGGCTGGGTTGTGGGCCAGGAATCTGTTGGGCTACGTGCCATACACGGACCCCAAAGAAAGCCATTACTGCCCACAACACTTGGGCAATGACACAACTTGATAAATGCACCCCAAAACTGAGGAAAATTAATTGCATTTTGCTAACATTTTGCAAACTGTTAGCAGAGAATTTGAATGTAAAATATTGATAAATTCTTTTATATTTTTAATATTCTGTGGAGATTTGGCTGATACAGCAATTCTTTAAATTGCATAGAAATATGATATACAGCGTACTGCAGAATTGATCAGCATGTCTCTCCAGATCCCTGCCAGCATGCTGGGGATGATTTCAAGGTATGTCTGTATGAGAAAATCACTGCTGGCTCAGTGACTAAGCATCAATGCCAAGTCCTGTGACTTTGGATCTCAGCTTTCATGGCTTCCAAAAGGCCTGATTCTGCTCTGTTATATTGCCAGTGATGCCCCTGTGAAGAGAAATCAAGTCCAGGGCTTGTGCTTGGGCCAGATGGCCTCTCAAACCTGTAGGTCAGGCTGCAGTCTCACTGACAGAAGGCTGGATCCACCTCAGTCACACCACCTTTCATCTGGCTTGAGTCTCTCTGGTCTGATGTGGGGAAGGGGCAGAGAGCCCTGGGTTTGGCTAAATGATCAACAAGGCCTTTGGGGCTTGCTGCAAATTTTTGAATGCCTCTGTGGACCTTGCAGTGGATAGAACTGGCAGAAATTAACTCCAAAGGTGACTGGCTCAGACAAAGGAGTCGGCAGTGCTCAGACTCAGAGAAACCAGTAGCAGCTTTTTGGCCCAGAAATGAAAGGGAAAGTGAACCACAGGACTCAAAATAAAAGTCTGGCAGAGAAAATATACCCCAAAGAGCAAATGACTTGAGCAGGTGAGCTGATTTTGCTGCTCTCTCGTGTTAGTGCCATCTACCTCTTGCTTTATTTATTTATTTATTTGTAAGGAAGGGATTTGCAAAACAATGGCTGAGCGATCAGGGCTCCCACAGCCTGCAAAGCCTGCTCACAGCAGTGGGTCCCAGCAGCTGCATGAGACAGAGGAGCACTGGAGCAGCTAGAGCAGGATCTGCCCTCGTGTTGGCTGCCTGCAGAGTATCACTCATGGCTCAGGGATGCAGGGCAGACTCTCACTCCTTAACGCTCATTCCTTCCTGAGTGCTTGTGGAACCTTCACACAGCATCGCTCACAGGATCTGCCCCGAGCTCTGGTTCTAAAAAGATGCAGTGAGAAATTCTGAGTCCTGATATTGGTGGACAAACTCCCACTGGCCAGAGCTATCCTTATGCAGGTGATTTGAACACAGCCATTGGTTAGCACATTGACACTGGGGTCTGGCAGAAGATGCCAGGGAGTGTTTCCTGGTCGTCTCCAGAGGTGTAAGAGCCTTTTTCTACACACATAGCCCCATGGCAGAAGAGGTGTATCTGGAGTTCCCCTTCAGGCATTCTCAAACCAACTGTAAATTCCAAATCCTGGGGTTGCTGCAGGTTAACACTGCAGCCCTGCAGCTGCCTGAATGAGGTTTAACCTTGATTTACCCTTTATTTTACAAAGTTTAGCCCTTCTTCAGAGTACGGGTCCCTGAGTACAATACCTCCAATCAATCCTGTTGAAGATAGGCACCTCTTTCCAGCCCAGCTCTGGCTGTAAGAGAAGTGGGTAATGATGAAGCCTTGTGTTTGCTCAACTCTGTTTGGAATTTACAGCGCTTTGTAAACGATTTATTGCAGTCATAATAATGGATGCCTCTGCAAATGGATTCCTGTCAACAATACATTCAGACCCAGGCCTTCATTTCAGGCTCATGGGGACAATATGCGTTTAATGGGAAAACTGGTCTGGTTGCTTTTGGTCCTTATTTATGTACTAAAATGAAGTGCTTACCTACCTGGTGGTGGTTCTTGTTTCTGTAAAAGGAAAACTGTGGAGGGAGCAGACCCATCAGGTGCAGGAGCTGTGATACACTTCCTACCTGTGAACAGGCAAGATAGATCAAAGATAGACCTTTGCCTCCCACTCTTCACTTCCCCTCAGCCCAAGATGGGGACTCCTCTACTTGATGTTCTCGTCAAGACTTCTAGAGACCATGAAGTTTCTTACTTGCACTCTTTTATGGCCCTGTATTTGATGCTAAGGAGATAGGAGAAACATCTTCTACCACGCAGATCAGCTTGAGGTTTTTCATTAGACTTCCCCTTTCTATTTCACTGGCTGGCAGTGAAAGTTTCCGGATGAGAGTCCTTGTCTTGCAGGTCCTGTTGTCCTTCTGTTCGGTTTGTTCCCATCTGCTTCCACCGGTGTAAACAGCTCTCCTACTGATGGGCACTAAGTGCTCTCTGCCTCTGTGAACACGGGGCATTTTGGGATTGTGGAGAAACTGGCAGTGTCAGTGTAGCTGCAAACACAGTTGCTCCCACCAGGGAAAATATCAGTGTGGAAAACACCAGCATGTAAAATATGGGGATGTTGCTGCTGCTCAGTAGTGTCTGTGAACATACCACCACCTCTTGAACTGACTGGAGAGGAGGAATTCAAGGAGGGAAAAGTTCCTTAAGCAAGGCCTGCTGAGTAAGTTGTCCGTGTTCACCAGTCCATTGACTCCACTCTTGGTGTGTTGATGTCTCCAGCTTCAGCCACAGTGACCTGTGGTCTCAGCCGTGACAGGGAGTATCATCTTCCAGAGCACACTGCTTGTGTGTTTTTGAAGTAAGGATTGAAAGGCTTGTATGGAATTGTGAATAAATGCAACAGAAAAATAATTCAACTTGTCATTTAGAGTCAGTAATCCCAAGTAGCCAGAGATTTGTGTTTCACCTAGTGCCTGATTACTGTTGTCAATCATCTCATTACCTGCCTGGTTTCAGGGTGACTGCAACATGCTATCTCCAGGGGGATCAGCACTGCAGAGTAATCGAGACCTTGAGATCCTACTGTCACAAGTATCAACAGAAGGGAGGAAAAACTGAGATTTTTTTAAACAAGGTACTTCAAAGCAAGGAATTGCCTTCCAAAAATAGTAGCCAATGCTTTCAGAAGTCAGTTGTGATTTTAAGGTGGTACTGCTCTTTGGTATATGATCTGCTACATCTTTAGGACTGCAGGTTTCGGAGAAGTGATGTCCGTCTTTATTGTAGTGAGTCATGTATAGGGACTGAAGAACAGTGCAGAGGAAAAAGACTTCAGACTCCTGTTAGAAAGGGTGAGCTGGGAAGGGATGGAGTCTTTTCTAGGTATGATCCTCTAGTGTGCCCATGGGTGAGGTGAGCTGGCCTAATCCTCTAAGACAGCCCCATATCATGTCTGGAGTTCCCTGAAACACAGTGGGACAGACTTGATGTTCCAGATGGCTTTTTTTTGCTCTTAAATACTGCTAAATTTTTTTTTCCAGTTCTTTTTGCTTGTGGCTCAGAGCAAAGACACCTTAGAGCCCATGGCATAAATGATAGAATAGTTTGGATTGGAAGGGACTTCATCTATTCCAACACCTCCCATTAGTTAATCAGCTGAGGTGTCTACTGGGGGCTCTTTTCCAAACTCTTAACTCTCTTTACCTTTGGGTAGTTTCCTGGTGGATCAAGATCCAATTTTCATTATTTCCTGTCACAAGTTGTGCTGGTGGGTTTTGTTGTGATTCCCAGGCAGTCTTTGCTCCCACAAAGAAGAAAGGCTGATAGAATTGGGATTGTTCAGCCTGGAAAAGAGAAGGCTCTGGGGTGTCCTAGCTGTGGCCCTCCAGTACGTGCAGGAGCTACAAGAAAGACAGAGAGGGCCTATTTACAGAAGCATGTAGTCAGTCACAGGACAAGGAAGAATGGATTCAAACTAAGAGTAGGTTTAGATTTGATATGAGGAAAAAATTCTTCCCTGTGAGGCTGGTGAGGCAATGGAACAGGTTATCCAGAGAAGTCACGGATGCCTCATTCCTGGAAGTGTTTAAGGCCAGGTTGAATGAGGCTCTGAGCAACCTGGTCCAGTGGAAGGTGTCCCTGCCCATTGGGGTTGGGACAACATGAGCTTTATTTTCCCTTCCAGCCCAAACCATTCTCTGATCCTATGACTGAGACATCAAGATATGCTGCTAAAGTCTTGGGATGCACTCATATTTCAGAAACCACCCAGTAATTTAATTAGGCTCCATCTCATGAGGTTTGGTTCTGCCTCTGCAGGTAGGAAATGATGGGGGCATTGGCAAGGATGTGCAGCAGTAATTCCAACCTGACGTTAGCAGGGATCCCTTCCACACAGTGTCTTGGCACCAGCACCAGCTCTCAGCCTCCCCCTTAACTCCCTCCTTCCCAAGGACATAAAAAGAGACGTATTGGCTCCCCTCTCCTCCAGCAAACACCCTGACAATGGAGGAAGGTTTTCCCTTCCCTTCCTCTTTCCTATTCTTTTGCCTGGCATGAGAAGCGCTGGCAAATCCAATTTCTTTGTCCATTTTTCATTCCTGGTGGTGCATTTGAAGCACTAACTGGTGCCGTGGGAAATGAGCTGTGGTAGGAGCCCACGGGGAGCCAGGGTTGCGCAGACACTGATAGATTGTGCAAGTCAAGGGAGTAAAGGAGCTGCTCTACTCATATTTAGGGCTACCACATAACAGACTGCCCAGGATGACTACACCTACAATGGTCTCTTGTTGGAGACTGTAGTGGTTTCAGTTCGCCTATTTAGGTTTGTGGCTAAATGCTAGCACACTTACTTAAATTTACTTGATTGCTTGTTGTGAGATAAGGATTAGGAGTAGGTAAAGCAGGTTCAAACTTTATAAAGTACAAAGAAGTTTTATTAATATATCTAAGACAAAGGGAAAAAAAAAAAAAAATTCAAGAAAAAATTAGAACAAACTCTCCAGACCACCCTTCCTTCCCCACTTCTTTATTTCATTCTCTCTGACAACATACAAAAGACAACACTTTGACTTCTAGTCAGTTTACCACTTTAGAAACAGCTCTTGTTCTAGTTCATTTAGGGAGAGAAGTTTCTTTTGCTTACACTATGGATCTTTTGTAAGAAAAATACAGTTTTTATGGGTCTTCTGCCTCACCATTAACCGCCGCCCGGAGCAAAGTCCAACTTAATGGTGGATCTCTCCCACACCAGTAGCCTTCCCACAGCCACTATGGTGGGTTATGAACAGTCCACAGGGTACTTGTTTTAAAGATGCTTAGTTCAATTGCAGCAACAAAGAAAAATCCTTTCTTCTGTGCTTAGCAGCACAGGTTCTCCTGACAACTCAGGTTCTCTAGCATTCTCCCCGGGACCAGGGCTCTGAGTCACAGCCTCTCCTCTCTCTTGGTTTTAGTTTCTCATCAGGCTGTACTTTTTTAACACTTACTTGTCTGTACTTAGGTATTTCAGTTCATTGGCTGCAATAAGAACTTCACATCCCCCTTTGGACTATATCTTCATATATTACAGAGAATTTATTAGCTCAGTCCCCAACCATGGTTCTCTAAAAGAGTTTTCAGCTTCACTCTTGAAGCAACTTCCCATGCACCCCCTTGTGAGTATCAGTTCTGCTTTCCTCACTGACTGTAAAGTTTCTGCGCTGCACTATGTAGATGTCCTCACTCGTTCCTCTCTCTGCGAGGAAGGATGGGTGTCTGTGAGTTTAGTCTAGGCATGGAGAGAGTTAATCTCTGTCTCTCTCTCTCTCCGGCAGTGTGAGGATCACGTGCTCTTTGCCGGGCTGCTTGAACAGGTCCGAGCTGAATGCCAGAAGCTCTCAGAGTCTCTCTGCTTGGCTCAGCCAAGCTGGCTCGGCCTGGTAGGGCCATCTGGGCCCGGGGTGACAGGGCAGGGCCTGGCCCGAGCTGGATGGAGTCCGGCCTGGTCCTTGCCTGGCCCGGAGCAGGGGCTTGGCTCTCCCTCTCGTGTAGCTGGCACACCGGCTGAGCTGTATCTGCTGAAGATTCCAGCCGTTCCTCCCCCATGCCTGCCCGGCTGCAGCGGCACGGCTGCCGTAAAACCTTCCTTCCCCCCCCCATCCCTCCTTCGGAAGGAGGTGGGGGGGGGGCCTTACCAGTGAGAGAAGCAGGAGCTGCTCCTCTCCACACAGCAGCAGCAGGTCCAAAGAGGAAGAGCGTCAGAGGGTCTCTGCTTATATATGGTTTTTTCCTCGAAGGCGGATCAACTTTTTAATTGGTTTACCTACCTATCAACCCTTAAAACTACCTGATTATTGGCTCTCTCTCGCAGGAAGGAAGTTGTATGCCTTCTTGCAGCACAGATCACTTCCTAGATTTTGACCCCTCTGGCCTAAACCAGGACAGAGACATGTTTATCTATATTTCCAATATTCACATCTCCTTGTTTTGAAAAAGTCTTGCAATTTATTTGAGAATGAGGTAAAAGAATTTCACTATTCATTTAAATACTTGCTTCATGCATATTAATTTAAACACATTAGTTTAAACTTTTGCTCTAAACCTATATTTTCCAACCCAGGACTGCACTTGGCTTTACCCACTTCTAGGTTGTGGTTGTATTGTTGTTTGTTTTTTGATTTGTTTATTAATTTCTAGCCAATTAACCTCTTCCTTTTCCTTCTAGCCTGGATATAATGACCTTGTATGATAATCTTTTTATGTTGTTTGTTAAGCACTACAGTCTTGGTTTGAAAAACAGGTGTCTGTCAGGGAAGGCAATAACCTCCCTTGGAATGGAAAATGTGATCCCCTTCCCTCCAAATTATTATAACTTTGAAATCATGGGACTTTCAGGCAAAGATATGGGGAAAGGAATAGCAGTCCTTTACAAAAAGAAAAACAAAAAGAACAACCACCAGAAACCCCAGTCGGTCTCTTCCTGCTCTGCAGGCACTTTCCCCTTGGGTGCAGTTCCAGTCTCAGCCGCCAGGGGCACTGTTGGCTCCCAGCTGGGCAGGGTGGGTGCGCTGATTCCTCCCCGCCTGCAGGGGGCGCTGTGTGTGCTGATTCCTCCCCGCCTGCAGGGGGCGCTGTGTGCTCTGATTCCTCCCCGCCTGCAGGGGGCGCTGTGTGCTCTGATTCCTCCAGGCTTGCAGGGGGCGCTGTGTGCGCTGATTCCTCCCCGCCTGCAGGGGGCGCTGTGCGCTCTGAGTCCTCCCCGCCTGCAGGGGGCGCTGTGTGCGCTGATTCCCCCGAGCCTGCAGGGGGCGCTGTGTGCGCTGATTCCTCCCCGCCTGCAGGCGCGCTGTGATGCTAAGTCCTCCCCGCCTGCAGCGGGGCGCTGTAATGCAGAGTCCTCTCCCGCCTGCACGGGCGCTGTGTGTGCTGATCCCTCCCGCCTGCAGGGGCGCAGTGTGCTCTGATTCCTCCCCGCCTGCCAGGGGGCGCTGTTGCTCTGATTCCTTCAGGCTTGCAGGGGGCGCTGTGTGTGCTGATTTCCTCCCCGCCTCAAGGGGCCGCTGTGCTGCTCTGAATTCCTTCAGGCTTGCAGGGGCGCTGTGTGCGCTGATCCTCCCCGCCTGCAGTGGCTGTGTGTGCGCTGATCCTTCTTCCGCCTGCTGGGTGCACTGTGTGCGTTTGAGTCCTCCCCGCCTGCAGGGCGCCGTGTGTCGCTGAGTCCTCCCCGCCCGCAGGGCGCTGTGTTGCGCTGAGTTCCTCCCCGTCTGCAGGGGGCGCTGTGCTCGCCTCTGAGTCCTCGCCCGCCCGCAGCGCTTGTCGCTGATCCTCCCCGTCTGCAGGGCGCTGTGCCTCTGAGTCCTCCCGCCCGCAGGGGGCGCTGTGTGCGCTGAGTCCTCCCCGCCTGCAGGGGGCGCTGTGTGCGCTGAGTCCTCCCCGCCCGCAGGGGGCACTGTGTGTGCTGAGTCCTCCCCGTCTGCAGGGGCGCTGTGCGCTCTGAGTCCTCCCCGCCTGCAGGGGGCCTGTGTGCGCTGATATCCCCCCGCCTGCAGGGGGCGCTGTGTGCGCTGAACCTCCAGCCTGCAGGGGGCGCTGTGTGCTCTGAGTCCTCCCGCCTGCAGGGGCACTGTGTGTCTGAGTCCTCCCCGCCTCAGGGGGCGCTGGTGTGCGAGTCCTCCCGTCTGCAGGGGGCGCTGTGCGCTCTGAGTCCTCCCCGCCCGCAGGGGGCGCTGTGTGCGCTGAGTCCTCCCCGTCTGCAGGGGGCGCTGTGCGCTCTGAGTCCTCCAGGCCTGCAGGGGGCGCTGTGTGCTCTGATTCCTCCAGGCCTGCAGGGGGCGCTGTGTGCTCTGAGTCCTCCCTGCCTGCAGGGGGCGCTGTGTGTGCTGAGTCCTCCCCGCCTGCAGGGGGCGCTGTGTGCGCTGATTCCCCTGTGCCTGCAGGGGGCGCTGTGTGTGCTGAGTCCTCCCTGCCTGCAGGGGGCGCTGTGCCGCGGGCTCTGAGGCCCTGTGGTGATGGCGGCAGGGCTGGGGTGGGCAGTGATGGGCCGCGAGTGGTGGCGGTTGCCGGGCTCCTGGCGCAGGTGCCCCGTACGGGGACTCCCCTCTCCCCTCTCCCCTCTCATGGCTCCGGAGCCGCCACCGGAATGAGCGGGGAATGAACAGAGGAACAGGCGGGGCTGCAGCGCAGGAGCCGCAGCCGGCCGGGATCTCGGAGCCCAACGCGTGGCAGCGGCCGCGAGCGCGGGCAGAGCGCCCGGCCCGAGCCCATCCCGGTGCTCCGGTGCCTCACGCACTGGCTCTGAGCTCCCAGCAGCCAGACCAGGGCAGCAGAGGAGCAGCTCCTCCATCCCTGAGCTCCCAGCAGCCAGGCCAGGGCAGCAGAGGAGCAGCTCCTCCATCCCTGAGCTCCCAGCAGCCAGGCCAGGGCAGCAGAGGAGCAGCTCCTTCATCCCCTGGTCCCAAAAACAGGACCGAGGTAAAGCCAAGCCTCTGGGGCAGCCCCCTCACCTCTGTCCCGGGTATCAGCCCCAGCCAGGGCCATTTCAGTGCAATGTTGGGTGCCCAGCTCCATCTTCTGTTTCCCAATTGCCCCATTTGTCTCTCAGGCCTTGCTGTCCTGCCACCCCATTGTCCTTCTTCCAGGCAGCAATGGGAGAAAAATTCACTGGAAAAACCAAACCCGGAACAAGCCCTTTTGAAGCAGGACAAGTTAATGACATGGGTTATTAAACCTCACACTTGAGGATATGAGATGATTGGTGGCAGGCTCTGGATGGTTTTGTTCCCTGCCCATCTCCACTCTCCCTGGCCATGGTGGTGCTCAGGTGCCAGTGTGAGGACAGTGTCACCTCCCCCTGGAGCAGCCCATTTTATGAGAAAGACACACCCCAGCTCTGTCCCTGTGTGCTGCACTTCTGGGATGCTCAGCAGACCTGGGTTTCCTGAAATCTTGGTCTGAGTCCTGGTGTTCGAGATTATATGAAATTTAATTATTTTTTATGTAACTTTAATCAGTTTTCACAGAATCACAGAATGAACTGGGCTGGAAAAGACCTTTGAGATCGAGTCCAATCTATGTTTGCCTTTGCCCTGGGGGAAGGGAATTGAAATTTCTTTGCAGGGTATTGTTCCACCAGGTGAGGCCTGAGGAGTTTAACATCTCCCCAGACTGGGAGCAGCTCAGAAGATACACAAAAGACAAGGACCACCAAGGACCATCAGCTCCAAACATCATCCCTGGCATGGTTGGAGACACCTGGTCTGGGCAAAGAGAGGTGAGAATGAGAACCTAACCAGCATCAGAGGCGGAGAAATCTCAATCCAATAGGAAACCAAACACTAAGAACTGAGTAACTGGGGGCCAATGAACATTGAACCAAGGAATTTCTATGGGGTTGGGCTGTACAAGTATCTGAGAAATCTTATAAAATCCATGTGGTGTGGAATGATTCTCTCTGCACACCTGGGCTGTGTGTAGATGAAATGATTTCTTTTGCACATCCTGTCCAGAACAACAGCCTGGCCAGAACAAAATAATGCCTTGATTCTCTAACACTGAAAATGTTATTGGAGGGTTTTTGTTTTTCCTATAATTTTGGTGATGCTGGCAAGGGGATGCTTCTACCTGGAGTGAGTTCCATATGCTTCACTGCCAAGAATCATCTTGAACAGGCCCTTGAAATGAAAGGGTGACTCTTCCTGGGAGAACATTAGGAAATCCACATCAGCTGGAATGGTCTTGGCCAAATTAATGTTCCTCTCAGACAGCACTTCACCTTGCTGTGTAGTTGGATATGCTCCTTCCTTTCATCACACACAATAGGCCCTGACGTGTTCCAGGAGCAGCCATGCTCAGATCACGGATCAGCTGTGACTTTGCTGCCCAGAGCAGAGAGGTGACAGTGGTGAGAACTTTTGGAATACCTCACTCTGGAGCTTCTATACTCTACCCTTCCTTGACTCTGAAGTGAGACAGATTAGTTCACATTTTAAAAATACCGCTTAATAAGTGGGTAGATATCAGTTCTTATCCCACTAAAGATGTAACTCAAGTGGAAGAAAACAGCAAGGTGTTCATTGGCTGTTAGAGCTGTGGGAAGCTGCTTCCCAGAGAAAGCAGTACATTTGTTTTCTTGCACATTGGCACACTTTCCTCTTACCTTCTGCTCTCCTTCCCCAGATAGTTCAGACTGTTTAAGGGCAATTTCTGTCACCCAGGCCCTTTGTTGGCTTGAGCTGATAAGCCCTCTGCAGCATATAATGCAGTGGCTTATTTTTGCAAAGTTCAGAGCACCACCACTCCACTCATGGGGTATCTGTATAAAGAGGGCATTATCTATAGCATCATTTAATTGTTAAAAGCAAAGAGAAAAGCAGTGGAAACAAGAACAAGGGAAAAGATAAACTGCAGATAGGCTAATGTTTTCTATTCTGAACAATAGATGAGAGACCTGATGTAACGATGACATCAGCATTTATTGTATCTCTGGCCCAAAAGCTGCCTGATAAATTCTACCTAATTTCAGACTTGGTTTAGAACTAAGCAGCAATCTCTTCTGAACCTCCTTTATGTGCCCATTTTTACTGTAAAGCTATAGAGTGATTTTATTTCTTTATGATTTGCCTTTTAATGTCCTCCAGCACCGTGCCTTTGCTCATCCATTAGCTCCAGCGTGGGCTGACGTGCTGCAGCCCAGGCCTTTAATACTGAGAGGCAGCTCCCAGTGAGTGGCTGGAGAGGCACAGGCTCTGCTGTGACCTGTCACACCTGTGTGGCACCATGTGCACAGCTTTGCTCAGCAGCACCTTAGCAACACCGATCAACAGGCACTCCTTGGCAAAGCCCTGCAGGCCACACCTCCAAAGACACAGCCTGGAGCGGGAATTTACATACCCTGGGTAATGTGCATGCCTTGAACTGAGTCCTGCCCTAACTAAAGCTGCTAGATACTGTCCTCATAAGGACTCAATGATATTGTCTAATAAAAAGAGCTGCAGTTTTATCCTGTCATTATTTCATTGCAAGTACTTGCAGCAAGTATTTTTAGACCATTTCCATAGTTAGTTATAAATTTTTGCTTTTAATTCTTCTAGTGTATTTTCTTAAATTGTTTTGACTTTCACATTTATATGACCTACATATTTGGATTAATATTGTGATTTCAACCAACAATTCTTAACCAAACCCTGTGTTTTTATTGTGTCAGTTCCCAGATTTGGGAGCCAAGTGACTTGGAGTGTTGCAGCATAAGTGATAAAACCCTAAAGTCCCAGAAGCTTCCAGTTCAGCATCCACCTGCTTTTTTCTGATTTTCTATGAGAAATCCCACCAGGAGCCCCAGTCTGAGCAGAGACCAAAAGGGGAACTGCCCTGGGAGCAGGAGTTCCAGCTCGCCATAATGCTGACTTCCTTCAGGAAAAGGATAGTAATTTGGCTGCCTAACAGTGCCATCAAGAGTGGGAAATGCAGGGACCAAAATTAGAGTAGTGTGGAATGAACCAATGAATTATGGTCTTTCTAAACCCCAAGCCTGCCAGCTGGTTGTTGGCACTGTTGTGTGAGACATTTCCAAAAGGCTGCTGTCTGAACAGTAAAACAATATGTTCTCCTTGCCCTTACTCCCACACAATCACCAAATACTTTCACAGGGGATTCTTCAACACTGGGGGGAAAGTAGAATACAAAGATGAGCCCTTTCAAGGTCTCTGTTAATGTTCCAGGGACTGAGCTATATCCCAGGAGATGGAGCTGTCTGTCTTATACAAGAGCTGCAACGCCTGCTGGCAAAGCACATGTACCCAAGAACATATTCATTATGATTCCATTAAACCCTTCATTGATATTCTTAAAGGTACGGACAGAGTCAGGCTAATCATGATCTCTCTCCCTTTCTCCTCTTCATCCTACATTTCAACAGCCTTGTGGCCAGGTCTCTCAAGTGAAAATATATCTCTAGAAAACACTTTCCTTCCTCTCATTGTGCTGCTGGTTAATATTCATAGCAAATGGACATGCAATTTGAAATCATTTAGGCTGTTATGCCATCATCAGTGGTGGCTATTTTAGACTGGATATTAGGAAAAATTTCTTCAGTGAAAGGATTATCAAGCCCTGGCACAGTGTTGGTGTAACCACCTCTGGAGGGATTTAAAAGCCATGTTGATGTGGCACCTGGGGACATGGTTTAGTGGTGGGCTTGGCAATGCTGGGGGAATGGTTGGACTGGATGGCCTTAGAGGTTTTTTGCAACCTGAATGATTCTGTGTTTCTATGACATGGAAATGGCACATGGTTGAGAACAGGAAAGCTTCTATTTTGTAGTGTGGGACTTTGGTCCCGAAGTTCAGGAAGATAAGGCCAGCTCACTAGGTACCTCTGTGTCTTGTGTGCATTTGTAAGTGGATTCACTGGTGTGGCATTTCTGATGGAAGTCTTTGGCTATGTATAGGTAAGGAAGGGACAGGATGAGGCCTCAGGTTTGGGGGATGCAGTTTGGCTTCTGGGCGAAGCTTTGTGTGCTGTCTGAAGCAGTTACTTATAGGATGACCAAGTCTCACCCAACTGAAACCTTAGTAACCACCTTCCCCTCCTGGAAATGATGGATTAAGTAATCTGTGTTGTGGTGCTGCTGGCTAGAAGGTTGTAAATAGCATGCATGTGCTTCAAGAAATATGAGATCCCACAGTGTCTTTTAAAGAAGTGCTGCAACAGTGATGCTGATGGAAGGTGCCCCTCGCGGGGGGCGCGCACTGGAGCGCAGCCCCTGCTCAGACAGGCCCATGCATCACTGGGGGATGAGCACAGCACCAGCAGCAGATGCTTCCCTTCAGGGGCTGCTGAGCCCAGGGAAATAGCTCTGCCCAATGTGTTCTGTGCTGGCTTGGCGTGTAACTGTACGTGAGCTATTGCTGAAGCGCTTGCAGGAAACCAAGAGCCATTTAGAAACAAAATGAGAATGAAACAAATCATAGAAGCAAAGCCTTTCTGATTCAAAAGGATGCCTCTGTCCCTCAGCCCTGGCAACCCAGTGGACTGGGTCAGTAGCTGGTGTTGTTGTCCATGTTTGAAGCAGGTGATGCCAGTTTGTACCAGGTCAGATATTCACATCAGCAAAGCAACAGAAGCCACAATGCAAGAGCAGCAAAAACATTATTATCATCTTCAGCAGTGACTTAGTTGGATCTTGGCAACACCTGCTTGCCAAGGCTGTGGCTCTGAGTCTGTGCCTCGTGCTGATGCTGGCTTTCTCTGGCAGTAAAAGTGATGTTTGCTACCTCCTGCTTGTTGTTATCTGAGCAGTTGTTGAGGCTGCACTCTCCAGTCAGTGCTGTCACAAGGGTTTCAGTGACTTTCACAGGCTTGGTGGTTTTGTGATATTGTTTTGTTTCAGTGTTCTGGTTAAAGCAAGGTTTTGCAAACTCCTGTACAACTTGGGGGTGAAGGGATGTGTGTGCATGTCCTCCACTGGCCTGATGTCAGAAAGAGAACAAATTATTGATTTGTGCCCACAGGGTGAGCAAAACCTGTCTCTCCCTGTAAGGCTGGCTTCTCAGATCACAGTGGCTGCGGGTTGCCTTGCATTAGGCCCAATGAAAATGCTTGCATTTGAAATGAGCTCCTGTTTTACAGTCTCCTATTTGAGTTGCTTATTCATGGCTGTATCATATTATATCCTTCTGCTTGGTCTCCTGTGTGCTAAGCACCATGTATTTCCCACCTGCTCAGAGATCACAGACTAGCTGAGGCCAAACTCATGTTTCAGAGGGAAAGGCAGCAGAGATCCAAAAGTGCACTTCCAAGGTGGGATGTGATTGAACTCCTCTTGAGCTGATGGAACTGTGTCTGAGAGCTGCTCATCCCAAAAATGAGCAGTTTTGGAGCAATGATTCTGATTTTGCTGGAGAAGGTGTTTAGGACTGACAGCTGTAGCACTGTCAGCTGTGTGACAGCAAGGGGAAAAGTCCCCTCCTGGCATTTATTTCTGGAGAAAGTGCTGCAGGGCTCTTCAGAAATGAAAAATAAAGTACTAGCTTTAACAGAGGTTTGCTCCAGTCTAGCTCACAGTCACCCCAAAATTGTTTGTAAGCAAGCTGCAGCTTAGGGAAGGCAGTAGGACCTGGACTAAGGGGAAGAGGAGGTACTGCATACTCTGGGGATTGGGACCATCGTTTCCTTCTGCTCAGGGCTTGAGGCTGAACCTCCCCTCTCCCCTTGGGAATGGCTCTGCTGGGAAGCAAGAGCTCCTGATGGAGGCGGAGCGAGGTGTGCTGCAGGCTGGCTGTCGGCTCTCCCCTGCCCCCTCCTGCCCCGGCAGTCCCGTGAGGAAAAGCCAAGCAGCCTGGCAAACGCCGATTTTGCAATAGAGCCCCGAGGGGGTTGAAGGAGTCCAAGAGATTCCCCATTTCATGAGCAATGCGCGGGGAGAGCGGCACCAAGCGCACTGACAGCTCCGCTGCTGCCCTGTGCCTGGCTGCTCTCCACAGTCACTGCCTGCTCCATCCAGCCCAGAGAAGCTGCCTGAGCACTGCTACAGGGGGGACTGACAAAACTGCAATATAAATGTGGCTCTTTGAAGCTCTCTGAATGACAGAGAACACCTGACACACTGTGTTGGGGAACGCTGGCTTTTTCTTGCTGTACTCTTGACAGGGGCATTAAAATGTATTTATATAACAGCTGGGGATGGCTTGCCCTGAGGAGTGAACTTAATTCTTAGTCTGCCAGGCACTCCTTTGTGAGTGACAGTGATTTGTCCCCTGTGTGTTCATTCTCCTTTTTGCCCTCTTGCTTTCCCCTTGCATTTTATAGAGCTGTATTTGACAGTCTAATTTCATAGAACTAATAACATTACGTAGTGAAACGAGCTCAAATGTCCGTTTATCTCTCCAATGCTGAATTATTTGGTAAACACTCCTTTTCCCATCTCTCCTCTTGAGCCTCTGCCACGGTTCAGTTTTCTGATCTCCCCTTAAAACAAACATTTTGAAGAGGGGATGCTCCCACATCTATCTTGCACATGACTAAGCCAGGGAAGTGCTTTATACAGCCAAGAGAGGCCCTTTGCTGACAGGATGCCACAAGTAACAAAACAAAAAGCTAACCTGAAATTCGCTATCTTAATTCCTCCAGTAAAATTCTTGACGACACATTTCAACACTTTCTCTCATGTTGACATTGAAAAAAAAAATGAATGCAGAAATCCCAGCTCTGCCAAAATCAGGGAGAGTGTCTATGCTGACTTTGACAGGCATCAGTCTTTGCTCCTGCAGCTTCTGGGTTTTGCCATTCCCCCTTGATCCATGTTGTTTTGCCCAGCTGACAGGGACCCTTTGTGTAGAGAGGATTTGGGTGCACATTTTACAGCTCCCTCTGTGGGGGCTGGTGGGGGCAGCTGTGGAAATGCAGCACTGCAGGTCAGGACAAGTAACAAATGAATCTCTGGGTACCCAATTAGAGGGATTTCCTTAGTAAGACTCACCTGAGTGTTTGTAGCTGAGTACATGTAGTGGACACAGGCTGCAGTCACCCACAGAAATGTCCAATAGGTTTTGTCATGGCTTCCTAAAACGTTTTTGCTATTGGCCTCAAGAATATCTTGGGGCAACCCATTCCACTGGGTAAATCTGTTGGGAGAATCTTTGGAGCAGGCAGGTACATCTCCTGGGTGTTGGCTGGAAAAGATACAAAGAAGAGCTTATGTGCCATCATCAACTTCTTTATTCTATATTAGATCTTTGAAACCTTGTTATCCCCTTATTGCCCTCTTTGGGCATCCCTTCTGCATCCCCTGTTCCTACAAGGAAGAATCAGATGTCTCTTTTGAAGAATCAAAGCTCCCAGACCTGTTTCAAAGCTAATGCTTTTTAATCCCCCTTTCTTTTTTTTCCTGAATATTTGCTCTTCCCATCATATTACACCTATGAATAATTTGGTTTAGTCAAATCTCCCATCAAATTCTTTTTTAGCCAGGTGCAACACACCCCTCTGATTGAAAACTGTATCTTTTACAGGGGGACCCTGGCCTCTGGCCTCATCTTTTCTCATCCATGGGTCAGCCTTGGTTTCTGATGTTTGCATGGACTTTTGTGAAAGATAAATTCTCAGTTAAGGGAAGGGTGGGGGGCAGGCCCTGCTCAGAGCTGGCAGCTTCACATACCTCATCCATTCAACAGAGCCATGCAAAAGAACCTGTGTATTACCTGCTTTGCAGAGTATCACAGCACTTCCTCCCCAAATGGGAGAAACCGATGTTTTCCTTCTCACTACCTGTACTCCCATGTCCCATGTGGGGATGTGACAGGCAAGGCTGGTGGCAGAGCAGCAGAGCTTGCCCTCTGCACATACACTTACACAGCTGTGTCCCTAGGTAACGTGTATGGGTGTGTGGGTCAGCTCTAGAACTGCATCCAGCACATAATAAAGCAAGTTAAGTGTGGGGGCAGCTCCCCCAGGCAGTGGGGACCACTCCAGCAGCAACATTGTCTGCTCTCTGCCTTGGCCTTTGCTCTTCATCAGCGTGGGCTGAGACACCTCCTTCTGCTGAATTATATCTTCAGGATAAAAAGGAGAAGATATTCCCTTCTTTTACGGACAGGAAACAGGATGCTTCAGACAATAAATGAGTATGGACTAAACAGTGGCTCGGTGACATATTTCACAGAATCACAGGATCACTGGGTTGGAAGAGACCTTGGAGATCATTGAGTCCAACCCATGCCCTGACACCTCCACTAAACCATGGCACCGAGTGCCACGTCCAATCTTCTTCTAAACACATCCAGGGATGGTGACTCCACCACCTCCCCAGGCAGACAATTCCAGTATTTAACCACTCTTTCTGTAAAAAACTTTTTTCTAATATCCAACCTATATTTCCCCTGGCACAGCTTAAGCCTGTTCTCTCGTTCTGTCAGTCGCTGCCTGGAGGAAGAGACCAAGCCACAGCTGACTACAGCCACCCTGCAGGAAGTTGTAGAGAGTGATAAGGTCACCTCTGATAGAGTGCTGGATCTGGCCTTTAGATCTTTCAGCTTGTGTTTTGCCTTTTCTGTGCCTTACTATGTCATGAAAAGAGAAGCCAAAACAGGAACTGTGATTTCCCTTCAGGATTTAGGAGGAGGGAGAACATCACATGGATATCAAGTGTGCACTCCTCTAGCTGTCAGCTCATATGGAGTGCAAACTCAGTTCTGAAGAAGCCAGAAAAGTATTTAATATTTTGTTTTTAATAAGAAATATGGCCGTGTGGAGTAATTTAAAAGATGGCAAGTGCTAGACTGTGCAGGAGTTGCTTTCTGATGTTTCCATTGACATCAGTTCTTCTGGCTGGCCTCAAAACCACAGTTGATATGCCCTAAATTAGGAGAACTGAGCTTCAAAACTGAACAAAGCTGCAGATCTGTATTTTTTTTCCTCCATTTTAACATTCTCTACGAAGTTGGCTCAATGGGTTTTTTCCTCTCATATTCATTAATATACATTTTAAATGCTTAATTTAGAAACGACCGCAGTCCTTGATCACCTTCCTGTTTACATTTTGATGTTGTACTCAGAGCAAAGGGACCCCTCTTGTACTTCTTCTCCCTCCTCCACTCTCCAAGCTTTGTCACTCTCCTTTGGGATCTCTTTTCAAAAGATCAAGAGGAGAGAAAAGGCTTCAGATGCCATAAATATTGCAGGAACCAGTGTTCATCAGAGAATGGCCTCCTTTAAGATCAATATGTCTTCCTGAGGGGGCATTCAGTCCTTCAAAGTAAACAAGCTGGGAACATTAATTCAAATGCTTTTATACTAAATACATATACATGAATTAGACCGTGTGGCTGTGATAAATAAGCCTTATATAAGTACAGTTTAAAGCAAACCACACATGCAAAAAAAAAAAAAAAAAAGCAAACTCTGCAAATTTGCAAGGAATGAACCGATGCCTGCTGCTGATCTTGTGATGACCGAGATAATTTTGTTAAAGGGCTAAAAGGAAGTTCTCTTCACCTTTGTGAATAGATTGATCTGGGCAATCAGACTCTTTTCCTGAGAGGAGGAGTACCATTATGCTGATGTGTAAGTCAAGATATACTGCAAAATGTGCTGAATTTACATTTTGCAGTCTGTCATTGCCTGGATTTGGAAATGTGGTGTTTTCTTGGTGGGGAGAGAGACGGAGACAGGGTTAGCTGCATCACAAGCAGGGAAGGTGAAAGCAATGTGTCTTGATTTCTTTCTGTGTCAGACAATGAGAACTGGATCAGACTGCTGTCAGGTGTTTTGAGTGGGTCTGTGGGCAAGTGGCAGAGGTGTCACTGCCCCACAGTGGGGGCAGGAGCCTGGCAAAGGTGTGGCTTGTACTGGAGATGGGGAATACCCACCTCATCTTTCATGCTTCTGACACCAGCTTCCCTCCTTCCAGTGCCACAGGGTACCAGGACAAATGAAATATACTGGAGTAGGGGACCATGGAAATTGAGGATAATCAGAATGGTCTTGAATGAACTATTTTGGTCTGTTCATGTTCAGGATAGCCCTTCTCCCTCAGTGAAATCAGAATCTCCTGCAGCCCTGGAGGAGGTAAGTGTTCATTAAGAACATTTGAGTCTCTAGGTTATTAGACCTGAACAATAGTTCCAGGGAAACTCTTCCCTTACCAAGTATAACAAGACAGAGAATATAATAAAAAAAATTCGGTGGGAGCATAGGAGAGGTCAATCACAGAAAAAATGCTGCTAATTTTGACACATTTCAAAAACATATCAGAATAACCAGGTGGAAGAAAGGGTAAGGAGGAAGAATCTAAAAGAGTAAGGGAAACAGCACAAAAATATCCTTGTGGCTATTTTTTCATATCTGGCACAGCTGGACATTCAAAAGAATCTCTTCATACGTTAGCCAACAGGTTGGCTGGTGGCTAAAGCCTGGAGCAAGGTGGGTGGTGGTGTTTTCTTCTTTTACACTGCTGTGGTCTGGGCCTTTTTTGCACTTTGACAACTGGAGGATTTCCTCTTAATCCATAAGCTTTCTAACTCAGCAGGATGGAAAAAAATCAGAGACTTCAGCATGATTTTGTCAAACCTCTTGACTGTGCCAGTCATTGGGATAGCAAAAACATGTCCTTGGGCCCTTGCAGACTCAGAGTGTTGCAGACATTACACAGTACCGGCACTTTGATGTCAGTGAAGGTAGGTATGTTTTCATCCTTTAAAAGAGTTTAGGTCATCTAAACAATTGATCAGTTACCTTTTATACACTACTTAATTCCTTTTCTGCCAGGTGCTCATGTCCGGAGTCTCTGATCTGGGGTGGTGGTGAGTGAGAGGATTTATATCACAGCATGGTGTGTTGGGTTGCTCAGACACCAGGACTTTTTTCTGAGCAGTTTCCTTCTGAATCACAGAGTCTTCATCTAGCAGCCCTGGGTGCTGTGAGTGGGACTTGTGAGGAGACCATCACCAGGACTGTGTCCAGGGCAGGCAGTGGGAGAGAGCTCTGTGGGGTGAGAGGCAGAGCAGGCAGCTGAAAGGTCACAGCTGAGAGGCAGCCCTGCTATTCTCCGTGCTGAAGGACGAACTCCATCTTTTTATTGCAGAAGGACAGGGTTGCAAATAATGTTGGCAAATGACATTGCCTGCTCACGGGTCCTGAGGCACCCCCACTTAGCCACTGAAAGGGAGTTTCCATTCATCTTACTCTTTACCTTTAAACTAATGGCCTGAAATCTTCAAGCAGTTTCTTCTGATCTTTTCAGCTTGGGGCCATAATGGTCTGAAAGGAAGACTAAGTGAGTGCAAAACTACCATACGGGAGGGTCAGTTTTCATGTGGGCAGCCTGGTCCTGACATTCAGTAGATACAATTTAAAGGAATGTAATACAGGATGGATGGAGAAACACACAGTAAAGTCAGCAAGTCTAGTAAGGCTGCTGTGAGTTATTCTCTGACCTTAGGTAGCTCTACAATATTTATGTTCATTTTGTTCATGGCCTTCCATCTCACAGATTCATCTTTGCTGCTGTAATGGGGATAATAAAGGCTCCTGAGACATTTCTCAGGATCTCTGATACAAAATGTACAAAATCCTCTCCATTACCCCCATTTGACACTGTTAGAATTCATCTGTTTGTTTAGGACTCTGCTCACTCTGTGTTCTTCTCAGTGTTTGATATTGTATTCCTCTGAAGAGTGTGAAAACAGCCGTGTCTGCAGAATATGTGGAGCACCAACCAAGACTGCAATCAGTAGAAATGTATATATTTAATCAATATTTGTAGCATTGTAAATAACTGGGAGGTGATATTTGACTAGAATTTGGATTTACAGGATGGACAAATTTTCCACATATATAAATGGGAGGTTACATTCCGAATTTATATTATTCTCCTTCAAATGAACTTTGACAGGAATCAGAATGAAACAAAAACATCCAAACAACCTGAAAGAAAGTTGCCTCCTGCACAACACATTGTGCAGGGTAAATGTGTGTATCTCCTTGAGCAGTGCAGCATAAGTTGTCTTTTCATTACCTCTAGCTCTAGAGCCCGAGTCATTGTTTCACTTCAGAGAAAAAAGTCTTGATCACTGCAGTTCTCCCCCTTCTTCCCAAATCAAATTCAGATTTAAAGTTTCCTGTAGGCACTGCGAAGTCTCTTATTGACTTCAAGTTTTTTGAATGAGACTTTATTCTTTTTAAGCAGAGAAATGCAGTTACAACCTCTCCATCCCACCCTTCACCTATTTTTTCTCTGGGCATCTGTAGGTTCTTTACTGGTGTGAATTTTTCTTTCTAAATGTGGGATTCCCTGTGCTCCGTACCATATGGTCCCTATGTCCATATGGTCAGTGTCAACACGGGAAGCCAACTCTGTGCCTGAGGAATGGACTAATGTAATAAAAACCACCTGTCTAGAAGCTGTGAAACAGGTTAGGGTGGGCTGTGCTCAGGTGATTTAATTTGCTGCTAAAAATCTGTTCCCCAGGCTTAGCAGAGCAGTGGGGTACTGGTGCCAGTCAAGCAGAGAGCACATCAGCCCACTGGAGGTATGCAAAATGAGGCTTTGGTGTACCTGGGAGCTTGATGAGAACAGGGAAAATACCTACCTGGGTTAGCTCTGTGCAATGCTTCCCTCAAAACAGTTCTGTGTTCTACAATTCGGGATTTCCAAACTCTGGGGAGCTGGGCTCACCAAACCCTCTGAGGCCATGCGAGTCAGACTGCTGCTCCAGAAACCTGGGAAATAAATTACAGCAAAGGCTTTCTGGAACTTCTCCTTCTGTTGTTGTTCTGGTTTATTTAATTTGTCTCCTGACACATCTAAAGGTGGGGAGGACATGAGGCAAGCAGTATGAAAGGGTAGCTCCAGAGAGGGCTGGGGGGAGTGAACAAACAGAAGCTGACACTAAAAAAGGTCAGCTGTTTAAATGGCCTGATTTAACCAAGAAACGTGTCAGGCTGCATGCCCCCAGAGGAGATTCCTTGTGTGCGTTTATGAACTCTGGGAAAGGGGCCAGCTTAGCCCTAATTATATTTTATTTAATCAGCTATTTAAATACTGAACTGTTTTCTTGGCTCTCTTCCCCATCGAGATCACATCTTTATACTCTTGACCTTTTTATTTTATGCAAGAGACTCTCTCTTTGGTTTGGACTGAGGTAAGTCAGCTGCACTTAGCTTGTTCTTACATCACCTCTCTTCTTGGAAGACAGAAAGCCCAAGGTTATTTATTTCCCATATTATCAATATCAAGAAAATAGAGAAGTTAATATTTTCCATTTTCACTATGCAAACTCAAGAAGACCCTCTGGAATAAGGGGAAGTATATTTAATGATCTAACATAAGTGGATTTCTAGACAATACCAGGAAAATTTTGTAGTTTTGCTTTGAGAAATGTTGGGAGAAAAACACAACTCAGCTTTCTTAAACAGATCTATTACTCCTCTCTTCTAAAGCTTCATTTTCTGTAAAGAAATGACAGGAGTGCAGGGGAATTAACTGCCTGAGACAAGTATGCAGTGTGTTTCAGAGCAGTGTTCACCCTGAATAATGAGTACCCTTGAAATTTCACAGGATATGGACATATATTGGTTGAAGAACAAAAGACTGAAACGATGTTCATGCCTTTCTGTGTTGGTTTTTGGTTTTGCACAGCCTGGTTTTTGGTAGCAGGGGGGTCACAGAGGTGGCTTCTGTGAGAAGCTGCTGGAAGCTTCCACCATGTCCTGCAGAACCAGCCCCTGATGGCTCTGAAGATGGACTTGCTGCTGGCCAAGGCTGGGCCAATGAGAGAGGCTGGTAACACCTCTGTGATGACAGATGCAAGAACAAAATCAAAACAAAGTGAGGCACAGTTTTTCTAGCCAGAAATGGGGAGGAGGTGAGAACATGTGAGGGAAACAACATGGCAACACCAAGGTCAGTGGAGAAGGAGGGGGAGGAGGTGCTCCAGGAGCTGAGATTCCTCTGCAGGTTGTGGTGAGACCATGGGGAAGCAGCTGTGCCCCTGCAGCCCATGGGGATCCCCAGGGGATGCAGAGATCCACCCACAGCCCATGGGGATCCACAGAGCATGCAGAGATCCACCCACAGCCCATGGGGATCCATGGGAATGCAGAGATCCACCCACAGCCCATGGGGATCCCTGGGGATGCAGAGATCCACCCACAGCCCGTGGGGATCCCTGGGGATGCAGAGATCCACCCACAGCCCGTGGGGATCCCTGGGGATGCAGAGATCCACCCACAGCCCATGGGGATCCATGGGGGATGCAGAGATCCACCCACAGCCCATGGGGATCCCTGGGGATGCAGAGATCCACCCACAGCCCGTGGGGAGGTGCCCATGCTGGAGCAGGTGGATCCCTGGAGGAGGCTGTGCTCCAGTGGGAGACCCATGGAGAGAGGGGTCCCTGCTTCCAGGCTGGAGCAGCCTGTCCTTGGAGCACTGCACCCCATGGAAGAGTGACCCACGCTGCAGCAGTTTTGGGAGGAATGTTTGCCTGTGGGGGGAATTCACATCACAGCAGTTTTGGGAGAACTGCTGCTTGTGAGAGTGGATCCACGCTGCAGAAGCTCATGGAGAACTGTCTCCCATGGGAGGGACCCCACGGTCTCACAGGGGAAGGACTCCTCTCCCAGAGCAGCAGAAGAAAACCTCAGGTGACAAACTGACCAAACCCCCATGCCCTGTCTGCCTGAGCTGTCAGTGGGAAGGAGGGAGGAAGAAAAGGTGTTCTAAGGGCTTATTTTACTTTTCATTATCTTCCTGTGATTTTTTGCATAGTAATAAATTCACTTTGCAACTTTAAGTTGAGCCTGTTTTACCCTTGGAGTGTTTTCTCCCAGTCCTCATCTCAACTCATGAGCCCTTTGTTAATTTTTTTTCTCTCCTCTGCCCAGCTCTAGTAGGGAGAGCGAGTGAACAACTTTTGTGGTTGTCTGGTATTGGGCCAGTGTTAAACCACAACACTTTCCTACCTCTCAGTTTGGAACAGAGTGAGATCTGAGCCATGTAGACCCTCCTTTCTGAAGAGCTCATATCACAGGAACCCACCTGCTAGGGGATAGAGCATGTTATCTTTGCAAGAGGGAGACAGCCATATCAGTTATTGTAATTTCCTTGGATCCTTTCAAAGCATTGCAGTTACTTCTCAAGAGCTTAGAAAACAATTTTAATTGCAGTTGTGGATTTAACATGAACAAGATGCTATTGAAGAGCAGCTTGTGGATTCTAATGAGGAACACGCTGGCCCTCCAGTTTATTTTGTAGCTAGACTCTGGCTTCCCAAGTGGACATGGAAGTTTTAGCAGCAGTAGCCTCATTTGCCTTTGCTGGGAGCAGCTCTTGTTGTTTTCTCCCTTTAATTTAAAAGGAGCATCCTCACATTTCAGCCCTTGAAGTAGCCCTCTCCAAGAAAGATCTCTGCCTTCTCACCTCCACTATTACGTGTTTATGCCTACAGAAATTTTGAAAATAGGATTGTCACAAAATGTGCCATTGATGCTGTGGAAACCTGTTCGATTGGACCCTGCTCCATCTCTCCCTGTTTCTGTCCCTGCACAGATCAGGGGTCAGGATCCTCTTTGTGATGGTCACAGTTCAGATTGCCATGCTCCAGCTTTGAGCTCCTCTCTGGACTCAGCACATCTGTGTGTTTAATGATCCCCTCTGGAGCTGATCCCCTCAGGATGTTGAGGGGTTGGTCTTGTCTTTGCTCTTGTAGCAGGATGGGATTCTGCTTGCTCAGGGGCAGGAGCATGGGTCAGATGTGCACTGAGGTGATGCTTGTGCTGTGAAATACCCAGGCTTTCAAAGATGCTTTCAAAGCATCCATTTCACTGCTGAGACACGGGTGTGCTTCTGGTGCAAATTCCGTTTTCTCCCTACTCCTCCTCTCGTGCACACAGGAGTGTCATTTCAAGGGAAGCTAATGTTTCTGCAGTGCTGGTAAAGGCAGTTTTTCTAAAGGGGGGAGGGCTATATTCTTTGGCACCAAGTTCATCTTTGCATTTGGCACCAAGTGCATCTATCCCCTCACCCTTACACAGCTCATTTTCTCTCTGGTCCTGAGGGGACAGGCAGACTGCATTTTAAATGGCAAACAGGCACCCGAATTTCCTTGGCACATCTTGGCTTTAGGAGAAACATCTGATAAAAAAGGCAACTTGCATCAAAGAGGTCCCTGGGCAGGGCAGGGATATATCAGTAAAAATCATGTGTTTTTGAAAACAACAGAATTCCCCCTGTGCTGCATGTTTCCTTTCAATGCCTCTGTCGCCCAGAGGGAAACTGCTCCACACATCCAAGATTGTGAGAGCCTAAATGAGTCAGATGTCCCTTTCCCTCTTGATAAGGTAGGGCAGGCTCCAGGATTAGTTATGCATCTGATTGTGTCTCTAATAAACTAAATGTAATTAAAAAATAGAGCAGGGCCATTGCATTTTAACAGCTTGAAGCTTTCCCTGTGGAAGGATCATCAAACAGTGAAAGAATATGAAGATTCAGCTCCCCAGCACCTGCTGGGCAGCCTCTGTCAAGATTAACAGCATCTCACCAGGTTATTAAAGTGAACATGAATACTTTGGGGGCTCTGTGGGTAGTTATGGTATCACGTTTTATTATCTTCCACTGAAATGAAATTACTTATTGTAATTGCTTGTCAGTCACAGACCAACAAATCTGACAAAGGAAAGCCTCTTTGCTGCTAATGGGGAACAGGAACAGAAGGGAGTGGATGGACTGAGCAAAATTCTACTCTGATTCTGTTAGGGGGAAGGTAGAGGAAATATAACCAGAGAGGGAGGGAGAGAAGGGGCTTTGGCCTTGGACAGTGCCCTGAGACAACCTATTGTGGCCAAATGACCTAAACTGAGCGAGCATCCTTTAGAGCTGCAAAGGGAGTGAGCAGCTGATGCAGGGTGGTGTGTTAGGCTGCATGAAAGTGACTGCTTTATGGGCAGTGTATCAGACACAGCAGCTCAGCAGTTGCTTGATAAGATCAACTATTATATCTCTTGGAGACACTGCTGAGGTTTAGTGCCTGGGGTCCACCAGTCAGCAGGAGGTGTGAGGTTTGCACAGTGCAAAGATCTGAGTCAGACAAGAGAATGATCCATTTGGGTTGTTTGCTTTTGGGCATCTCAGCCTTTTCTGTTAGACTTAAAGGAGGAAGAACAGCACCTGGGAGTAAGGCAAAGGGCAAAGGGCACAGCAAGGGATCCCTGCAGGTATTTGGAAGTGAAGATTGCCGTACCAGACAGATATGCTCATTTGAGAGCCCCTCTGGAAGTGCAGCAGGCAGGACCCAGCAATCAGGGGTGTCTGGTGGAGGGATGAGCTGTGCTTATTTACCTGTGGGCAGGCAGCAGTTCCAGCCCTGTGAGGAGAGCAGAGTTGGCTGCAGCTGTTGAGGCAGGGGGTTGCCTTTTCCATCTTATGGGGATCTCTCAGCTTTGCAGCAGCAGAAGGCAAAGGGCTCGGGGTGTAATTAAAACGGGGGCATGCCACTGACAAGGCAACCAGCCCCAGTGTTTGCCATTCGACATGGAATTATATGAGTCCACCAAGTAACCGTGTTACTCAGCTGTTTGAAAACCCTATAGCAAGCCCCATTAGGTCACTGCAGGCTCCTAATAAAGGAAAAAGAAAAAAGAGAGGTGTAAAAGGACAGCCTTGAAAGGGCTCTGTCTTGTGTGCAGCCACAGCCAGCATCAGGCAACAGGAATGGGAAAGACTGGATGAACAAGCAAATCATTCCCTATTTCCTCAGATTTTGTGCTGTTTTCTGTCATTTGCAGTTCCAATTTCCAACACAGAAGAGTTTTATTTCCTTTTGCATCCATGATGCTGATATCCCGTTCACTTTTGGAATCACTGTATTTTGTGGCATCTGCAACCTTCTGCAGTATTTGAAGTAGGTAAATTCCTTCATGTATTCTGGAGTTGTTACTTCCTGTCTTCATTTGATGCCACCTCACTGCTGCTTGAGAAGAGGCTGTGGACAGCTGCTGTTGATGCTCTGGCTCCTTCTACTCACAAAATGCTGACTCAGGGACCAGTTAAGCCAAACCAGTTATGAGTAAAGCTTGGGAAATAGCAGCTTCCAGCTTCACCAGGGGGACAGAGGTGAACCATAGCAGTGAACATCACAGGTCATGCTGGAAGTCCCACATCACAGAGCTCACCAGCCCCAATGGCTCACCTGTGCCACAGCTGAGGGATACAGTCCTGCATTTACACAAGTGTAAATGTACTAGAACTAGTTAGAGAACCAAATATGTTCAGCTCTTTAATTATTGTTTTTGTCTACTGGATCTGGTTTCCTAGTGCATGAATCCCTGTCTTGAGATGGTTTTTGTTATGTAATTGGTGTTAACGATTAGTGTTCAGCATTAATTAAACAGATTGGTTTTCATTCTCAGATGTTTCACTTAAGATGCCTTCAGGCTACCAGACTGGGAGGGTGTTCTTTTTTTTTCATCATGTCTTCATTAGTGCTTATGTCTCTTTTATCTGCGGATGAGGATTCTCTGCTTCCTTTGTACTGCAACATCAACCAGGGTACTATCAGCTTTTCCTCCTCTCGGCAGCAGCTAAGCTCCAGTACTTTATTAGAGGCATAAAGGATGCCTTGTGATACAATTACAGCTCATACCTTTTGTTATTTTGGTTCCCATCCTCCTGGCTGCTTTTTGAATCATGAATGATAGATAGTATGATATTTACATACCAATTTTACAACTTAAATTTTAATACTAGCTGCATGCCCTGTACTGGTGTTTTCAGCTGAGCTCTAGGGTTTAACAATATCATTTCCTCTTTTAAAGTTTATGCTGTGATAAAGCATCCAAATGTGGACTGGTAAAAACTGCAAATTTTGTTAACAGTAAAGGCAGGAGGAATCATTGCCATTGTTTGGACATCATGTATAACAAAAAGTGGAAAATGTCACTTAATAACTACTGTTTTTCTACTGTCTCGTGTGAGCTACAGTAAACCATTGAGAAAGTCATCCAGTCCTCACTTACAGAGGAGGGGAATCTATCACCTTCCTGTGCTCCTGTGGTTAATTGTCATCATCACTGGAAATGTGAATCCTCTTTTGCATTAGAGCCTGTGCATTTTCAGGTTTTTGTCCCTGAATCCTGTAATTTTTCTGCCTCATCTATGTAAAGTGCCCTAACCTAATGGTAATCTTCACTCCCATAGAGATAATTACAGGTGCCCAAGTGTTTTGTGTATTTTGAATTTCAAAATGGAAGTGATTAAAACTCTGGTAATCATTAGTGAGGAGGAATAAACTGTTCTAGATTTTCCTGGGTTTAGAAGGTGGGATGCTTCTGTAATAAGCTAATCAATATCCTTCCCTAAGAGGCAGGAGCTGGTTTGTGGGTCCCTGATCAGAAGATCTGACCAAATGAGCAGGGTCAGGTAGATTTTTGTGCACCAATGCTGGTTAGTGTGAAAGAAGGGAGACTTCTGTTATTGCTGCTTGTTATCTTCATTTCCTACCTGGTTTTGGATTACAGATGATGAAGTTTGGTGAATCATTTTGCACTGGGTAAAGCATACAGCAATAAGCACATCTTGTGAATGACAGGTGTCCTCCTTTCTGAGGTGATCTGATCTCCACAGCATTGAGACGTGCTGTGCTGTGCCTGCCATTGGAGTCATGGGCTAAGTTCTCTCTTGAGAGTTTGGGTGGGACTGAGAGTGTAGAAGAGGGTCCAGATTTTCTGCACTTAGCAGTCTTTAGAGTTCCCCAAAAAAGTGCCTTAGGTCTTGAGGCTCAGAAGTTAAGGAGGAAGGAACAGTGTGAAAGCAGCAACAAAGTATAACCTTGCCTTGGTTTTCTCAATATCAGGTGACAAGGTGCCACCAAGAAAAAAATAATAGATAAAAAACTCCTGAATGCCAGTGTCCAGGCATTTTCAAAAATGAAGAATTCTCCTCAGCAGGGAATACTTGTAAGTGCTTCATATTCGCTTGGATCTCTGTAAATTCTATAGCATATTACCCAGCACAAATTACAATCTCTGCCTTTTTAGTTTCAGCCCTGCTATGACACACACACCTTGGTCACAGAGTGGGGTTCTGCTAAGCACTTGTGTTTGCTTGACTTGTTTGTCAGTTTGAACTTTCTCTTTGCTATCTCCTCATGCTTCTGGTCCTGACCTCTTTGAGGAGAGGGCACCAGTCATGAGTTAAATGTTGGGCTTGGTTTTGTGTGCTTGGACAGACTACAAGGCTGGGTTACAATTTCACCTCTCTCATAAAGACCAGTCTTTATATTCACACCTTCTTCTATTAGCAAACAAAGGTGTGATACAGTAAAACAGAGAGAGTCAGGCTGAGGTTCTGGTCCTTGCTCTGTATCCAGGGCAACCTCCACCATCACATCCAGCACCAGGGGCCTTTCCCAAGGCTCAGCTGAGTCAGTTGAGACCATTGGTTTAAAATGATGAATTGACTTTTCATTGCTTGTGTGGGTAAGGTGATTCATCTGCTTTGCAAAATAAAGTCCACTGGATGGAGGAAATGGCCAGGAGACATAATCCCTTCCTGATTCCCCAGTATATCTTTTCTTATTTGAAAATATTTATGTGATTTAAAAAAAAAATATAATTTCTCTCAGATATGAAATTGTAACCAAATACATTGTGATACAGATTTCAAGGCTCATTTCCTTGGTGGATAATCTTAAATCTCTATTGGTCTAGTCTTTTAACACTTTCAGAGTCAGTAAATCACAATTTGGTGACAGCAGTTTTTGCTCAAATATTTTTCCCTCTGTAAGGTGTCCTGCTAACAAGGGGTCTGCAGTAATATTATAATTGTGTGGTATTTTAAACTGACTGTTTAAATGTGCTTTACCTCATATTAAAGTGAGTTGATATAAGGAGTGTTCTTTCAAATGCTGCTTGAAAGGACATATTTAAAGCTCCTAGAAATACAACTGGCTTATTTTTCCCTACCTAATCAGATTAAGTGTAATTTACAATGCCCTTCTGTAAAGGAAAGTAGAAGACACTTTGCCTTAATTTAAGAGGAGCCTGTAGCAGTATTTAAAAAAATTAATTAGAAGTTGTTCACTTTAGAGGAGCCAGCCTGAAGCATAGATCCTCCTACATGGGTTTACATTTCTAAAGCCTGCCTGGGAGAGAAGCATTTACTTCTCCAAAATGCTCCCAATCCAGTTCCTTCACTCTGGCACTTTATAGGGTTGGCAAAGCAGCCCAGAAGGGCAGCGAGGGACTGGCCTTGACTGGGAACACTCCAGAGTTACTGCCTTGGTATTAATTATAAGGCTCCACCTGATTTTCCATCTTGGATCAGGGAATTTAATCTGGGAAAGTGTGAGCATTTGTAGATAAGGCTCTTTAAGGCCACGTGTCGCATGCGTGGGGCTTCTGGTGATTGTTGAATCGTGGCAGCAAATGCAGAGCAGATCAGGCAGAGTGGAGAGGAAAAGGCCAGACTGCAGAACAAGGTGAGCTGCACATATCTGCAAATCCACAGGGAACCTGAGGGCCTGCATTTCTCGTCTCAGTGCTTTTGGACAAGGGCAGAGGGCTTGCTCTCACTGCTCTGAGTAGTGCCTGTCCGTCTCCCTGAAGGTAATGAGGAAGCGCTGCTATCCTGAGCATTTGCTGGCAGGAAAAAAGGAAAATAAAACAAATCCTTCCTAAGAGTACAAAAGGAAATACTGCTCTTGCAGGCAGCAGGTGGTGATTAAGAAACACAGCCTGCTTTTTTATAGGACTTGGTGCTCTTTATTTGCCTGAAGACTTCTTTCCTTTCTTTTTTTCGTCATTATTCCTTTTCCTTTTTGCAGGGTAAGATTGTGTGGTTGAGAATGTGTGACATCTCACTGCTGAGCATGAGGGGCAAAAGCTGTGTCTGGGCCATGGTTTCAAGCAGACAATCAAAGAACAGATGAAATGAGAGAAATCAAATAGGTGCTCCATCAAAACTCTGTTGGTCTAGTGGGGGATCCTGCATGGATGGAAGGCAGCAAAGTAAGGGCCAAAGAAGTTGAGCAGCCTTGAAATTGCTCCACACTCCTCTTGCTGTTCCTGAGGCTGGGGGCATCACATTTACACCAAACTGTTCTCTCTAAAGGAAAACTAAATGGGGCATGAAGAGCAATTCAAGACCCTGGGGAAATACAAGGAAATGAAATCAGATTGAGCATGTCAAAACCATCCCAGGTGATAGAGTTATGGGAGAACAAGGAAAGATGTAGACAAATATGGGAAGGAAAAATAGGTGCTGAGTGCTTTGAAGCCTCCTGCATCAATCCAGCTGGGATCAAGGGCATCCTGACCTTCCCAGGAAGCTGCTCAAGAGATTTGTCCTCAGGGTCTTCAAAAATCAAGGCTGAAAAAGGGCTAGACAGTAAAAATGAAGGCTGAGTTATTCTGACTGTATACTAAATGATGCTCCTAGCCCAGAGTTTGGTGAAAAAGTAGATGTCACATTCCAGTGAGGGGAACTGTGATGAGTTCTTTTAAAAACAGATGGTCTAGAAGGAAATTAGGTAAACTGAGACAACCTTGTATCTGAGAAGAGTTTATTGGTAACAAAAAACTACAACAACAACGACAACAAAAAAGAAGTTGGCCCTACTAAAGAGGGCTAGAAAAGGCAGATAAGGAGGAAGGAAAATGGAAAATGAAAGGGGGGAGAGAGACAGAGAGAGAGAGGGAGAGGGGAGACAGAGAAAGGAAAAGCAGGCATTACCACCAGCAGGATGGGGAGTGCTGCCTGGAGGGTGCAGTGTCTTTGGTGTTCCCCTGCTGACTGCCTGCCTCATGTGAGATGTGAAATGATTGCCAGGCAAAGTCCACCCAGAGACAGGGCCTTCTCCCATCATCTTCTAGTTGACTCTTGCAAGGGGCACATGGGCAATCCCTCCTCCACACGCCTCTGACAATCAGTGTTGAGACAAATAAAAACCAAACTGGCTCCTCACAGCAGAACAACTTACTTTCTGGTCACTGAGAGAACGAGATGTTACATTGATGTGACACTGCCCATGGCCATGTGAGAGTGAGAACTATCAAACCCAGCCAAAACAATGCTCAGCCCTTTGCTATCATTTCTGGTTTATTAAAAAAAGACTATTTTGTGATGCAGCCAAGAACCTCAGTTAAGGACTTCCTACTCATTAGCTGTTCACAGATCCAGAACTGAGATCACCATTTGTAGCCATGACTGGGAGCAAATGGAACTAAGGAACTGTAAGAAATGAATTCTCAGTGATTTGTGTCCCCTTTTTTCTGGAGTGTCTCAAGATCTATGTATCTTTAAAGTACCACTTCTTTTGTGGTCTTTGCACTGGTGCAAATTTTCTAACACAGCCAGATTTATTATAATCCAGAAAAAATGTTTTCTGGGGAATGCCACAGAAGCTAAATACAGGGAGTAAGAGATACAGAAAATAGATGAAAATAGTGGAGGAAGACCATCCAAAGGTAATCCTAAAGTATCCCAAGGGACACCATTAATGGTATCTTTTGGAGAGACGAATGCAAGGAAGAAAAAGCAGGTAGTGTCTCCTTGGGAAGCTACTTAGGGATGGTATTTTGAAGAAGATTGCCCATAATTGAAAGAGACATGAAGAGAATGAGCATGAAAAAGGAGCATCCTATAGGTGTAACCAAGCAGGTGTAAAATGAAAGTGGCAAACCTCCCAGCCTCTCCTCAGTTTCCTCCAGCTGCAAATCAGTTACGCCATAAGTTGTTTAGAAGGGAATTATAGACATGAGGTATTAAAACCAAAGTAACAAATACTAGAAACACAATGCATGGGTCAGAAAATGAATCAAAAACACACCTGGCTCCTGTTGTGTGAAGATCAAGATCTGTCATCTAATGACACACTCTGTGATATGGATGAGGGATGGTACTGGAGGTCACTCCCCAAGTTTTTGGCCTGGTTGTCTGTGCTCAGAGCTGGCTGCAACCTGGTTGCATCTCTTGCAGCCAAGTCCATCTATGAGTGCTTGAGGGACAGATAGTATTTTCTTTTCCTTATTTGAATAATATATTTGAATAATATTATTGGAATAGGAGGGGATTCACAGGAAAGAGAACTCATTTAGCCAGAACTGCAGTGACAGTCCACAGCTTCTCTGGCTCACTTTCTCTTGTGTGTCCCTAGACAGTGTATGAGCAAACCTTCTCCAGATTCATCAAAAGGTCACCACAGAAAAGTAAAAAATAACTTTAAGCAGTTCCATTTGGAAAACAAACAAACAAACAAAAGAATTAATTGAAATAAGGCAGGGGAAGCTCTTCAGTTCCTGAACAGTCTTGGCTGTTTGTATTTAAACTCAGGGCAAGAGAAGCTCAAAATCCAGGGAAGAAAATATTGGTTTTCTCTGTTCAGGACACAGCATGCAAAAGGTGCAAGAAAGGCAGAGATATCCCTGCAGGATAAAGGTTTTGTCTTGGTCAACATTTACTCTCTGGATGAAGGAGATGAAATCATCCCAAATGTACACAGGGCTGTTTCTCTTCTTTATACTCTTTACCTGAGGTGCAATCTGAGATGCTCCAACCTGCAGTGGTGGCATTAATTACAGAGGATGAGGATTTTCCTGTGTTTCCTTCCCCAGCAGAGAGCAGCAGGCCATCAAGGAGGTTGCCTCAAACACACATGAGCTCCGTAGCATCCACATGTAATGCTGCTGAAAAGGGACTCAGAAGATGGTGAATCCCTTTGCTTATATTCTTTGTCCCAGTGGTTGATTGATTTATGAACGTAGAAAATCACAAGACCCCAAGTGACAGCCCAATAAGTAGTTTGTTTGGTTTAAAACAGAAGAAGCTCAAAATTACCAGTCTTCATGTTCACAGGATTTTTTTTTTGTTGTTAAATATTTATGTCAAATATGCTATCCTCTTCTAGAAAAAAAATCAGCTGTCAGTGTGATTGAAAATAGCAGGGGACTCTTGCTTTAAACTGTCAATTTGGTTAAGCAAATTCTGCAGTAATTTTTTCTAAGATGTCAGCTTTTCATTAAAAATGGCAAGTAAAGGCTGATGAAATCCTGTGGAACTTGTCCCTGGCTTTGCTGCTGCATTGCTTTTTTCTGCAACTTGCAGCAAAATACTCTTTTGGAGCCCTCCAGCCAGAGGGCCTGTGTGTCTCATGTTCCTCTTGGCTAGGAGAACTACTGGACTGAAAGCCACGAGAGCATGGTTAGAAGAAATTAAGTTTTTACATGTTTGCCATAAATCAGTGAACCAAACACCCTTTCAAGTATTGTCCAGGTGTTTTAATGCTCTTCCATCTCATTTGCAGGTGCAGAGCAGTACCTGGCAGCTTCTCTGCTGTGCCTGGCCTGAAGGCAGGGCTAAATCCAGCACAGCCCTTTGAGAGTGTGTTGGAATGTTGCTCATGTCTAAGAAGAGAGAGCAAACATTGTTCTCAGAAATGTTCCTGAGGCTGTGCTGATTATGTACACTTCAGGCCAGTTTATTTGGAGCCAGTTTCCCACCTGCTTCTCCTCAAGGCCCAAGGTGCATGATGCCTGTAAAGCAACCTAGGTATTATCCATTTTTTCCAGCTGTGCCCAATCTGCTGCCCTGGTGCTTAAATAAGGAGTAGTTTATGTCATTGTACTATGGAGATAAAACATATCTCAGCAAAGGCTGTGGTTTATTCAAGAACCTTGGAATTATGTGTTTAGTCCTTTCAAATCTCAGTGAGACTTTGAATACCCACAGATACATTTCAAAAACCCCCCAAAACCTCTGTCAGAATAATTCCCAGGTTTGCTGCTCCTCCCTGGTCCATCCACCTGTGTCTGCACCTGCCTGCACACCACTGTGTTTATTCCAGGAGGTCTGCAGGCTTTATCCAGAGGAAACGTGTCCAGAACAAGCTGAAATATATTGGAATATGTACTGAGACATTTGAATTAGCATGAACCAGACCAGGCAATAGAAGTTACTTACAAAAGATGGCTGCTGCCTATGCTGAGATCACTCAAACAGTGAATTTGGAAGTAGTGGGGTAATAGCGAAATTTATTCAGAATTAGCGTGTTCATATAAATATTGTACAGTAAATTATTTGCCAAATAACATTCATTACTTTGCAGCAGAGGTCATATAATTGAGAAAATGTATTTGTGAATAAATTATTCAACAATTAATGCAAAATGTAGCTGCTAAATTATTCACAGAGACTAATTCACCCAGTTCTAATTAATTTCCACTCCGAAAGTGTTTTTGGGTACATGTGCATTTGTCCCTGCCCATGGCAGGGGGGTTGGACTAGATGACCTTTAATGATTCCCTCCAACTCAAAACCTTTCAGGGCTTCTGTGATATCAGGGCATGGCTCCTGCAGCCAGCAGACACCATTTACTGTCTCCCTCTGCAGCTGCAGTTACTGAATTTCATCCTGTGTGGAGCCCCCCCTACAGAAATCCATAAAAATGCTGCTTTTTGTCTCAAATAACCAAATGCTCGCCTGGATCGTTTCTTCCAGTGTTGACTACGTTGGTATTAAAAAAAAAAAAAAGAATAATACAAATGCCAATTATTTTAAAACTGAATTTGATTTCAAGACCAGCATCACTGGAAGTCATTACCACATCCCAGCAGCCCAAAGTTTTTTTTAAGAACCCAAACCCTCTAAGCTTACAGATCATAACATTCTTTTTCCGTGAAAGAAGTGGTTTGACCTCCATCAGCTCCAACCTGCAAGATCATTAGGTGATGCCTCAAATCACAGCTGTGCAGAAGAGACTGGAGCTCCAGTTTGCTGGGTGTGTTCAGGGAGAAGGCAGAGCTCCATGAGCTGTTTGATTGCTGGATTGATGAATAGCAGGGACCTGGTGTAACAGCACTGCTTCTGCTCATCAGCATTTGCTTGTCTTTTCCCTGAGGTGGAGATGATCAGCACCACTTTGTGATGGCACTGAAATCTGTCCCTGCACAAAGGGCCCCCACCTCAGGATGGGCTGGAGGAGCTGCTGGACTCTCATGGCAGCCCCGATGTGTCAGAGCTCCAGGTGCTGCTTGCAGGACAGGGAAAAGGCTGGGCATTCTCCATGGCTGCTGCAGTGCCAGACAAGTTAATCAAAGTGCAGGAGGGAGATAAGAATTACATGTGCATTCAGGAGGTTAAGGCATGACAGAAAAGATGAGATTAAAAAATGACATTTTTCTGTAGCTAATTGTAGTCTAGAGTAACAAAAACCGCAGCGTGCTTCCTGAAGTAAAATGTGACTGCAGAGAAATGCCAAAGACAAGCACAATAAATTCACATCATTCAAGCATTCATGATTCCTCTGTTTGAGTGAGGAAGCCAGCCATGCTCACCAACTGCTCCAGAAACGTGGAGTGGGCTCCTTTAGGGGACAGCCAGGGCTCCTTTTGGGAAGAGCCAGCTAGGGAGTGACTTTCATACTCGGCAGAGGCCTCCCAGGGCACACAGGGATCACTGATGTTCCCTTGCTGTGTACCTTGGGGATGGCTTTTTCTTGGATTTCTTTGAATGGGGGCAGGATTTCTGGGTGCACATGCAGGGGTGTGAGGAGCAGCAGGTGCAGGGTCTTTGCCATTTTGCCCAGGTGGTCTCAGGTGTGCTCCCCTCCTGCCCAGCCCTCAGCCCTTCCAGCAGCTCTTTCCCAGCCTGGATGTGCCCACTGGAGGAGGTGAAAGTCTCTCACTTTCAGGTGGTTTCCTACCTGAAGTAGCAAAGTGGATGTTGGATGGGTTGCTATCAGCAAACTTTATTTTTCTTCCAGGCTCTGTTTGAATCAGTCTGCTTGCAAGAGGAAGGGAAGTGTCCTCCTCCTGTAAAACCATTTTAACCCAGCCATTTTTCTTAAGAGCCAGATCTGCGTGTTCAGGAATATTTGGGAATCGGACTCTTGGTAAATTCATGGCCCATGATGAGGTGTTAGGGGCAATTTCTGAGAGCAGCTTCCAGTGCAAATAGCTCATGACAAGGCACATCAAAAATACGTGGACTTCCAGAAGCTGAACCTGTGGTGTTGATTTAAATCTACTTTTGAAAGTTTAACATGGTCTTTATTTGATAGAGTGGAAATCTTACCTAAAGTGAGTGAATGTTTTTCTTTTATGCTCTATTTCAAGGACAAATAATTTTAAGATAGCTGTTGTCTGTAATAATCCTTACTTTATTTTACATTTTCGCCCGTATATCATGACCAGAAATTTGGGACAGATCACTTGTTCCATTGACACAATTTCTTATTCCCTCTGAACCAGAATGCCCAAATTTGCAGTATTCATTTACTATTTCATTCCATGCTGCTGAAGTGTAATGAATACAGGGATGCCTGAGTAGGAGACCCTGATGCCTTGCAAAATAATAATGACAATTAACCAGTCCAAGCATAAAATGTACTCTTGCCCTTACCATCATCATATTGGTATTAATCAGAAGGAAAAGAAGCTATTAAATGAGTCACAAAGACTATGAAAGAAATTATATTGTTCATTTCCAGTGAGTGAGATGATAGAGTTTTCACTACAAAACTCTTCTATGCTCTCCACAGTCACAATGGTTGCATCTGCCCAACCCCTGCCTGCCTGTGAAAGCTTTTTGGCAGGCAGGGGCTGGGCACAGTGGCCCCAGAACTATCTCAGGGTGTGCTGCTTTGCCCTGTGTTTTTTGTGTGAAATTTAACAAGTTCTGTGTGAAGAAAACACGTTAGGCTCTGTGACATTTCTGCATCTCTCTGTGGTCTCCCTGAACTAAATTTGCTGTGTTTTTATGGTTGGTGGCAGGAGCAGCTGCTGATGTGTCTGGTGCCGTAGCAATGAAACACCCAAATCATGTTCGTGAGAGAAAAGAGATCTGGCTCAAAGGTGGAATAGTGCAGCTTAATGAATTGCCCTGTGTTAGCTGAACAGTGAGTGCCTGTACCCAAAAGGTGAGTGACAGGCGTGTCAGGAGACCTCTCTGACATTATGGTTTCAGCCAGCTGAGTGTGTGCCTGGCTGTGCTGTCCCAGGGATCAGGAGGTGGCAGTGTTCCTGTGCCACAGCACCCTTCCTGCTGCTGCCTCTTCCTTCCCCGTGCTGTCTGACAGGAGGGCGTTCTGACTACACAGAAATACACTTTTTATAATCACCTCTAAGAATATTATGACAGGCGATTAATAATCTGACAGCAAAGTGACTATTTTTAATGGCTTTAAATGAAGGCTTTAAAGCAATCCTCACTGTAATCCCATTACTGCAGGAGACGTTTGGGGAGCTCAGTATGTGCTGCCTTTGCTCTGCCTTGGTGAGATCTGTGCTGGCACGAGCAACACAAAAGCCTCAGGGCAGAACTGACCTGCTGGGGCATGTAAATGTGACAGCAACTTTGTTATAGAACAACTCAATCAGCCACAAAGGGGTGTCTGTTTGCAGAGAGAATATTATGGGTCTGAGGATAGACACCTGGATTTTAAAGGGGGACACTGAGGTGTTCATGGCACACTGCATTACTGACTTTCCTGTTACACAACATAAAACTTCATCCAGATTCTGCTGAAAACCGAGTTTAAACAGTCTGCAAGGTGAATTGGAACATTCCTGGCAATATTTGGGAGATTTAGATGAGATTTTGCACGGCTGACATGTGCTTGTTAGTGCACAGGCATCCTTGGTAAGACTTAACCTGATCATAGGTACAGGCTTCCTTACTCCTGGATTTCACCTACTTCAGTTTTCATTTGAGAATCTAAAACCTGCTGTTACTAAAGCCCAGGGGAAAATGTGTCTTAGCCTTAGACAGAGCTTTTGAAAAATAATAAATAAAGTCACTCCTTGCCTTATAGAGAAAGCTGTTTAGCTTTCAGCTAAAACTGTGGCACTTTAGCAAGACACTGAACAGCACAATAAATTGTTTTTTCCTGTGGTGTGTGCCAACACACAATGTGTGTATTTGAAAGAGGATTATTAAAATATTTTGAATGATCATCGGTAAATGTTACACTGTACATGGCTTAGGTCCAGAATGTGACAGACACTGCAGCTGGCTGTGATTCAGGTAAGGAACATGAATGATTCACAAGGTTGGTGGAAGTGGAGTTAGTAATTCTTTCATCTTGATAATTTTCTCCCTGAAGCGAAGTATCTCACATATGGTGACAGCTTTCTAAGATAGTGTGATGGCCAATAAGGATGGGGGAGCTCAGAAAAGACCTGCTGGAGCAGATTTGATTTGATATAAAGGATGGAGCCTATCTCTCTGTCCTTTTAAAGTTTTTTGGTTTTTTTTGTTATTTTCCCCTTTCTCTGTCTTTCTCTCTGTGTATGTAGAGAACTATTAGGAAGGAAAGGTAGCTGGCCCAGTACACTAATAAATCTGCTTTGATAATTCTGAGAGCTGTTTTATTCAGGAAGAGGATGCAACAACTTGGAAGAATGTAGTTACTCGTGCAATTTGAAAACCCTGGAAAAAATCCTAAGGGGCAATAGCCTGAGGAACAAATGCAGTTTACTTGTCTGGGAAAATATAGCCAGATGTAGCTTTTATGTAGCTTTCTGCTGTGGCTTTATTATAAAATACCCATGTGATTTGTTTTCAGTTGGCTGCTCTCCAGACAGAAGAGCCCTGAAATGCACTTAGCATGTTTTCACCTGCTGCTGTCTGGGACCTTCTCACTTGCTTTAGCAGTGTCCATAAAGAGTACCTTTGCCTGAGCTAATCCCATCATCTGCTACGGGTGGGATGCAATCCCTCCCCATGGAGGCATCGCTGCCGCTGGCTGGAGGAGGAGGGATCACTTGTGCTGCTGAACACAGGTACAACTCGCTGGCAGAAGCTGAATCTTGCCAAAGATGCAAAAGGAGGAGTGCCAGGCATAGCAGGAATGGTCAGAAGCTCCTTGTTTGTGTGACGATGATCACCTCCAAATCGCTGCCAGACTCGGTACTCCTGACAGAATGATTTAACATAACTTAGAATCGACTTCAGTATCTATTTCTACCTTCTTTTTCTCTGCTTCTCTTTGTCATTTGGTTCTTGAGATATTGATCCTTCCTTGTTTTTTGTTTTTTTTTCCTTTCTTCTCCTGCTCCCTACTCTCCTGAGGCCTAATTGCAGGACAGCAGCACAGTGCTTTGTGAGCCTGTAGACTCAGAGTTCTGCAGTTATTCAGCAAAATGTTGCTCTTGTGGTTTATGAAGATGGTCAGAAACTTGGGTTTTGTTTTGTACAAGGGAAAGAAACAGAAGAGACATTGGCCTTTAAGTTTATCTTAGTCTATCCTTACTGTCTGTAGTCATAGAACTTTGTGGATTGCCACGAAAGCCGACCTTACTGGTGAGAAAACAATGTTGCTCAGCAAATCCACTTGCAAGAAGGCTCAAAAGCAATTACAGTAGGTAAACAAGAAAGGATGTTGTAGATCTTGTCCCTTTTTCTAGCTGGGTACTAAGCACAAAGCTGATGGGATTATTTGATTTCACATTCCCAAATCCTGTTGTGTGTTATCTTTGCCAGATGACTTTTATGTAATCTTTAGTGTGCATAAATACATGTTAACAAAAAATAATGCAATGAAAGCAAAAGGAAAGCAAAAAAAGCAAAGCATTACCATGTGAACATTGTGATATCAGGTTTGTCATTTGTTGTGTTGTGTTGTGTTTTGTCTTGTTTTGTTTTGTTTTGTTTTGTTTTGTTTTGTTTTGTTGGGATTTTTTTCCTGTGAAAGGTAAGCCCATTGGCTTGGATACTGCAGGAGCTCATCATGTTCTTTCTCTAGAGTACAAATTCCTAAAAAAATCTAATATGGTGTGGAAGCTGAACACATCTTATTTGTTAAAGGAATGAAGAAAGCTTTGTGTGGTGCATTTGTTTTCCTGTTTTCTATCAGATACCAATAAACTGGAGCAAATTGGAGGGATTCCCTTTCAGAGATTCACCTCTGTCTCCTGGTATCTCTTTGTCCTTGTGACTCTTGTCAGCAGAGACCATAAAGCTCCTGTCCCTCTGCTGTTTTAGAGGGCATGGTGAAAACTTCAGCTTGCCACCTTGTCTTCAGTGGGTTTCTGAGCAATCAGCAGCAGAGAAGAAATTGTAAAGAGCTCTGTAACAACCATAATGATTCTTCATTTCACTGCAGCTGCCATCCAGGGGGGCTGTTGTCCCTAAATTCACAGCCCAGATGGTGCTGTGCCTTCTGTCCTGAAGTTTTGAGCCTCTTTAACACTCCTCGTCGCTATTTCTGAAGGAAGTAAATTACATCCTTTGTAATCAAATGTACAAGAGGAAATCAACTAGATCATTTGTCCTTTCTGTGTTTCAGGGAAAGCAAAGTACTCCAAGAATTTCAAAAAGAGTTAGAGGCACTGATTTCCTGCTGCCTGTCTGGTGCATTGCCTGTTGAAGCAGCAGATGCCACGCTGTGTGTCCAGCTTGTGCCTGTGACCTGCCCTGTAACACAGTGGACATGAAAACACTTCAAAATCTGCTGTTCAAACACCAGCCTGACCTCATCTTCCCTGTCTGAGGACCCAGGGGTGTACCTAGGGAACAAGAGCATCTACTTCCATGTGAAATTAGGGAATGGTGCCTTAGATTATGTCTTGCATTTCTGATTGTGAATTTGCTTCTGTGTGTTAAATATACTGAGGTTTAAAGGCTTGCAAAACTCCCTCTCATGCAGATTTGATTGCACATTCACTGCTCATTACCTACTGGCATGCTGCTTGCTGTACAGTGGGGCTACCAGCAATATCCAGTGTAGTTAGGATTCCAAGATAGGAGCTCTGGAATCAGGCCACACAAGTCCAATTTTACACCTTGCAAATGATGAGGTGGAAAATGACACATGCATGAAAAAATGTTACCGGAGGCTCAGGCTGTTTTCTAAGGATGCAATGATGGCCATTCTGCTGTAGGAAGGGATGGGGGCTGCAGGTCCTTCCTCTACCCTTACAGCCAGGAAAAAACATGAGTATCTCAGTGCTGGAATGGCATCTCTGTGTGCAGCACTCTTACCATTCATAACTGTGCTGTGCAATTGCATTTCCATTCAGTCCTGCCTGACATTTAAGCATTTTGCAATAGGAAATTCCATAAGGTGCCCACGTGCTGTGTAAAGTGGAATCCTACATTTATTTGACTCTGGCATGCTGGTAATTTCATTGCTCAAACTCCTGCTCTCATATTATGAATCAGGAGAAAAAGGAGACAGGATCATTTTCATATTACGCCCTCCACAATCATAAATAGTTTAATAAAATCGCTTCTAACTGTACTGTAAAGTGAGAATGCAGATTTAATAGTGTTCTACAAAAGAAAAGAACGCTGTGCCTTTTTCTTTTAAATCCTTTAGGATGGTTACAGAAGAGGAGAAAGGATTGGAGATGCAGTGTTTCTTAACTTAATTGTAGTTGGAATGAAGTTAGAGAGAACACTCTAGGTAAAATAGCCATTCAGTCAAAATGTTATTTTATCAAAGCTGGAGGGTTTTGCAGAGGCATATTTATTTCCAGGATCTTCTTGCTGGGGACTCTTGGGTCTGCGGCAGAAAGCAGAGTTTTACACACTGACCTCTGCTGCAAAGAACTTGTGTTCAAGTCCTTTTCTTTCAGATGAAGGGAAAGCAAGAAAAGGAAAAAAAATGCCTTATAATTTGCTGTCCTTGTGACTTTGCACACTGCAGCTCTTCATATGTGTTCTTGCAGAAAAATGTGCAAATGTATCTCTTCTTCATTTGGCAGGAAGGCAAATTTTGGCATCTTGGCTTTTGCCTTGTAATAATAATTGTTGCTTTCTGCTTAGAGTATTTAATCTTCTCTGACCTTGCTGGGGAAGTCTAGGGAGCAGTGGGAAATATCTGCAGCACATTCCTGGTACCTGGCTGGGCGTGGGGGGGTTGTTCAGCCAATTGTTAGGAAAGATTTGTATTGGTATTTGTTTTAAACTGTCACCCAGGGGTCCAGTCACAGTTTGCATTCACTGGCTCTACAACTGCCTTGTGGAGGGGTTCCCCTTTTCTGAGGAATCAGAGTGGTAAAGTAGGTGAGGTAGAAAGTGCATGGGAGGGGGGAAATGCTCTCGTGGGTTTATAGAGGGGAAACAGATGTGAACTGATCTCCTTGAACTTGATGGGAGCCTATAGAAGAATTAGAGCTGCAGGTCCAGGATTGCCCAAGGTTCAGAGGAGTCCTTAAGTCTCTCCTCAAGCCTGGGGAGCTGCTCTGCCTCCTCCCAGGGACAGCCAGGAGGTGCCTTGCAGTGAGCCAAGGCAGGTGATGGGTACAGCAGATCCTCCTTGTGTGTTCAAGAATGTGTTTGCTTCTGCCAAGTGAGGCAAGTGATGCTGGCTCCCATGAGGCTCCTAATAAAACACACCATCTGGGTAGGAATTGGGGTGCTTTGTGCCTCACAAACCCTTCCAAGCATCAATGCCTCCATTCACTGGGTGCTGTGCAAATGAAAAGCTGACTCCTACCACTGCCCCAGCTGAGGATGTTTTCTGAGCACCTTTTTCCTCAGGAGAGGATGAGGCAATGTGTGCAGTGACCCAAAACTATGAAATGAAAAAGTCTTAGCTTGCCATCTCTTGCACCAGTTCCTGGTAGTGTTTTGTAGGCACTCTCCAGACATTGGAGATGAATGCAGGAGGATGGGATTGGTATGACAGCAAACTGTGAATACAATGCAAATAATAGCTCGTATAATAAATGATTGAGTAATACAACAGAAGGTAAAGACTCATTCATGAATCCCCAGCCTTTTTTTTACCCCCAAATAATGGTATACTACAGCTACCACCCCCCTTCCTTTCTCCCATTCCTTGGTGTGGAATTCTGCTCTGCTGCAGTTAGTGAGACTGTCAGTGCTGAGGCTGAGATTTCACCCCTGGTGCTTTCAGGGTGACTGAGATCTGCAATGGTTTCTATGCAGAGAGCTGAAGAGACTGAGAGCTGGGAGGAAAGTCTGCAGCCTGCTTCCCTCCCTCCTTTCTACAGGGTGTAAGAGAAACTACTCCTTCTCAAAATACCAACTCTTCAGATTCATTGGTGCTTTGCTTAACATGAAATAGCCTTGATTTAAGGGATATTGAAGCAGCTGGAGTCAGATGATTTTTAGACCTTTCTGAATTGTTTCCTAAATGTAATGTAAGTTGCAGTGAGAAATTTACAGCAGTATGAGAACAGGCATTTCAAAATGTCAGATTGCGTCTGTAAATTGCCATGTCTGGTAATAAACCCACCTGTCAAGTAACCAGCAATCTCAGCCTACTGGTGAATCTGATTTTGCTGTGTGCTTTCTCCTGAGTGAATCACACAGAGAGCAAAACCAGTGATTCTTTCATATGCTCTTAATGTTTTTTTGAAATTCAGGTGAAAGTGAACATGAGCTGTGAAGTTAAATCAAACCAATTAAACACAACTCAAGAAGATAAAATTTTTTAAGCTGTATTGTTAAGCATTTAAATCAGGAATTCTTTAAACTAGGATTTGTTCTTCAAATCCGCTCCTTAACATGGTTTTGTGCGTAAGAATGAGTAACCTAAACAAAAAATCTTCCTTTAAATATTTGGTTTGCCATATACTGGGTACTGTCCTTACTGAATATTTTCAGCAGACATATGGTGTGATGTCTGATGGGCTTTAATTCTTCTAGCTCAGCCATCTGATCTGAAGAAGGAAGCAAAATTATAGCCATAAAACTGTACCCTCTGATTCACCTTCCTGTTCTATTTATGATTTTTGCAACCAGGATGCATAAACTCCACAGTCAGCATTCAGATGGGTGGGTATACTGTTAGCTCATTTCTCTCCACGTGTTCTCTGAACAGAATAGTAAATCTGGTTATTTCTGAAAATTGCTCCACAATATTGTAATTATAATTCTTCCAGCATGTTTGTATTTAAATGTGGTATAAGAGAGGAATGAGGCCGTGTTCTTGGAGTGCTGCCTCTGAAGGTCATTAGACATCAGTTGTATTAAAACACTGAAAAGATACCAGGGGTGTAAAGCCTCAGATTGGCACTTATCCAAAATGCTTTGCCCGTTGTCTGTTATTGCTTTTTCTTCCTCTTACCAGCACACAGAGAAAGTTGTAGCGAGGAGAATTTACAATGGGGTGTGTTTTTAATAAATATTGGAGTCTTCCAAAGTGCTTGACTTTAAGAAAGCGTGTGCCTGCCTCTCTGCTTTAATGGTTGCTGAAGCATATCCAACTAAATTGTAAAAAAGATCCACTTCGACCCTGAAATTCTGCCAGCATCCTAAAATACATTTGATGTACAACTTGCCCAGTAAGGTGGGCATTCATTTGGCAGCTTAATTCTTGGGTAGGTTTTTCTTTTGTTGTTGTTGATTTTTTTTTTTTACTGTATTTATTTTCATGCATGTTCAAGCTCAGGCTGGAACAGTTTTGGCATCTCTTCCCTGCAAGGAAAAGCAGTGCAGAACCTGTCCTGAGCTGTGCTTTGGGTAAGAGCAGCTAGAGAGGGTCAGCTTCGTGGTGTGGTGGCCTCCCTGTGCCTGGTGACTCTTACAGTGTGTGTTAATTACACTGTGGGGAACACTTTAGAGTGTAGCAGTAAATGCTTCAGTCTCTGATATGCAAGGCTCTGTGTTCTCATAAAAATTTTGGTTTTAGCATGTTTCAGTCCTGGAGGCTTCTAAAAAAACCTGTGTGACACTTAGGGAATAATTAATTTTAGCCTCCAACTACCCCTGGTTATGGATGATGATTGTTTCAAGGGGTCTTCAAATTTCCATCAGTATCTCCACAGTAAAATCTTGCTCTGTGGTCATGTCTTTGTATAAGCAAGGAGAAAAGAGTTGTTTTTTACCTTTGCAGTTAATTTGGCAGAATATTTAACTGTGCTTTAGTTAAACTGGTCTTCCCCACCCAAGCTGAGGCAGAGGTTGCAGTGCTGTGGGTATCTCTTGTGCAGTGGAATGAAGGGGCCTGAGCACAGGCAGGTCAGGGATGGTGCAGAAACTCGATCCCAGGTCTCCAAGTAACAAACTGGGTGTCAACCCCATTTGGGTGGCTGCCAAAAAGGATGCTCATTTGGGCAGAAGAAACCTCAAGAACGTGGCAAATACAGAAAACAGGGGCCGTGTCTTGTATAATCACTAATTACAGTACATCTACAGCCTAATAAAGATCCAGATTGTACAGAACTGGGAGATGTGCCAGCTTGGTGCCATGCCAGGAATCAGCCTGGCATTTTAAACCCCATTCTGGTCATTCTTTTCCATGCCACAAAGCACTTCTACAAATGTTTACGAAATGCTTTGTTGCTGTGGGATGTTCCATGTCCTTGCCTTTGGTACATCCCTGTCTCCTCTCCTGTGGATAGTGCTTCACCTGGTGTGGTGTGTAGCAGGACAGCTTTAGCACTGCTGTGTTGCTGCCAAAATGGTAAATCTGATTTCCTCAGGAGTGTTATAAAAGCACAGAGGACACAGAAGACATTCCTGAAGCTCAATAATTGCACAAATGTATTTGGGATGTTTATCAAGTATTCTCTTATATCCCCTTCCCCTATCTCCTTTCAGCTGTTACTTTTCCCAGGTCACCCTTGTTGTTAGAATTTACAAAAGAAAACAGATTTTTTCCCCTCTTCATGATAAAGCCTGATGATCCAAGTCACCTGAGGAATGCATATAAAATCACATAAGCTCCAGACATCTGAAGTTGCTCGGGTTTTACTGAGAATGCAAATACTCTTGTGAAGCTGTTTTAGTTGTTCTAAGAAGAGATTAATTTGATTAGCTGGGAAATGCTGGCACGGCTGATGTGTGTTTGTAATGGGCCATGCTGCCATTTCTTATCACAAACCTCATGGGCAAGGGATTCAGGAGAGGGATTCCTTTAGGAAGCTCCTCTGGTGAAGCTGCTAGTCCACCAACTAATAATGTCCCTTGTTCATTAGCCTAACAGAATACTCTTAGGAAGTCACAGGACTACTGGGAAAATAAAGGCTGGGAAATGGTCACTGTACCAAAAATGACCATGGAGAGCATCCCAACTCTGAGAGGGTGCATTAGGCAGGGCCTCTCCCCAGAGCCACAGAGGTGTCCCTGTCAGACACACCCTGGCTGGGGTGTGCAGAGTGACACTGAATGCATGCTGACAGAGTTGCTAGAGATTCAGGCTGGTGTGGATGCACGATAAAACAGATAATTTCCTTAAGCTGTTTTTATCAGTAAAGAATAAAATCGCTTTTCCTCTTTTGAGGGACTCCACTTTAATCCAGCTAAGAAACAATGCCAGGCTTTATTGGTGTAAAGGGACTTGCTTTGCTCTCTGCATGTACTGTTCCTGTGCTACAAATCAATAAGAGCCTGCAATATTTATGTGACATCCCAAAATCCTCTATACAAAAGCTCACTCTGGCAACAAATATATGAAAATTCCCTCCACTTGGTCCATTAAGAGCCTTCAGCTGGGAAATGTCAGCAAAGGATGGTTCAGCTGAAACATGACCTGCAGTTTTTCTTGAATGGAAGAGACATTGGTGATGCAAAGTATGGATGCCCTCAGAAAGGTGCAGTTAAAGAGCATTTTTATTTATTTTACAGCATCAACCTCTGTGCCCATAAATGAAGTCATCATTTACAAATGACTTTAACACAGAAACAACCAGCTCCTGCAGTGATTTTCACCTCTAAGAGCTGGAGAAGGTCTGTGTTACTCTCCACTGGAGTAGCTCTAGGAAAGAAAATGGGAGGTTTCTTTGTTTGGATTTTATAGGTACAAAGCTGGATTTATTACATCACTACCATGTGCTCTTGTAAGACTCTTGTTTTATCATCTTCTATGTCTATTACCTTATTCCTCCTTTAATTGTGTAAATTAATATTAACTGGTGCCAATTCTACTTTTTATTGAGACATTCCCAGAAAAGAAGGGGGTGGCAGAAACCCCTTAATTCTGTGCTCAGCTTAGCCCACTAATTCTAATATTGTAAAGTAGTTTTACTCCTAGATCAGATTCAGCAAGCAGCATGTGAAATGTGGGTATTGCAGAAGAGAGGCATAATATTCCTGATTGTGCTCTTTACATATAGTGTGGCATCTCAATTAAACATGATGGTGTTTTTTCAAAAGCTGCTGAACAGACTATTTTTAGATGAAGGATCTGGCACAGCCCACTAATGAGAAGTTTATTCTTTGCTGCTGCTAGCCACAGCCTCTTTCCCCTCCCCACCCCCTCCATCCCAACTTTGTTTAAAAGCCAAATAAGTAAATATTGCTGGGCTCTTGCCTTTTTAATCTGAAGATCAAATCATTCCCATGAGGAGCTTCTGTCTCTTCTTGTACAGCTGTACTCCTTCATAATCAAGGGCCAGCATTTTAAAGTGGCTGATAAATATGAAGTGCTTCAAATTCTGGGTGCTTGGTTTGACATGTTCAAAAGGGCTGGTTTTCAGGAAGTCCCCTGACACCCACTGTTAATATCTCAGGCTTTGCTAGCTGGCTACACAAAATTCCTGGCCAAACACCCCTACTTTGTAGTGGTATTTTAAAACAACAGGAAGGGTGGTGTCTTGTGGAAATAGTGCCATTGGTTTGAATTTACCTTTGGGCCTGTAAAGTAACATGGGAACTCAAATGCCTCTCCTGTGGAGCTGCCTCCTTGTTGCCAGCTGCAAGTGAGGGGAGGGTGACCCAGGGACTGGGCTGAAGGCAGTGGCCCTTGGTGGCAGCTCAGAGACAGGTGAGGATCCTGAAGGATCCTGCAGAAATCAGGTAGAGTCGAGCTGGGTTAAACAGAGTTTTGGTCCTCTTATTTAGGTCTCTTTGTGCTCTCCTCAAGCAAATGAATCACGTGAACTTGCATGTGTGTTTGTTTACTGCTCTGCTGCTGTCCTTCTGCCATCCCAGAAGCTGGAGGGAGTAAATTACAAACTCCTGATCAGCAATTGGTGATCTCAAACCAAACTTCCTGACAGCAGCACATGCTGGGCTCAGACCATGTCCGTGCCAGTCCCTCTCTGCTTTGCCATCAGCTGCTGAGGCATCTGGCAGGGACTTCAGTGGAAGAAATTTGCTTTTAGCCAGGTGACATTCTTCTTCCTGGACACCTCTCTTTGCAATGTTAAAGATATCTCTTCCAACAAGATCTTTACCTGTACTTCCATGAAAGTCAGCTGAGGTGTGATTTATGCCATCTGAGCCTCTGACCTTTGTAGTCCAGCTTGCTGAATTCCCTGGCAGCACCTCAATCCTGAGGGGGCATTCTGCAGCTTCAGAAGATGAAGGACATTGCTTATGGTCTGTCATAAAGAGTTCAAACCTTTACAGGGAGAAGTCCTTCATGTCAAACATCTCCTGATGGAGGCAGCCTCTCATGGGTGAGGCTCTCTCCTGTTCTCCTGCCTTGCCAGTCTAAGGAAGATGGCTCTTGCAAGAGGCTTCTGCTATTATGCCTAAGGCAGTTGATGATTTTTCATCCTGGATGGGGTATGACAAACAGCTTTTAATTTGTCATGGAAATTAGTCATTTAAAATAGATTTTTTCATAGCTAAGTGGATTCACTCAGTGTGAATCACTACCTGAAAATCAGCTTCACTTCGTGCACCATGTGAATCTGGAGCAACACTTCATTAACATCAGTAAACTTAATTTAAATTGAGTAAATCTAGTGTGGATGAATCTGGAATCAAGTCTCATGTCTTCAGACATCTGTGGTGGTTTCAGACCCTACAGGAAGCTGTTAAGAGACTGTCCCTGGGTGATTTTAATGCCCCACAGGAGAGTGTCTCTGTGATAGAGTGGCAGAACTCATTAGCTGCAGGCTGTGAAGGTGAAATAGATAAACTTAGAGCAAGAGAAAGAAAGCAGGTCTGCAAGCTGTTAGTAGGACACGAGTGCCTGTGCAGCTGAGGGTGAGAAAGCAACCTCTGAATTTCCTGTGTGCAGAGACAGTGTGGGGATGCTGTGTGTGCACAACCCACCTGTAGGCATGGGAGGACAACGCCTTCAGGTCTTACACAGCTTGGCTTTCAAAGGCACCTGAGTGATGCTGGTCACAAGCTGGGATTTCAAGTGGGTTAAGTGATGTATGAGCTATGCATAATCTTTTGTGTTTCCTCTGGACTGTTTGGTCAGTCCCCAGCGCCTCAGAGTCCACCACCATCAGTAGTGGGGTTTAAGTTTCCTGGTCAGTGCATTACAGCTGGAGAGTGTTCCTGTTACGTGGCCAGGATTGGTGGCCTCCAACATCTGTGGGGGCCTTTGACACTGGAAATCAGATTCCCAGATTTCCCACAATGCTCATGCAAAGGGAGATTTTCCAGTTACTCCATACTGAGCAGGGAGACAGCCCTGCTTTGGAGCATTTATGAGCTGTCCATGGGGATTCTACTGAAGTGCAAGGGCCCAGTTTTCTAAGGACTGTGCAGAAAGTGAGAAAAGTCACTGGTTATCCAAACAAGAGGATGCAAACTTCAAAAATCTGCGCACGAGTTTGAAAATATCAACTGCCACTTTATCTCTGCATAGCTCCTAGCTCCTGCTTGGCCAGATGGCAAGCTGATTAGTGGCCCAGGTAGCTCTTATGCTAAGTGCTTGCTGGAGAAGTGGTGCTGTGCATTTGTGCTCCTTTTCTCCTGCCTCTGCCAGGTGCAGCAGCAAAAAGCTGACAGCAAAGCAAAGCATCTGCATATCTGTCCCATGCAGAGCCCTCAAACTCTGATGTTTCTGGAAAAGTAAGTGTTGGCTGTTCTTTTCTCTGCTCTGGATGCTGGTGATGAGGCTGTTAACCCTCAGCACTGCTGAGTTAATGGGCAAGGGTCTGCAGAGTGAAGTTTGCATGTTCTGTGTTTGTTAGTGACTGTTCTTTGACGACTCTCCTTCAGGACCTGGTCGTTCATCCAGACAAAAGCTGCAAAATTACAAGCTGTCTTCTCTTCATACGTGGCTGTTTCTCAGCAGGAACAGTCGACCCACGTGTGCTTGGGTGATTTCAGCAAGTGAGAGCAAGAAATGAGGGTCAGCTTTGGACCCTGGATCTTGTACTGGTTTTTCTCTCTTTCCATGTTTAATTCCAGGGCTAAGGTAAGCAGCTCTAGGGAAATCAACTTTCCTTGATTTTCATCCCCCTCCGTTAAAAAATTAAAAGGCTCTTGAAGCTTCTGATCCTGTAAATGAGAGCACTGCTGGGAATTTGAGTGCACCATTGGCTTTATTAGAGCTGGTCCTGAAAGTAAATTTGCTGAGGTGTGTTAGTGTTTGTGTGAACCACCATGCAGGGGGAGAGGCCTTCCCAAGTTTTTTGATAGATAGGAAAGAGCCCATAAACACACCTTTAAGCCATTTACAAGCTTGTAATCTTTCTTTAGTGTTAGCACACCTTCAGAAGAATGAATTTCCCGTGCACTGTGCCTGACAACATTTAATTCTGGATCCAGTTAAAGGCAGCTGGGAGGAGCTGGCTGAAAATTTCAGCTCAAAAGCTGCATATGTTCCATTCTGTCTGGATATTGCTGACATAAATATGGATCATGAGAGTCTCTACAGCTGTCAGTGTGTTTACCACAGTGCTAAACCAGTGTGATAAGGCTGCATCTGGTGTCTGTCATGAGTCATATTGCTTAGTTTTTTCATGTCAGTATTTTTTCCTCTTTTTTTTTAGTTTGGTATGACAAACATTTTAACGTATGTAATTTATTTAAAAAAAAAAACCAAGTCTTGGATGATGAAGACATGGTCCTTGGTGATTCTGAATTTTGAGATACAGCAAAACCAGGGTAACTGATGGCTAAGATACTTCTGATTCTTCTGGGTCATTGTGTTACTGGGAGTTACATGTGCACTGAAATAAAGCAGGTGTCTAATTTATTTTTACAAAGAAATGACAGCTTTAGTCTATAAATACAGTGAAATCTATAATCTCAACAAAGCTGTGAATGGGAGAATTGGCCAAAAAAGCAGAGGGTTGACTTCTGCAGCTCAGGTAGCAAAATGTGGATGTTCTTTACCTAGACTTTAGTAAAGCCATTGACAGTGTGTCACAGGGAATTCTCCTGGAGAAACTGACTGCTCATGGCTTTGGCAGGTGCATTGTTTGCTGCTTGAAAAACCAGCTGGATGTCTGGGACCAGACTGGTGGGGAATGGTGTCACACCCAGCTCGTGGCCAGTCTCTGGAGGTCTTCCTCTGAGGATCAGTGAAGGTCCTTATAGATTTTGAAGGAAAGGGTTTGACTTGAGCTGAGTGTTGAGCAGCTTGGCAGTCAGGCCCACTCTGTGTAGGCAACAGGGAGAAGAGGTGCAAAGCTCAGCTCAGCTTTAAGGAAGCAGCAATGGTTTGTGTTGGATCCATGGGTCTGTTCTGAGGAATGAGCAGAAGTTTGCTGCACTTCATGTGACCCAGCTGGTTCAGTCATTCTTGTAGTAATGATGTGGCTTCAAGCAGGGGACACCACTCTGAGCTGCTTACAGGTTTGCTGAGCTACTGCCAGGGAACTCAGTCCATGTGAAAAACAATCACTGAAGATAATTGTTGAGCTTCTGGGGAAGACAAGAGCTGAGATCTTACTTGGATCCTGCAGGGACAATACATGGCATGAACTCAACAGGGCTCTCTGGTAAGGATGGGTGTTATGGGCAGCAAGAGTGCTTGTGGCAGGTATGTCCAGTCCTCCATTCCAGAGGAAAAAGCATCACTTTTTGGACCAAATGTTGTTCTTGAACTTTATCTGTATTTGGGTTCTTTGCATGACTTTGCAGCTTGCTGAGGTTTTGCCTGTCTTTTTTGCCAAGTGTTTCAGGTATGAGTCCAGCCACCAGCTCAAGGAGGCAGTGAGGAGTGGGGTGACCTGCTCAGGGACCAGAGAGGACACAGTGCTGTTTCTAGCATGGCACAGTGCTGCTTCAGGGGGCTGTTTCAGATCCTGGCACCACTCCAGGTGCAGATCTGAGCACTGTGGTGATTTTCTTCCTGGTACAGTAAATTAAGGAGATTTCAGGCAAACTAATCTCTTGACGTGCAGAGGGGGCATTTTGATGCAGTGGGTGTTGTTGGTCAGTTCTCTCCCTCTGTCTACACTTTGTCTTTTCTCATGAATTTTCTTTCACTTTCACATTCCATCTTCCAAGTGTGAATATGACTTCTTCTTGGACATGTTTTTCCTCTCCTTTCCTCTTCCTTTGATAAAACTTCTTTGGGTTCTGGGTTGAATTCTTCATTTGAGTCTGTGAACTTAAGACTCTTGTTACTCCACGAATGCCAAAAGTGTTGCTTTTGTGCAACTGGAAACAGAACCAAACTTTTTATCTATTGCTGGCTTATGGGACACCTGTCAAAACAATCTGTTTATTTTTTAATATATTGCCATTCAGGGCCAAATTGTGGGATTGTTTTTGTTTTGTTCCCTTTTCTCTTGACAGCCCTTGGGACAGAGGGTACTGACTGTGCAGAGCATCTCAAAATGGTACTGTGGGGTGAGTGGCTCCTGCCTACAGAAGTGTTGTGCTTATGGAGAGCACTGCCAGCAGCGTTTACAGAACAGAGCTGAGCAGGTGGATGTTCATGTGAGGCCATGCCTGCCTCCCTTTCAGTCCTTCTGTTGCTGGGCATGTCTCCAAGGATGTTTCCTGTTGTTTTCCCTACACTCTGACTGAGTGTTGAATGGAGTTCCTTTGCCTTTTTTCTTTTAATAGCCATTTTTCCTTTCATCAGTGCTGCCCGAGGCTGGGCAAAATAATAACCCTGAAAACTGTTAATATGAGGAGGTATTACACCTCCAAAATTATTTTCCAACATTAATTAATATATTTTAACCACATTCTAATTTAGTTCCATCTTCCTCCTCCTTGCCTTCCCACCTATCAGCCCTCTTTTTGCAATCTCTGATATTCCCAATACACAGCAGAATGTGTGTGATCTCATCATAGGGCCTATATCTTCTTTTTGGGCAGTAGAGTATTATGTTTTCCCCCTACATTTGCAGTAGTAACATAATTAAATAAAGTAATAATAATTCTGACATTTTGCTGTGCTAATATGATGGTCATTGCTAGTGTAATCAGCATGGAAAAGTCTCTTGCTAGTGGTAAATATTTGCAGTTAGAACAGAGCTCTTGTTTTTCCAGGGTTTTTTTTTTTACATTTTTTTTCCCATTCCATGTTACTTCTTCTTTCTTTTATTTTTTAAATTTTATGTTATAAGAAAGAGTCTCCAGAAAACTTTAACTTCATGTTGCCCACCTTACTCACCCCGTGAAAATTGAATTCCAGTCCTGTTCTCTCTGCCTGTCTTGTTTGCTGACTGTTCATGGACCTTTGTGGTGGGAAAGTTTGAGCACTCACCACTGAAATTTGTAATGAACAGCTTTTACCTGTGGATGTCCTGGACAATTGTCTCTCACCAGAAGGCTGGAGTCATTTGTGTTTTGTGTGCCTGTCAGGGGACAGTGGGCTGGAGAGACCTCAGGCAGCACAGACTCTGCTGCTGGATAGCAGCAAAACCAGCAAGGACAGGTAAACAAGGCAGCGCCAAGACTGTTCTTGCCCCAAAATCCTTCAGCTCCTCCCAGATCCCATGGAAACAGCAGGAGCCTGGTAGCACTGCACACAGTGACACCCCAGCTCTGTGTGTGCCTGGGTCTGATTTCCAAAGATTGTGAGTGTAAAGGTTTCCAGTAGCACTTTCCATGGGTGCTTTTGTGGCTTAAAAGCCTTTCTGAAATCATCAACAGCCCGTGTTTCTTTCCCATTTTGCAGGAGAGAAGGACTGCAGCGTGGAAGGGGAGTCAGTGTTTCAGTGGGATGGTGGGAATGGGCAACAGGAGCCCAAGCAGCTTTCTGTCACCCACATTCCTCTGTCCCCAGTGCCAGGGCTGTGAAAGCAGCAGTCTGGCCCTGTCATTAAATCTCAGCTACCGTGCAGTGTTCAAGAGCACATCCTCCCAGCCCATCGAGAGCCCATCACTCAAGGAAGATGCTATTAATTGCCCGTGGAGATGAGCAGGAGGCAATTGCAGCAAGGTGTGTCAAGCTTGCTGCCACCAGCCCACCAAAATTTGCTTCCAGGAGGCTGTGTTTAGTCAAGCACACGTGAAGGGCCAGCTGTAATCTGCACCTCCTCGCATGATTCACAGGTAATGGGATGAGATGTCATGGCAGGGTATTGACCTCTCACTGCCACAGTTGCTCAGGCATTGGGAGTAAACAAATGTTATCGTGGAGGCGGTGATGCTCTCATAAACAGAGAGCAGGGATGCTCAGATGCTGGTTTTGACAGTGAATAGCTCACGCTGAAAACAACAGATGCTGATTTCAGGAAAATAATAGCATTTTCAGGCAATGGTTTTGTGCAAATTCAAAGAGCTTGGTAGGCTAGAATTAATAAGCTGGTGCTACTGTGGGATATTGGTGCACAGCACAGCAATAGGCCTGTTTCATTGCTGGCTTTCAGCTAAGCCCCTGTTCCTCAGTTAACAGTAAATTGTTTTTGCACAGGAGTATATTAAAAAGTGTTGGACTGGCTTTTATGAATGGGCAAAGCTTCGAATGATGAGATGCTTGTGGTTCATTTATCTTACCAGTTACTCAGTAACGTGCCTGGTGGACAGCCCAGTGTGGTGCCAAGCACAATGTACTTATCTGCAATTAATAGAGGGGTCTTTTCCAAGCCCTTGCAGTTGGAGAATGCTGACTGTTCCAGCCCTCTGGCTCAATCTGTAATCTCAGCCACTTTCAGATGGGTGAATCTGTGTATTAAAATGTTTCCCTGCCCTGATTCACTATTCCAAGATCTCTGAATCTCAGACATTCCCTGAAGAGCCACTAAAAGCTGAAATGCAAAATTGAACAGGACAGTAGACTGTAGAGTACAGAATGAATATATAGCTTTTCCTGATAACAACATGGCAGCAGATGTATTTTTGTCTATTTTTCTGTTAAGATGGGAATGAAACAGAAGACCTGTTCTTTGGGGGTTAGGCTCTAAATACACTGCAGGCTCAAAAACTGTCTGGTAATTAAGCTGGAACAAAAGCCTAGTGGAAGGCAAATATTTTAAAGCTGTGTGTTAGTGCAGGAAAAAACAGCATCAGTAAATATTTCCTTGTCTGTGCTCATGGTGTGGCTACATGTGGCCATATAACCAGTCATTTTCCAGGGAAAGTAATTTTCCTAGGAAAGGGTTAGGGTTTCCAGTCCAGGAAATGCCTTCTCCTCCCAAATCTCTTCTATTATGCAAACATTGCATGCAAACAGACAGAGAACTCATTAAGATGTTTTGGGTCACCAAATAAAGCTCTTTGTTAATACAAGCCCTGTGTTTTGCAGTCCCTCATCCTGGAAGTTTCTGATTTCCTGGAAGTTTCAGATTTGACCCTCTCTGGGAGGCCATTCCAGATCCTTGTTGCTTCAACCCCAGAGACGTTTCCCCCTTTTTAATACACAAGTGCCATGTCCTGCCTTCCCTAAATGCTGATGATGTGACTTACCAGCTGATCTGAGATCAAAATTAACTCATTCCTCTCACTTCAGTGTTTGAAAGGTCTCTCGCTGCTTATGTAGAGACATCTCTCTTAGCTTGTTCTTGCTGCTGAAAGGGCTTTTATCAGTTGTAGTAATTTCCTCCAGAAGATGTGACATGCTTCCTTTGTTGGGCAGCCCTCACTGTGCATAGGGGAAGTGCTCTCTCACCACCTCTCACGGCAGCAATTGTTCTACTGCTTTTCAAAAAACACGAGAGTGGTGAGTGCTTTCGGAGCCCTGCAGATGGCACTGCCTTCCTGGCTTTGCCCGAGTGCCCGATGCGTGCCCCTGTGATGGGCTCTGCAATCTTCAGTCGGAACAGCTCCTCTTGCAGCTGAATAAATAGCTCGAAAGTTCTGGCTCTAGCATGTTTTTATTTAACAATGAAGAATAACATGGAAATTGCTAGGAACTTTCCCCCTTACTCCTCTTTAGCTGGTTTTGTTTTCTGGACTTCTGTTCTGTTTGAGGTTTATCTTCAAAGGGTTTTCAGCAACTTCACTGTACAGCCATTCTTTCTCTCTCTGGTATCTCCCTGTGCCAATTAAGTACTGAATTGGCTGCAGAGTCAATTGCCACTTCCTAGGAAGATGCTAGTAGAGAGAGAAGGAGGGAGCTATTTTGTTATCAGTGTTTTCTTGAAGATCCCCTCCCAGGGCAGACAAGCCCCCCTTGGAAAGAAATGGCAGCATCTATGAAAGAAGTGATAGAGATCCATCTCACACCGTTGTCGCCCCTCTCCCACTGCTGCAGGTGAGTTTTTTGCATGTGCTGTTCAGTTCCCAGTGCTTTTCCTTAGGGTTTGCCAGGTGTTCAGGATGCACCTTCCCATTTAGCAAAGGTGGAGCACTGCTGGCCATGTGCTTGCAGCTCCCCAGGCTGCAGGGCCACTGATGTAAGATGTTTGTATTCTGGGGTGCCTGCACAGCCCTTGGGAACCTACTGCCTAGAGCCACCAGTGGCTGGTCACCCAGGGATGGTCACACACCCTCTGGGACTCTTACCTTGGGCCTTCCAGCCCATTTGTACATCATCTTGTGTCCTACACCTGCCACAACACAGAGAAATGACTCCTTCAGAACTTGATGATATTGCAAATCACTGACAATTAGATGGAGATCTATTTTTTATGGCTGTTCTCTCCGGGTTTTCACGGCAGGCCAAACCATTTGTTTGCTGTTGCAGCATTTAATGGAGGCAGCAGCTATCATATGTGAGGGATCTGCCATATTTTCCAAGAGTCAAAATAAAATTCAGCCGTGGCGAGGTGTTCTGGGTTGCTTCCTACACATAAATCCCCAGCTCCTTCCCTTCAAGGTCAGTTGGGTATTTCATGCCTCAGAAATGGTTCATAGTGCCAAAGGACTGGGAAGCAATGCTGCCCAGACATATTAAATCTCTGATTTCACTGCTTATATTTCATCTGTGTGGAAACACTTGAATTGTGATTTGCATCATTGCCTGTGTGACCAATTCCATGTGCACTCAGCAGTTCTGGACAGGCTCTCACAGGATGATGGGCCTGCAGCCCTTGGTAGGGCTGAGGTGTTTTGTGTCCAGTCCATGCTGCCCAGTGTGGAATGGATGCTTGGAATTCTCCATGCCTTGGGGCTCTGTCAGCACTCACCACTTGGAGCGTTTGAAAGCAAAGTGTTGTGTCTCTGCTGCCAAAAAACTTGGCTAAACTGGCTTTTATGTGGAGAAGTTTAATCTGCAGCTGTATGAAAAGCTGATGCTCCAATAGTTTTCTTTATTTATAAGTATATTTTAGAGTGTTTTTGTACATTCGTATGTGCAAAGTCTTGTTAGAGACTTTTTTGCACATCCCAGCTCCCAGAGACAAGTAAACAATGTTCAAACTTCAGGCTGGGAACAAAGGGAAACAAAATCTCTGGGCTACCAAGAAAAGCCTGAAAGCCAAGGAATAGTTAAAAGTCCAGAAGGTAGTCAGGTGTAAACTGAGAAATATATTTTAGTCTGAATGTAATTCTCCTGATGGTACAGCAAGGCAGGTTTTACATGGTTGTGACTGCATTTTGCAGCACAGTGAGGGCTGGTTGAGGGAACGTAACACACTCTGAGCTCCCGTCTTTGGGCTTTAGCAAATTAAGCTCTACATCAAATGTTTGAGATGAGATTAATTAGCACAGCCATTATTCATGTTACAGTATCAGTAGCATAAAATTATTTTAAAAATTTCTGTTGGACATGGGTCTCTTAGTTAGTTTTTTTTTTTTATTAGAGTTGGTCAGGAATTAGAAGTTAGGTTCCTCTTAAATCACTGTGCTTTATTTCCAAAACTTCATATATATTTGGCAAATTTAGGTGTGTCCCTGCCATACTGGTGTTTTGCAGGATATTGGATCCATATTCTTTGGTATGGCAATGACAGAATTTTCTGCAGGGAAGAGAATCATCTGCCCACTAATTGCTATTATTTTTTAATCCTTCAAGCAGTTTTCCTCCTACCCCCACCCCACTTAATTTTGAAACATCATTAAAACTGCAGTCCCCTTTCTTCTTCCAGGCAAAAAGGCTACTGAGTACAACAGCTCTCACAGAAGATGTCAGTCTGAATGGGGGTAGCCTGACAGAGCAAAATCCAAACCTGAACGTCATCATACAGTGGGAAAATACTGAGTAACAGCAGTGATCAGTGAATATTTCCCAGACAGATGTGTGGTCAGAAACTGGAATACTTTCCAGTTGGTTTGACCTTTCAAAAAAAGCCCTTCAAATATTTTTGTTGTCATATTTTTGAGAATTTCTGAGCATTAGAATCTGGAGATACAGAGGGAGGGCAGTGAGTGAAAGACATTCCAAGCATGTGCAAATTCGTGTGTAAGAGTCCCCAGGAGTCTGGTGCTGCAGCAGCTTGGAGCCCTCCTGCCACATTTGCATCCTACCAAAGCTGCTGCACAGAGGCAGCAGCCAGGTTTCCTGGAGGGACACTGAGCTGGCACAGGAGCCAGAGGATTTTCTCAGCAGGTTCAGCACTAAAGGTTCTGGCGAGCAGCGAGCGCCTCCTTGGCAAATTCAGGGAGGCTTCCCCCCTGGAATGGTGGATTCTGGTGCTGGTGCAAGGGCCATGCTGTGCCCATGTGATATTTCTAACACAGCCCTTAAGCAGCACGTGAGAAACGCTGTGGCTGCAGGCTTGAGATGATGCACAGGGACTCTGCAGCAGCAGCAAACAGGAGTGGTGGCAGCTGGGGTAGCACGGCTCTGCCCTCTGCCCTCTGCTTCTCTGGGGACATGGCTTCCCCACAGCTGACAATGGCACATCTGCAGAAATGGACCTGCCATGGAGAATTTCTTTTTAATCCTTCCCATGCTCCTAGTTTGGGAGACCTTTTGCACGTCAGCAAATGCCAGGCAGGCCTTGATGGTGGTACCACAGACACAGATTTTCTCTCCCGGTGCTGAGCGAAACCCAAGCAGAAGTACCCTTTGAAGGGTAACAAGGGCCATGCTCTGTTTTTATAGCTGCCTAAAACCTTGACTTACAAATGAGTTCCTGTTAGATGCCTTTCTAAATATCAGATTTTTTAAAAAACTGTCCTTTGAAGTTATTGACTTACCACTGCTGTCACTAAAGCAGAATTGAATCTAGCATTTCCTGATTGTTATCAGCTATTCCTGGTTGGCTACAGTGCATGATTGGTATTGATCTTGTGGGAATAATACTAACAATTGTTCTGGTTTTGTGTCTGGAGAGATATTTATCTTTTAATCTGTAACTATCATTTTCTATAAAGAAACATATCCAGGTTTGTATATTCACATTACAGTTATACATTTTATTTTTTACCAATGATTTTAATTGGAAATATTGAGCAGGATGCTGGTTTTCTGTTGTACAGCTTTTCACTCTGCTCTTGTCTGGTAATGTTTGTGAGGGCTAATGGATATCAATATGTAGGGTTCTGAGAGATGGATGGGGTTGAATCTTTTGACAGCCTAGATCTTCATCATCTCTCAGAACTATATGATCATTTAGATTTTATTGCATATATATTTCACTTGATATTGTATTTGGGTCAGCTATTTAATGAGGATATTGATTATTAGCTTTACAGACCTATCAAAAAGGGAGGAGAGAGAAAGATGTAATAAATAAGCATTTGTATTAGTTCATCCTATGCCACATTTATTTGGATGGGTTTTCTGCACTGAATTTGACCTGAGAACAGGAAAGTTGTCAGAAATCTTGCAATGTTATGAAGACTCTCCTGAAAAAAAGTTGCTCCCCTTTAGTTTGGATGTGGAAATTATCCAAGACGTGCAAAATTTAATGCAGGGAAAGAAGTCTGGTATTTGTAGCCCTTTCACTCTTGAGGTTTTGTAGCAGTGGTTTGTTTGAGCTAAAATTCTTCATGAGGAGCCCATCCTGTGGAGCACACAGAGCTCTGTGGAACCTGCAGGGATTTAATGGGGTGGGTTTGGTTTACTTTGTTTTCATTAAGATAGGCAGTGCTTGGAAAGTTTAGTGGTTATTCATACATCAGTAAATAATAGGCTATTTCTAAATGAACGAATGTAATTTCTAAATTCATATATATGTAACAAAAACTTCTTACTCATCTTGTGCCATTTACAAGGAATAGGGATTTAAACACTGCCTCATAAGTTGTCAGAGAAATCTGATTTGTTGACCTGAAAGCTGTGTGTAGAGAGGCATTAAATGCTTTGTGTAGTGGAATTGTAGGCAATGTTTTTCTGATACTTCTTTCTTTAAAAAAAAAAACGAACTTTCCTAAATAATTTCTTTTCTGGAAAAATACTGCATCACAAAACTACTACTGAAGTCTCAGTGTCCTGGTTTTTTTAGAGCACACTATGAAAAAACACCATGTAGTGATCTTAATACTGCACAAAACAAAAGCACCTTCAAAATGTGCTTTTTTGTGGTTCAGATGAACAATTGCATAATTGTCAGCATGTCAAGAATTGGCTGGATGTGCCCTCTAATTTCTCACTACTGAAGGATCAGTAACAATGGAAAATAAAGACAATGTTCCCAGTTTTCTGTGCATTTCATGCTGCAGAATGCCATAAGACACTTAGTGGGCAAATCTGAGGAAGGGGCTGTGCCTGGAGGAGACTGAGATAAGAGTTTCAAAATGCCCCTTGGGATTGCCAGTTTCTTTGGTTTGTTTGCATGCACGGGGAGGGCTGGTAAAACAAGACAAAATGATCTGAATAATTGCTGTGAATAGAAGAACACACAGCGAGCAGATATAATGAGAAATAGATGGGACATTAGTGTGCAAGTTGCATATGTTATCCAGAGGTTATCCTCAGCTCCTGGTGCAGGCAGACATGAAATGTGTGTGTGTGTGCAGGACAAGAAAGTAAAAAAAAAAATATTCTGAGTTCCTGAATTTCCAAGCTTTGCCCGTGCACTTTGGGAATTCAGAGAACTTTTCCCATGTGAGAGGTTTGGCTGATCAGGAGACAAGGCTGCCAAGGGAAATTCCGAGAGGTGGTGATGTGTACTGAGGTGATTTGGGAGATCAAGCTAGATTCACTGCCCTTTGGTGAAGTTCTTGGGATAAAAGAGAATTACATTTCTAGGTTTTCCTTCGTCATCGTGGATGCTAGAAAAGACTTTTTAATGAAAATGCAGTTTCCTAATGCTGTGAGTCTAAGAGCTGAAGTTTCAGAACTTTCTGAGAACTGTCATTAAAGTGGGCAATCAGGCCCATTGAATATTAGCTGTGCCCACTGTGTGTGTGTTCAGCTCCTACAAAGAGCAGCATTCTCTGTAAGGAACAGCACATATCTCATAGTACAGTCTGAAGAAACAAGATCTGTTCACACACTGAAACATGTAAATCTTGGGCAGTGAAAAATTGTCTGGCAATGAAGTAATAGAAGAGGACAGAAGATGAGACATTAAGTGGTGTTTGACATAATGGCAAATCTTAAGGTGTTGGGTTTTATTAGTTTTTTCTTCCACTGAGGAAGGCCATCCTATCCCACCTGTGGCTACAGCTGAGGACTGAGTTCAGCAGTGACAGAGCTGTGACTAAAATTTCCTGGGAAAGATGAGCTTCACAGGGAGCTGTCAGGGGCCTGCCTGAATATTCTAGTCTCCTGACAACACTTCCTTTTACAGGGTTGTGGCTGCATGTGCCTGTCTTCCTGTATTCCCTAGATATTGCCTCTCACATGGATTTTTTACTATGGATTTTCAGCAGGATTAAGTGACTGTATAAAACAGGTTGACAACCACAGTTTGGGAAAATGTTAAGTGCAGTTTCAGCCACCCCGAAGCTGAGTTTGATTTTCTTTGACAGAGACACACAAACTCCTACAGTAAATACCCTGCTGTGAAGTTTTGAAGTGTATTGATTCAGCTTAGAAAGTCTCAGGCTGGTTTCTTGCTTGGCTTAAATGTTTTGTTTGTGGTGACCTGCAGAGGACCCAAGGGAATGGCCTGAAGTTGTGTCAGGAGAGGTTTAGGTTGGACATTAGGAAAAGGTTCTTCCCTAAGAGGGTGCTTGGGCATTGGAACAGGCTCCTCAGGGAACCCCAAGGCTGCCAGAGCTCCAGGAGCATTTGGACAACACTCTCAGGCACAGGGTAGGATTATTGGGGTGTCTGTGCAGGGCCATGGGCTGGACTCAGTGATCCCTGTGGGTCCCTTTGGTCTCAGTTTACCCTGTGATTCTCTGAAGCTAATCTCAGGTGAGGTGTCCCCAGTCTGTGCCTCTGGCACTGTTTCTCCAGCAGATCAGGGGACACTCACTGCTGCAGCAGCTTCCAGGGAAGTGTCCTATTTGTGGTGCAGGGAGTCTTTCTCACTCCCTCTCTCCCCATTTCTCCCTCTCTCCCGCTCTCTCCTCATTGCATGCAGGAATGTGGTGGCTGCAGGTACTGAAGACCCTGCCCAGCTCCCTCCTGAAGAGTGCTGTCACCCACACAGAGGTCAAAACTGCTGGATGAAAGGCAGGGTCCCCTGATCTGCTCCTTTATTAGAGTTAGTATTTCCTTTCCTTTTCACACAAGCATGCGGAACAAAGCATTTCATTACAGAGCAAATGGAATGTCAAGTGAAATGATTTGGTGGGGGAATTTTTTTTTCTGCTGGAGAAAAAAAATGTTTGATCCAGGACTCTTTGTCATTTTTATTTTCACTCTGTATTTTCGTGCTTCAGTGACTGAACCAGAAAAACCCATTGTTCCCACAGCACCTGTGCAGAGAGGAAATACACCTAGAACCATGTAATCCAAAATTGTGAGTTAGGAGTGGCACTGAAAGCTTCAGAGGTATGCAAATGTCCAAGTACTACTTGAAAGAGAGTGATAGAAATATGAGTGTTTGCATAATTGCAACTTGTTCACAGATTTATTGCATATAAAAACAAGGCAGAAGTTGTATTTTTAAGATGGGAATTATGACATTTAATCCCAATAATTGAAATTAGTTCCACAGACTCAATTATCTGCCTTGATTGTGGTCCCATGCATGGCTTAACCCACCCAGTAAAGCGTTGTTAGGCACTGAAATGAGGTGTTTCTGCAAAAGACTCTTTTATTTATATTTCTGCAACAAATGGAGCCCAGAGACCAAGCTGGGACCTGCTGGATGTGTGGGCTCAAAAGAGGACTCCTGGCCAGGTAGAGGATGAGGCTGCTGAGGCAGCTGCTTAGGCAAGGGTAAAACTAAGGCTGGGAGCAGCATGGGGTCCTGGATAAGGGATAGAGCTGGAAATGTCTGGAGTTTCTCAGGTTAGGGTGGGGCTGCTAGCAGTTAGTTTCCCATGCAGGAACAAGATTGGCCTTGTATAGATTTTGCTGTGTTGTAATTGCTCTGAAATTATGACAATATTATTAATATTATTACATAATATTAATTAATAAAATCCTGGTAACCTGAAGAGGTACATGATGCAGCCTTGCAGCAACCCTGGGGCAGTGGGAGTCAAGCCTTACTGATCCAGAGTTTGCAGAGGCACAGGTCCCCTTTAAATCAATGACAAATTGATTCCAAAGCATCTGTGGCTCCATTAAAAGTGCACAGATATTTGTTTTGCCATCTTTTACAGCCACTTCATGAGTGGTTTAGAAGCTCTTCTCTTTACACTGTTAGTGTGATCTGTTGAGAGAGGATCCTCCAGAATGAATTTGGGTCTGTGATTCATTTTCAGAAAGAAGCTAATTTCTGCCAACTGACAGTGGAAGGAGCCTAAAGGAAAGCATCATCAGGCTGAGAAAACTCTCCCATGAACCACCTTCTCCTGCTCTTTGATGTAATTATTGTCCACTACCTTTCATGAGCAGTTTTACCACTGAGGAACAGACCAGTCTCACTGGGTGTCAGGTCAGGGTACTCAGTTTTTATTCTTTTGTTAAGTGTTTTGCTGCCAGGGAGAAGTTCAGATCTTTCCCAAAGGGAATTAGATTTAAATTATCTTGATCCTTCCTTCACACAGGTACCACTGACCTCTGCTGATCCCAACCACTGATTTTGACTTTTTGGAGCTGCTTGCAAGTGTTGATCCCAAAGCTGCACAGAAACGGAGATTTATCCTTAGTTTAGTCCTTTCTTTTGTTCATTAAACACAAGTGGCCATTTGGCAGAGACCTTCAGAAAGTGTCACTGGGTGTGTGGTTGTGAGTTCAGCAAAACTTTCCCCTCTTCTTTTTCAGGAAATTAAAACTTGAGCAAATAATTGAGCACAGTCTTGTTTTCCTTATCATTTCCCAGCTTAAGCTGAGAAGCTGAAAGGAGAAAAAGAAAGATGGAGGGGAACATTTTACAAGGACATGTAGTGACAGGAAAGGAGGTGAATGGCTTCAAAATGACAGTAGGTTTAAATTAGATATTAGCAATAAATTGTTCCTGTGAGGGTGGGCAGGCCCTGGCACAGGGTGCCCGGAGAAGATGTGGCTGCCCCATCCCTGGAAGTGTCCAAGGCCAAGTTGGACACTGGGGCTTGGAGCAACTTGGGACAGTGGAAGGTGTCCCTGCCATGGCAGGGGTGGCACTGGATGGGCTTTGAGCTCCCTTCCAGCCCAAACCATTCCATGATTCTACAATTCCATGTCTGAGGAAAACATGAAACTCTGCTGATGTCATGGACAGGTGGTTGCTCAGTGGCTTGTAGAGGACCTTGAATTAGGTTTTCCCTCTGAGTCTAAAAATGCTTCTTTACTTAAGTATTCCAGGGCAATTTCTGACATCTGTAAAGGCATTTCCTGCTTGCAAGATATACTTAATGTAATGTACTATTTCTAAGAACAGCAAAACTCACTGTAGGCATGTGTTCCTTAACATACAAAAGGATTATGTTCTTTTAAAAACCTTTCATTTGTGTCTGTATACACTGGGGGAAAAAAATCCATCCCTCACAAATTACACTTTATTTTAGAAGAATACTCTGTCATTTACAATACTTTGAAAGCCCTATTATTGACTCATAGATATTCTCTATTAAAATATTAAGCTGGAGAGCCTGTCTAAAAAAATCCCTAGAAGAGACGCATTATTTCTAAGTATTTAGATGGGTCAGTGAAACTTGGGTTACATGGTGGGTCACTGTAATGCTGATACCATCACATGGTTCTTGGGGACAGCAATCCAGTTCCCATATGAAAGAAAGCAAAATTTCTGCAATACCAAAACTCCGAGCCCTTGGGAATTTTGCAAGGCTTAGTGAGTTCAGAAGTCAGCATCTGTTCTGCCTAATTATTCCATAATAATTAGTGATGCAAATTCCACTTGGGGAGGATCTTCCCTGTGCTTTTAGAAACTAACAACAAGAAGACAGGCCCTCATTGCTGAGGTTCAGTCCTCAGTGAGGTGATTATGCAGTTATGTTAGTAAGGATTACAAGGAGAGAGCCAGCTGTCTCTGCCACTCCTGATAACACAGGAAAATTATTTTCTCCTTGGTGTGATTTTTCAAGACAAAATGCAAAGTATTATCTGATGCATCAGTGATTTACAGCTGAGCAAATCTATATAGACTAAATAAATTATAATTTTTGTTTTTAAACCCAGATTCCCCCTAAAATGTTTATTGCTTTACCATTAAAACAGCCAATTAGGATGATTTCAGATGGAATGCATTTCCAGTTGGTTGACAAAATTCCTCTGATAATTCTCTTTTCGATGATCTTATCTCACATGATGTCTGTCAAACCTGACTGCATCAGAGGATTTGGGCCTTGTGATTTCAACATTTTCTTTATGTGTTTATCTCAGCCTGAACATTCTTCTTGTAAGATTGAAAATTAAATCTTTTTTTTTTTTTCCCAGCTACAGTGATTGTACCTTGAGAGATTGTGAGTCATTCAGGAAAGGATTTATACTGTCTGGCAAAAGTTATCCTTAGGCAGTACAAAGTCAGAATAACAAGGGCAATGCTAAGAGACCACATGTCCTGGATCATGAGATAAAGAAACTTTGTGCTCCTGTGGTTCCTGTCCCCAAGAAGGCTTTGATTTTGTGCTAAAACTTCCAGATTAGTTTCTGCACTGTCCTGTCCCCAGCATCATGGCCAAATAATTCTCTTTTTCAGAGGCAGCTGTTGGGCTTACCTGTATCAGGCCACCTCTCAAGACCCTTTTACTGTTTCTTTAAAATTGTCTCTCAGTAACAGGTAAAGTGTGATTAGCCCCAGAAGTGAGAAACTGTCTAGACTGCATCAGGAAACTTCATATTCATGCAATAGTTTAAGTGTGTTTGTTACTTCCTCGGGTGATTGAGTTTCAATGTGCAAATTATCTCTGCAGTGCTTGACTCCTAATGCCTCATGACAAAAACAAGAGGTCACAAAGTGACAGGAGCGTTGGCTGGGGGAGCTCTCTGCCCCCTTACCAGCAGTCAATATCATGTGATGCCCTGCATTTATATCTTAATTGATTGAGGGGAGCCACAGCCACCCACATGCATGCAAAAGCACCGTATTTATTGTCATGTGGCATGCAGGGGTTGGTAAAATAGCAGGGCAGTAATTTTTAATACTTATTTTGGACTTGTGGTTCATCCATTTGCCAAAAAATGCTGCCTTTGTGCTGAAAATCTGCTGGCTCTTGCCCTTGGCTTGTTTGAAGCACATCTTAGCACCATGCCCGGTGAATTATGAGCCACAGCACAGTCAAACAAACTATAGAAAAGCTAGTGGTTGTTACTGGATGCCCTCCCAAAATGGGAAACATGGCTTTAATTTAAAAACAATAAAGAGAAGTGGAGACCTCTTTAGTTGACTTCCTAAAATTACTGGACAAGTAAATCTGCTGTTGCTTTTGGGTTTTGGTCCATCTCTGCATAACACCACACAAGGGACTGTTTTTCCATTCTTTATGACTTACTAGGATTTAGGAAACCCTCTAACTGTGCCTGCAGAGAGCAGGTGGGACACTGTGCCTTTTCACTTGACCCCTGAGCAAGACACCACCGTGGTACTGTGACAATGTCCTTTGCCTGCATGCTACACACTGGAATTCAACTTTCCTACTTGCCTGGGTCAGCCTGGGCTCAGCATCCTGGTCTCTCACACAGCAGGCAAGTGCTTTAGCTGCTGGTTCTACTCTGCACCTCTCTTGTTGTTGACCAGAGGTTTCACTCAGGACCTGAGGAATCCAGACAAAGATAAACACCATTCAAACTTTCAGTGGTAAATAACAGACGTGGTTTTGATGAGTCAACACTTTCTGACAAAAGCAAAATACGATCAGGAAATCCCTGACCCGATCTAAACCTTACCAAAGTCTTGGTCACTGTGTAAATTTTCTTCACTGAAGAGTTATAAATCATCATTTTATTACAGACACTGAAAAATTCTGCTTTCCTGATGCAGAAACAGCGCTGCCATCTCTTCCAATTAATTTTCATCAGTGTTCTCCTCGTAAGCAATGTTTTAAATCTCCTTCACCTGAATTCCTGTGACTATTAGCTTGGTTTCTCTCTCACTTTTCTACATCATCTGCCTCTTACCACACTGATGTTTTATTTCCACATGAAAATACTGTGATGTCTTCCCTCTTGTTGCTTGCTGCTGGCTGGTTTTGTTGCATAATTAATTGCAGAGGTGTTTATTAAAAGGGGGTTTTCTTTCAAGAGGGTCCAGCCTTTGCTCTCCGTGCTGCTGTTGCAGTGAAGTGCACTTCCAGAATTAGCTGTTAAGTGGGGATGTAAATTAAGCCGCTGGACTAGCAGATAAATGAATTTGTCACATGTGTAATTGCTAGGCAAAGTGGCTACAACTTTAGCTATTTTCATTGGTCTATTATTGTAGCTTTCCATTGCTAAAGTAATAAATCATTTTTTTCTGTACAAAGAGATATGTGCCTTTGAGAGAGAGGGGGAGAGCTACTGCATATGCAATAAGGTAGGATGTTGGGAGGGTTTTGAGCCATTCTGTATAGGAGAACTTTGGCAAGGCCCAAGTGCAAGTTGGAAAATAGCTGTTTAAAGGGGATGCAGTGCTGGGCTGACTGCTTTGCCAGGGAGCATGGGCAGTGTGCTCCAAGGAGGTGCTGAGAGCCAAGGATGGGGTGTAGGGAGCACCAAAATGGGGCTCTACCAATGTGCCTTCCATGATGGTACCCCAGAATGGGTGAGGAACTCCACATGAAGTCAGGTCTGTCTTGCCTCTTCAACTGGGAGCCTGTTCCAGGGACCACATCTTGCCACGTGCAAATGCCAAAGCACACTCCGTGGTTTGCACGGGGCCATAAAGCACTGCCATGGTAGCAAACACAGCCAATACCTTTAAAAAATATTGGCAAGCTTTCATTTTTATCCCCCCAAAATAATTATTTCTTAATGTTTGTTTCCTTTTAAAAGACACTATGTGTGCATTTGATAATTTTCTTTAGTGTATAGCATCCAAGAGATTTACTCACGTGCCAGATGACTGGAACATATCCCTCACTCAGAAGGGAAATGGGAACAGTTTGGTACATGCTTTTGATGCATTTTTCAGATGGCTTCGTGTAACCTGAGCTGTGTGTTATTTTGTGGGTACTTGGAGCACTCAATAGTACTTGCTTTGGTATATCAGCTGGATGTTTTGATTAGTTAAAACTTTCATTTGGGGAAAATGCGAGATTAGAAATTCAAGTTTTATTAACTGCCTACGGCAGAAAGTCATCGGAGTTTCGAGTGTGTCTCTAGAGCACAAGAAGCTATAAATCATTCAAGCTCGTTAGAAAGTTGCTTAAGCTCCTTTGTTTACTATCTTAAAATTCTCTATTATGCAGTATTTCATCCTACATATAAAATCCCTACAACTCCATATTTATTATGAAAAACAGGTGCAGATCCCTGTAATTGCTTGGTCTGTTTTCATGGAAGAAACTTTTGAGTTATTACATGAAGGATATATATTGCACATTAAAAAAACAACAGCAGAAACACCAAACCAAAAAACCTTGTGGCATCTTTTGACAAAGTTTCTGAGGCTATTCCATCCCTCCAAGATATGATGGGTAAGTGATGGAGGCCCCATCTCTAGTAAATTAAACCCCTCTAAGGTGTTTCTAGTGGGTCACCCAGACATAATGTCTGCTTCTGAAAACACTGACCTCAGTATTACTCTTTATCCTAAAATTTGTAAGTAGCACTGACAAAGGAACCCTATCCAGGGCTAAAATTCCTACTTTTAATTTGAGAAAATTATGTACTGTAGGCTTTGAACAGGTCACGCACAGCTGCAGGTCCAATTCAATTTAAGCAAGGTGTTTGGTCTTTCTGCAATTTCCCAATATTGCAATTTCCCCAGAAATATTAGCAGATAAAGATAAAGAAATTTTAGCTATTCCTCTGTGTCACCCTCTGTACTGACTCCAGGCTCTTCTTGAAATGGTAATATCTCATCCTCAGTGCTGTATCCTTGCAGCCTGTTCCCCGAAGGGGATTCAGATTGCCTTCTCAATAGCAGATTATTTTCTGATCACATTTCTCATATTAGGGAAGCCATGAGACCAGCAGTGATCATTTTACAATTTAGTTTTATCTAGTTATCTATTAGCAAGTCGTATGATATATCAAACCATTTTTGTTTGATGAGGAAAGAGCTTACCAAGACATTAAGCACTCAGTAGTTTGAATATAAAGCAAATCGGTGCCTCAAAGCTCCAGATAAAATACTGCCTCTTTGCCTAAAAAACAGATATTTGTGCAATCAAGGGCATGGGATGATGTTTACAGATGCCTTCATGTGTGTACTTTGCTGGACCATTTAATGCTAATCTAGTGTTAGATTACCTCTCTGAAACTGCTAATAAAATCTGTTACATTACCTTGCTTAGGCTGAGGCCCCAGGGCTTCAGAGATGAGATTTCTATCCACTGACAGATCGTGCCTGGCTGAAAACTCAAAGCAGATACTTTTCTGCATCAGGTGTGATACACCCTCACATCCTAATCCTGCCAAAGGACATGGTAATGGAGAGATGTGTAAAATGCTTGTTTATTCCACAGAAGGTATTTCAGCTGGCGATGAGGGTGAGGGAAATATATATCCTTAAGTTACAGGCAATTGCAGTAAGGCCAAAGTGGCTGTAAATACACTGCTTGGCACCCAGGGAATGAAGATCTAAGGGTCCAAACACGGTACAGGGTGGTAAAGGCTAAGATCCTGATTTCTTCCCAGCCCTGCTAGTATCATGGATGAAAACAGTCCAGAGAATTCAAGAACACCGAATTCCTCTCAGTGGTGAGGGGCTTGATAAGGGATGTTCGAGCTGACATGAATCCTTTATGTCCCAGTGTAATTATGGCTATTAAATTTTTGGGGAGGGTACTGCAAGAGTTAGTGAGAAAAATAGCTCTGGAGAACATGTCTCCATATGGCAGCACGTCTGGAAGACTGAGATTTTTCCAAGAATGATGTGACCCATCAGAGTGCTGTGCTCACGTAAATGATGAAGTTACTGTATTGCATTTATTGCCCAAACTTCTTCCCTTATAGCAAAAGGCAAACTGGTTTACAACTTTTGGTATTCTTGGATGATTCCTTTGGAAAACACTTCACGTTCCTTTGTGTAGGGAGCCTTTGGGTGTCTTTAATGTTCTGGATGTATAGTACTGGCAAATAGGAATGCAATTTGGAAAGGAAGCTTGAGTTCGATTTTTCACAGCATTGTATCTTGTGTAACCTTGGAAATTTGGGCACTGTTATAGGAGATAAAACATCTCCAAGAAGGAAATTCAGAGACCATACTGGCTTCACCAGCTTTGTTCTTTCTGTACTGCCACCAGACACGGGAAACCAGCAGGACATAAAGCCTTCTATTTCTGCTTTCAAAGTAAAGAATCCACTTCCTTCTGCTTCAGATGGCAGCAGATGAGCTGCTCATCCAGGCTCTCCTTATAATCACTGCTAAGGAGCAGGCATTCCTAGAGCACGATTCACGTGAGCTGTTTCACATGCTGGCATGAAGAGGAGGTGGGATGCACTGCTTCACTCTGCCACCTGTGAAGGGAGGCTCTCCATGTCTGCTTCAGAAGTAGGTGTCTAATTTTCACTGACAGAGAACCTAGCCCATATGTTCAGCTGCTTTCCCTGATTGTCGTAGGTGGCCCTCCTAAAGAAAAAGTCTTTTTCTGAGTCAAACTCTGTCTGCGGTTTTTGGCAGCTGAGCAGTGTAAAAACACAAAGCCTGGTGCAGAGATGCAATTTGTCCTCCAACTCAGAACAGGCAACTCCCAAATGAAAACCTCTGTGTTTCCAAGGCATGCTCCTATTGGAAGAAGTACTTGTTGAAGTGCCCTTCCACCAGAAGCAGTGGACTCTGCAAAGGGTGAGTTACTTTTTTCCAAGGCTGCACCCCAGGCCTGGTGAGATGTGGGTTCCTTTCGCCAGCAATTTCCTTTCAGAAGTGAGTGTGATAAAAAAAGATGGGGCTTGACTCCTGCCTGTCTGCCCTTATTGCAGTAAGGATTGCCTCTGCACGTGTTTGCCTCCTGCCACACCTTTTCCTTCAGCTGCCTCACCCCTCTGCTGCAACATTTTGCCAGATTTTCAACTTACCCCTAGCTATGAGTCTAATGGGAGAAAAATGAAGAATGACTCAAAGGCACGAGCTGAAGAGTGAAATAACTCTGCTCATACAGGGGAAAAATATTAAGAGTTGGTCTGAATAAAAAAACCTGGGAGATGAAATGAAGATAAACTAGAAAACAGCAAGCTGTTGGTAGACTGGGTGGTCATTTTTTTGTACTTGAAAACTCTTACAAATACCAGTGACCCTTGAAAGATCTCTGATTGATTGGACAACTCCAGCTAAGTGGGGAACACAGCAGTGTATTTTTCATGGCTCCTGGAGACATCCTGCTAGTACAGGCTCAGAAGCATCTTTGATAGCTTTTTCCTAATCCTTTTGCACTGCTATGACATATTCTGCAGGCTGCCAAAGGAGGAATAACCAAAATCAAGCCAAGGGAGGTCTAAAAACCTCACTCGATCAAGTACAGTGTCTGCTGTGTGAATTGTCAGGAAAGGTTTAGACATTGGCATAGACTTCTCTCCTTGAGGCAGGACAGTCAGGCAACTGAATTATCCATAAATTTTCCTGTCATTCATCTGCCAGGAGTATTTTTCAGAAATGCTGCTGTTCCATCCAGGTACTCCCCTTTTGTAATCGAATGATGATTTATTATCCAAGCAATGAAGAAAAATATATTACCTTGGAATTTTTGAATGTGTAATGATATGTAAGCCACAATAATGAATCACTCCTTTCCCTCCCCTCCCTTCCTCATGTATATTTGCATGTTTATTTCCATATAAATTTCTGGCTGTCCTGGTGAGAGGGGCTTGGGGTGACCCCCAGGACAGCAGTGTTATGTGTCCTAAAGTCTCTCTTTGCTCCATATTCTTAAGTTTTGCTTGTATTAAATTAACTCCTGAGTATGTGCTGCCTTCAGACATTGAACAGACTTAAGAGTTGGGTTCCATGGTTCTTGTGGACCCCTTCCAACTCAGAATATTCTCTGATTCTGTCTGCAGAAAGAGACTTGGCAATCACATGCCTGGCTTTGCCTGCAGGGTTATTTCTTTCTCTCTAATGCATTGCTCCTTCTGGGCCCATTTGGGAGACAAGGCAGTGACACGAACGATGCAGAGCCATTACAAGGGGAGAAATTGGTCTCAAATAACCTGAGAAGTGCTCGAGCTTTTTCGGTGGTGTGGCCTTGGCCAGTGCTGTGATCTATCAGATGGAGTGGGGCAAGAGCATTTTCATGGCAGTCAGAAGTGACACCAGTAAAAGAACACCTAAGTTCCCTGCCACATGCTCCCTAAAGCTCTCCTACTGTTTGCCAGGGAATCCTCTAACTAGGCTGATGCTTGTGCTTACTTTCTGGGCATTTTTGCAGGGATTTATTTACAAGCTTCTGCAGTTGGTTACTGTTATGTTTTCTTGAAATGTAGTCAGCAGAATGAATTCTTTTCGTCTGGAACTGTCAAAAGAGCTTTGTGGGGGTTAGAGACCCAGATCTACTGAAATTCAGGAGGACCTGGTTGTCTCTCACGTAGAAAATTTCATGGACAATCCCCTGCTAGACCTTTTGCTATGCTTGGTATATTCAGACCATGTCACAGAAAAAAAAAATGTTGCCTATAAGAGCAGTAGGGAATGATGCCACAGTTTTAGATACTCTGAAATTCTCATAAGGCAGGATAGACAGTGCAGCAGGCTTCATCCCCTTGGGGCTACAACATGTGGTTCTGAAGGGATTAATGAACCCACTGTGCTTCAGTGAGTGCTGAAACAAGGCAGCAATGCAGAACTGGCTCAAATACTGAGTGAGATTTCAGCCAGAGGCAGACTTTTCAGGGTCTGGACCTGAACACACACAGGCACTCATCTCACTCCAGACTAAGTTGGTCTTTAGCAAAATGAAGACATTGCTGGAAGAACATAAGACTTTATCCGTTCTTGCAGGCTGCATTTGCATTTGAATGCATTTTATTCTTTTCATGCTCACACCAAGTGTTGTATTTACGTGGTATTTTCCTTGTGTTACTGCACGCCTCCCAGACTCCTGGAATTTAACTCCATTGTAACTAAAATAACCCCCAACAGAGAACAAAAAACCTGTTTATACTGTGAAAGAATATTGCAAAAGCTTATGGAAGAGTTTCATTTTTACACTGGCCTGAAAAATTCCTTGACTGGCATCACTAAAAATATAGGCATGATTCTCTCTGTGTTTCTGTGTTGTTAAAATGCAGCTGAACAACAGGGGAAGCAGTGGTTGGTAAAGCCCGGAGAAGGAACTTATTTAAAACTGACAGAAGGCTTATCTTAGGGGCTTGAGCTGCAAGGTGTCATCCCTGATACCTCTGCAGGCTGGGACATGTATTTGTTTGGGGGAAGATGAGATGGGAGATGACAACACAGAGTCCCCTGCAGTGCCTGGTGCCATTTAGGCACACCAGAAATACCCTTACTAATGGTGCTATGAACTCAAAGGCAGGTGGCTGCTGTTGGTTCTGGTGCAGTTCTTGGGCAGAACTCAGTGCACCTGGCCCCCTGTAGCAATGCCTGAGCTCTGATTGCTTTCCAGTCTCTGAGTTAGGTTCTGAGCAGGATGTGAATAGGTGAACTTAAACTTGAATTTGAAGCAATACAGAAAAGGCAGAAGGAAAATTTCTATAGGCATAATAGACTTTAGACACATGATATCTAAAGCACAGTAATTACAGTTTCATGGTCACAATATGAAATCTACTGAGGTATCTCAGCTGCAGTCCCTCATTAAGTTGCTATTTTATCAGGAGGTTTGTCATGGAAACTCCACGTCAGCTTCAGCTCTAAGGATGAAGCCTCTCTTTTGAGGAACAGACTAATTTGTTTAGGCCTGCTATACTCAATGCCAAATTCTTCCTGCTAGTTGCTAGTGATTAAATAAAAAAAAGAAGGAAAAGAGTCCTTCCCCGGGTTCTGGATGACTCCATGTGTGACAGCCCAGGTGATTTGTGGTCTTATTGGACTGACCTCACAGAGAACAGAAGAGCTGGAATAGTCAAGAGCAGCCCAGCCTGATAAGACAAGGCCTGCTGACTCTGCTGAGCCCAATGTTTGAGCTGCACGTGCTAAGCTAACAGACTATGGTATTTACAAGGCTTCACTAAACACTTAAATCTATTTTGTGGACAAAAGGATTTTAAGTTAATTTATTTTGTTGAGAGAATAATTTAAGCAAGTTAGCATTTTGTTGACAGAATTATGATGAAATTCATTTTGTCTACATAACTGATTGGACAGTTAGCTGAATGCATTTTCTCCACTGAATCAAGCATGTGCCAGGACTGTCAAACAGAGTCTCCTCCATGATTTCAAGACAGTTTGTCAACAAAATGAATACAAAATCCTTTTGTCTACAAAATGAACTTAGGTGTTAATTGTTTGTCCATAAAGAGTGCAAAGCCAAACGATTCTCTGTTGAACACTGATAAAAATGTAGGAGAGGATGGGGGGTTTTGTGTGTCTACACAAACACACAGAGCTGTGTACCTTGCCTTGTTGCCAGCGTCCAAGTGCCACCAACCAAGTGCCTGGCAGGGGATGGTGTCTGATCCGAGCTGGGATGTGACATGGCTGGGATATCACATTCATGTTGAGAGCATCACAAGGAATTAACTGGTGTAGAAATGCAAAGCATTTCTGGACAGATGCTTATTAAAGTGGTGCAACATGAGCTATCTGCCTGTACAAGATGGATATTCCACTTAATCCTTGATTTCAACCACAACTGGACTCATCCAAAGCCCACTGATAGCTTCATTTTCTATTGTAATTTTCTTTTTTTTTCATGTTTTTTTTTAAGTACACTGTGATTATAAGTATTAAGGGCTTGGTTTAGATGAGAACATCTGGGGTGTCAAGTCTGAGCACCTCTGAGGTCATAATAGAAAAAATGATGTGAGTTTTATTCTGAAAATATTGTACTTTTGGAGGAGTCTCTGCTTAACATTAAATATCTGGAAAGAAAGAAGAGAAAAGAAATATTCTCGTTAAATATGTCATAAAGTTGCACAAAATATTTTTTTTCTTTTCTCTCCTTTTGTGCTTTTAAGAGCATTAAAGTAATTTGAGAGTTGGAAAAATATGAAATAAAGCTATGAAGAAATACGATAGCTTCACATTGCAAAACAAAAGTTCAGCCCTCTGATATGTTTTCATTTCATTAAGGAAGAAACAACCATCAGATCCCCAAGTTCATTTATACTGCTCAAAGTACCCTGGCTTTCAGTTCTGCTAATGATCAGCAAGGCCAAAAGAAGTGAAAAGCTGCCCATTTTGAGCTCTGTTTTCTTTAAACCAGAGCGTTGATGTCACTGCCAGAGAGTTGAAATTAAGGAGAGGTACATCAGGAAAGGAGAGATGAGGTTAAAGGAACGGAAGCATTTTCTCCTAATGTGATTTGTCATTTATTGGGGTTTCATCTCTGCTTTCTGCAAGGAACGTTTATCGTGGGAGTGCAATGGGAGACCCCTGCTTTTGTGTTGTTTGCAGACTGTGACCTTTGGGAGAATGCAGCCCCTACCTGAGACACAGGTCAGACACAGCGCACGTTGCAGCAGAGCTGAAAGAAGCTTGGCTGATAGCAGGGCCTTCCAGCTGACACTGGACACAGAGTGCATCTGGCCTCACATCAGGATGTGACAGCCTTGGCAGGGGTCACAGGTGCTCTTTATTTCATGCAGTTTTTATAGTGCCTCCAGGATGTTTCCCTGCTGGCTCTTGCCTTTTGTTCCAGGGGAACTGTGCTGAGAAACCTAGGGACAGTCAGGCTACAACTGGGGACCATGGCATGGTAATCTGTAGCACGTTGATGATGTAAGGATCTTGCAGAAATCCCGACCTGGAAATAAAAACATTGGAAATTGCAGATGCTGTATTAACACGGGTTCATAAGGCACTCACTAAGGGCTGCATGCAGTAATTGCCCAGGCAATGAAAACCTGCAGTGTCAGTGCTGAGGGACCTCTCAAAATCCAGGACTGTCAAATGGAATCAATACCTTTAATGTGAGGTGTCTGTAAATCTGGCCAGTGTGCTCTGAATGTAAAGGCAGGAGCTGGCCTGGTAAAAACAAACTGAGTAGAAAAGGCTTTAGTCACGTCTGTGTTTCAGATACCTCTTCACTGCTCACCAGCTCTCCTCTTTGCCTACTTCCCAGCAGATGATATTGCATTTCCCTTTCACCCTGAGGTCACATCTGCAGTGTAGGTATTCAAAGTCACACCTCTTCATAAAACAAATTTTGCAGCCTAATAACTCTTCAAGGCCAGGGAGAGGAGAGAGGGTTTTTAATGCAGGTAAAGGCAGGACACTTGGAAATAATAAAAAGTCTGTATTGTGTGCCATAAGAAGGAGAGAAGGGAGTACTTGCTAATAAACTTAAAATGTCATATCTTATAATGAAACTAAAATTTGAGCCATTAGAAAAGCCAAACCCTACTCTTCCTTGCCTAGGTGCATTTTCTTTGCTAATGTAATTCCTGATGCTGGCTGCAGCATGATCATCTCCTAAATGACTTTGCCTACATAACATGCCACTTTCTAGGGGAAAATGTGTCATTTTAGTAGGCTGAGGTGATGTAAGAGATATTCTCAGTACGTAAATTATGATCAGCCTCATTTAAAGCCCTAATAACTGAGTGCATGAAGGACTAGAGATTCTTAGTAAGGTAGGTCTGCAAAGGTCACATGGGATTATTTTTAGTGTAAACTGCAGAATTGGCTTTTGGAAAGACTATGTGATATTTTGAGCATAAATGGCTATAGTTTACTCCACCTATATCAAAAGATGTATGTGGTTTACAGCTTTGTGTGAAGTAGACTGCAATAAAGGATCACCCTCACTGCATGCAGACCACTGGAGGCTTCTGCTGTTCAAGGCATTTGTTTCTCTTTTGTCCAAAAGAATCCCAAACTAATGGAGCTGTCATTGCAATCTGACAGGTAGCTAGCATATAAAGGAGGGAAGATACATGACTCAGAGAAGCACTTGTTTGGAGCTTTTCCATTAATCATGTGCAGGAAATCATTCAGAGGGCACTGGGGCTCCTGTAATTCAAATGAAAATAAAATATATGTTTTCTTCATAGTCTGTGCAGGTGACTGAACAGATGCACAGGATTTGTGGGTAGTCTGTCATCTGAAGTGAGGGCATCTAGCCTGAGAGGTCTTGTGGGTGGACAATCCCAGGTCTCAGGGGCAGACTCGGATTCAGAGAAGGGTTTTCATTCTCCCATGGCCACAGAGCCAAATCCTCACTAACATGCTGGCACCCTCCTGCACATCCAGGATTCTGGGCTGTGCTTGTTCCTTTTGCTGCTTCTCAGTCATCTCCTGGTCTCCTTGTACTTCAGTCTCTCCCTTGACTGGGGCTCCATGGCTGGTATTAAACATTCATCACACAGAAGAGTTCCTCTCTGGTCTACTCAGCACGAGTCCCTCCACCAGATCCTGCCTCTGAAAGGAGCAGAGGTACAGATCTGGCAACAGAGGTATCAAAGATGCATCACATTAAATTCTTTTAAAAACTAATTGCTTTTACAAGCTCACCTTTAGCCTGATTGAGGCCCCAGAGTACACATTTGGGGAACAGATTTCACAGATACTGACCAAAGACAAACCCCACCTTTCTTTTTTTCGAAAAGAAAGCTCAATAATATCAGCTAGAGGGGCAGCAGTGTTATCTTTCTTCTCTTTTTATAGCCAAACGAAAAAGCATAAGAATGATGCTTACAAATAATAGGGTTGACTCATAAGGGCTGACTGTACATGACTCATAAGATGTGAGATTATTCTAGAGACTTGAAGGACGCACCAGAAACTTGAAGTGCACATCCATGCACTGAGCTTTGGGCTTGGGGGGTTATTTTTCATACCTGGAGGAAGAATGCTTGCTGTTTGTGTTGAGATGTGCATTGATGTTGTATTTGTGACTTACGAGATTCAGAGACCTTTCTCAAATATTCCTGGTCTCTGAGGAAATCCAGCATTAACCAGGCTTTCCACGTGCTTTGCTTTAACTTGGAAGGCTGTGGCCAATGACTGGTACAGTGGGGGGCTGTAACTTTCAAAAGAAATTGAAATCACCAGCATTTGTAACAAGGAGTCTGGGAAAGCGGGGACCCAAACCAAGCATAGGGTTGGCCTATGAAGATCCCCAGTGTCATCCCAGGATTTTGCACTGGTTGAAGCCGTTTTGCTTTGAAAACCTAGAAAAGCCTGATGCAAAAATACCTGTGCAAGGGATGGAAAATTTAAATTTACCTGTGCCCTTAAAGCAGCACAATTAAACAGCAAGTGTCCCTGAGTGACAGAGATGGGTGCTTTCACTGGTGCAGTGTCGTGGGGTAGCCTTGGTTGGGATTTCTGGTGCAGAAAGGAGGTGGAGCTGGAAATGAGGTACCCAAAAGGAGGCATTGCAGTTTCCACCTCCAGAACTCATAAAACCAGGAGGGGATCTGAAGAAGCCCTCTTTTAGACTTCTCACTGACTGAAAGAAGACATTGCTCTCTCCCCTCCTCACCGTCTGGTGAGGTTTGGCCAAGCCACGTGGCTTGGCTGGCGGCCGGGATGGCGCAGATGGGGAGCGGGAATGGGAGGACCTGGCCCGGACTCTCAGCAGAGGCAGCTCAGCCGGGCTGACATGCCAGCTACAGTGGGCAGCGCCGAGCCCTGCGGCTCCGGGCCCCGCTCTTACCCTGGGCCCAGGCCGGCCATCGGTCCTCGCGGCAGCTGTAGGCAGAGGAGCCAGGTCGGCTACGCTCAGCTCCGCCCGAGCTGAGAAGGGCTTTGTTCTGTTGCCCCAGGCCAGGCTGACTCAGCCTCCGCCAGCCTCACCTGGCTGGGCTGGGCCGGTTCCGTGTGCAGCCCAGCACGGGAGAAAGCTTGGGCTGGCCCCCTGCAGCTCGGACACGGCCCTGCCGGCCCCGCTCCGTGCGCAGCCCAGAGCGGGAGGGCTCGGGCCAGGCCCCTGAGACCCAGACATGGCTCGGATGGAGAGCGGCGCAGGCGGGCTCCTCTCCCTCAGCTCGGACACGGCTCGGATGGAGAGCGGCACAGGCGGGCTCCTCTCCCTCAGCTCGGGCGCTGGGAATGTCACACTCAAACAGCACAGGTGGAGGTCAAGTGACCATCGCCTGGCTGAAAGACAAATTAACCTTTTCAATGTCAGGATAGGACTTGAAAACACCCGTTTTCCCCTACACAGAAAAGGAAGGCCTGAAGAGACCTACAAAAGGTACAACATAAAGACTCCAAGTTAATGAACGAAGAAAGGCTTATATCCAGAGAAGGAGATGAGGCGTGCCTAAACTTTGAAACTGAAACTTCTTTTGTAAAGACATGTTGATAAACTCGGCTGTAACATACCCTGTAATATATGAACAATGGTCTAAAAGAGTGAAAAAGGGGGGATGTAATGTTCTAGCTACAGCCAGTGGACTAAGACTCCTGTGTAAAGATTCCTTGCCCCAGGAGTAGTAGAAGACTTGCTGCCAATAATGAGAAAAGGGGATTTCATTGCTGCTGTAATAGAAATGTTCATCCCCAAAAGAGTACCTCAATGACCATCATATGCCCTCTGTAGTAGTCCTAAGAAAGCTACTAAAGTGGGAGGGATTTTCCAGAACAAGCAGATCTTTTCCTTCCGGGCGGCTGCTTGTGTTGAGGCTAAAAACCATAAGAACTGTATTTCTTATGGGGGAAATCAACATAGCAAAGCAAGAGAAAACTTCTCTCCCTACATGAATTGAGGAAAGGACTATTTCAGAAGTGGTCAACTAACTAAAAGTCTAAGTGTTGTGTTTTTGTATGGTCAGTGGGAAAGAAATGGAGAGGTGGGGAGGAGGAAGAAGGGTGTTCTAAAGATTTTGTTCTGATTCCTAATTTTTATTATTCTCTTTTTTAAGTCTGTTAATAAATTCTCTTTATATCCCTTAAAGTGTGAGCCTACTTTGCCTACTATTAATCCTTATCTCACAACAAGAATCAGGTAAATTTTGGTAAGTGTGCTGACATTTAGCCAGAAACTCAAACAGGCAAATTAAAACCACTACATGCAGCCTCTCTGACCAGCTCATGAGATCCATCAGCTGTCCTGTTCAATTAGAAAAGATGTCAGCTGCCTTCCCTCTGCCAAAAGCATCCTCACAGTCAGCTGGGCAGAGGAATAACCTCACACCCGCCCTGGAGCAAGGCCTGGGGTCACTGCTGGGCAGTCCTTCATTCCTGGCCAGGAGAGCTTCACTGAAGTCTTTTGCAGCTCTGCTGTTCCACATGCTGGCAAGGAAATTCAGGGTGGCGGAATAAAGAATGAACCTGCTTGAATGGGGGCTAGAAGCTATCAATGAGCTTCCCCTATTTTTCTATTGTTCTTTTGGACTACAACCAAAGTTACTTTTTCCTTAAAATGGAGAAAAGTCCTGGGATTGCACCTGCCAGTATTATTTTCCAATATTGTGATATGTAGTAGCATACATTAGTCACATTAGTTTGCAACCTGGAAAATATAAAGTACAGCTCACCATAAAAGGGGGTAGCACCACGTCTGAGTTGCAGAAACCACTTAGCCCAGAGGGAAAGACCTCTCTTTCCAGCTTGCTGGCCTCCTTTATTTTGTTGAAAATAGAAGAAACTGTTAACTTTTCTTTACATGCATCCAGGTCCTTACTACCCTTGAACTCTCCTCTGTGCTCCAGTTACTGCAGTACTTGAAAAGACTAGATTAAAGAACATCTTTGGCATACTTTTTACCTAAAACTGATTATTTTGTTGTGCATTTTGTGCTACATGTGACTGTATACATGGGAACGCCTTCTGAGAAATCCCAGCAGCTTCACAGTTGCTGGAAGGAGAAGAGATCCTTCTTGGCCTTCTCACTGTGGTTGGGTGGGGTGGAAGGGAAAATGCCGGCAGAGCTAAGCTGCTCTGTTGGACTGCATTCCAAGTGATCATTTTTTCTCAGATGATATGTTCTTGCTGAGCTGTGCACAGGTGGGAGAGGGGCATTCAGCCTTTTCCTGCACCACCAAAACCAGGGGTTGGAAGATTCTCTTGGGAAACCTGCACCCCGTACCAGCCTGAAGAGGCCCACCCTGCTGGAAGTGGTTTTGAGCTTACTGTGGTGTGTGTTCAGGCTCCGATCACCTCTTCTCTCTGCTCTGCTTGCAATTGTTTATCAAAAGAAATGTGAAGAGGCTGTCCCAAAAACATGCTGGGCTATAAATAATGACTTTTCTGTGCTGCCTAGGAGCCATTCAGTGACTGAGCACAGACAGCTGCTGACAGAAGGCTGCATTGTTCAACAACAGCAGACACCAGGATTAAGTGTGAATTTTGGAAATTGCCTCATAACTTGCACAGGGACGTTAACATGTGACATCAAAGACTATTGGTACTGTCAGGCATGCATTCTCACAGTGAGCTTGCTTTGGGCAGGAGTTACCTCCTAGAGGAAATAAGGACACAGACTTGTGTAAATCTTTCCAAAGTCATAGCTTGCTTTGAAGATGTGGTTTGTCACTCTCCATTATGGCGTGCAGCCTTTCTCCCAGCTGTAGTAGGGAATCACTCAACAGTGTTTTTGGTCAGGGGGGCACATAATAGCTACAGAGAATATCGTAAAGAACAAGGTGTCTTCTGAAAACCTTCATGTGGTAAATCAACCCTTTTGGTCATGTGCAAGTCCAGTACCAGACTTGTCCAACAACTACATATCACATACAGAAACCTGAGGCTGGGAATTTGCCAGCACCACAAAGCTCAGCACCCTCACCTGTATTTGCCACCATCAGCTGCAGATGAATTACATTGGTGCATGTGCATGTGTTAGGCACAGCAGGGAGCTTTCCATGATAACTGTTCTTTGCAACATGTGACAAATACTAGATCCCCATATTAAAAAGTGCAACACTCCAGCAGCTTGGTAGTTGGGGTGTGGGGTTACAGATTCATTCCTTCTTGTACCAAGATCAAAAAGCAAAGTCTGTATTAATAGTGTAACAGAAGCTTGGCAGCAGATCCAGAATCTTGGCAGAAGTTTAAAAAAAAGCCAAAAAACCAAATCAGAGTGAATCCACAATTTTTTTTCAGGAAAGGAATAATTTTAATTGTGCCTGAACATGTAATTGGGCATGTACAGCAGGGAAAAAGCAAACTGTTCTGTTGTGGTGACACTGGTGCATGGTGAGGGTATATCTCAGCATGGTTCCTGGCTTCAGAGTGGAAATTGGTGCTAGGAACCCTTCAATGTGTGGCTGGGAGGGTTTTGAAACCATGCCAGTCTAAGCTGGCTTGATTTATTTTTACATTGCAGACAAATATTTTTTTTGCTGTAGTGTTTAAGACACAAAACAGGAGTTTTCCTGCTCCATTTGAGAGGCACTGCAATAGCCCTGGGAGATGTGAGTTGCACAATGGCTTTCCTGATGTTTATCCTCTATTTTCCCTGACTCAATTCCAGCCCAATTTTCAGCATTAGAATTGGCTATAGTAGGGTAAGACATTTTTTATTTTAGGGAATTGGTTGAAAATCCGTGCAAATTCATCCCTTTTTTAAAGGGAGGGATGCGTAATTGGCAGCATCAGAGGTTTTGGTGGACAGCTTTGTTGGAAGGATTGAATGAGGTGTTGCACTTCCTGATAACAGATGATGGAACCTTCTTGCCCTCCTTCCTCCCTCTTGACCGGAGATCCTTATACTGTGGGATTTTTTTCTGTGTGTGAGTGTAGTTGAAGAGCTTAGAAGTCAGAAACATCAGTGTCAAGTTCACTGAGGTGCAGTCCATTGTCACTTTACAAACCATAGACACAGAGAGAATAGTGAGGAATAAGCCACACAGGTTGAGGGTGGGCTGAGATTTTGTTGCATTTCTTCAAGGATTGAGAGAAAAAGAATACTGCTTAGGAGTTTCAGAGATGAGTGATTAGTGTTTTGGGAATGAAATCTCATTTCAGTGTCCCAAATAAATACCTGATCATTGCAGGAGGAGGGATTAGCTGTTACCCCAAAATATCCTCCCAAATCATTAGTTTGACCAGTTTTCTAACTGAAATGGTAATCCAGTTTTCCTGGTTTTGTGGTAGGCTTGAAGTCTGCTGCCTCTTCCTTACTGGTCCAGTGAATGTAATTAAGCTGCAGATGATACTGCAATGTGTCACTCATCATGTGCAAAACAAGAGTATCAGGATGGTTGTAAATGGATACTAAAAACACAGCTCTTCTGAATGGCTTGCCTCAACCCCAGTGGCTGTGTAGCTCCCCTTTTTCCTGGTTTTACTGGATCATCTTCTGCTGAGCCGTGGTTGTTGTGTCTCAGCCATTATTCCTCTCTCTAAATTCCCACTGAAAGCACATCATCCTTTGCTGCTTCTTTTGTTTGTAATTTGCCATTATAATTCATAGTCTCTTGTTGGCTTGCTCTTTCTGAAGGACAGATACTTTTTGAGATTGTATGAAGCTGGAAAGCAGAGCCACACATATCTTTGTGGGTCTTACAGGTGGAGAAATGTTTCATGTCCCATGACCTGCATTGGTCATACTCTTGTAAGCAGGACTTCAAGGGCTGTCCTTACCTCTCACTGCCTACAAGTGCTCTCAGTGCTTCCACCCTGTAGCAAACCATAAATCTGCCATCTATACACAATTCATGGACTGGGTGTATGAAGTCATGCACGTGTGTATTTATGTAAGTAACAAAATATTTCTGAATCATATTTTCCTCCCTGCTAAGTGGCTATGCCTCTATATAACGATGCATTTACTGTGGTAGCATAAATGAGCCCCAATAACGCCAGATGGAAAGGGGGGTGAAATTTGAATAGAGAAGCTCAATGGGAAAACTGCAAGTGGTATAAGTACAAGAGGAGGAGAGGTGGCTCTGAAGGCCTTGTTAGATGTGCCTGTTTCAGTTGGAAGTGTGAGTTATCAGCACATCAACAGGAAATATGAGGAGAAAAACAGAGATCAGGGAAAAAGGAAATTTATTGAAATGGGATCAGAGTGCACCGTGAGAGGAGGGTGCAGAGCCACCACCCTGGAGAAAATCTCCCCATATGAAGTGACCTCTTAGTCCCACAGCTGGTTCCCAAGACTTCTGCCTTCCGCTTACAGAGACAAATTAAACAGCTTTGATCCTGTGCAGGGCTTGACACTGTAAGAGAGGATCAGGGCTGCAGTAAACTCATGGGAGACTTGGCTCCTGCTGTTTCTGAAGGGTACAGACGAAGGCAGCAAGAAAAAGCTTTGCAATGAGGGAGAGGAAAGATGAGGCTGTTGCTTAGGCAGCGGGGTAGCCTGGGAAGCTGTAGGTGCCAGGGAATGTGTTGGGAAGTTGCTATGGAGCAAGGAGGAGCATCCCTGCCTGCTGCCCTGTGCAGAGAGGTACTGCCCCTTTCATAGCTCTTCTCCTTTCTTTGACACCAGGATTTAAGGACTGTTTTTTTTCCCTTAGTAAAGCTACACAACTGTCCTTGTGTCACGAAAAATTGCATTTACAAGTTATATATATTAATCTCTGGGAGATCTTACGTATAAGGAAGCTGTTTTCTTGTTTTCATTGCAAAATGAGACAGCCACAGCTAGGTAATAAAACCTGTCAGCAAAAATAGCTTTGGTATTTATCCAGGATATGAAGAACACAGCAAACAACTGTGTGTGGATTACAATAGATGTGTCAGATAGTGCTTTCTTTACCTCTGTTTCCTGGAAATTGCAAGTCTGCATTTAATTGCTGATAATTTTTTTAGTCTTTAATTGCTTGGGTTCGTCTTCTGTACAAACACAGCTGTAAGGCTGATATTGTAAAATTGCTACTATTCTAGCCAAGCCCGTTCACCTGTTTTTGGAAACAAGGAATGGAGAATGCTGCTTTGACCTGTAAGGTACTAAAAACTCTGGAAAACTTTTCCTCAAGTCTTTGAGCAGTAGTGGCTGTTGAATTCAACACATGGCTTTCTACTCTGCCAAGTTAGACTAAGGTTGATGAGGTGTTTGAGGAAAAAGGTTTGTACATGATGGAGAGACCTGTTGATTTTATGATGGGAAAACCTCTAATAAGTTGAAAGTCTTGGAACATGTGCCATTCCTCTCTATCCTATCCTATCCTATCCTATCCTATCCTATCCTATCCTCTAGAAGTGAGTGATGGGTGCAAGTCTGAGATCACTGCAGCTTTCTGCTCACACTTTTATTACCGTGTGAGTTTGCATTTATTTGTGCCTCTTCCTTGTGTTTGCACAGGGCTGGCAGGGGGCCTGTCCTGTTCAAATGCAGACTGGATGTGAGGGTAATAAAAATGAAGCTGTACTGCTGGTGTTCTGTGAATGTGATGTTACAGTACCAATAATGACATTTATCAAGATTTGGAGCTCATGCCTAGAGTTATGCTGGAGTGAGAACTTCATCCATGATGCTGAGGTTCCTTTTAAAGCAGCTGGTGCACAGAAAGGGACTGTCTACCATGGCTTCAGAAAAACATTTCAATTGCAGAAGGATTCCTTTGTACCAAATAGAAAACCAGTTTCAAATATGCAGTTTATTTTGAATTATAAATGTCCAAATCCTGCAGAAATGAATGAACCCATCTCTGTTACCTCTGTGTATCGTCAGATCAGAATGGCTTCTGAGTCCCCAGAAGAGGTTCTGGACTCATATTGCTTGCTTTTAAAGACATCAGAAAGGTGGCCAGATTCTCTGGCTTTTTGCTTCCAGTCTTAATTTATTTGCTTGTTAACAATGACTGACCTTTCTCTCACCCCTGTGCTGTGTCCCAAGTGTCATGTGCCTGCACTGGAATGAGTTTGGGATTTCCTGCTGCGTGCACCCAGCTGGTGTCTGGTTTTTCCAGATCAGCTGGTTGAATTGAGCAGTGGCCTCATCATTAATGAATCTGAAAACCCTCCTTAAAGTAGGAATATGCAAATCATAATCCTGGACATTTATTGAGAAGTTGCTATGGAGTGAGGAGGAGGATCATTGCCTGCTGCCCTGTGAGGAGAGATACTTACACCTCTCAGAGCTCCTCTCCTTTCTTTGACACCAAGATTTAAGGACACTTTGCTTTCTGCAGCTTTGTAGACCAGGAGGAAGACTTTGCCCCAGAGGATTTTTGATCCCACATTGTGGCTAGATGGGCAGCCACTGAGGGTCCCTGTTTCTCCAAAGAGAGATGATGAGACAAAACTAATGCCAGCTCTGTTTCATCTTGTGAGGAAAGAGAGAATTAATTATTTCCTGGAGAGCACGCAGCACAGATGAGCCAGGCTGAGCTAAGCAAGATCATCATAAGTTGTTGCTGACCTGCTTGTGCAGTACTTGCACTCAAGACCTCCTCAGGTCCCTTCCAGGCTTAATTATCCTATGATTACTACATGCACCAGCTGTTTCAGAAATTTCTGGCACAGTTCACTCACCTATTCTGCCACAGGTTTTGCATACAGAGATGGAATCGTACTGAGGAGAGCTGGAATTTCAGGCAAGGTATAAGGGACTTCCACTAGGTCCTGGATGTCCTGGCACCCAGAGCCACAGGAATATCCTGCAAACTGTGGTTGTTCTTCAGCCTGTGCTTCCTTCTAGTGTAGATTTGGGGGAGCCATGGGAAGGCATCACTGCTCCAATGTCCTAGGTGGGAGTGGGTTTGCTCTTCAGTACAATCCCTTCTTCCTGCTCCTCTCAGGCCTTTGCTCTGATATTTGTAATTCAGCTGGGCTAAGGCCTGCACACTGTGGTTGTTACCTGTGATTAAACCCTGGAGAAGCAGGACAGCTGGGAAATACGAAATTTTCTGATATGAACAACAGGTAAGTGGATTTATTCAGAAGCAAAATAGTCTGGATATTTCTTACCATTGTTGAATATTAAATTCTGGCCCTGTGCCTGCAGTTTATTCTATCTTCTAGTCACTATTCATCTTCCCTCCTTCCCCTTTTTCTATTATTTTTCAGATGCCTAAATGAGAGGCTTTGCAAAATGCACAATGTGTTTTCCTTATATTCCTGACCAGTCTAAGAATAAATTATAGCTTAAACTTGGGAATGCTGCATCTGTCACTAGTTGTAAAGCGGCCTTGAAGAATTTTGCCTTGGCAGGGCTAATTGCTGATAACTGCTTCTTGTATGCAAATCTGGGTGCTCGTGGGACTGCTAATTTAGTGGTGGGCTCAGGGAGGCAGAGCTGTGGTGGGCAGGGTGGCTTCCCAGGCACTGCTCTGCATTGCAATGGGATGCCCCATTGAAATGGGTTTTTCAAGCATCATTAGTTTAGATACCTGCACAAAACAATGTGGTATTAGATCCAATCCCAAGGAAAACAACCTGCTTATTTAAGTTCCTGCTCATCCCTAAATTAGACCTCAGGTTTTATTTCTAAATAAAAAGAGATTGCCTTATGAGGTGCTGTTGCTTTCCTTGCCTGGCTCCCCTGCCTCTGGCGGTACCCACAGCACCAGTGTGACCGTGCTGCCGACCAGCCTGGCTCATGGCACTCCCTCTGCATGGTTGCCCCATCTCACCTGCTCCTTGCTTATTGCAGGGCACATTTTGCTCGGCAGAAGTTGGAATGATGGAGTCACGAAGCTGCTGGCCCCATGCTTGTCCTCCAGGTGTGGCTGTGGTACCGAGCGAGCGGCCTCACACCCGTGTGCACCTTGAGGAAATGAGGTGACTCACTCTGTCTGCTCCTTCAGCAGAGGAAAAGCAGCTTACAGGGGGTGGTAGCTGGGAAGGATGTTAGTGTAAGGCTGCATGCTTTGCTGAGCATCCCATGGAGCAGCCTCTTGTTGCTTCAAGGCTTTGCTGGAGCATATTCACCTCACTGGGGATCTGGCCACTGAGTTAGCAGTCCTAGAGACAGGTACTGCCACAGCACCGACTCTGAGCATGATGTGCAAACTGGAAGCTAGCTGAGGTGTGCACTCCTGAAAATGGAGTGAATACAGAGCACAGTGGGGCTCAGAGTCACAGGGGAAGTGTGTGTTGAAAGCTACACAGCCACTTGTGCAAATTGCAGTCCCTGGTTTATCCGGAAAGGTCAGCAAGCAGTGCAGCTGGGTTGCTGTCTTGAGGCTGGCATGGCTGACTCTCTTGCAGCCTGTTTTCAAAGGCTGATTCCAGCACATTCCCCCCAGTGGCACTCAGTATAGCTTTTTGATTTTGCCTTTTAGCTTTGTGGGGTTTTGGTTTTGCCTTCTTAGCAGGGAAAGATTGAGGGGTTATTTGTTACTTATGCAGAAGTGGCATTTCCTTGGTTCCTGGTCTGGGAGAGTCCTCGAGCTGGGGGATGTAATGAGGATAAGCAATGCCCTATTCACATGAGGAGGCTTGGTGCTGTCACCTTGGGAGCATGTCCTGCAGCATGTCCTGCTGTGAGGGCTGCTGAGCAAAATTTTCATGTTGTCTGACCTCTTCCAAGCAAGTGTAAGCTGGAGTACAATGAAAAGCTTAACTCTGTACCGCAAATCCAAGTGCAGCCACTGCCACAGTGAGGGAGGTGAGGAGCTCACAGAGGAAGCCTGAAATTAGGTTTCAGCTAGACACTCTGGATTAAATCTGAGTCACATTGCAGTAACCCCTTTAAAAATACACCAGGAGAGATTTCCTTTCTTTTTACGATGGTTGGGTTGATTTCCTTGAAAGGTACATTGCCTTTTTGGGGGACAGGAGGTGAGGTTGACAGGAGGTGAGCTATCATCTCCCATGTCTGGGACTTCTTATCAGGTCACACCATTTGTGTCACCTGCAGCTTTCAGAAGCAGAGGCAATATTTTTTTGCTGTGGTGTGGATTTGGCAGGTGCAGTTATCACTGCCATGGACTGCGTGTCCTCTCATTCATCTCGCTGTTGTCAGGCTCCTCCTACCATGTCACAGATTTTATCTGTTGAAGAAGAAAGAGGGCTTTAATTGCACCATTCAGAATGTACAGGGATCATATTAACCTGGAGAATTCCTGCTGGCTCCCACTCCATTTCCATCACCTTTGCCACAGTGAGCTCGGGCTCACTTTCACAAGATCCCCTGGCACCACACTGCAGACCAAGTGGGGTGCAAAAGTACAAAGGCCGCAGTAAAATGCAAATAGCACAGCCTACTTTTCCTTGGCTCTTTGTGTCCTTGGGAAGGGATATTTCTTCCCTGCCTTTTTCTGGCACAGCTGCAGGAGCACTTTGGGGCAGTCTTGCTGCATGACATGCTATAGGTGAGGATGGAGAGCTCCTGCAGCCCTCACGGTCAGCACCATGTAACGTGGAGCTACCACCTGAAGAAAATATTTGATGGAGGATGGAGAGTGTTGTGACAGGGTTATTTATTTTTTCCCTGCTTAAGATTCTGTGGCCTCTGCTGTAGAAAGAGACTTGGGACCAACTCTTTGGTCTGAGTGTGTATTGGATCTTTTTATGCTTTTACAATCAGTGATTTCAGCCAGTGATGTCATCCCTCCATGGCTGTGGAGTGATGGGCTCACATGTGTGATTTGCCACTTCCAGGTGCTTTGTGCTTCCTGATGTCACTTTCTTCTTGGGGACAAAAATCCCCTTAAAGCAGGGTTTTAACCAGGGTGGTGGAATATAAATTTTGCAATAACTCTCTTGCAATTTATTCTTAATATGTAAACATTATATGCCATCTCAGTGTTACCTGGCAGAACTCAGGGCCATCAGATATCTTGGGTAGCAAGTGCATAGCGAGATAAGAAGAATAATATTTTTTTTTTTTCCAATGAGTAAGAAAATCTTAGTTGAGAAAATGGGAGGGCCTAGGGATATTTTGGAGGGACAGCCTTCACAGTTTAGGCCACAGAACAATTTGGCAAAGGAGGAGAGTTCTTTTGTAAGGAAGAAAACTTCCTTGATGAATCTTTCTCTGGAGCACTTCTTTTGCTTTGCTCTGGAGAAGCTGGTGTGTGCTTCCCCCCATCAACTTTAGTTTGAAGTCTCAGTTGTGCTCCCTGTCAAAGCCTTGCTTTGGTGCCAGGTTATCCTTACAGCCCATGAGAGACTTGCCTGGGGGAGAGCACTGTATGGCATACACCCAAATATGACCCCCAAATTCTGCATTTAATGTTGTCAAAAACCTCTGTGAAATAAAACCAGAAAGAATCATGCATCTAGTCTGTCCCTATAAATGCAGAGTCCTTGACTAGCAGTTGCTTTGGACAGCCAGGATGCTGGAGCTAGGTGGGTAGTTTAAAAGTCCTAGTGTAGCTATTGATTTTTCCTTTCAGACAGCTGTATTCAGGCAGGAACAGCCATGGCATCCCAGGAAAGGGGCTGTTACCTCTCAGCATGGAAGATCACCACAATCATAGCCCACTCATAGCCCACTCCTTTTCCCTTCACTGTCTTTAATGAAAAAACTCATGCAAGCAGGACAGAGGAAAGGGGGCACTTAGTGCTTCAGGTCCATGGCTGTCTCAGTGCGTGTAATTACCTGGAAACAAATCTGACTGTAGACATCTCCCATAGTCACAGGCAATGCTGAGCAAGTCATCTGCTTAACGGGGACTGTACATCTGAAACTACTCTGTGGATGACTGGCTCCTTTCAATGTACATAAATCTGTGAGTGTGTAGTAGGCTGTAAAATTTATGAGCACTTTAGCCCTTATAAATTTTATCCAGTGTGGCCTTTAAAATCAGGGGTTGTTATTAGTATTAAATGTAGATTTTCATTATTATTAACCCTCTGCTCACCCTTTGCCTTATGTGAGGGGAAAAGAAAGAAAATGAACACTAAAGCAAAGGGAAAGAGAAGATTTAGTTCATTGGATGAAAGTAGTGAAATCACTTTCAGGTCTACAGATTGGCAGGCTAAGGCCTGGTAGTAAAGATTATATAATCCAGATGGGAAGAATTTGAAGGAGGATATTCCCATTAAATTCTAACTGCCTAAATGCAGCATTGCTAAAATAAAACATGTATGAAATAAATCACTATTCACTACAGCTAGATGAGAAATCAAATGGTGTTCTTGGCAGAGTTTAACTCAGTCAAGAAAGTGAGACATAGTGCTGTTGAAATATGTTGCACTGACGTTGTGAGGATGGGACTGGCAACTGGAACCTTGAATTGACATCTCTGTGCTCCTTTTTCCATGATTTGGCTGCTGTCCTTAGGAGCCATGTCAAAGTGTGCATGGCTGGAACATGCCTGGGAGCAGGGCAGGGTGAGGCCAGGCTGCAGGGCAAAGCTGTTTTACAGACCTGCCAGGACCTGGGAGAGTCACAGGGGGACACAGGGTGTTTGGTTTTCACAGAAAAATTTATCCCAGAGTAGCTTAAGGATATCCACATGCAATTGCAGGGTTTGGACCAGTCCTCATTACTATCAGAGCATTGTATGTTCTCATTCCTGTATTTTCTTCTCTCCTTCCATGCTTTCTTTCTTTATCATGGAGTGGGGTGGTGTTTTCTCTAATTTTTTTAAAAAACAGAAGCTGGTGTTGGGATTATGTCCTATTACTTAAAGTGCTTGTTCTGCTACATGTACACTCAAATCTGATTACACTGGCCATATGAAAGATGCATGAAGCTTCACTTTTGGGAAGTGTGCCAAAGAGATCTTCTAAATGTGTATCTGTTTGATGTAGGCACGTGCATAGTAATTGAATTACTGATCAAGTACTGTATCAATGAAATAATCTTGGTAAGTTCTGTGTACTTAAGTAACTATAGCCTTGACGTTGTGGTAAATGGAGTAACCTTTTTATTGATTTTTTGTTGTTGCTGAATATGCATATTTTATACCTCTTAATACACCATCCTTCTCTAGCTGTTTGTGTCCTTCAGGAGTGAGGCTTTTCTCTCCATCACTTGTGAAGGATTTTCCTCTTACTGCTTGTGCCAAGGAACTTCTCAGATGTCCTTTTCAAGGCTCCTTTGCTGCCTTCCTCCTCAGCAGTGAGGAATCCTGCAATGCCACTCCAGTGAATCTCCCTCTGCTCCCCCTTCCCTCTCCTGTGGCCCTTGCAAGTAGGATATTCTCTTCTACTCTCACTGCTTCCCCCCCAAAATATCTTGCTCTAATTCTGTTGGAGTTTTGTGGGAATGTTCATTGAGATGTTCATTTATATCTTCTGTGCTGCATCTTCCTTATCTATCCCTCCCTCTCTACCCTTTGTGTTTTCAGGAAGCCTTAAGGTCACAGGACTGCAGGATGACAGTAGCAAATACAATCCATCCCTGGTGTGTCTCAGGGACAACAAGAATGAGTCCATCAAGACCCTATTAATGCTGTGGATTCAAAGTTATTTGCTTGTCCTTCCCCTCTTATCTTGAGTGTTTTTTCTCCTCTGTAGTTGGCTGCTCCAGTTAATCTCTGATCCAAGGGGTAGCTAAATTGGTGTTCATGGTGTTGGTATCAAATTGCAGATAAAACAGCTGAAGAAAGACTGAGCATCATCCTGGAATCATCTTCTGCAACAGCTGTGGAAGATGCTTCAAGGCAGTGTGGGATGGCAAATACAATAACCCACAGTACAGTAACTCCATGAGTATGTGACCTAGGGCCAGGGATGGCATGCAGGGTGTGAACTTGAGGAGGAATTATTTTGCAGACTTTAATTTTGGAGTCAGTCTGAATCCTAAAGTAAGACCTGAACATGTACATCCCCTGCAGCAAAGCTGGTTAGTTTCCCTGGTCAGGACTAGACATGACTTACAGTATGGGTGATGACAATACAAATGACTGATAAAGGTAATTTAAACTCATTTTGGGATGTAGATAATCCAGATAAACTTCCTAAAACATGGAATCAGCAAGAAGCACAGTTTTAAAAGCTGAGCCATTGCTCTGTCCAAAAGAGGATCTCACCCCTCACTTTGAATGTTGCCAGTGGGTTTGCTCTGGCAGCTGCAGCTGCCAAAACTGGAGAGCCACTTTTTGCTCTTCTCCAGAATTGTCATTTTATGCCCTTTACATTGGTGCCTTCCTCCCCCCCTTTTCTGTTTAAAGAAAAGAAAAATTGAAATCAGAAATTATTGGACATTAATATGTTTTCACTTGATGCTTGTGTCCACACAGAGAACTTAAATTGACATCTGCAAGGAGAATTCACTGTTCCCCACTGTTTGTTCTTACTAGGGCAGATGTATGAACTAACAGAAAAAGAAATGTTTGATTTTCATAAATGACCATAGAAAAGAGACACAAGACAGAATGTGTCTTCACTGGTAAACAGAATCAAAATGATGCAAATACCTGTAAACACGAGTTGATAGATCTGCCATAATGAACACTGGAATACAGGAACTGTTCTTTCTTTGATGTTTGAGGTGGGGAAAAAGCTGATGTTTTGCATCACGTTCATAAAATCAATATCCTATTTACTGTCACTGATAGCAGGTGGGGACATAAGCATCACACTCTTCCTCCCCAGAAACCTCTCTCTGAGGCATTCTGTCTCAATGTGATCAAACTAGAGTTTCATTCACCTTCTTTTTTGAAGCTTTTGCTTCCTGCTAAAGAAACCTGTCAAAGGAAGTGGGGGGAAAAGAAGCTGTATGAAGCTTCAGAGTAGAGTTTATCATACTCTGCCTGTCCAATGTGCAGAGCTCCTGCAAGGGAGTAGGACTGTATTGTCACAGCCCCCAGCACTGCACAGACCTGCTCACTTCCAAGGACTGTGGCTGTACCAGTATATATTAACAAGAAAGAAAGGTTTGGAGGCCACATTTTGATCCTGTAGGGCTCTGTAAGGATGCCTGACCTCAGCAGAGCGTGTCAGCTCACTGCAGATGAGGGAATGACTTATCCCTTTGCACTTTCTGCTGTTTTAATTTGATTTGGAGTGGTAAGGATTGTGGTTTGCAGACTGTTACCTAAACAAGTGGCAGAGGGCAACAGCAACAAGGGTGCATTTATAGCTGTTTTCATGCAATGAAAATTCTGAAGTCTGTTCAATGCTCTTAGCCCCTTGTAATTGATGTACAGATTCTCTCAGACCTTTAAAACCAGGAATGCCTCAGGCTTTGTGATGCTGTCTTCTTCCTTTACCCCTGACTTTTTCCCAGTCAATACTTGCATTTCCTTCAGTTCCTTCTACGGTTCAGTACTTGCATTTCCTTCACCTCTGCTGTAAAATTTGGCTCCAATTGCACTAAGTCCCAGAGGCCAATTCTTTACAGAAATGTAGCATTAGCTAAAGAGCAGCTGCTTCCAGCTCTCTGCCCCAAGATGCTATCCCTGTGTAACCCTGGTCTGGGAAGGGGGTTGCTGTGAAGCTTTCCCCAAACCTCAGTTTGCAGCTTGGGGAAGGACAGCAGGAGTATTCCTGACTTATGCACTCCATGTAGCATCTGTGCTGTTGTTTAGATGAAAGGTGGTTCACTTTGCAGGCAGGCAATCTTGCTCCTCATTTTCTCAGCGTTATTCAGATATTTAATGCCTTATAAGTCAAAGGATATGATTTTAATTGTAGCTAAATACCTTTTTTTAAAGAAAGCCTCTCAAAACTTTGCTTCCTCAGAAGTTCTTTAAAGACCTCCATTGAAAAGGGAAACGGCAAAAATAATCAATAATGAAGAAAGAGGAGTCCCCCATGAGAAAATTCAATTGTTCATGAGAACCATGAAAAGGTTTCGGGGAATTGTCTCTCTATGGGAATTTGAGGGATCTGTGCTCTTCTGTGATTACAAAATACAGAAAGAAAGCAGATTAACTTTCTGAAAGATTCTATTGCTGTTCTATATTTTAATTTTAACTTTTAGTCTAATCAATATGTTCAGTTAAAAAGAGTAATGAAAAGTTTTCCACAACATATTTAAACATTTAAGAAAGAAACCCAAACCCAGACCACAGGATCCAACTCTGAAAGAACATTTGAAATAAGTGGTCATGTTTAGAAACATGAAAGAACAAGCCCTTTTAAAATTCTGTGGTAGCAAGGTAATCCATGGAGAATAAAACTATAGGAGATATTGCTTAGGCTTTCCTCAGCAAAATACAGCTAACGGGAACACCTCAGCTTCTGGAGCCCCAATAAATGCTAACACTGTTGTTTGGAACGGAAAAGAAGCAGGAGTGGAACTGTTGTTAAATCCAAATGGTGAGGAGTTGGGCTGTTCCTTGGGGAGCAGCTGCTGATGCCAAGTCCAAGCAAAGGCAACGAGTGGATTTAGGGAAGGGAAGCCACCATTAGGAGTTTCATTTGACATGGACATTGATGCCCTCATTTTTTATTCCTTTCTTGTGACATTAAAACTGTTACAAAATCAAATAATCTGTTACTATGGGATGAAAAAGCAGTGAAGAATGGAAGTTCAGTGCACACCCAAAGATAAAAGAGGAAGCAGTGGTGAGTCCCTCAGAGTAATGTGCAGAAGAGCACAGTTTAGTAAGGACAGAGGGAAGCATCTATTAAATTCTTGACCCTAGATCTGACTCAGTAAAAAAGTCTTGGCTAAATACGTGCTTGCTTGTCTGTATATGTTTTTAATAAAATATTTTCTGATTTTATTCCTTCTTGCAGTTGTGAGTCAAAGACCAGTATCACTGAAAAAAATGGAAGTCATTTAACAGCATCTTGCAGAAAAAATTTGGAGATGACTGAAATTAGATGTTTTTTTCCTGTATGGACTGGAAACTCAAAATTCATGATGTCACCTGCAGGAGTTTTGGGGATTTTCTAAAGCAGCAGAATGTTGGGAACAGATGTAAAACCTGAGGGCTCTGTGACAACTCATGGGCATCCTAAATGGTGCTGAGGTGCCATGCTCTGGGCTTGAAAGCTTTTGGCTCTATTTTGTGATTTATGCCTGAGATCAGCTAATTAAAGAACCCAATAGTTTTCCCTCAATTCCATGGATTTAAAATGCACGGAGCAAAGCTGAGCTACAGGACCTGCTGGCTCAGACATTGCAGGCATGAAAACTGAGAGGATGTGATGCCAAGGGACTGGGGCAGGGCAAAGGTCTGGGCTGCAGTTCTCTGGGGCTGGAGCTGGGGGAATGCTGGAAAGGGGATTTTGCGGGAAGTCATGAGTGGGACTGCAGTGCAAGGTCATTTCTCCTGCTGCAGGATCTGAGTGATGCTTCATCTATCTGGGGTGTGAATGATTAATTGAAAAAAATACTGTGCCTTTTAAAGAATGCTACAGGCAAGTGTAAAACTGGGCAAAGGTTTGGCAGTAATTGAGAATGAGTTTAGGGAGACATGAGCATGGTGGGGTGAATACAAAGGGTGGGAGGTGCCTGAGCTCTGAATTCTAACCCCAAATAGCCCTTCCCTTAAGGAGAGTTGTCCATCCCTGCATCTACATCTCTCCACTCTCACTCACTTAGATCATCCTCTTGTACTCAAACTGACTTTTTGGGAAGGAAAAAATTAATTCTACTAGCAGAAAGCCAAATGTGGAGCAGCTTCCAGACATTCGTACTGTGTGGCATAGGAGGATTGATGCTGTCTGGGTGTGCACCAAAAACTAATGCTTATGTTTTGGTTTTAAATTTGGTTTTCTGAGTGTACTAGTGAGGTGTGGCTCTTGGGAAAATTTGCTGGACTGGCTCTGGTTTGAAGCTTTGAGGGAGAGGGGCTCTGTGAGCAGCAGGTGCACTTTCTGTTCTGGTTAGAGTTTGTTTTCAAGGTGAAGTTATCCCCAGGAGAACCAACAATTGGTGCGGCTGAATTTTCTTCAAAGAAAGCTTTCCCTGCATGTGGTTGACACTGTGGGTTTGTTTGGTCATGTAACACCTGCATGTCTGCATGGAGGCTCTCCTGCTGCATCTGTTCCAGGAGTTATGTCCTCCACGAGCTGCAAGAGAGAGAGTAATGAGAATAGGATAGAGACTGGCTTAAACTGAGATGAGGCCTGGCCTATAAACTCAGATAGGAGCTAAAAACAATACTTGGAGTATTTTAGGGTGTTTAGGCCTATGGTTTTGCTAAGAAGCTCTGTAGGTGCCCTGCTTTCTGACTGCTGTAATCAAGGGCCTAAATTGTCAAAAATGCCCTTTCTCTGTCCTCTCAGCTCTACTATTTTAAAAGCTTCTTAAGTGAGGGTCTCAGAACATCTGAGAAAGCAAAGTAGTAAAATTCTCAATTATTCTCATTTTAAGGAAGTCAGTGATATTACAGTTGGTGTTCTGGTTTACCTCTGATTCTCCAGACTCAGTAACTGCTGATGAGTGCAGTTTGTAGCTCTTTGTGGGTTGTTGTGCAGAATAACCCCACTACAGAACTGCATATGTCAGTTCTCTCCTTTGTGGACTGAAAAATTAATACAGCTTTCCACTCAATAAATGCTGTCACCACCATCTAGTTGCCAGAGTTAACTCTGTTACTGGGGTAGGATTCATGCAGAAATGGTACTAAAAAACTGGTGTCTCTAAAGAGGTGGACAGAACAAATATAGTGAGTATCATAAATATTTGAGTTTCGAATACAACATTCACAAATGCACCTCTCAAACACCATTTTGCTGGAAATCTGTAACCCATTGTGAAGTACAAAGTTCCCATCCTTCTCTAAGCGATAGAAGTAAAAGAACAAAAATGCTGATCAAATCTAGCACATTGTAGGTAAAATGTAGATAATGTTTAAGCTGTTTAATAGATTAAATACCATTCATCAAAACCCACAGAATCCTTCTGCTTTTACCTTTTCTTGTCTTGAAGATCCTTCTGTCATTTAGCCATAATGGTACTGCTTCAGCAGTAATCTTTTTTAAAAGATTCAATTAGTGAAGTCTTCAAGCAGTGTAAAAGATTCAGTTGTTAAGCAAAGGAAGAATAGGTGAGGAATAATCTCCAAGGACCATGCATTATTCTGTGCCATAGCCCCATGCCTTCTGTACTCCTGTTGCAATATAGCAGACTGAGAAGTCTGGAGAAAAAAAACATCACTGTCAATAGAAAGCATGCAGCTGAGGAAAAGGCCTTTGCAGAGTCTGGTAGCCTTTTTTTATGGTATCAAGCTTGAAGTGTGCACTGTTCTGCCAAGAAGTAAGAGACTGTTCCCAGTCCTGTTTGCATTTCCATTGTCTGCATATACAGACATATGTGTATTTTCCCCACTGCTTTATCTAGTGATGCTTAGTGTTCTTCATTCCTCTGTCATCTGATCTGTTGGGTGATAGCAGCAGATGTCAAAAGCAAGGATTTTGTGTTAGAAACCTTATCAAGGACAGCACAGGCTTGATGTGGCAGAAGCAATGAGCTCTGCAGCTTCTGGTGTGCAGTGAGATTTTTCTTATCAATTAGCCCACCACTCACAGGTGTGTGCCAGCTTCCTGGAGACAATTCTGCCTTCTCCACTGGGTAACACTGTTTTTCCCCTGTAAAAAAAAAACAAAACAAAACAAGCCCTCCATACTTCTCTCCAGTTGTACAGCTCTGTGGACAAGGGCCATTGCTGTGAAAATGCATGTGAAACACTCTGGTGGAGCCTAAATGTCAGTGTGTGTGTGTGGATTCAGGTCACAATTAAGCAGCCCTGGCTCCTGCATTTTTAGTAAGCTACCCTGGACAAGCAATGATGCTTAATGCCACACTTGATGTTCCTCACAGGCACAGGAGTTGTGCTGCACAGGACTTGATCCTGTATCTGATGGAAATTGCAGGTCTGGATACAGGCTGAACAGAGGGTGGGCTGTGCCAGGAGCTGGCAGGTGCCCAGGAGAAGGTGGGACACAGCCAGTGTGTGGAATCCTTGGAAATAACTTATTCCTACCTCTGGTTTCACTCCCTGGAAGTTGAAAACCATCACTTCCACTGTTACTGCATGTGAGTGCCTCTCCTCAACTGAAAACAAGGGGCTGCAGGCTTGAGGCTGCAAACTACTGACAATGTGTGTTACTTACAATGGAATGCTCCCTTGAAATGCTGTAATTTTTAGAGTTGGTCAGTAATTAAAGAAGCTCCAGCACAACAGGGTTAACTGCAACTTGGAACTGAACACTGTGAGCAGCAGTCAAGATGAGTATTCAGGCTGCCCCACATCAACCCCACTCAATTCCACGCTGGTTTATACTGGTTCTTATGGTTCCTACAGATTTATGTGTTCAAATACCTTTCCAGGATTTGAAAAAGGCTGAACTCAACCTCATTGAAGGTGGACAGAGTTCCCACCAGAGGTCTTAGGAAGGACATTGCTTTAGCTTACAGGCCTCTCTACAGGTGCTCAGCAATATGTTTTTTAATTAAAAAAACCCATGGGCAGAGTTCTAGCAATATAAACATGCTTGGTTTAGGATCCTCATTCCCCTCTTGTTCCAGGTAGAGGGTCCAATCAGACCAATGCTCTTGTTTTTTTCTTTACACCGGCAAGTGCTCTTGGCACAAAATGCCTTTTTGGTTGGTCCCCACAATGTGATGGGGAGGCTCAGGCTGCCTGCCAAAAATCCTGGGGTTGAAGGCAGGAGATACTGAGTGGAAACACCTCTGACATTCTTGCTCTGCATAGTTGCAGGTTGCCCCCATATTGCAGCTTGATTTGATGGGAAACTTTAGTCAAAATGTTTGATGCTGGAATAAAAATATTCTGCCACAGATGCCTGTCTAGCAGGAGCTACTGACACCCTGCAAATGGCACACAGTCAAGGGAAAGATCACTTTCATTCCCTGTGTGAATTTGCTTTAAAGATGTTATGCTGGCTAAAGGTGTCTGGTGAAACGCTGGAAGTTCCCATGACAAATAGCAGGATTTATATAATCCTTTGTGGAATATCTGAATTTAGTTTCTATATATAATATAATTTAGAAAAATATCTCTCTGTCTTTGCGTTTTCTTTGTTTACCCATTCCATGGTGGTAAAACTATTTCAGTTCTCAAAGCAAGCCTCTTCATTAGAGAAGGTGCTTACAAGCTGCTTTATCTCTAAATATCCAAACAACAGGCAATTTCCCAGGAACTAGGGTGATTTTCTCCAAAATTTTTCATGTCTTTCATATTTTTCACCCTATTTCCTTTTCCCCTTCAGGCCTTTGTTCTTTGCCAAACTCAGCCTTCTCCAGGACTTCTCTGTCTGACTCTCTGTACTTCTCTAGTAGTACAGCTGTTTTACAAGCAGAGGGTTTGTTGTGGGAGAAACTGAAATGCTTTCCTGGCATAAGAGAAATCTCTGCCACAAGGAGCTCAAAGACTAAGACTAGAAAGCCTGAGCTAAGAAGATAACAGGCCATTAGTGATTTGGGTATTACAGCCTGACTTGGGTGACCAGATAATATTCTTCCCACAAGCACAAACCTTCTCTTTGACCTGGGGCACATCATGTGGGCCCAGCCAGCCAGAGATATGCAGGCAGCAGTTATCTGGACATTATGTAATCCTACTCCTCCCTGCTCCCACCTCTGTGGAGTGCTTAGAAAAATAAATGCATTAAAGACGTTAAGACCTCCAGATACCAGCAACAAGAAACGGATTAAGTGCATTAGCAGAGATCAGGAAAAGGCAAGCTCCAGCACAAAGGATCATCATTTGTTGCAAACTAGAATTAAATTTGAAAGCACAAGAGGGGCGGTTGTACTGAGCTCTCTCACAAAGTAAATTGGCATGTGCTGAACCTCTGCTGGCACAGCAGTGCCTTCCTCCTGGAGGCAGTCATACCACATCAGCAGGCTGGGCAGGAGGAGGACACTGCACAAGAGTGGCAGGAGTGTGAAGCAAAAAACTTAAGATATGAAAATTTACAAAAAAATGCAGAGATGGGAGATGTAATGTTGACCTGTAATTTTAACATGTGAAAGGGATTTGTGAGATGTTCAAATACATAGCCCATGCTGTATACTCAGTACAAGTCCTTTTCTGCAGCCTTCTGCTGTTCTGTGCTTGCCACCCTGAATTTTGGGTGGGTTCATTGCTGCACTTCCTGCCAGTCAGCCTGGAATTTCCCATATATCCACAAAAAATGACACAAACAATGGCATTGTCTTTTCTGACTAAGGATCCTGCCTTGGGTTTGAGTTTGCAAGACACCCAGGTCTTTATCAGGAAACTTCAATTCAGTGTGAACAGGGTTAAAAAAAGGCCAAATATCAGGGAGGGAGTACATTTGTTTTCTGTGGTACAGTCTGTCCTGCAAACCTCTTGTGGGGATTGATGGACCAAATTGTACACAGAATTGAGAAGGAACTACTTAGCTAAAGTGAAATAATACCATAAATAGGCCTGAGACTAATGCTCTCCACTTTATATATAAAACAAGGATGGCACCCTCAGGACCACTAGGACCAGCATGCAGAAAGTGGATCAGGATTTCAGTGTTCCTTTGAGCTTCCAAAGGCAGCATAAATTGGGTGGGGAGACACTGACTGTGCTGAATTTGTCACTGAAATTGTCACTGAAAAGCAGTATTTCTAATGCACTGTTCTTTCTTACCCTCTGTTCAACAGATCTGAGAATGAAAGGGGTTTAAGCAATCTTCTGGTCTAAAAAAATGGATTAAGCATTTATTAAAACATCTATTTGGATGCATTACTACATCCAAAACCATTTTCTAAGGGTCTGCCTCAGCATTGTGCAGCTGTACTATAGTTGCTATCCATGCACTCCAGGACATTTCTTTGGGATTTAAAGACACACAGACAACTAAAAGTCTTATTCTGTTATATCCCCACACAGCTTTCTTGTTTTTCCCATTCCAGATGACTCTGGTTGGAGAACAGGGTGGTTCAAGGAATCCATGTGTGCAGCAAACTGCCTCTCAGTTCATCTTCCATGAAAAAAGCCTTCGGTTCTTGTTTCACTGTACACAGCAGATGTGTGCAATGCATGAAATAATCCTTTGGGCTATGGTGTATTTTAAAGGGCTAAAAGGGACTAGCAAATCAAATGCATTTTTTTATTGGTGAGGTATGCTGCATTTCTACCCTGTGGTAATGAAATACGGTAATTTTGTTGTGCTTTTAACTACAAATCACTTCATCTCATATAGGAACCTTTGAAACATCCATTGGCAAAACCTGATGAGAAGCAGCAGTGCCCTTGAAAGGGAAATTTGAGAACAAAACTGTTGAGGTTTGAAAGAGAAAGTGTCAGAAGCCAGAGCTCTCCACAAGGAGGAACAAGGGGTTACTGGGCTCTGTCTGAGCACTGATCATCACTGCTTGAAAGATGCAGACTCAAAGCCAGCATGGCATAAGCCATGAGCTCTGCATCCTGATGGAGCCAGGAGCACCCTGCCCACACCTTGTGTCTCTGGGAGTTCTGAGCTTCTGTTGGCAGCAAAGAGCAGCTTGGTTTAAAGGGTCTGCCCTTCTTAGAGCTCACTGGTGGCTAACAGCAACACACTGAGTGACAGCTCCTCTGTGGTTTTAGTTATGGTGGGTGTTTGCACAGAAATGGGCAAGCCAAGGTTTTCTGCCCATCTGACAGCACTGTGTGGTTCAGGGATAAGAATACCCAGTCCCTTCTAGATGAAATCCTGGTACCTGCCATCCTGCTGATCCCTTAACCTCGGTCCCCTCCCCACCCTTTCCTCCTCAGTGATGACTGCCTTCTCCATGAGGAGAACCTCTCCCTGCAGCTCTCCTGGATTCCCAGGGGCAATCCCTAGCTGTCACTGTTTTCAGAGGAGCAGTGGAACAACACCAGGTGCTCTCCCTGCCCCTACAGGAGTGCTCCTTTTGCATGGGTGCACAGTGGTACCAGCTGGGCTGAGATCTTTGCTGTCCTACCACCCCAGGGGCAGCTGCAGAGGGAGGTAAATTTAAGGATACAGGGCAAAATGTCACCTGCTTCCCTAGACTTTTGTCTTAATCTCTAACAGTGACTAGATGGAGCCCAGACCTTTTGTTTGAAGTAATTGCTGTAATTGCTGTCATGGCTTGTGCATCCTCCCCCTGCATGGGCTGGGCTGTCAGGAGTCACCCCCACTCCTCTGGGCAAGAGTGGGAACTCGGTCAGTCTAAATTAGATCTTCACTAACCCTTGTCACTGTAAAGCTGGGTTTGTTGTACATGAAAGTGTGTGATTTTACACAGGGGGTCATTCCTGAACTTACACTTTGACTTTATTCCTCTTTTTCTCTTTGAATTTCTTTGACAAAAGTGCAGCTTGAAAGCCAAAGGATTCTGGGTTTTAAGTCAATAGCAATCTAAGTTGCTGGAGTGCAGCGTGTGCTGTGTGATGAGGTTAGCAATGACATGTTCAGAGGTTTGAGGTATTATTATTTGAATCTTTATTCAGGTAGCTCGCTGAGGGAAGCATTCATAATCTGCATGAATTTCCAGTGCAACCAATATAAAAATGAAAAAAAAAAAAATGGAAGCAGAAGTAATTAAACTGATAGTTAAACCCACACTGAAGGAGCTGTGGGGTGCAGAAAATCACATGGCTTATTTTTTCAAGAGTTTGCCTTTTGTTGCTTTCTTTCAAGTGATTTCAAAGACTTTTCAAAGGGAAGATTAGTGCTGTTCCTGAGCTAGGCTCCAAATTGGAACAGCCATGTGGGGTTTGTTTCACCTGGAATTCCTTGCCCAGCCTTCCCTGCCTCAAAACCTGCCACACACCAGGGCATCCCTTCTTGCACAAACCTGTGTCTCATTATCTCCCTATTTGTACCTGGGCAAAGGCCAGGTATGTGAATATCTCATGTTCTGGTCATGCCTCTGTTAAAGCAACCTGAAAACAAGTTTATCACCTTTTATGTTGTGGAGTCCTAGAGCCAAAATCCTCCTCCAGCATCCTCCTTTTGAGAGCTCTGGAATAGGCTTTGCTAAGGAAGTACCAGGCACCCTTAGGAAAAGTGCAGAACAATAAACCTGTGGCTTTCCTTGCTGGCTGTGCCCATGTGGAGACTGCTGGGACTTCAGGCAAGGCAATCCCAGCAGGAGGAAAGGAACTGGGAATTTTCTCTGGCTCTAGGACTCACTGTGCTCTCAAAGGGAAAAAAAAAGAGCTGGTAAAGCAGGAAGAAGAGTTCATAGCATTTGTAAGGGTGATTTACTGAGCACAAATTAGCTACTGCAACAAATATCTCATCTGATTGTGTTGTCATGCACTGCTTTTCAGTATTGCTGCTGCTGGGACCAAGCAGGAAATAAATGAAAACAAAGATGCAAAAGGAACATTTAAGTACGGATTAATTAAATTGCCTCCAGTGCTAAGTTGTTCTTATATTTCAAAGCTGCAAAAATTTCCTGAATTTCTGTGTTTTCCCTTCTTCTACATGGTCACTCATCTCCCCTTTTTTTTCTTTCCTTTCTTCTAGGTATGAGTGAACAGATAACTGCTTGATCAGTACAGGGGAGTGTAGTTCTTGCTGGAGTGAACTGGAGAGAAACTGGTGGGATTTTTCTTCCCTTGCAATCAAGTATTTTGCATTGAACCAACCACTTTTAATAACTTTTTGGTGCCAAAGAAGTGGAGAAATGGCTAGGGGAAACCACAAAACCATAGGCAGTCTCACAAGCTGTGGAGCTGAAAAGGTACAGAGTTTAAGTCCACACAAACCCAGGGTTTCTTTCCCCATGAAGTGTCAATGATTCCTCATATTCCTGCAGGACCCATGCCCAGAGATTGGCACTGAATGTTATTGTGAGGCTTGAGAATTTCCTTGAATTTATATCTTGCATGTTTCTTAGATAGTTTTACATTATTTCATGTCATAATATAATAGAACTGATGTATTTTTATATCCAGCTCTCCTCAGAGAATTGAAGTTTAGTGATAATTGAAATATTTCGTAGTAGCTGTCCAATTTTTTTTAAAAGATTATTTATATAGTGTATAATTTTGTTCCAGAGAAACATGCCAGTAATGGCCATGTATATTTTGTGGAATGCACATATAAATGTGAAAGTTAAAGAGAAATATGGTATTCTGAAACTTGAAGTCTTTGAAATGTATTTTGCCAGTGTGTATTGGAAAGAAGACGAATGTTGACATATCCAACTACTCTACAGAAATCCTGTCATTTAGCCAAGTGTGCTAATTAAAAATGACAGCAAAAGAGAAAAATTAGAAAGCAAAACAGATTGAACAAAAAACAATGTCTGGGGAAAGACAAGAAAGAGGTGACAGGATTTTAAAAAAAAAATTATATTCAGACTTAGGCAAGTCAATGAAAGACTTGCTGGTATTCCCAGAATAGCATGTCCCTGATATTAGATAACTGATCCCAGGAATCAGAAGGAGTTCAGTTCTGTGTGTTGTATCTTTTCATAGAACCATCAAACTAGATATTTATAATTCATACTAATTTTTTATTAATTAATGATGTCTGGATCCTGCCACTCTTACCAAGTGAACAGCATTCTGAATGGCTTCTTGCTGACTCTAAGGTCAACCCAGGAGAGTAAAGCTTTGTGTAACTTTGCATAACTTAGATCCACTTTTAACACCACTAATTTTTTGGTAATAATAATTTGGGACCCAAAACACATGGCTGAGGATTAACAGCCTTAGACACAGTTTCAGACCAAGGTTGTATTGCTTGACAAAGAGTGTAAAACAGTATGAAGGGCAGGAATTCAGTGTCCAAGACTGGAGTTTGGGGATGTGCATGGCTCAAGGTCTCTAACCCTCAAAGTATCCCCAAGAGAAGATATTTTCAGAGGCTTTACATGGGCCAGTGTCTGAAGAGTGGAGCCCATGTCAGCAAGCCATCCTTCCCAGTTGAGGTCAATAAAAGAACTCACAGAAAAATCATATTAAAGTAAAAATAACTGCACTTTTCTTATTTTTTTTTTTTTTTAGTTTCAGTCTTTGGAGTGGAAATTGAAGTAATTTACAAATTAACCTGACTTCCTGTATCCAGCTGTCCTCACTAAAGAGAAGCAAATGGCTCTGCCCCAAGGAGCTTTCCCCTGCTCAGTGGAATGTGTCTGTGTGGCAGGTACAGGAGCAAAACTTTGTGCTGATTTCTGCCTCTGCTTCCCCCTCAGAGGGGAGAACCCAGGTGCCTTTTCCAGCTTGGAAGGTTCCCAGGCTGTGCAGGCAGTGGGATCCAATTTCAGGCTCTGATCTTTGGTGGATTAATGAGCAGTTGCACTCTGGTGATAACAGCACCGGTACCTAATGCAGGGTATGGATGCTGAGATGGGGCATTGCTGGAGGATGTTTGTGGGCTCACAGCTTCTGCCCAAAAGTCTCAGGGTGGTGTGTGGTCTGTTTTACTGCCTTGGAGGAGGTGAGATCCAATGACATGTTGTCAGAGGAAGGGATGGAATTATTGTGGATGCAGGATGAGTGTTCTGAGCCCATTCAGTGCACCCCTCCTGGTCTTTCTTCTTCAATATTACAAATTAATCACAAGATTCACTTGTTTCAGCTGAGCTTCACACCTTTCCATCTGATGGACAGTGGATAGTGGCCAAAACAGGAAAAAAAGGATTAATTTGAGCAGCACTGGAGTTTCTTTTGTGTTCCTTGAGCTGGAATTTAATAAGGGATCTGACCCTTAAAACTGAGCGAGCTAAAGTGAAACACTTCACTGGACCTTATCTCAAGTGTTGTCAGTGTTACACCCTTGGAACAGAAATTCAAAGCCTGAGTGTGAGGAAAATACAGAGGAGTGTGCTAGAAACTGGAGAGGTGGAGAGGTGTTTCACTCAGTATCTGGGCTATCTGAGAGTGATTATTTCTTGTGATAAAGGCAAAAAAAAAAAAAAAGAAAAAAGAAAAAAGAGAATTTTTTTTCCCAGTTGCCCCTTTGCTCTGAAGGTAGGCAAGTAGGCATCATTCACCCAGGGAAAGGATAGACCCTGAAGGCTACAGAAAGCTTCAAGCATTTTTTTTTTTCTCAGCAGAAATGTAAATATATTTCACCTCTACATCCCGTGTCACAGAGCTCTCAAAAGCTCTATTTCTGCCATCCCTTTCTCTTGACCTTTGCTCTTGCCCACAGCTTCCTGCCTGCTCCTGGGAGAAATGGTGCCTGCTCAGAGGCTGCTGCAGCTGAGGATCCAAGTGGGGATCCAGGGGAAGTGCAGCCCCCAGGACCCCTGGCACGGTCTGTCCTGGCTCCAGGAGGGCTGTGCTGCTCCTGCCTCCCCATCCTCTCATTCTCCACGCATGCAAAGGCAGCACAGCAAAATGAGTAAGTTTTATCAGCTGCACCCAGCTGGAAGCCTGGCCTTGTACCAGTCAGCCATGGTATAATTCAGACCATTCTGTTTTACCCCAGCCCTCCTTCCATGAATTAGAAGCTGTACAGCACAGCTATGGGCAGCAGCAAATCTTCCCATAATTTCTGCCTTCCAGAGCTAGGGAACAGTCCAGGTTTCCATCACCTCTCTCTCCCCCTCTTTCTTGCTGTCTTTTAGGGACAGGTAACAATAATACTCCATATTACACATCCTCCTTACAGCTAGATAACTAATGATTTCCACTGTGCCTCCACCAGAATTAGGGAACTGCAATACTCTTCATTTTATATCTGTCCTAAAGACTGTAACAGCAGTACTCTAAATTATGTACCTTTCTTCCTTTTTCTCTGTCAGGCAGGAATATTGCTATGCTCATTTTATGTATCTTTCCTGGAGCTGTAATAGTTTTCATTGTACTTCCTCAGAGCTTGTTAATGTTCCTACTGCTTATCCCAGAATCATAAGTGGATATTTTTGAGTCATCTCTGCAGTATTTTACCTGTAATATTTATTGCAGTTTGAGTAATTAAAATAGCAACCTTAGGTTAACAGCTCTCAGAAGAGTTGTATTTTTTCTTTCCAGAGCTGTCTTGGAGCTGGAGGTGTTCTGTAAAGAGACCTCTGCCTGCTCTTGATCCTGGGACTGGCTGGGACACTCTGGAATTCAGCAGTGCTTTAGTGCCAGGCCACTGTGAATGCTGAGAGGGGCTTGGTCTCTCCTGGAGCTTCAGCTGTCCCACCTGTCTGCATGTTCATGTCCAGCATTTTGCACACTGAAGTTGAAGCTGAGTTCCTCCGATGAACAGACTGCTCCTTCACAGTGCCTACCACCCTTATTCTTGATTTTGATTTCAGTCCTCTTTCCTAGCTCACAATATGAAATTTGCTGAGCATGGGCAGCTGAGGGAAGCTTCACAAACTCAGCTACAACTCCTTGATTATTTCCTGGGATTTCATTGCTTGCTCTACATTTTCCTTCTGACAGTACAGGTGTCTTCTGTGAGGCCCTGATGGAGCAGAAACAATACTGTGTGTTTTAGGTTATCTTCCTCTTTGCTGCATGTTTACTAAACACAGTAACAAACCAACAGTTGTTCCTCAATTTATGTAAAATAACTCCAAGGAGCAAGACCAACCTGAAAATCTCTTAATAAACTATTCAGTAAATGTATCTGTGTAAATAATACACAGGAATAAACTGGAACTGGTTTGAAAGCAGAGAAGGAGGGCTGCATTTGCTGCATGGTTCAGAGATTATAAATTAAATCACACCAATTTTGTCTCCTGTTCCGACTTTTATTAGAGAATCAAAATTCAGATCAGTCTCAAAAAAAGATTTCCTTGTACTGCTTGAATCTCATAAGTCTGACTCTTCTTGCAAGAGAACACTGCCTCTAAAAAAAATTAAACAGCTGCCTGGCCATGATCCCAGCATGGAAAAATCTGAAAAGTAAAGTACATTATAACAAATATTCTGTTTGAATTTTGAGATGAAATTAAGTAGAAGCTGCTTAGAAAATGTGATGTGACTCCAGGTTAGGGGCATAACATATGGAGAACTCTTAAACTTCATGGGGAACTAATAGATATAACTGAAGAGGGTAATTTCAGAAGCATAGCCTTAGAAGTTGATGCAGACCTGTGAATAACATTGCACCCAAAACTGTGTTATTAAAATCTCCACCTTATTGCCTGGCATGGACATGAACCACAGAGGAAATCAGTCAGAAGTATAAAGGTCTAATCAGGACAAGCCAGTGAAAATGGAGGGCATTCTGCAACTTGGAAAGAAGCTGCAAAGTTCATTGCAAAGAGCACTACATTTAGGAGAAGGGCTTCTAGCAAAGCTATTCTAAGTGAAGTTACCTTCAGCTTGGATGAGAAAAATATGCTGGCCATATTTTTTCATATAAAAGAAAATTGAATTCTTAGCCAGAATAAATAGAGAAGAAAAATATTGGAATCTAGTGTGATTGTGAAATTCCCTCTGTGGTAATTCGATCTGCAGCCCATCAGCCAGGGGAGGCTTTATCTGTCATTGCCTGACAAGGAGAATTTCTGAAGAAGAATTTCCAAAGGAGTGAGCAGAGGTGATTCTGTCAGCAGGAAAGTACATCAGCTGTCATTAGAGCAGAGCAGGGCTGGTGCTGGGCACCTCCTATGCCAACACTTCCTTCATAACCCACTGGCATGAAGGTATCAGGCGTAAATTGCTGTGGATTTCAGCACGTGCAAAACCAGCCCTCACAAAGAGCTTGAAGGCCATTAGGTGAGTTTGTGCTGCCCAAAGGGGTTCACCTCTTGTTTCCTGGATGAAATGGTTTTATGTCTCACTTCCCTGCTTATAAAACATGTATGTGGCCACTCCAGCCTTTGCCAGGTGTGGAGGGTGATGGGCTCTGAAAGGCCACCAGATTGCATCCTAACTGTAGATGTGGAATGTTCAGTTCTGGGTGTGAGTATTATTGTGATTTCTGCAACAGAGTTTTGCACAGCCCATCCCAGGCTGGTTTTAGGCTCCCCAGAAACTCGACAAACCATGAGTTCACCCACACTTGTGGCCCCAAGATCTGTGGAACACAGGACCAAATAAGCAGGTTCTGTGTCCCAGATGAAGTCTTTTTAGGTGACAGTCTGACAAAAGTCCCTGCCTAGTACGTGTTTTGTTAGATTGAATAAGTCAAAGGAAAGGTTTCTACCTACTTGTTAATACAAGAAAAATTTAAGCTAGCTATTCTGGGTGTGTTACAAGGTCTGCCAGTCTCAGATAGCAACATTCCACACAGGCAGCTGTAATAAAAGCCAAGGAATTTATTGGGGAGGAGCTGAAGAAGTTAAATTCTGATACTGTCAAATAATTTACATTGAGGTAGTTTTTCCATTTGTTTCAAATAAGGTCCTAGCACTCAATTATTTGTTTATAAAACTGGTAAGTTTTTACAGACTTAATGTGTTCAAGGTAGCTTATGCTTTTAAAGAGATCTGCTTTCAGTGAGCTGCAGATACTTATGTTCTGATGGAGGTGGTACTAAACAAAGAGGAGTTACATAAATGCCATGGAGCAGAGGCTTCATGTGTTGGGATTATTAAAAATAGCTCATCAGTGCTCACAGAGCCTGATTTCAGTAAAGTGTGCTGTGTTTTCCATCCCTTTATGCATGACTTCAGCTAGAAAACCATCATGGAATTGAGAAGTATCTGAATATCCAAAGCACAACGCCCCTTGGCAGAACTCATGTGAAAATAAGAGGGCTGAAGAGGGGAAACACATTTAATATTCACATATTAATTGACTGTAAAGTCAGTACATTCTGTTGCCTTTTTGCTTAGTCTTTAGTTAAGTGTAGCTGTTTCGTGTCTGATTTTCATCAAGCTCCAGTGAAGCAGCACACAAAAAAGTAAATTCCTAAACAGAAATGTCCTGAATGAAAATCTGACTGGGATGATCCTTGGTATGGGGCTTTTTATATCCAGATGGGGCCCAACTTTGAACTGCTTGATCCAGATTTGGTAAGGATTCAGGGAGAGTCTTGAAGGCAGATTCCTTAACTCTGCTTTCAAGTTTTGTGTGAATCCATACCAAATCTCTTCCTGCTCTTTTAGCCTGGTTTTAGACATAAAATTTATCTCTGGAGGGGATAGCCTGTCATTCTTTCCACTGCAACTTTTGAAGCTGTTCATTCCCCTTTCCCAAGGGATCAGAAGTCTCAAAATACAGTATTTCCATAAACATAATGAATATAAACAGTGATAAAGTAGAAAGCGTGTAAAACTATTTGCCCACTACAAATAAAGAGGTTGCAGTGGACTCTACCTCATAGCCATCCAGAAGTTGGGAATCATAAGAAAAGCTCTGGAGAGAGCATTTTTCTTCTTAGGTTTCAAAAATCTAATCACAAGACATGGACCCATGGCATCTTTAGGCTTTGAGTGTAAGAGTTTCTCTTACCTGGGACCAGCAAACAGGATTTGCTGTGCTGGGATACAACCCTATTACCTTTGAAAATGAGCTTACATGCTCAAACCAGTTCTTCAGACATGCACTTGACCCCTGATTCTCAGAGCATGAAAGAGTGATTGCAACCAGATTGTATTCTTGAAAAGAAGGGAAATAATTGAGAGAAGAATTATGGGTTTAGTTTCCTATTTTTTTCTGGTTTTTTTTCTATTTTATTCTATTTAATTTGGAGGAAGAGAGCAAAGAATGTGATCTCTCAGAGTGTTTCACCCCTCTTCAGAGAAAAGGAAAGAAACCCCAAGCAAATAAAAAAATCTTGATTATTTAATTCAATTTTTGGTGTTGTCAGGATGTTTGAATCCTGTAAATTACTTACATGCAACAGGAATTCTCCTGTGTTTATATTCACAAAGGCCTTGGAACTCATGCAGGAAACTAATTTTTCTTAATCGCACTTGCAGTATGGAAATCAAAGGAAGAGCTGTTTTAACAGACACAGCAATTCTATCACTTAGGAAACCTCTGACAATACTGGAGTGTCTAAGATCTCCCAGGTGCTTTCCTGGGAGGGTTTCTGGCTGTCTCCTGATGGCAAACCCTGGGTGTGAGTTTCCAGTCTGCATCAGGTGTCTCTGAGCCAAACTGCACCAGGCAGGTGTCATTAGATAGGTGGTTCACATTTAATGAACCAGCAGAAAGTGTAAGTACATTAATTTTGGAGTGTTTGTAGTGGTCTCATCTTGATCACTGCCAGGAGATGGGAAAGGATGAGGAATACTAGGGGAAGGATTAAAGGAATACCTTTGGGACCAGTGTTGGTGGAGGTGTAGCACTTGGCTGGCACAGTTTACTCTCCATTCAAGATGGGTTTCAGGAAAAAGTTCCCACTGTATCATATAGGTCTAGCAACCTAAAATAAGGCTGAATTCCTGCAAGGGGAACTCTTTCAAGATCAACGTTGCAATGGAAAATAGATTGTCAAGATACACCAGGTTAGGCATGGTAAATTTAGGATTTCAGAAGATAAGGAGTGAAGAGAGTGGTTTTCTTCTGGATATTTCATGAGCAGTAAGTAGAGACAAGCTTTTTCTAGGGTTACAGCAGACACCAGTCTCCCATATTGTTGATTGTTGAATGTCCACCATGGTAAAGCTAGGAGCTGAGAGAGAAAGTAATTGGACAACAATTTCTCAATAATTTTCTGCTGGCTTTAAAAGCTAAGCTGGCAAATAGCATTTACCTGGTGTTAAGGGTTAGAGACAGGAATTCAAAAAGAAAGAAGGCCTTTTTCTCAATAAATATATACATGTCTGTATGTATCTCCATGGGGAAGCTCATGTATATATAAAAAACATGTATTTCAAACCTATATCAATATACATTTATAGCTCTACATTAACCCTTTATAATTGCAATTCTGGCTATTGAGTCAGACTGGTTATCATGGTGTATTTGGAGGTGAGGATTTAGGGTACAGTTTACCCTCTAGAAAGACTCAAGGAGGGTTTCCAGTGGTGCTTGTGCTGGCAGTTAAGATAATGTGAAAAATCTGGAAGTGAATGACTTCTTGTATATTTATGTAGAGGGACTGGTAAAGCAGATGTAGTTTTTCCTGGGGTTGTAGTTAGAATGAAAGCAGCTCACGTTGTTTTCAACATACTCTTATGAGGCCAAATAAATATTCCACTGGTTTAGATGGAGGCATTACCAGATTTTTTAAGGAAAGCAATGTGCAGAACAGTTTTCAGCCATGCATGGTGGTGTTTAGAGATCAGTTCTGACAGAGGCAAATACCTTTCTGTAACTGTTTGGTGTAGGCAGTGCTTGCCTACGTGTGGGGTGTTGCCAGGGATTTAAAAAGAAAGCAATGAGGCATGCAGTTTCCTACTGATTATTCTGAGGTTAAGAAGAAGAATGGAGTTTGGTAGGAGCAAGTGGCCTCAGATTTGTTTCAGTGTTTGACTGGCTGTGGATTCCTGCCCAGCAGTGATCACAGGGAGCACTGGAGCATGGTTTTCTGCCAGAAAGCACTCAGGAGAGTGATCCTCCACTGGTTCTGCTGTGCCCAGAGAGCTGTGTTAGAGGAGTGGGAGTGACAAAAGCTCTGTTGATTTGGGTTGATTTGGTTTCCAAAAGGAGCAATCAGGAGAGCAGCTTCCTTCTGATTCTGCTGGATCTGGAGCAAAAAGTTTTCTAGGAGCAAATGCTTTTGTGCAAGTCTCACGATTCCCCTGCTGTTTTCTGATCTGGCATCTAGCTGAGACAGAGGACTTCTGAGAGAAAAAAAGCAAAAGTCAGAGAGGTAAAGGCTTTCAGGGGAATGGTATTGTGCTTCAGACTTTCTGGGATCTCTGTAGGCTGGGCAGTTGAGGCACATGAAGAATGAGGAACACTGGACCCCAAAATGCCAAGCCATACTCTGGAGATGGGACACAGGCTCTGAGTGCAGGTGACTGTCCTGGGTCTTTCTTAAACAGGCTGGAGGAGATTGCTTTGTCATTGACACACAAACTGGTAAGCTCTGAGTGCCCTGTCAGCCTTGGCACTGTGATGAAGGTAAGAAGGAGCACACAGCACCCAAAAAATGTGTGGGAGGAGAGGATGTTTTCAGGAGCCTCTGGGAAGATACTCTGGCTTGTGCCAGAGGATGAAAAATGCAACGTTCAGTGGTATGGCATGGCTGGAACCAGGAGTTGTTTGTTATAAGGACTCCAGATTATCAATTGACTCTTGGAATATTTGTATGGACAGTGTGGCTCAGTAACTCCTACCCCAGGGTAGGCAGCAGGGTCTCTGTGAGAAGGAGCTGTGCTGCCATTACAGCCGGGCTTTAAAGCTCAGAGGCAGTAACACTTCCACACTGGCAGTAGATTACAAAAAGGACATCAATAAACAAATCCAAAACCCCCTCCCCTGAGTTTACCCTGCCTTAACTCCTGTGATTACAGCAGAGCAGCATCAATATGTGCTGGAGGGAAATGAGATCATTAAAAAATAGCAGTAACTGAGCAGCAGCAGTGTTGTCAGGCTGGGGAGTTGCAAGAACTACAGAGAAGATGGACAGGATGAACTGGGGACAAAGCCTGGGATCTCTGGACCCCTCTCACCTGGTAGGCACTTGCAGTGGGGGCTGCTGGAGCTTGGCAGCATTACTGCTTGTCATTGCAAAGAAAACTTGTAGAGGTGATGGTATGTGCTGTTTCTGAAGGGAACGACAACAGTTTCCCCTTTGGAACAGACTCCCTAGAGACAAGCTGATGATTGAGTTTCACAGAAATTAAAGCATATACAGACTCATTCAGCAAGGCTGCTGTGCCAGTGAAGGGGAGGAATAAAGCCCTCAGAGAAAGAAAACTGCAGGGACAGCTGTGGTGTGCACAAGACTGGCAGCCCTAAGCAGTGCATGTGGCACCCAGCATTGCACAGTCTGAGCCCTGAGCTCTCAGCACGGTCCTTGCCATCCCTCGGAGTCTGAGGAGTTCCTAAGGATGGAGGTAGGCAGTGCACCAGAGCCTGCCAGCAGCATCCTGCCAAAAACACTGGCAAGGGTCAGAGAGCACTGCAAAACACCTCCAAGGGGAGAGATCTGAGAAAGGAGTTGAGAGACAAAATGTGTTGAACAGAGTCCATGTGTGAAAGAGCCCTCAGGGGCAGGACACTGCTGCCAAACCTGGGGCTGGGACCTGCCTGGCTCAGGGCTCTCTGCTGCCATGGCATGTGTACCCTGAAGGCTTTTGATCCCCCACTGTAAAAATCTCTTGCCACAGGGCCTGCATTTCTGCTTCCTGCTGCATGAGGCTTCCTGGGCTCTGCAGAAGGCAATGTGCTCTTTCTGGAACTGGGCTGGGGTTGTGCCAGGCAGGGGGACCCTCACTGCCAGAGGGAAACACAGCCTGTCCTGAGGTGAGCTTCTCACCCCAGCCTAAACCTGCAATTCTCCCTCCTTTCTTATTACACCTGGGAAATCCTGTTAGCCCTACAATGTAGCTCCTTTAAGTGTTACAAAAGTGCTGAATGCAAATGCAGTCTTAATAAACAATGTTCTTTTCTTCTGGTTTTATGTATTTTAATGGCAATTTGCAAGGACTGTTCCAACACATGAGCAAGGCATCTAAACATGTCTGTGATTTTGTGTAGCCTCTGCAGTTGGTTTTCTGTAGAGGTTGGATGTTATATTGGGTAATATTATTTGTGTTCTTTTGCTTTTGAGGCTGTCCAGGATTTTGTAAGATCACACTTGTGTGAAACAAAGTCCCTCCTCTGAGGCTATGAAGGCTGGAGCAATAAGGAAAGAAAAGATATTCATGCTTGTACTTTCTCCACAGAGCTGGAAATCCCCCTGTGGCTCTTCTGACCTCAAAGCTCTTACAGGCGGCATTTTGGGGCCAAAGACAAGTCTGAAGGACAAGGACTCAGCAGCCCTGCTGGCCACTCCATGAGCTGGTAACTCCAAGGAGAACTCTGCCAGAGCAAAGCTTTCCATTGTCCCCAGTGTGGGGTACCTGGGGACACTTTGTCCTGAGTTGTTTTGCTCTGTGCCTCCTCCAGGATAAGCATGGGTGAGGCTCTGGTTTGTCTAGACTCCACATCTATCAGCATATATGGTCTCAGCCAGTCTTTTTGGAGGGGTAAATGTTTTTTTTATGTCTGGATGGATAACTCTTTTAGCTGCTTTTTGAAAACCTGGAAACTTACATATAATGCTAAATGTATTAGTCACACATGCAGCCAGTTTATTTCCAAGTTGTCTCATTTGGCTATGATGATTTGGGTAACTGCTCTGTAATGTGTACCTGAAGAGCCCTAGAAAATCTTTTATTGGCAAATAAGAAATAATTCTAACCTTCAGTAATTGTGAAAAATGGAGGAAAATCCTTAATAAATATGTATCTTTCTGGGGTTTTACATTGGTTGCCTTTTTATTAGCTCAGTGAAGCAATTTTCAAAATTACATTTGAGGGCTTTTAAATGACTGCAGTCTCTGGACACATTATCTTTAAACTATTCAATACATTTGTACTGTATTTTCTGCACAGTATACATTTTAGCTCTCTTTTCTTCTTCGTGAGAGGAATATTGATTTATCTAATGAAAGTTATTTAATTTAGGGGGGAAATCGTCATCCACATGGACATGGAAACACATCTGATGTCAATACACGTGGCACAAATGCACTATAGTGAAATGCATTTGGTGCCCAGTCCACTCAGCTGTGTTCTTCCATGAGTTTCAGACAGGATTTTAGCAAGTGAGAAGGAAGGAGCTGAAGAACAACTTTCTCATGCAGTTCCTTTGCAGGCTGAGGCCATGACGTGCTGCTCTGCCAGAGCCTGATCCCAGGTGAGAGATCAGACACATTCCACACACTGCACCCACTCAAACCCCGTGGCACTCTGGCATCTTGCAAGTCGAGGCTGCTGGTTTGTTACAAATGGATGTGGGAGTTAAAATCAGTCCTTGTCTCCTGCCCAGGCCTTGGCCGCAGGCAGTAACCTCATTGAGGTAACCAGCACCCCAAAACCCACTCTCATGTGTAAGTTCTTTAAATGATGGCTGATTCTGTGTATTGTAGAATGAATCATTTATTAACAGACAGGGAAACTAACAGACATAAGACTTGAAAGCAAACCAATACTACACAGGAATAAAACAAAAAGAAAGACTGCTAGCAGATTGACATACAGTGCATGATAAGGTACCTTTTTCAGTTACAGCTAGCAAAGAAATAGTGTAAGCTAGGATTCAATGTATCTTACCATCCAATTCCTGGTGGGGCACACATCGAGATCCTTTCCCTCAGTCTCCAGAGAAGTAACCACAAAACCTGCATCCAAACTTTGGGGAGAAGCTTCAAACACTTTTAGGGTGTGATAGACTTTTGCCCCAGTGATAGCTCGTGTATCTTTTATAGTGTAAAACCATGATTCTTAAGTCAGTGATTTTTTCTTTTATCTCTCCTTCCATCAGCTCTGCAGACTAAGATGTTAATTCTTAGCTGAGGTTTGAGCCCTCTGGCGCCAGAGATGAGCCCTGCTGGGCCTTCCTGCCCTTGGGTTATCTCTTTGTGACTCCGTTATTTGTGGCACACAGGAGGAGGAGGTGAGGGGGGTAGATGCCCTGCCACATGGTTGGAGGTTGTTCTTTGGGATGCTGTGGTTTGGGAGGAAAGGATGCTGACAGGAAGGTTGGGAGAGGCTGGAAGCTTGGTTTTGCCTACACAAGCTCGATGCTGAAGGATAAAACATGGTAGGTGCAGATAGATGGCTGAATTGAAGAAAGCAACAAGGTGCTGTTAATGTGAGTAATTGTTGATTCAAAATACAGATAGAAAGCTACATGTGTGTCTATATGTATACATATATTTAATATACAATTGTATTTCTTTTGTATGTGTAGTCTAAAATTTGTGTCCACCTTGAAGCTCACAAATAGCAAAAACTTTCCAGTTCCTCACTCCCTGGACTTCAAGGCTACACAGGTACTTCAGCTGTTACAAAGTTCTGGGAAAAGATCTTTTTATTTCATTTTGTGTATGTGCTTTTTTATTTCTTTTTTCTTTTAGTAAGTATTAGTGTTTGTTCTGTTTTTCCTCTTTGAGGGGGGAAATTCATTCTCATGGAGAGCTGAGACTTGACACGCTGCAATTAACAGCCTGTGGGTTAGTGATATATTCAGATAATTTTGAAAAATTTTCATGCCACTTGTAATTTGGAATTGTGTTCTCGGTTGTGTGGGGTCAGCAGAGAGCTGAAAGGAGGGCTCACTGCACACCAGGTGACCACAGTGACAACAGACACCAAAACATTTTCAAATGCAGTGTTTTGATGCTTATATTAGGGTGAGGCTTATATAAAGGGCGCTTTAACCTGCACCCCCAGGGCCTTTCCCCGGGCAGCCACTCCTTCCCCAGCCTGTAACACTGCCCAGGGTTGTTGTGACCCAAGCCCAGGATCGGCCACTTGGCCTTGTTGAGCATCATACTGCTGCTCTTGGCCCATTCATCCACCTTTAAATGAAATAAAACAAAAAATTCCCCCATCAAAAATAACATAGAAGCAGCCTAAGGGGACTATCTCTGCGGTAAATTTAATTTTACTCTCTGAATCCAAAGGGGATTTTCTTTACTGTGACCTGTGGAGCACACCACAAAAATGGGGATAAATTTTCTCTTCTAAAAGGCCACTATGTGGTCCTCATTTGTGTCCAGAACAGCTCTTCCTACCTGTGGAAACATTGTCACAGGTGACACAAATATTCAGTGTTTTGGTTGTGTGCAGAGGGTTTTAATTCCTCTGGCTCCAAACCAGCACCGTGAGTGCCCCGTGTTCCTCTATTGAAGTATGTTAAAAGTGTAAGAAGAAAGAAAGAACCTTTTTCACTCTCTTAGTGAGATTTCTTTCAAGTGTCTTGCTCCAAATGGCTCACACTAACCTCCCCAGAAACAATTAAAATAGAAAGAAAAACTAGCAAAAATTTTGAACCACAAAGGCTATGGAAAATGAAAAAAAAACCCATCTGCCTATGCAAAGAAACCTTGACACAATGCTTAAAATAAATTCATAAGGATATGTACAGACACTGTGCAGTAGTAATGAATTCATTTCATTAGTGTGATGAAAATAGCAAATTGTGTTAATGAATATGGAAAGAAACAAATACATTTACTGCAAGACTTCTGGTGTCAGACTTGGGAACTTTTTCTGAAACAATTATAGTTGTGTGTTGTCTGCCTGACACACTCTTCTGTGTTCCACTCTTCTGGCTTCTTTGGTAAATTGATGGCATTGAATGATTGGAACAGCTTCTGTCTGTCCCACAGAGCAAAGCTGAAGATGAGAGGTGTGCAGCATTGCCAGCACCCCACAGACCTGTGCAGGGGTATCAGAGCATCTCTCCTACTACACTCACATTGTATCATCTGCTAAAGAAAACACAGCCCTGTCTATGGTGCCACATTTGGAGTTAGCACTCAAGTCTATTCCTGTTCAGATATTCTTATATTCTGGGTTTTACCTCTGGCTCCATTGAGACAAGGCTTGAGCTTGTGTTTGTGGAGGGTTGTTTTTCATACAGTATCCAGTGTGCCATTTTCAAAGTGCTTTTTTTTTTCCCCTCCCTCCACTTCTGCAATTTTAAAATGGCCAGATAGATTAAAATTTGGGCACACAAAAATATGTGGCCTTCAAAATTCATCTCTTAGGAAATATAGCTTAGTGCTGGACATGGAGGGGTCAGACAATTTCAAATCACATACAATTGCTCACATCATTCCCCAGCATGTTCCCTGCACAGATCCAGAGTCCAGGAGTGCCACAAAATTGCTGTGAATGAGAGGCAGAGAGAGGAAGGGAAACAAATGAAGATTTGCTCCTGTCCCTTTTAATGCTGCATGCTGCCTCCAGAAAATACTTATTTATCAAGAGCTAAGAGGACAAAGGGGGTTATTTTCCTCTCTGGAGGACTTTACGTGGGCCTCCTTTTGCTTGCAGAAGACCAGCTGATAAATACCACGATGTATTTTTAGCCATGTGGCACAGTGCATTTTTCCTGTCATGGGTATGAGGCAGGAGAATGCTGCTCTGCTCTCTGCACAGCAGGAATTCCCTCCAGTGACTGTTAGGAGTAACTAAAACAGCTTCTCCACAATGAAAAACACACGGTGATACCTAATTAGGAGAACTATTGCAGGAGACAATAAAGGGCCTGATGCTTCTCATCTCCCTCTGACAAAGCTGCTACCCTGGGACAGGCTTTAATCTGGCACAGGCAACTCTTCATTTCAGATCTCCTGAAGTGTTCTCAGTGTGGGAAGCAGTTTCCTGCCTTCAGTTGGAGCTCTCTCGTAGAAGAGGAAGGGCTTTGGGTGGGTGTGATGGTCCACACCCCCTTTCTCTGTGTCCATCAGCCAGGAGTCAGCAAATCCATCACATCCAGAGCATCCTGGCTGCCTGCAATCCACACTTCCCTCTAGCTCTTAGGAAAGGCAGAACACTCCTAAAACTTCCTGTGCTAATTGCTGACACAACCAGAACTGTGTAGTCATAAAGAGAGAATCTTACTGTTGCATGGGGAATTATTTAGAGTAGAGAAGTATGTGAATGCTGAATTCTCTGAGTGATTTCTGTGTGAATTTCACATTTAACTTACGGTAACTACCTTGATAAAAGCCCTGAGAGAATAATTCCATCTTGTAACTTTTTCATGATTTCTATTGTATGGGTTATCAATCTTACACTTTACATTTAGATATGCTAAATTGGGCTTTTCTTTCATTAATAATGAGAAAATTTCCCTTTTTTGTGTACTTTTTGGAATTAAAATCAGTATTAACATCATTTGGCTATCTGTTTGGATAGGGAATTTCAATAATGAGAGAAAGAAAGTTAATTTCATTTTTAGATGAATATTACTGGGTGGAGAAGAGCCACACAAAGGAGAATCTATAAGATGGCTCTTCTCTCTCACAGATTAATGGGTGGTCTTCAGTGAGTAAAATTCTTTTCTTTTTGCAGAAAATAGTTTTGGAAGCTCCTCCCTGCCTTAAAAGCAGCATCCTTACTCTGTAAAACTCTAAAATGTGGGCCACCCATGTAAGCATGTTTTTGTGTTTCAGAGCCATGGGGTGAATGGTGCTGGCAGCAGTTTGCAGCCTCCATGTGGAAGCTGCAATTCTGCAATTCTCCCTTAATTCTGAGCCTTTTCTGGTCCCAAACTACTGCACAAGCCTGATGGCCTTTTTCTTCGAATACAAACCCTGTGGCAAGCACTAACATGTTTACAGGTATAACACAGATGAATTATTTCTAAGGGCTAACTTTATCTTTAAAAGGCTCAACTCACTGGGATGGTCCACAGAGAGAGGCTCTTCCCCAGGTGGAGTGGATTGTTGGGATAATAGTTACTGTGTTAATCCAGGGCAAGAGCCTCTCCTCTTCTCTCCTCCTGAACCCTCCTCTGACAGGTCTTATCCTGGCTGTCATGGAAGTAGAAAACAGAATTTTTACCATAGCTGAAGGAAGCCATTCTTTTCTGTCAATTTTCTCCTTTCAGGTTATTCAAATTCTTTCAGTGTTTTCCATGGAAATTTTGTTTTCTGGATCTCTGATTCTGTTCAGTGCTCCAATCTAAACTCTTCCCTGTTGGCATCTGATTTTCTGGAAATGCAGACCCTCACCAGGGCCTTTTCCCTGCTGAAGAGAGCAGAGGGTGATTTCCTCTGCCCCACAGGCACAAGAAGCAATGGGACCTGGAATCATTGCACCTGATTGACCAGAGCTGCACCAAAGGGAAAGGGCCTGCAGCCAGGAGAAGGCTGGTACTGGGTTCCTGCTTCTGCTTGTTTGGGGCTGTTCCTTTGCCTTGTTATACATATTAGTAAAGAACTGTTACTCCTTTTCCCATATATTTGACTGAAAGCCCCTTAATTTCAAAGTTATAATAATTCAGAAGGAAGGGGTCATTCTCCATTCCAAGGGAAGTTCCAGCCTTCCTTGGCAGACACCTCTCTTTCAAACCAAGACATTGTTCCACTTTGGTTTTTTTTTTTCTTTTTCCAGTATTTCATTTTGCTTCTGTTTCATTTTTCTTTTCAGAGAAGGAGCCAAACCCAAGGGTGTGCAGACGTGGGCACTGGTATCACCCATCCCACACGTGATTATCAGGTAGGGTCAGGGATGCTTCTGTGTGCAGAGCAGAGGCAGAAAGAAGTTCTCTACATTAGTCCAGGGTGGAAAATTTTGGTGACCAAAGGCTCTTTGCAGAAGGTTTGCAGACAGCCTGTCCCAGTTCCCACCATTCTCATTATTCTTTTTGGGAGGCTTTTTTGCACTCACATTGTCAGTCTAGGACTTCTGCCTGCTCAAGAGCTCAGAACAGACCCTGATTTTTAAGGGTGATTTAATTTCAAGTGTAAACTCTACAGGCAGTTACAAAATGAAAGCTCTCTGTTACAGAAAATGGTGTTTTCTCTCTTTTCCTCAATTCCCTCTCCGGTAAATGAGGTCAGGAATGTTATGAATCCAACATCATTAATGGTTGCAAAGTGTTTTGAGATCCCTGAATGGAAGGACTTATATAAGTGGGAAATTCTTATTAGGATAATTATAATTGCCAACTGTACTGGCACAATATAGATCACTTAATGAGTTATTTGGCTTTTTCTTTCTCTCCCTTCCTCCTTCTCAGCTCCCCTAAGCCACATAAATAGACTGATTTTTAATTGGCAACTTTCATTTCTAGCAACTGGATTTCTCTCCGAAGTTCAAACTCAGCAGCATCATTTAGAAAATGCAAGTTGGTTTCGGATCAATTGAAATTTGCAGGGCCACAGTGAAAAGGAAAGCCTCTGTGCTCTTTGAACCAGAGAGGCACATGCTGAACCTGCCTTTGAATTCTGAGCACTTTTCTCTGCATTACCTTGGTGTGCTCACCATTCACAGGTGCCTGTGACCAGCCTGTTGAGGGTGAGCTGGGGACTTGGGCTGTTAAGTAACAGGACACAGCTAAATGGTCTCTGTGGGGGAAAAGAAATCACCTTTGTACTTTGGTCTCCCATTTTACTTGTGTTGGTTTGGATGGGGTGATAAGACCAGCTCTTGCTGTAGTATTAGGACCTAAAATACTATTGATAATCAGGCAGCTTCCTCCCTATAAAAGCTTTTCTCTCAGCTGCAGTAGCCACTCATGTTCATCCCTGGGAAGCAGCTGCTTAAAGCTTTATAAAAGTAGATTAAGACAAATATTAATAGTTAAGAAATTATGATCTCCTTGTAGGTATTATTACCTTACAGGCAGTAATATCAATGCTTAAATCAGTAGGGGTTTATTTCTAGTTGAGCTCTGAACACTGGATCTAATATGAAATGTGGATCCATCTGGAAATGGCAAGGATGCTGCCTGCTGTAGAGAATGTATGCCCTGTCTTTCCTTTCTTACTTCTGGTGTGTTAAAAGTACCCTTAGAACTCCTCCTCTTCTGGTCCTTAGAAGTGATCCCAGGGGTTGCTTGTCCATGCATGGAAACACGTCTTACATAACTGCATCTATTACAATATATAATATTTTATATAGCTGCCACAATAAGGGCACAGTTCTTTATTATCATCCCTGCTATGCAATATTTACCTGAAACTCATACATACAGATCTGTCCATTTCTGTTAAATGCTTTTCAAATATACAAGTCCCCATCTGTATTTGCTGCTGCATCAGTGTTTTTCTCTGCTAGTAAACCAAACTACTTGGAGAGCAACAAAACAAAAGCACAGTTACTACTCTGTTTAACTTCCCAGAATAGCTGATATTTCCTTGCTCTCTTCTTTAAGGTGTAATGTTTGCCTCAGCAGACTCAACCACGCTTTTAAAACATGGGGAAGGCAGATGTGTGAATCCTGAATTGTGCCTCAGGCTCTTTCTGAAGCAGCAGAAAGGGCTGAATTCTTCCTCTTGTCCTCCTCACATGCCTTGCTGGAGAGAACACCTTGCATTGTAGAGCTGCTGTCAGGCTTTTTCCTTGGACAAGTTAAAACTTCGCATCTTACTGCCATCCTCACTAAAGATAATGCTGATGTTTACAACCCCTGGAAGCTCTTAGATAAATGTGCTGTGTCCATATTGCCTGCCTTGAATCCAAAATGCTCTGGCAGGAATCACACCCTGCACAGCTCTATCAGCTCCAGCAGAGACCTGTTGCATGTCTAATTAGCTCCGTATCTCTGTGTGTGAATGTCTGCATGCACGTGTCAAAAAAGCACTTGCCATGAAAGCCCCAGAACATCACCAGGTCTCTGGGGGAATTCTGCCTCATCTCTGCTCAGCCTCAGACTTCCCAACAAGTGTTTAAGATGATGTTTCTGTTGCTCTGGGGTTGGAACATACTCAGAAGTGAGCTGGTCAGGGGGCAGCTCTGGGGTCTGAGTACAGGGTACATTTTGGGTACAGCTCTGGGGTCTCTTTGTGTGTTTCTGCTGTCCTTGTGACACCTTTATTTTATTTTATTTTACTTTGGAAATGTTATGTTTAAAGGCCTTTCCCTTCAGTTAAAACACAAGTTGTTAATATTGAAGGTGTGTTGAAGTTTCTAAAATCAAAGGGAAGAAATCAGAACGGCCAGCAGTGGCAGTGTAACCAGTGCCACCAGTGTCTGTGCTAAGCAAGTTTCCATTAAATGCTCCACTTCACACTGACAGCTCTGCATCTGGGGACCCATGTGGCAGAGCAGATTGCTGTGCCTACAGGTTCAGGGCCATTCCTCAGGCTCTGGGTGCAGTGACTGAGAACAAGGAGGTATTTATATAATTTGGGAACATTTTGTCTTTCCTTGCCATGGAAAATTCCTATGCTCTTAAAATACCCCATGGTTCTTTCAGTGAGTACTGAATGCTTTGATTTCTGCTGTTCTTGTGGAGATGATGTGTTCTAGAATCTCTCCTCGCCTCTTCCTCACAGATTTTGTGACTTTCAGAGGAGGAGTTGCACCAGGACTCTGTGGTGGGGGACAGGTCCAGGCATTCCCATCTGCTGCTGGCCAGAAGAGCAGTGGGAAAAGCTGAGGACATATAGTGAATATATCAGTAAAGAAGACAGAAAAGACATAATTTGTTGGCTGTGCCAGGTCCCTGGAAAACACTAATAGTCCCTAAATGGAAAAGAAGATAATAGGAAAATCTTGGCTGGTTCATTCCTGTGGTTTGCAAACAAAACTTGTTTAGTTTTTCTTTCAAAAAGGCATTTCTTTATTTAAATATTGACCTACCATTTTAAAAGGAGAAGAGGTTTAGAAAAAATATCAATAATCTGAGATGAAGTATTTTTTGGGGGGGGATGAACAGAGCATTTACCCAAAATTACATTATGAGGGTTTTTGTCCTTCTTTTTATTGGCTGAAAGGTATTTTTACTTGGACTTAATTGTTTTGTTTCAGCATTACAAACTGCTGCATCATTTCAGGGTGACACAAGCAGGGGAGACACAAATTGTTGTTTATTAGCTATGGACAGTGAAGCTCAGGGAATTAATTCTTGGACTTGGGATTTTTTTATGCTGTTTTTCCATTCTCTATGAATTTCAGCTAATCCTTGCTTGCTGCTTGCTTGCATTAATCTTCTTCCTTTAAGCACCTCTTTAAATGTGTATCTGGCAGTATTTTGTAAGTTTGAGGGGTTTTTTTCTCTGTTTATTTGTTCTTTTAAAATTGTTTCACCTCCAGGATGTTGAAGCTCTTAAGGCATCACCGAGGAGAGGGAAATGTGTATTGCGACTGGGCCAGGCTCAGCTGCAGCATTCCTGAAGGTGTAGCTAACAGGAGACATGGACTTTTAAAGAGAAATAGTGACCAATAGGTGAATTTCTAGGGCACTTGAGTGCCAAAATTCAGTTCAGGGCAAATTTAGGCCAACAACTGGTGACAGGAGCAATCACTGCTGTGGGCACCGTGCAGTCCAGGTAAACACGCTGGGCTAAAGAGGTGAAAGCAGCACTCTGGGCAGGTCCAGGCTGCTGTACCAGGAGATGGAGGATGGTACTGGGAGGATGGGTCTGTCCTCAGTGTGGATCTGGCTGCAGGGACCCCAGTGTGTGCCTGCTCCATCGGGAGGGATGGGCGCTGGGAAGGAGCCACCAGGAGATCCCCGCTGCTCTAAGAAGGAAAGCCAGAAGGCAGGATGCCATCTCATCCAGTCAGCCTGCTGTTATCCTGATCTAGCATGACAAATTGGTGTTCCCAGAGTGGCAGCAGAGTAATCAGACTGTGACAAATGGTTTACTTAGAGCAATTTGTTTTCATTTTACTGAAAATTTCCGCAGTCTCAACAAAAGGTTCCGCCCTGCCTCCTCCCTCCCAGCTGCCTCCCTCTAATGTCATTTGCACGGCATTAAAGGAGGGACCTGTGCCCCAGAGGGCAGCGTGGCACTTGGGAGGTCACATATCCAGGGACCTCGGGCTTTTAGCAGCTGGAAGCTGTTGCTGGAGGCAATGTGCTTGTTGAGTGTGGAGTTAACCTCCATTAGCCATAGACTGGACCCCTGCTTTTGCCTCATTTCTCACACACGAGCTGAGCTGCCTCACACCTTTGGCAGGTTGGCTCCTGGTGGATGAAGAGTGTGTGGGATCAGGGGTTCCCTGTGTCTGAAAAGGGTGAGGGTCAGTCTGGCACCTTTCAGTTGCTAAACCTAAGCCAAGATACTGAACACAGCCATGTAGCAGTGATGTGCCTGGAAAAGGGGAGCAGGACCTACCTGAGGTACTGAGAACTACTGAGGTTGCCCTGTGGATGACAGGACAGCTGTACAGCCCCATCCTGGGTCCTGGCACAGCTGGATCCCTCTGCTTTAGCACACTTGCAAAAGCCAAAAAGTACAGACAACAGGGAAAAACTGCTAAAAATTAAACAATGCCAAAAACAGCCTAGGAATTTGCAAATGTTCGGGTCCCTGCCACGTCAGTGCCTGCAGCTGGCTCTGGGATGTGAACCTCATGGCCTTTTCCTGCTCAAGTGTCAGCCCAGTCTTGCATGGAGCTCCTCTGTGCTATGGTGTCACTGCAAGGTTAAGCCTTGGATGGTTTGACCTGCTTGGCTTTCATAGAAGAGAGATGCAAAACAGGTAAACTCTGCATCGACTGTTCAGCAGAATTTTCTCTGTCCTATGGCAGAGAAGGAATTGCCAGAAGACTGACCTGGGAGCCTGCTCAACTCGGGCTCCTTATCTTCTGCTTACTCTGGCTGTTCTCATTTATAACAATTACCTGTTTCTTTCAAGCACAGTTCTTGCAGTTTCAGCAACCAGCACTTTCCATGGGCTACAGGAAAGGGAGACCAACACCTTGTGTAAAATAAAAGGACAGTGGTATGAGGGCACTGGAGCTGGGAGCTCTGTGCCGTGGGGAAGGGGACAGAAGGGCAGGGAAGAGTCAGGCTGGTGGCAGGGCACCCTGGTGCCTTTTGACATGGGTTGTTGAGATGAACATTCTCCAAAATCATGTCCCAGGATGGGGCTGGTGGCAGAGCTGGCCAGCAGGCTTGTGCCATCCAGCTCTCCTTCAGACCCTCTTGGTCTTTTTCAAAAGTGCATCACTGCCCAGGGCAGACTACCTGGGGCTCTGCAGGTGTGACATGTGCTACTGCATTCCTTTCAGTCCACCCCAAAGCCAGGAAAACCTATTTGAGGCCTTCTGGGGTGCAAGCCTTGCTTCTGGACACGTGGTGAGTCCGAAGCAGTAGAGAAGTGACAGAGTCAAGGCTTTTCTCCATCATGCTGCCTTGTGCCTGTTCCTTTTTGCATCTGCAAGCAGCTGTGCAAGGATGTCCACAGTACAGGCTGATGGGATGGAATGCTTAGGCCACTCTCATATGGGAGTTACAGATGACAGTCCATGAGACTCCTTTGGCTCCCAGGTCTGCCTGCAGCCTTCAGGACTTGATTTGCCAAGCTCTGTTGCATCAGTGCTGCTGCATCAGCTGCTGCTGCTCCTTGCGTCCTTGTGCTACGACACAAATACTCCATAGTGTGATGCAGTTACTGCTGTGCTCCCCCTCCAGACATCCATCATGGGCTGGGGGGCAGCCAGGACAGCCCTCCTCCCACGCTTTGTCACAGTGGCAGCTGGGTCTGAGAAGAGAGCAGTGCCACTTAGAGAGCCTGGCAGTGTAGCAGCTTTCCTTAAATGAAATTCCCACTCTCCTGGCAGCTTGGCTCTGCAGAAGCCCCTGGAAATAGCACAGTGGTATGTAGCTAAGTGGTGCCCACTGGAACATGTCCCCAGCCTTGGCTGGAAGGAGCTTTCTGGTATGTGCCCATACACCAAAAGGAGAGAAGCAAGAGTATTATCACAACATGGTTTCCATAATGTGTTAGCAAACACAATAAAGCAGTGGAAAATCACTTGCACTAATCAGACGTCCATAAATAGATCCAAGTCATAGGTTTGACTCTCCATTGAAGTGAATAATTTATCAGCTGATTAAATCTGATCATTTTGTACAACGTGCCAGTAGTTTTCCAGTGCATGTTTTTACTGTCCATATATCTCCATTAGATTGATGGATTTGGATGGTTCAGAGTGGTAGTAGTCAGGGAAATGCCGTGTGTAAGCAAATAAAGCTGGATTTATAGCATCTGGGCCCCATTCTCAGACCTCTAACACAAAAATGGGGTGCTGTTACATATTTAAATAACAGCTTCTCTGCATCTCACAGATGATTTCTTAAGAGCTAGGGGGAAAGAAAAAAGCAAAGCCCAAGCCTTCAATCACCAAATAACACCCTGCAGCCATTGCAGGCAGGGCAGGAAAGCTGCCCAGAGACCCCTCAGTGCCCTCTGGGGAGCAGAGGGATGCCATGGCCAGTGGGGGAGACCACAGCACGCAGTGCTCCTGTCCTGCTGTGCTGGGAAGCCAGTCCCAGTGCTGGACACACTTCAGACCCTTCTTTTCATCTCCCCATTCTCCATCCATGCCTTGTGTCCCTGTCCCTGCTCCCATCCACAGTGGCATGCTGTCTGCACCCACATGGGGATGTTCTGAGTGTTTTGGTGTTTACTTTCCTGCATTCAAGTTACTCACTGGTCTCTTTTGCTGTTTGCATATGGGACATTTCCCTTGGAAACACAGCAAAGTCTACATCTGGGTGCAGAATCCTACATGGCTGCAGAACTTCCAACCTGATTCAATTTTAAAAAATTACAATTGTACATAAAATGTTTATTAGACAGCTGGGGGAATCTTAGACAAAGTCTTCAGGCAAGTGCAGCTTAGCTGAAGGCCAAGTGAAGAGCCAAGCCCAAGAAGTGAAGGCCAAGCCCAAGAAGTGAAGGCCAAGCCCAAGAGCCCCTGCTGAGACTTGCTCTGCATGGCCACTCTCTGCATTTTTTTGGCTGCTTCTTTTGCTGTAAGGGAATGTGGCCTGCCAAGGCAGGGAGCATTCAGTGCTTAGTGTGATACCCCATTTCTGCTCTCCTTGGAGAACTGCACCTGTGAAAATTGTGCTGGCTTCTCTGGGAGGAAAAGGAGGAACTCGGCATCCGACAATTTGCACGGCTGCTCAGCTGTAATTTAAAAGAATTAAAATGAAGAGGAGCAGGAGGCCGGAGCAGTTGGCATGGGAGCATTTGCAGGGCTAGCTGTGTGTGACTCAGGGATAGGAACTGTCACCTTTTCCCTTCAGATTTGTGCCTTAGATCTCCCTCTGATCCTCAGTTTCTGACCAAGGAAGAAGGAAAACTGAGAGCAAAAGCACAGATTTTCTGCAATGGATCAACAGTTCAGGCAGATAGAGATGTGAGTATAGAATAAGTATAAAAATTATTATATCTATCAGCATATGAAACCAAGCATATGAAATACACACCTTTAACAAGTCAATAGAGTTAGTGCTGGTGTTGTTAGTTTGTACTGGAAACCTTTCCTGTGTCTGCCTCAGAGTGGTGGCAGGTTAGAACCCACCTTAACAGATTTAATTTGTCCATCCATCCATTTAGTAGAGACTAAAAAGCATTTTTTTCTCTATTATACTGTTGTAAGGCTTCATCCCTGCCTGGACTAGCACAGAGCACTGACCTCTGGAGAGCACCTAGGAAGAGACAGTGGTTTTTTGGAAGGAGAGGGTATCTGCATACACAATTACATTTATTTACTCATTGACAGTGTTGCTTGTTACTTACAAAACTGAAGCAGTTTCTCTGACCATCTCCTTTTGTCCCTCTTCAGACCAGCCTGGGTTAAGCATGATGTGGGTGAGGGATGTGGCCAAATAGGAAGAATGGCCAAAGTTTTGGATTTGGCAGAGCTTTCTGCTGCTCACCTTTCTTGAGTAGAGCTGCTGTTTTCAGTAGGACTAGCTTTTGTCCAAGCTGCTGTATAATTGGCACCACTGACAACATTATCCTCCTCAGCCAAAACCAGTTTTGGGGCTCTAGGCTGGCAAGCTGGGACATGCAGGGTCGTTTTTTGGGGGCTGGAGCTGTGTTTTGCCACTTGACAGTCCTCTCGCAAGAAGCATTAGCTCAGTTCTTGGATCAGGTCTTCTGGGAATGGGCAGAAATGCTGCTCCACCAGTTTCTCTTCCAGCTTCTTTAGCTTTTTGCATCATTAAATCAGCCTTGAGGATGCTCCCTGGGTTTTGTTGTTTATGCAAGATTGCAATTTGTCTTTCCTACTTGAAGGGTCAAATGTTTGGCAAAGCTCCTAACTGTTCATCAGTTAGTGAGGAACTAGGTACTGATAAGGAATTGATGCTCAGATAGGTGGCCCAGCATGGCCCAATGTTTTTTTTCTGTGTTCTTTTCTCTTTCAAGCCTGAACATGACCATGGATTTGCATGTGCCCCTTCTTTTACTAAGTGAAACTGTGGGAGATCAGGATCTTCTTAATCACCAATGTTTCATTGCCATCATTTTGAAAATGAAGTTTTGGTAGTGACACAACCCTTCCCAACACTTTTACATGGCACCATTTGCAACTGGAAAAGAGGATAGTGATGTGAGGGAAAATACAAGCTTTTACTTTTCTACATCATCCCACACAAAGAAGATATTCCTTTTGAAACAAACTCAAGGAAAATATTGCTGCAGCTGTAGGGCACAAGCTCCGAGCCATTTAGCAAGGCCAAAATATCAGGTTCTCAGCACTGAGACAGAGGAGGAAGGTGCAACTCAGTTTCCCTGCTTCAGGCTCTCTGAGGGCTGCAGAAAGGTGGACCAGGGAATGGGAATATGGGAAAAGGTATCTCATTCCAGTTACACCCCAGTTTCCAGTGACCTGAGAGCTGCAGCACTACACTGATGTGTTTGTGCTAAGGACAGAAAGAGAACCTCCATTCTCAGAGGACAGCAATGCTCTTTGCCAGTGCCTGCCCCCAGCAGGGCTCTGGCATGTCCCTGCTGCAGTAAGGGCTGGGAAGGAATGCTGCTCTTTATCTTCATTCATGACCTAAGGCTTAAAACCTCTTCCTCAGCCTGGTGTGTTTGTGCAGTACATGATCTACAGCTTGGTCCCTCCAGTGACCTGTTCATGCCACGTTGCCTTCAGCACAGCATTGCCATCCTTTAACAGTGCTCCAAGGCTCCTGGCTGCATGAAGCAGCACTGGGGGATCACAGGAAAGACTGATTTCCAAGAACTAAACAATGTATTATTGGAGAGCTCTGGGGGTAACCCTGGTCAAGCCTGTGAGTTTGCTGTTTGTTCCTCTGCCTGCTGAGAGGTTTAAATATGTCCAGCAGGGAGAAGCAGTGGCTGGATATGAAGTCAGGTCCTAAAGATCCATGAACAAACTAACCAGCAAATCCAGAGGATTATAAATAGTGCTGGAAAATCCAGACAGACACTTACCTTCAATCCTCCCAACATGGGGAGGACCTACTGTGTGAAATTCTATCTGACAGTAAAGCTCTTTATTTTTACTATTTATTGCAACAAAACTAAAAGCAGAGTGCAGTGTGTCTGAAATGGGAAGCACGACAATGAGCAATGCATTTTCCTTCTGGATGCAAGAAGATGACCTTCATAGCTCACTTGAGGCTCTGTCCCTTTAGAGTTATGGGCCATTCCCTTGTTAGTGTAATAAGCTGCATTATATTCCTCTTCACACTGATGGTTTTTTCTACATAATGCCAGGGAACTTAAAAAAAAAGAAGGAAAGAATAAAGGTCAGTGAGTTTCAAAATGTGCTTTACTGAAAAGGATATAAAAGGGAAAGAGCCTGTATCACTTCTCTGATGACATATGCTAAATTAACAAGCCATTATGCTTTCAGCACTGTCTGTAAGTGCTGTGCACACATAGTTTGGGATGGTATTATCGTGTCCATGAGGGTACCAGATGTTCAGAATGTAGAATGGACTGGGACAAAAACCAGGGGGAGTCACAGAGAGTGTGTCTCCTTTGCTATTGAGGAACTTCACCTTGGTCATCTGAATCAGTGGCAGGTCCCAGTATCTGAAGCCCTCCCAGATTTTTAGCTCTACTTTTGGATAACTCAACCTGAATAACAGAGACCAGGGCACTGTATTAGTGCAAGCCTAAAACCCTGCTGAAGTTGATGCTGTGCCTTTAAATAACTCTCAGAAACCCCCTTACCTCCCCTCTGCACTTCTGACCTCCCAACAAGCCTGTAATTAGCACAGATTTTTCACATCCATGGCTAGATCGGAAATTTGGAAGCACTTAATGAAGAAGGTCAGTCACCTTGACTGGGCTGAAGCTGCAGTTAGAGGACATTTGCTGGCATACCCATGAATATTAACATGGAACTGCAAACACTGTGGTGATGGCTGCTGGGATAGGACCCTGCATTCCACATGGTTTCAGCCCTGAGGGCTTTCTCCTGTTTGGGGGCATTTCTTTCTAAAGCTCCTGAGGCAGGATTTGCACATTAGGACATGACTCCAGGCCCAGACTAACTAGAAGTCCAGATTACCGGCCTGCCATATGATTTGAGCCGAAGACCAGGTCCAAGTCACATAATTCTTGCATGGCAGGTCCAGCATCTCATCCCCCACAGCTTTGGTGGCAGTGCCAGAGCCTGTGTTCCCAGTAGTTTTTATAGGAGATGAGGTCAGGTTTTGATTTGGGGTCAGGACCAGGGCCCCAAGGATTTTGGTTTTATATTCTTGGAAAAAGGAAGTACAGGAAACACCCTCTCTGCAATCCTGTTGGCATTGGGGTGATCTAAAAAACTAACATGAATACAATAACACCCTCTGAATATAGGAAAGGAGGGCCTCTGTGTCTGGTTTTGCTCCCGTGGCATCTTCCTGGATGCCTCCTATTTGATGTTTGTGGGCTGCAGGATGGCAGTGGAGGCTGCTTCCAAAACCTTACATCCAGTCTGGGAAGTGATGAAAGGAGTCCTGTGGAAATTGGGAAAGATTTGTGAATCATTGTATGATTTCTTGTCTCTCCCTGTAGTTCATGAGTGTAATGCAGGTTTCTAGGACAGTGGGCTACAAGTACATAACACATTTTTATTTATCTGTTTCAATCTCCCAGACCATGATTGGCTATGACAGAAGTAAAAGAAGGAACACACAGAGCAAATTCTCCAACCATTAAGTTAGGAAAGCTCAGATTCTTTCATTTCTGCATCTCTTAGTTGTACTTAATATATAAGGGGAGAAAAAAAGATTCCTTGTAATAATTACACAGGTTGAACTGAAGCTTATGGTGGCAGTAAGGATCCTTCCAACAACTGGCAAAGCATCACGTCCTACATTCATAAAAAAGGTGCCTTTAAACATTTGTTTTTATGGTGTGTGTTCATACTAAAAATTATTATAGCACACAGCTCTTCACCTAAATTGTCTGGCAAATGCCATATTGTAAAAGCAAATCCCTCTCAGGTTGTTAGAATGCCATGGCATTGTCGTGCTGCCAAGAAGTCCCTGCAAGATGCTTAGGAGAGCACCCCCCCTGCAACACAGTTTGTGAGCATTTTGTGAATCTTTCATCCCTCAGAGATGAGTGGGTTTTTTTCTTCCTACCTCCTGGAGAACTGAAGTACAAAAAAAGGCCCAGATCCCCTATGGTGCTCAGGTGAATAATTCCCTCTGAGTTACAAGTTCACCCCACCTGACTTTCAGGAAGTGACTGACAGGAGGGTTGTGCTGGAGGTTCACTTACCCTTAACAATCAGTTCTCAAGCAGACCACTTTTTTGCTTCTCCAGAGCCCTAAGGGTGGCTTGCCCACCAAGTGCAGGGCTGGGTCTCCAGCAATGCATGGCCAGATTTCCAAAAGGCATCAGTGCCAATTATTTGAACCTCTGCCACCACTTGGTTGCAGTGCTTAGTTTTGTTTTTACTGGGCCAAACTGGTCCCTAGCACGGGTACCATGTGTTGGTTTAATGAAAGAACAAGTGTGATGAGCTATTCCTCCTCAGGAGTAAAGCAGAACAGAGTGAGACTCAGAGCTCAGAGCAGCCAGAGCTCTCAGAGCAGAGCCAGCATCTCTGTGATAAGCTGGATGAACAAGGCAGGGACAGCTGGATCTTCCTCAAGATCTCTGACTGCCCATGAAGGTGCAACTGGTGAGGTTGCAGAGAATTTATCAGGTCAGGAAAGGAAATTCAAGACCTTTAAACTTTTTGCATGTGTGAATGTTAGTGCCAGGCTGCTGGTACTCTTTCCTGTTGTTTGCTGCTTGTCATTTAAAAACAGCAAATAGAGCTGTGGGCATCTCAGGAGATGTCTGATGCCTTGCAAGATCATGTTCTGGGATCAAGGAATCTGCTTGGGAAGACCAGGACCGGGTTAGGGTTAGGGGGAGAAGCAGAGTTTGTGTATGAATTCAGGAATGACTGAAATTCAAAGTGAGGTGATCAGTGCATCTGTTCATACCCAGGAGAAATCCATGCATTGCACCTTTGTCAGCTGTACTGAATTGGTCACGCAGCCACAGCCACCTGGGCCTGCCTGCTCAAGCACAGAAATTGTACAGTTCCATCTTCAACATCCTCCTTCTTACCTGGTGCACCTCTTCCCTTTCCCCAGCCCCATCCTCCCCTGTTTGCATATTTGTCTCCCAAGAAATCACTAAGGGAGAGAGACCTTTCTTTTCAGCATTGTGCAGGCCCCCTTTCTCCTCCCCTCAGGCTCTGAAATTAATTAAATGATGTCACACTCGATTTTAACTGATTTGGAAGCAATTCATCACCCTTTTGCTTGTTCTATTAGTCCGAGCGATCAGCACATTAATTCATTTGTGAGACTAAGCTCAAGGGTAATTACAGTGAGGAAGCTTAATGCCTAAACTTGTTAATGTCTGTAATCAGAACTACTTCCTCAGTGTGGAACAATTCTTAGACAATTACACTTGGATATGATTGCTCTGGTAGGCAGCAGAGGCTGTGTCAAGAGAGGAGCAGCAGAAGCAAGCAGAGTGCTATCAGCAAATCCATCCCTTTGCAATCTGTCTTCAGGATTCTGCACAGCTCGCCCCTTCCTCAGGTTTTGCATTATTAATTAAATTGAAAAGTCATCGTCCTTCTCTCTTTTTCAGGTTTGGTTCTGTGGGGCACAGGAAAATAGACACCTCTGGGTTTTTTTCTGATATAAATGTCACTAGCTTTTGCTTCTGGTGTTGTGGTTAATGAGCATGGGGAGGAATAACTCATTTTATAGATGGCACTTTGCTTCCCAGTAGACTCAATTTTCTTTCTTGTTCAACAATCAGTGCTTTCTAGTGAAGAGATGTTTAAGAGATGAACTTCTAAGACTGAGACTTTCCCTGTTTTGCCCATCTGGTGGACTCTTCATTAACCCCATGGCAGGGAAGTGTCCTGACAGGGTGATTCTGGACTTGCTTTAAAGGAAGAGCAGCTGTTGATCCAGGGATCCATGCAGGCACAGTGGGAGCACACAAGCATAGCAAGAGGGCACAAAGCCTTTCTAAACAAGGACATTTTCTCTCTTCTCTCCTCTCCTGACTGAGCTGTCAGTGCCCTCATCTGACCAGAAAATTTCTAGTGTTACATCAGGTATCCTAAATGTGTTTATTTCCTTCAGGTCAAGCTCCAGAAGGAAGTGAGGAAATTACAGCTGATTGTACAAAGTTCAACTGTTAATGAAAAGGCAGCAGTCCAGAGTGTCAGGAAATGTCCTGCCTGTGCAGTAACCCTGCACAGCCCCTGTGGTGCCCTGCAGTGACATCTGGGGATAGCAGCCTCGTGTGGGACAAGCAGACACACTGCAGACAGCATGGCCCTTCCACTGGTGCTGCATGAATCCAAGCTCTGTGACTCTTCAGCTGGGGAGAGATTTTATTCCAGCTCGAGCTGGAGGTCCTCCAGTGCACAAGGCACTGCCCCTTGCAGAAACTCTCATTTGGGGTAATGCCCCATACACTGATGCTCTTGAAAAGTGAATTTCTTGGTATTTGATGGAAAGCCTGTGGTTGTGCTGGATTAGCAGCATCCTGAGAGGCCCCTGTGTTAGTCCTTAACAGCAGTCTCAGCCTCCTGTCACAAATGAGGCAGGGCAGGATGTGAGTTTACAATGATGTATTTTGCAGACGTGGTGAAACTGGTGCCAGTCACAACCAGAATAAGTGTCTACTCTGATGGTTTCAGAGGCTGTCTACACCCAAAGGAAGGTAGGGTAAATCTAAAGTTTCTGTTGTCATTAGTGGTACACCTGAAGGACAAATGATTCCTTTTCCTCTTGGTCTCCAGCTGCACTTGCAAAGGGGCCATGGCTATGACCATCTCCTGTCTCCACATCTGACGTGGCAGGACTGCATTAGCAACTCCCTGCTTTCTCCAAAGCCCAGCCTACAACAAAATCCTGCTGGGGTTAAGGTCTAAGCCCTCTCTTAGCAGTCATCTGTGGCATGTTGATGTCTGGATTTGCTGTCTGCCATCCCAATGAACTCCTCCAGCGTCTCACTGCCAAGCAGTGCAGCACAGCAGGTGGATTTGGAAAGGATGGTATGAAAACCAGAAAGATATCACCTCTTCAATGGGTTAAAAAGTAATGTAATTCAGGGCAGATTCACATATCTTCTCTCCCGGCTTTCAGATCTGACAGTAGAGAGTGTAAGCACAACAGAGTGTGTCATGATTTAACCCAAGCTCAGCTGCACCTGATGGCACAGCACAGAGAATCAGAAGAGTGAGAATGAGGAAAATCATGAGTTGAGACAAAGAAAGTTTAACAGGCATAGCAAAAGCTGCCACAAGCAGGCAAAGCAAAGCAAGGAATGAATTCCCTCCTTCCCAGGGCAGGCAGGTATTCAGCTGTCTCTAGGAGAGCAGGGCCCCTTCACCTGTAACAGGAACTTGGGAAGACAAAACACCACCACTCTGAATGTTCCCCCTTCCACCTCCCTGCTTTATCTACTGAATGGAATCTGCTCACATGTCTGGGGTATCCTTTGGGTGGGTTGGGGTCAGCTGTCCTGTGTCCCCTCCCAGCTGCCTGTGCAGCCCCAGGTGCCCATGTTGGGCTGCAATCCAAGGTGATCACCAGCTCAGCAGGTCCCTGGCCTGGCAATTGGGAGGCCAGGGTTTACCTGTTTGCTCCAGCACTTAGACAAAGCACCTCCTGCTGTCTTTTGCCTGCCTTGAGGCTTTAATCCAAAGTTTTCATTCTCCTGATAAGTTCAAATGCATTTTAAATCTGTTATTCAGACAGGCACTGTGCCCTGGGATGGCTGAGCCTGTTGTACTGTCCAAGGATTCCTGATCTTCCTTGTGTTGCCCTTGCTGCAAGGAGCAGCAGGAGACATTGCCCATCTCTTGTGCTATGGATGTCATTCCTCAAGATTATTCCCAAATTACTGTAGATACCATCAGAAACTATTGAATAACAGCTTCTAAAATATCCACCTACTCCTCCTCTTTTTGTCTTCATTAAAAGCTAAAGAATATTTCTAATGTGACAGGAAACATGCTCCATTGTTTCTCCATTCTGTTTGATTGAAGTGAAGCAGCTTCCCTGCACAAAGGGACCCACTGAACAATTTGCTATTCTGAGCACTGATAATTTTGGAGTCTAACTTATTTTAACCATTGCAGTTTCAGAGAGCCACCTGGTAAAGTTCTTCCATGCCATTAAAGCTCACTGGGGTTTAGCCCCACTTACCAAGAGAGACCCAGAACCTGTGGATTCCAAGGGAATACACAATCAATCAGCTGGATCATTTATGAGATTCATGTCTCCATCATCTCTCCCACACTTGGTGTTGGATGTTTTGAGATTTTCCTGCCCACAAGACTGCAGTAACCTCCACCACACTTTTGGCCAGGGTGTTGGGATAACAGATGTAATAAGAAATAAAAAATGTTGCCCAGGAAACCTTAGAACCAGCCATCAGATCCAGCTAAACCTGCTGAATCCTGCTGTGCCCAGGGAGGCTGCCCCTAGGGCAGGAGAGCGAGGCACCAGCATCCCCTTGGGATGGGATGTGTCCCCATGCATCCCTGGGGCAGGCTGTGCCCCCTGAGCTCTCCCTGAGCTCTCCATCCCACCTGCAGTGCTCAGGGTCAGCTGCTGATGCTGCCCCACAGAGCTGATGGACAGGTGAGAGCCAAGCTGCTGTGTGGGTACAGGTAACTTGGAGCAGTGAGGTTTTGCTGAGAACAAACTAGTGAGTGTTGCCCTGATTCAGGAGGTGAAAGTTTGCTGTTGCTGCTCTGGCTGGGATGCAGGGGTGGAGGCAGCACTGGGGTTTGCAGCCTCAGGTGTTTCAGCCTCTGTGCTGGGACACAAATAGCTGCTCTTAATCATTTACATTACAAATGCCTGACTTTGGTCCACCTGCAAGCTTCTTTATAAATGTGTGTGACATCAGACCCGTCAGAAACCCCTTGCTCACAGATTCTGGTTGCCACTGGTTATGGCTCAAAGAAGAAGAAAGCAGCAGGGACAGTGGAGTCCCTGACACGGAGTTATTTTTCTATGTCACATATCCGTGAGTGCTGAAGTGGTCACATTGCTACAGAAGCAGGGCTAAAAGCAGCTGGAGAGCACAGCACCATGGGGAGGGGACTGGCAGCACACCTGGGGTCTCTTCCAGACAAATGACCCTTCTCTCCATCCTCACTGGTGTGCACAGCTTTGCACTCACCAGAGCTGCCTTAGTGAGCACAGCCACAGCACGTTTGGTGTGCCTTACCCAGGTGTCTGCCTGGTCTGTGCCTGTCCCCTGAGCTCAGTGAGCACATGGGGGTGTTGGTCTGGGTCACCTCATAGTTGTGCTGCCCCTGAGGGCTTGGGGAGCCAGTCCAGGCCATGGTAACTGTGCTGTGGGCCAGCACTGGAAAGCTACTCAGTCATTAGTCCTGCCTTCCATGCACAGTCATTTTCTCTCTTGAGGTTAGAGAAACCTTCAATCAAAATGAGCATGTTTTACTCTGCTTTGGAAACAATGCAAATGTAGTGCAAATATTTCACTGTCTGATGCTTGGTATTTCTGCATAACCTGACAATTCTGCATGGAGCAGATAAAGCAGCAGAGAAAGAAAGTTCTTTTCTCTCTTCTGGCCGAGACAATGCATCTAATGGCATGGCACGCAATCTGTCTGCCCCAGATACACAAACAACTCCTGTCTAAGTCTGGCTGATACTATATTTGCTGGGGTCCTCAGAGGCTTTGTGGTCCCCACTTCCTTCCACAACTCCTGGTTCCTGGTTGGAAGCCACCACCACCCCACCTAACACCAGTTTTAGCCAAATTCAGTCAACAAAATATTTCTCAAACAATTCCTCTTTCCTGCTTCCCTGCTCTCTGTTCAGGTCACTCAGACCAACCTGCACAGCATGGCAGTGCTGGGATAAATGGCTTTGTTTGTGGGCTGGTGCCCCTGCCTCTGTTTGTTTGTCCACTTGGTCAGGGCCTCCAGAAAAGCCTGGTTGAGCTGAGGGAATCACCCTGCCCAGGACCCAGCTCCCTGCAGGCAGGCAGCACCTGGCAGGGACAGGCTCCTGCTGCTTTCTCCTCACCTGTAAAGCACATCTTACAGCCAGCAGTGCAGGCAGGCTGGCCTCAGTGCTCACTCCTCTTAGGTGTGTGTCCCTGAGGTTTGTGTCCCTTGTTTTGGCAGGATTCGGGGGTGCCACAGCTCCTTTGAAACATAAAGCAATGCTGTGGCATTCAGCACAGCTGGGGAACCCAAATGTGCCATTTGCCATGTTGGAAGGTAATAGAATAAGGAAACAACTCCTCTGTGGAAAACTACTGCCACCCATGGCAAAGGAGGAGCAAAGGGCAGGGGGCTTTCACCCCCAGGTGCTGCTTTGTGTCTCTCAGAGGCAGTGGTGTGCAGGACCACTCTCTGCAGACTGATCAGTGTTTGAGCAGTTGGATCCTGCTGCTGGCGAGCTGGATTTCACTGGAGCTGTGTCCTGCTGCCTTTCCAGGCTGGTTTCCCTGTGCCATGCTGCAGCATGTGATGGTTCAGCTGCTGGGGAAAGCAGGGGGAGTCCTGCAGCCTCCAGCCCCAGATGGTCCAGCAGGGGCAGAGGCAGAGGCACAGAGAAAGACACAGAGAAAGACACAGAGAAAGACACAGGTGCCAAAACAGCAGGGCAGGAAACAGTTCAGATGCTTCTCACGGAGTACAGCCATTTCTTCATCCCTCCTCCCCTCACCTGGGCCCATCCCCTCCCTAACCTGGTCCTTGCTTTGCCAGGGACACACGTTGGTAAAGAGGTCTGAAAAATCGTGGTGATCTCTGTTCTGTGGGAACAAAATATTTCCTTTGTTGTTATTCCTTTGTGCAGCTCTGTGCAAGGCCCTTGCAGGGGGCACAGCAACAAGTGGCCTGTGTGGCAGGGACAAAGCAGATTTCTGTGGCCATGGCTGAAAGGAAAATGTGACTTCTTCCCTCATTGACTTTCCAGTGTGCTGCATGAAGCAACTCTTACAGATTTTGTTTGCATAATAGTAAAGGCTTTTCTTGGTGTGAGAAAAGCAGAGAGTAGTGGGGAGGATTTATCATAGGGAGAAGGATTTTGCAGTTGTGCTGGCTGTTTGTCAGCTGTTCCTTCTGGAGCAGTGAGCAGGCAGGACAGGATGGAGCTATGGACTGGTTTCTCCTCTGGAATTGCTGGTTGTCCCCTTAAGCAAAGGCTTTGGACAGACTTGTGTAGACAGGGTTAAAAACTCAGTAATGCCTTGCTCTGATGGGGAAGATGTGCTGGAATGGAGGGTTGCAGACAGCATGGAAACAGTTTTCTAAGTATAATAATTTAATTTTTTTTCTAAATAATCACCTGTGAAGACTCATGCCTGCTCCCTGAGCTGGACTGTGGGCATGCTGGGGGACTTCACCCAGCTGTTCCCAGCAGTATCATCTCTCAGAAGACGTGGAGTCTCCCTGTAGTCTCAGGGGCTCTTTCAGGGGCAAATTATTGTCACAGGTATCCATGACTGCCCACACAATTTCCCTTTATTTGCCCCATCATGTCAAAACCCCCATGTCCCATGTCCATTTTCTCTGTGGCTGCTGAGACACTCTGGGTGTTGTGTGGTGGCCATGGACTGGGACATCTCCTTGGTGGCTGCACTGGAGGCTGGAGAGGGCTTGGACTCAAAGAGCAAAACCCCAGGTGAGTGAGGAGCAAAGGTGTGAGCTGTTGTTTGATGGATTTGCCTCCTTTCTGGCCAACTTTTAAACTCATTTTTGCCCCAGGAAGGAACAAGCTTTGACTGCAGAAGAGCAGATTATCTGCTTGGGACAGGCTGGAGGGAGCAGGGAATGCTCTGGTGCTGTACCAGCACTCCAAAATGCCCCCAGGAACTGCCTGGGGGGAATCTGTGGAGAGAGCTAAAGAAAAAACCCAAATGAAAGCTCCCTCAAGAACACAAACCCAAAAAAGCACCACGACCCCCCACCAAATTTTCAAAAGGACCAAGCAAATGCTTTAGTTGACTGAAGCCAAAATGCTTCCTGTTGCTCAGCTGGCAGACATTTACTCATGTGGTCTTAAAATGCCACAGGAGGAAATATTTCAGGCTCAGCCTACCCGTGCCAGGAGAGGATTTGCCAAAACAAAGGGATCAGGGGAAAAAAATCCAGCTTTTCAGGTAAGGTCCCCACTCAGTGCCCTCACAGCACCATTCTTGGCTCTCTGTTAGAGCCCTGTGTTTCTGTCCAGCCAGAGTGAATGCCTGGTACAGCCTGTGCCACCACAGTGACGGGCTCCCTGAGAGTCTGGCAGAGAATCAGGTTGAGCAGTGTGCTATAGGCAGGGTGAAGGAGCCAAGGGGAAGCTTGGTTTTCTCTCTCCTGACTTTTCCTGCCTTCTGGCAGCAGCTTCTGAAATGTTTGCTGGCCCATTTTTTGAGAGATGATTTAGGAAGTGCTTCTGAACCTCAGCAGCAGCCTCAGCCTCATCAGTGGAGCTGAGCTGATTTTTTGCCTGCTGATGGTTTTCACTTTCCTGTTTTACTTTATGTCAATGCATTGGAGGGCTTGTTTGAAATGAGATGCTCATTTGTCCTCTCCAGCAGCTTTACAGTCCTTGTGTGGTTTGCAAACTGAGTGCAAGCTTTGAAGAGATTTGTCTGAATTCTGGGGCTGTTACTGGAATTGGTAAAGCAGCCTCTCCTGCTAGGAAGGTCCCAGGCCTTAACAGAGGTGTCACAGTGCCACCAATGGCTGCTTATTTTGCATTTGGAGGGAGCAAACCCAATTCCCCCAGTGCTCAGGGCACAGGCTTGTTGCAGAAGGACAAAATGTGCCAGCTGGCCAGTATTGCTCTGCAAACCTCAGCAAGCTGAACACTGGGCAGCCATGGGCCAGACTGGAATGTGAGGATACCCTGGGCTGGCTGGGGTGAATGGGGATGACATCCTTACACCTACTAGAAAACCAAAACAAATTCCTCATGAAGCCCCTGTAGGTATTTTTTTTTTCTTTTACTACAAAATCAGCTTTTTTCAGTGATGAGGCATCAGGTTTGTGTAACTCTATATATGTGTGCCCATGTGCTTCATGAGTGACAGAGGGCTGCAGGGAACTTCATCACTAGAAATGTGGCATGAAACTGCTTGCAAAAGCTAAACTGTGCTTTTCAGTGCCACCTTAAACACCTGAACCCTGTGGCCTTTGCCAAGCTACTCTGAACGAGTAGCAGATGGCTTTAAATTAATATATTCCACTAGAAAATGGCTGGTTGGTTTACTCTTTCCTTCATATTTTGGCCAGTTCAGTAAAATCCACTTGGGGAAAAGGGGTGTGTGCTTGCATGTGCGTATGCACGTGTCTTAAAACTTGTATTGCTCATTTCTGAGGAGGTGCTGAAGTTCTGTTGTGAAGATCACAGTGGTGCCAAATCCCTGCATCAGGCACTGCTTCCACTGCCTGGGGCTCCATGTGTGTGTCCCTGGGTGCCCTCCAGCCATGGAAGAGCCTGTGGTGTATGGCAGGACATGGAAGGGTGGGCTTGCAGCAGGGCTCTTCCACCTCCCCTGCCCCTCCTATGGAAAATACTTTATATTCCTGACAGCTCTGAAGTGTGAATGCTTAATTACGTCACCCTGACCCGCTGTGAGCCAGCAGAGCTGTTACACACAGCTCCCTGAAGGTATCAGGGAATGTTCCAGCATTCCAGCCCCAAGGACTGTGTGTGTCTGCAATGACCTTTCCAGGCTGCTGGGGATAAAACGTTGAGGCCATTCGTGAAACAAAGAGTTGCAATCCAGGGAGATTGGAGTGTTTTAAAATGCGCCTCCAAGGGCCAAAGGACCTTTATGGGTTTCTAGCTAAATTTAAAATATTTTCCAGAGGCGTGGCATGGAGGGCAGTGCTCACCTGTGGCACTGGCAGGGAATGCCTCAGTTAAATCTCACAGGTCTGTGTGTGTCATGGGTTTTAAACGAGCCACAGAGTGGGCACTGGACTGAGGGCACCTGGAGGGGCTCATTCAGCCCCTCTGAGAGTGTGGGGAGCATCTCCAATGTTTTCCAACTCGATTTAAAGGTGCAGCAGCCAAAGGCAGAGCCAGCCCTGGCCAAGCTGTGGTGCTGGGGTGTGAGATGAAGGCAGGTGTGGGGTGCATGCCCAGAGGGTGCCTGTTGGCATAACGGGATGCTGGGCTTAGGTTTTATGTATGCACTGATTTAATGTGTCTAAATACACCTATACATCAATCCCCCACACCACCCTCTATCCCCTCCAGCAATGAAACTGGTGAGATAAACCAACCCAGCTGAGCTGTGGGTGAATGAGCTGCAAATGGACACCCAGTGAGGGAGCTGGGCACAGGGCACAGGGCACTGACACCTTCATGGGCCATGGTTTGTTTTAAAAAGAATGAAAAGCTCAGAATTGCATAGCCCTGGGATTGCAGGGGTAGGGCATGCACGGAGGGGATGTTCAGGGAACAGGGGTGCTGCTGGAGGAGCTTCTCCACAGGAATTTGGCTGCTCCAGCTGGGCTCAGATAGGCTGTGATCCCTGTGGGAAGGGCATGTGTGTGATGTGTGAGGTTCTGTCTGTGTGTGAGCGGAATGTTTTGGGCTCTGTAGGGTGAGTGTGGGGCTCTGTCTGTGTGTGATGTGTGAGGTTCTGTCTGTGTGTGTGTGTGTGAGTGTGAAATGTTTTGGGCTCTGTAGGGTGAGTGTGGGGTTCTGTGTGTAGGGTGTGTGTGGAATGTTTTGGGCTCTGTAGGGTGATGTGTGAGGTTCTGTCTGTGTGTATGGGGGGAGTGTGGAATGCTTTTGGCTGTGTAGGGTGAGTGTGGGGCTCTGTGTGAGTGTGGAATGTTTTGGGCTCTGTAGGGTGAGTGTGGGGCTCTGTGTGAGTGTGGAATGTTTTGGGCTCTGTAGGGTGAATGTGGGGCTCTGTGTGTGTGTGTAGGGTGTGTGTGGCAGCCCCAGCTCAGGACACAGGGACTCAGTGGCAATGGCAGCACTCAAGCTGCCTTTCGGGAGATTTCACACGTGCACGGAGACTTTGTTTCATATTTTATTGAATTTCATTTATATTAAATTAAAAATATATTTCTGACAGATTCATGTAACAAAAAGGCAGAACAGTTTTCAAATTGTTCAGCTGGGATGAGCGTGGGTTGATGCAAGGTGGGTCGCAGTCTACATTTGCCTGAACAAACAGATGAAGCTCTACCCCAAGGAGCATGAGGAGAAACTCCGGGCTGCACACGGGAGTGGGGAATAGAACCACACAAAGAGAAGATCCACAGGTTTCTTCCCAGCTTCCAAACAAGACAAAAGGGAAGGGAAAGGGGGAAAAAAAAAAAAAAAGGAAAAACCCAAGAAACCATGAAAAGAAGGGGAAATTATGCTAAAATATGTACCTAATATTAACCCAGGTCAGTAAGTATTTTAACAGTGTATAATTGTCAACAGCTAAAATATGAGAAAGGAAAGGTTAAAGTAACATTACGCCACACACGATTGGCATACCCTACTGTGTAAGCAAGTGCAGAAAGTCTGAACACACCACAATAGTGCTAAAACACAGAGTCACACAGAATGCTGAAAATGGTACTTCTAACCAAAACCAGAGGGTGGGAAGGGAGAGAAAGGAAAGGGGAGGAGCGGCTTAAATCACAAGCAAATTACCTATATACAAATCAACCCTAAGGACAATTATGTTCCAAACAATGGTGTCCACAAGGAAAATAAAAGCAACATTATCCTTATTTACAAATGCAACTAGCTGTGTCTTTAACAAGCTATAAAAATACTATTCACATTTTCAAAGTAACATACAGTAGGTATTGAATTTTTTTTTTCTTTTGTTTCAGAAAGGCAGCTAACTCTGAATGCATCACTTTGCAAGAAATGAGTGTCTTCCCCAACATGCTGACACTTCCTCTTCTCCTGAAGGTACTTCTTAAGGCAGAAGTATTGTTGTTTTATGTTGTGGCTCTTTCGGAATGCGGGGAATTGACAGAAACCCAGACCACCCCATCTGTGCTGCTGTTTCCTCTGGGCTGGGCCATGCTGGCACTGTGATCAGGTGCCACCAGGAGCTCAGGGCTATCCCAGTGTCACCTCCCAGGTGGGAGCCTTTGATTCCAAGGGGACAGTGATGTCATACCCTGGGCCTGAATTTGAGCCTCATCTGAAAAGCCAGTGGTTCAAGACCACCAGGTCAGGAAGCACAATTTGGCTATCTCAGAAAGAGACTTCTTTTCCCCTCAGTTTCCCTTCCCTATACAAGGGCTGATACCTCTTTAGCAATTCCAGCTTACAATATTGGGGAAGCAGCAAAAACTGGGCAAAAGAAGGGATTAAAACCATTGTGAATAATGTGTCGAATGGGTACCAATTTCCATCATTAAAATGCTATAAAAAATTACCATTTTTCTCGTTCACCTGCACTTTCCTCTTGCATTACCCCACCAAAAGTACCCCCACAAGTAGCCAGCACCTACCTCCCATCCCATGTCCAGAGGAACAGTGGTTTCATGCATTCAAAGTTAGCTACCCCCTACACAGCTGCTCAGTTAATAATCGACCCATTTAACAGCAGGACCAGTTTATGCTACATATGTCAGAGTACCTTACCTCGAAAGAACGGCATACATATCTACACTTAGAAAATACCACTCACAGCTCCCTACTGTGGTTATCCCAAAAGGGTTTAGTCTTCAGAATGCTATGGACAATGCAGTGTTTCCCCCCTAGGAGAGCTCAGAGTTGGGCTGGGGACCAGGCTGCTGGCAAGCAGCGCTCAGTGACAGCCGACGGCTCCGTGTACCTGTGGCCCTGGTCACACTTGAGCCAGCAGCCCGAGGGTGCTGGGCAGGATGCACCTTCACCCCCAAGGGTTCATCCACAACACTGCTGGAGCATCATTTCATGGCTTTTTTATTGGCCAGGGGAGGAGAACTGGGACATAACTACTCACAGTGCCTAACACCTTACAAAACTCCCTGTAAAACCTCTCTCTGCCAAGGTCCACAAAGCTCACTTCTAAAATCAAATAATAAAAAAGGAAAACAAAAACCCAGCTTTGACTCCTCTGGTTCCCTATTGGGATGTCCTTGGGCTTCCCTCTCACACCTTTTCCTGTATTGCTGCTACAGATCCCAGCTGGAGGATGCCCTGGGTGGAAGGTGTCCCTCTGTCTCTGGTCAGGACATGAGACTGGCTACAGTTCCAGCCCCACTGAGTCCTACCACCATCAGTCAGACCTGAACACTCACAAAGTCCCCTAAAAGATGCTCTGCATTGTCCAGACTTACAGGCAGATCCCAGCCATCACTGCAGCACCACCAACAGCCTCACTCGCCCGTGGTTTCCTCGAGAGCAAGGAGCCCACCACCAGAACAAACCATTATTCCACACAGTGGTAAAATAAAGCTGTGCTAAAATAACATTAAAACTAACATGGAGACATGATTTTTGGACATTTTTAGGTGCTTATTAGTCTTTTTAGTCTTTTTTTTTAGGTGCTTCTAACCACATAACTTTATTTTTGTTATTTGTTCCCAGTTGGAAAGCCCCCTTTGTAACAGTGACCTTTTCCACCTTTATAACAAACACTTAGCAATGGGCAGAAAATAAAAAAGAGGGAATCCTGCACACACAGTGCTGCTGCACCCAGGCTACTCTGTGGGACAGCTGCAGCTCCCTGCTTGATGGAGCACAAGCAGTGCCAGCCTAACCCACCCAGCCCTGGCTTTCTGAAAAACAATCTGAACCCAAATCCAACATGTTTACATAACCACAGATGAGCTGTTTTGTCAGCAGCAGAGGTCAGAGACCCACAGGAGAGAGACAAGTGCCAGAGCTGGAAATGAGCAGGTGCAGAGACTTCATGTGCCACCACCTTTTGAAAAAGCCTTGCCAAAGGGAAATCGAGGTGACATTGTCCCCTCTGAGGTGCCCTCTAAGAGCCAAAGGGGCCACTGAAATCTGCAGGCCTGGCTCCTGTTATTCTAAAGCCACTGTTTCATCAGTCACCCTCAAGCTCATCCAGAGCTGCCTCTTTCCTCCCCTCTAGGCTGAGGATGAAATCTTTAGTGGAAACAGGCTCATTGCATATGAGTCTTGCAGTCAAGAAGCACATTTTCCACCAAGTAAGTGGTACATCCAGGGGTAACACAGCATTTCTTTGTACTCAGAAAAGGATTTCAGGGTACCTGAAACAGACCTACATGGTGGCTCCTGTGGCAGATTTATTTCCATCTCTTGCTACCTGAGATAGACGACCTGTTTGAAATATAGTTGCAAATACTCTGCTACAATGGCCATGTAAAAATCCCTCCTGGCTGTTTTGCAGAAAAAGAAAAATCTGAAAAGAAGATCTGAAGAAGTAAAAGTAAAAGTAGTGTTGGTTTCAGCCAACTACTGAATGGTTCCAGTGAGTCAATCAGCCCCAGCACCCATGTCTGCTTGCAATAACCCTCAGGTAGATAATAACAGCTAGGACAAGTATCACTGGAAGAGATCAGGACAAAATAAGCTGCTGTTCTCTTTCCTTTAGCACATTGCTTTGTGCTGCCTTGGACAATGGCTGCTCCACACTCGGGTGAAAACATGCTCTTGAAAAGTTGGTCACTGCTCTCCTGTCACACAGGCCATGACAGGAGGAAGGAGAACATTTACAAACAGCATTCTAAAACCCACAAACCCCAAGTGTGCTGTGTACAGGTACTTCTGTAGCACTAGAGAGTGAATCAGACCCAAAGTACCTCTGTTGAAATGCTCACCTGCTGCTTTGTGCTGAAAAGATGCAGTTTGTGTGTGGATATATGTGCTTTTCCCCCCAACCTGTCATTATGCATTAGAGCTTGGGCCTCATCTTTCATCCCACATGAATCCCAGCTGAATGCTTGCCATGATTTTGCCATGTGCACTTGCCCAAGTTCTTTCCCCAAGCCAGCAGCGATGCCCAGTAAGGCAAAGATGCGGGCTAGGGACAGCCAGGTGTTTCTGCTGATCAGATTAAAGCAGCCAAACTGTTCTGCTCTCAGTTTCCCTTTCTTTTTTCCTTTAGCCATGATTAAACTATCTGTTGCAAAGAGGCAACACCTGCCAGCATGGCTCAGAACTTCTCTTTCAGAGGAAAGGGGCAGGGTTCAGGTAACTGCTGCTCTCTGGGTTGGCTCACCAGCAACCCCAGCACCACACAGGCCCATCTGCTGGGCAAGGATCAGTGACTGGCATGGCATGGAACCCAAGGGCCAGTTTTGGCAACTGCAACTCAAACCAGAAACTCAGAAAATAATAATAATAAAAAAATAAATTGTGAAGCTGCAGTGTGTGGAGTTCTCCCTCATCCCAAATCACTGTGTACATTAAGACTCTGCCTGTCCTCTGCTATCCCAGACCACACTAGCATGGCTCTGCATGGCTCATCCTAGGTGCCAGGCAGAGCCCAAGCTCCTGTTCCAGATTTCCTGCTGCCCCACTTGCAGGAACCTCTGCATTTCCATGCTACTTAATATATTATAGCACACCCACAGTCAACAAATAAAATTAATAAATAATTCAAGCCTTGTGAGAAATAAAACGTTAAACTGTTAAACCCCACCAGTATTTACATTTGGATTATTCCATTTCTAACACGAGCACTACTCCATTACCAGAGGAACAAAGAGGCCTCACCTTGTGTGAGCAGCTCCATCCCAGTGCCTGGCTCTGGAGGTGTGCCTGCCTCTGCCCCAGCAGCCTTTGAGTTCATCTCTGAATTCAAACACCTGAGCCACGCCAGCATTTCATTTTATGAGGAGTTACTCTGCTACAAAACTTGTTCAGGGACAAATCAACCTTTTCTGCACCTACCTGTGGTACTGCAGGCAGCTGGAAAGGGACACCCACATTCCTGTGCTGGTCCCTGTCCCCAAGCAGCATTGTCCTAGCCTGGCACACCTTGGCTTGTGCATCAGGTGACACCGTGTGAGCACTGCTGTGGGCAAACCTTCCCTGGAGCAGCCACCCAGGGCCTCGTGCCACCCTCTGTGCCCCAGCCCTGCCCAGTGCATGCTCCTGTCCCACTGAGACCCTGAGGAGCTGCCAGAGGCAGCAGAAGAGGCCCCTCAGTGCAGGATTGTGTCCATCTATCCCACCACAGTGCTCTGCTGGCCATTTGATTGTATCACCACAAACCACCTTGGTACCACTTGACCCAAGATCTCCTTTCACCAGCTCAAAGATCTGTACCTGTTCTTGCTGCTTTCAGAACCTTCAGCCACATATACCTGGTTGCAGCTGGCCTGGACACTCCTGGTGCACAAACAGCTCACTGGCTGAACCAGCCTTGTGATCACACACGGTTTGTTTTTCACCTACAAGGATAACAACCAACCCAGCTTTAACATCTCTTCACACCTTTGTCAAGCTGACCCTCAGCCACTAAGCTTCAGGTAACTATTGCTGTTTTCTTACTCCCTTCCTCTCCTTCCCTAAGATTAAAGGTGGCAAGCTGTTGGAATGACAGGAATTCAGAGGAAATGATGCCATTTCCAGACCATTGGTTGTTGCTGGTTTTGTTGCCAGGTTAGGTCACCCCAAAGATCTCAACCCTGGCAGAGCTGAAGCACATAAACTGAAATACTGTTGCATCATCCAAGATTGCCATCCACCAGTTATTGTTTCTTCCCCTTAAAAGCCTTAATGGGTAGAGGCAGGCAGATCTCCAAAGGTACCTAATAGTTCCTTCAGGTGTTTGCTGGGAAGTAAGCTCACCAATGCTCTTACACACATGGTCTTGGTGTGCCAGCAGCAAGCCTTGGTGCCTCTGGCCCTGACGCCTCCTTTCCCAGCTCCATCTGCCCCAGGTAACTAAAAACGCCCAGAACTCTGGTTTGAAAGAGATTTCCAAAGAAGAGCAGGTCAGGGGGTGTCTACCTAAAAACTGAGGTTGATAAAAGCAGAACTAAGTGCAAGGAGACTGACTCATACTTATTTACATTTTTGACAGAAAGCTCTGCAAATCATGCACATTTTGACTTCTCAAACCTCATATGCACTGTCTTCTGTGCCAGAGTAATCCTCCTTTTAGACAAATGGTATTCTGTACTGTGCTGCAAGCCAGAGCAGGACATTTGCCTCCCCTAATCCTTTCCAGGGCTTGCTCTGCTGTCCTTCATAGAGCAGCAGGAAGAGCTGGCTGCTCTGTCACTGTATTCTCTGAAGCAGTCACTGCATCGGCCTCTCAGAAGTGGCAGACATTGTTCCAAAGACTTGATTTGCTTCATTTTGACATTTCCACAGTCATCCTTTACAAATAATTTATATTTATTTTTTAATTTAAAATTATTATTTTGTATTTTGCTGGTCACTTCCATATTGCTTCATTCAAAATCCAGAAAACAGTTCAAATAAAATCAGAGGTTAAGTGCAAACTAACTTTCCAGTGAACTGCTATGTGCGTTTTCTCCAGTCCAGTGTCTGTCTTCCAGTTTAAAGGACCCTTCCCACCCCACCCCACCGAACATCAGTGACCCCATCAAACTCTTCAGTTCTCTGTCTTGTCCTCAGTGTTGCCTGACAGCATCCCCAGCTCCCTTCATGACCACGAAGAAGAAAAAGAGGGAGGAAATAGTGACAATTTTTGAAGTGTTTATAGTCAGCAGGTATAAAACAGGAAAGCAAAACTTTTGGCATACAAATCTTCATTTCTTGGCCTGTTTTTTAACTTCAAAAGGAACATATTGGAGGCGTGGTTTTGTTACTCTCTTCTGAAAGGTATTTTGTGTTTAAAGTGGTTGTTGTGTTGGCACACATACAAAAATGGTCATGACAGGTACCAGTTCTGAGCAGGAGCCTCTGTGGCTGGGAATTGGCACAAAATCACGGTGTGGCTCAGAAGAAGGGTTTAGTTGTGTGTGGGAGTCACATCATCATTTCTTGGAAAGCCACAATGAAGATCTGAATGTTTTTGAAAAGCTATGTTAGCCATTTCCAGTTGCTGGGATAGAAAGTGTTAGAGAAAGAAATTGGATTTTCAATCTCAATTACTACGCTATCACACAGGATATAAAAATTGTCCATTTTTCACCCTGATGAAAATTGCATGGAGATTTCCAGGAATGCTGTACAGACTCTCATCAGTTCCTGCTGAAAGAATCAGCCTTTCTGTGGCTTTCCCTACAGTGTCTGGTTGAATCACTGAGAACGAGCTCGACAGCAGCACTGCCACTGGCCTTCCCTGGTACCACCTGGCTTCTCTGGGCATCCAACCCCCTGCATCTGCTGAAAGTGGCAAAGGCCAGGTTGTACACGCCTTCTTTCAGTCTCTTCCCATCCTTCCTTCCTTCCTTCCTTCCTGGTTCCCAACCCAATCTGCAACCAACTCCAAGACATCCTTTCACTTAGAAATATCAAAAATGAGTGAACTGGCAAGAAGAGGAAGCTCATGGGAGAAAGAGAGGAAGGAAGGGAGGGAGGGAGGAAGGATGGGCGAGGGCAGGGAGAGAGGGGGAGCGAGAGAGTGAGGCAGCTAGAAGGGGTTGCCTTTCCACTTCTGTGAGAGCACAGCCACTACACCACGGTATTGCGGTGTCTGTAGGGCGGCGGGGGCAGCACAGTGCCAGGCTTCAGGGAGAACTCAGAGAGGTATTCAGGATTCTCTGCCACTATGGGCCGGATCCGTCCGTTCTGTTTGTAAAAGTATTTTGTGCTGTACTCTTGCAGGTAGTCCGGGTGCTGGAGGGTGCTCCGAGGGGGCAGGCTGTGGTTCCAGTAGTCTGGGTTGTCAAAGGCCTTCTTGGCTTTCTCTGGCAAATTGTTCTTCAGGTACTCGGCGTTCTCCAAGGTGTTGGCGAAGGTGTTGAGGTACAATGGCTCGTTCACGTACTCGTCCTCTGCTTTGGGCTGCCCGTTGGGAGCGTTGTGGTACTCGGGGTTGTCCACAGCCTGGAGATCCCCATTCTTCCGTCGGGAAACAAATGGGTTCTCTTCCACTGGGTTTAGGTAATCTAAAGAAAGATAAACAATAAGTCAGCCTAGAGTGGTAGCAATCCACCCATGTAGCATCACGTGGCAGGAAGCAGCTCTTGGACTAGAGCATCTTCCACCTCAGCCATTCCAAGAACTCCAGATGGGATCAGGAGCCAGGTATGTTGAACACACACTTGTGAAAAATGAGGTATTTACAATCTAAACAGACAAATATGGGTTAAAACAGATGCCTTGGAAGACTGACTTATCAAACACACTGGCCAGCTAAACTAGAGCTCTTACTGAGCCACAGCCCATGCGCTCCCCTGGACTTCCTCTCACTGTATGATCTACAGAGCCAAACGCTGACCAACTTCTGCCTCTGCAACCTTGGACCTGTTAGCAAACCCTCTGCTCTGCAGTCCCTCCATCCATAAAACTCTATAGGAATCTTAGTTAAGCTTCCCTGCACAAAGCCTATCCCCAAGGGCTAACTTTTAAGACAGCTTCATTTCTAACAGAACAATTTGCCTGAGTAAAAACCTTCCATCCCTGAAGGACAAAGGGCCTATGAAAAAGAAGTTACAGAAATGAGTCCTGGAAAGGGAACAAGAGAGCAAAACAGGACTTGGAGCAGGTTACAGTTGCCTCAAATAATTTGCTGTGGATTAGCACCCCATTTCCAGCAGCATGGTGCTGCTCAAGGGCTCTGCACACACCTCCATCCAGAGTCCTGGTGCAAGGGGTCATCTGGTTTATCCAGAATGAGGTCAAAACTATTAAGGGCAAAAGTTCAAGACCCAGTGAACACCTTTGAACCCACAGCTAAGATGTCACTGAATATGAGCTGAATAGTGGGAACATTTGTTTTTTAGTGATGAGAGCTAAGCATTGCTTTGATTTGAACCCTGCAGCTGGCATGGAACACACAGTGTGTGGCCACACCGTGACAACTCTGTGTCTGTGCCCAGGGAGCCAGGAAGGAGCTGCTTTCTCCTGAGCTGCTACTGCCACATCCCCAAGGGCTCAGGTGGCTCCTGCACAACTCTGAGGGTCCCCAGGGTGCACCTGTATGGGTACATGTATGTGGGCTCACACTGAAAGTAAATCACTGCTAGGGAGACTCCCACAACTGCTACTGGAGAGGGTCAAGCCCCAGGGCTCCCTCCATTCCACCATCACAAAGGACAAGTGGCTTCCAAAATCTTAGCAAACACAGGAGGGACTTGTCATTTCCATTTGCATTTATTAATTTTTTTAAAGCTAATGCAAACCTTTGGAAGCAAATCAATAATGATGCATCCCCTTACATCCAAATGACTGCTATCATTATTTAAAGAGGAAGAAATGAATAAGGGCAAACTGGGAAGTGCAGCATGCTGAGCTGGCACAGATTTAGGCAATCTTCCCCTTGAAGTGATGCTCTCTTTAAAGCACATCTTGTTCTTTCAATCCTAGACTTCTCCTGGGTATAAAATGCCAGCTGTGTGTATCATTTCTGTGGTAGGTTCAACATGACATTTACCAAGCACAATCCCAAGAATAAGAAGATCAATAAACAAAGTAAAGTTGGGACTATGGCTGCTGAAGATAGATCCTTTCCTTGGAAATGACTGAAGATTTGTGTTTGGATAAGAAGGGGGTTTGGCTTTTTTTAAAATTCCTCTTGTTATTTCTCAAAAATAAAAGGAAAAGGGTGAATTACCAACTTTGACATACTGGCACATTTGAGAACATTTCAAAGCAGAAAATTAAGAAGAGAAAACCAAATCCCCATGTAAAGGAATATTAACCTAGTCACAATGCTTCAACCTTGATGGGTAACTAAATAAAGCCACTTTTGATGAAAAGCTGCAGCCAGGCTAGCCCAGGAGCCTCTCTGGAAAGGCAGTATTTTATATTTTACCTGTTTTAGGTTTGTCTCGCATCGGTGTCATGTACCCGTCCTCATCCAGCTCTCCCCGCACGACCCGCTCAGGAATGAAGACGGTGGGGTCAGCGCTGTACCTCTGGGTGCTGCTGTCCTCTTTTGCCAGGGTTGCCACCTGCTTCTGCATCGTGCCATTGCAGCAAGTGTCTTCAAAGATCTCAGCTGTGGCGCCTTGAGCAGCTGGGGCTTCTGGAATGATGCAGCCCGGAGCCCTGTACGGCATCGGCACCTCGGCGGCGTAGCCACCGTCCCGGTACACAAACTGGTTCTGTTGGGAGAAAGAACAGCATGGGGAAAGGAAGCTCCTGAGGGGACAAGCTTCAACAGCAAGTCATGGCTGTGCCTCCTGTGCCTGCCCTGCCATTCTGGGCAGGGGAATCTCCCCATCCTGTGCTTCCAGGCTTTGGTGTGAACCCACAGAGCATCCATCTGCCCAGCGGTGCTCAGTGGGGATAGAAATGGGGCAGGAAGTCTTGTCTCCTAATAGGCATATGGAGGCTGGACACACACAGCTGCAGGAGGTGAACGTGATATTTCCTCTTCTATTAACTCTAGCAACCTCCCCTGATTTCTGATCAAACTCCTTTAAACTTCATGTCTGGAAAATCTCCTCCTGACTGGGGATAGAAACCACTATCATCTCTGTTTATTCCTGGGGTGATACTTGTAGTGTGTCCTGTGGTGAGGCTCATGGGGTCACCCACACCATGTGTAATTTCATCAGGAAGTGCATTCCAGGCTGTTTGTACTAGCACCTCAACTCAATGATTCAACTCAACCTACCATTTTGCTTGTCAGCATGGGCATGCAAGGAACTTTCATGACCTGTATACAGGAAGGAAAGATGTACAGATTCATCCAAACCTTTTACCTAAATGCTTTTTCAAGAAAAGCTGTCATGATTTTGGGTGTGGGTCCCTAGAGTTTGCACACGAATCCAGGCTGACTCTGGAGATCTTAACTATTTGATTCCATATATATACACTTCATTACCTGTTGGCTTTTGGGTCATTTAGGCAGGAAAAAGGAGTTTGAAAAAGAAAAAAAGTCGTCAAGAAAGGAGGAAAGCCTAAAGAATGAAGGCTGAATGTGAAATACTTACTCCTGACATAGGGGTGTAGGCAGGAGGAGGGCTTTGTCCAATTTCACTCTAACAGGAAAGAAAAATGGATGATAGATACGTAACAAGAGGCCACATGAATGAAACAAGTCACATGAGCTGTGTGAGCTAATTGGGAGAAACATGCACATCAGTCAGACTTCCTGACTGGACCCAACATTCAGATTCAGTCAGGGCAAATGCCTCACCCCCAACAACAGGCTGTGTGTCTCACCAGTGCTGGACAGAGCCACTGATCCCACTGGGCTCACTGAGTGAAGCCATAACAGAAGAGGGAACAGAGACACTTTACCAGATGTTCCTTCTTCAAGGGAACAGACACCAAGACACACTGGACACAGACTCTGCAGCAAGCCTCCAACTTCACAAGTTGCTTGTGCAAGAGGATTGTCTGTGACAACTGGGAAGGTGCCTTTAATCAGGGAACACCTTCAAAACTGGGGATGCTGTGATTACCTCTGAACCCCTCCAGATCTACACTCCACTTGGAATAATAGGACATGGGCAATGACAGGTTACAATGCAGAATGTGTTGGACAAATGGATAAAAAAACATCTGAGCTTGTCAGATGCTACTTTAAAGCCCTGCTGATGGCTCTGAGACACTGCACTGCAGGAGACTTAACTTGCCTTGCCCTCTGATTTCATATTTACATGAATTCAGGCCAGCTTTCCATCTACTCTGGAAAGATGGAGGAGACCGAAGATAGGAAAATAGTAAACTCTAGTCCATGGAGGGTGGTGAAGTTTTAGGCAAACTCATGGTTACATGTAGGATCCAGAGCAGAAATATAAATTGGTGGCTAAAGAGAGACAACTGTCCCAACAGTGAGGAGGAATCCAAAGCTCTGTCGGGAATCCTCTCCCCTCCTTGTGAAGCCCCAGCTTCCTTCCCCAGCACCTGCAAGCTATGGCACTGGTGAGAGGGTTTCCTGCTTTTGCCTTCCCAGGTGGCTGCAGCCCCCCAGCCTGCAGGAGTGGAAGGAGCTGTGGCAATGCTGTGCTGTCACTGTGTGGCAGGGCACAGTGTTCTGCTGTGAACCTGCCCTGAACGAGGGTCTGTCACCACTCCTTTTCTATCCAGGATGTATCACACTCCTTTTGTTTACATCTCCCTTTTTCCACACAGGCACTTCCATGAACTTCCAAGGTTGGTCCATTGGTTCTGGATAAAAAAGGGCAGAGCTGTCTTAGAAGTACTTTCAGTTCACATCTTTCAGTGATGTCTTGAAGACAGCTCAGAAAAGCAAGTCTTCTTGCCAGTAGGCTTGACTTCAGCACACAGGGCTATACCCCTCTGCCAGTAACAAAATACTGTTCTAGGATGGCCACAGTATGTGTCTGTGGGCTCTGCTCCACCCTCAGCACAAAAGGCCTAACTCACCATCCTATCTTTAGCTCTTCTTGGCTGTGACTCTAATATTTAAATACATATTCTGCAACTATAACAACACAGTAACAAGCCCTCTTAGCACAGCCCTGTCTCAAGATGTCAGCAGACAATGGACTGCCATTTATGTGTTTATTGCTATTTTTGCTGACAAGAGCCTTTCCAGTCAGTGGCCTGCCAACTAAGATCACTGTAATTGTGTCTTTTCATGCCTCCCCTTTAGTGCAGTACTAAACATATCTGTCTTGCAACACCCCTTACCACAGAACCTTACACATGGCTCTTCTCCACCACTGCTGTCTGCACTTTTTTTTTTACTTCTTTACTGTTTTTCCCCATGAGCTGATACCCTGCGGCCACTGTTCCATTAAAACAGCAGGCAAAGAAAACAGCTGTGGTGCCATTTAGTGGGCTTGAAAATGTAATATAATTGTTTAAGTGTCCTTAAATTGACTGGTAATTGCATGTAAGATCATAATTTTGTAGGCTTCCAAGATTACCCTCAGACAACTCTTATTGGCCAGGACATGAATCACACTGCGAGAAGAAAATGTATTTGGATTTTACCAGGTAAAACGTAAATAGCTTGTTTTGTACATGAAATCAAATTTACTTTGTTGATTTTTGGGGGTGGCTGTTGTTTTTGCATTTTAAATACCGTCTTGAAAAAATTAGCAGGTGTTCCTGTACTGAAAAGCTCTAGAATTTTGGATTTCTGATCCTCGAAGTCTCACCTGAATCATCATCTCTGTGTTTTTGAGATAGACAGAGACCTTAGCGGGTGGTTGCTCGAAGATCTCACTACATAAGCCTACTTAAGAAGTTTCAGCTTGTATATTTTAAAAAAATCAATACTGACTCCAGTTTGATGGTGTAATGTGTATTATATCCATTAGCTGTGGAGTGCACACATCCATTGGCAGGGGAACTCATCACACTCCAGAGGGAGCCTCACTTTTTAAACTGCCCATGAGCAGCCCTCCTTAGAAATACCCAAGATTTCATTCTGTACACCACATGAATAAATTTTACGCAAAAACGTGACAACACAGAGAAAGGATAAAACCCAAGAAAATGTCTCCTATAGCCTTTTTCCAAGGCCCTCTGGTATGAAATACCAGTGACACATCAGCTGTTACAGCAGCTAATGTTTGTGTAAAATGAGCCTTGATCAAAGAGTGGTAAATAGCATTTCTGTGAATATTGGCTTGTGTTATTGCTTGCTATTCATTAATTTCATTTTCCAACTCCTTGCTTCGAAAACCTCCTAAAGGTAAATATCTCCTCCTTTATAGCAAGGACATAATATTTTCTGGCTGCATCTTAAACTCTAATGAAATCAAAGCCTTGTTGGGTCCAGCCCCCCTGCTGCTGCAGAGCTGGTTTTCCTGGCCACCTACAGAAATGCTGATGGGGTTGCACAATCATTGCTGTTTCTTGCTCCTAAGCAGCCTGCTGAACTCATGGGACTGAAAGATTTTTCTCTACTAAAGGCAAGACTTTGCCAGCATGAATGTACACACATGTTTGAACCCACTCTGGTTCTTCTCAAACTGCATAAAACCCAAGTCCCTCTCCCTCTCCTTCTGCTCTCGTACGCAGAAAGCACCAAATGTGGATCAGGAGTAAAACACTCCTGGCTTCTCACTTGGATGCTGCTCCCAAGTCTTGTTCAGGGGCATCCTGTGCTCCATGCCTCGGGCAACTCAGTGATTATCTGCTTTGAGCAAGCTCTGCCAACACTTCTTTGTGCTGTTCATCAGTCCGGGGCTGTGTGCCCCCAGAAACAATTCACTCTCCTCCTTCCTCTAGAAACTCTTCACCTAATTTCATATCCAGGCTCCAGTCACCAAACCAAAGCATCATAAGATACAAGATCTTGCTGCAAGCACCAAAATTTCAGCAGCTCTCCAGGTAGGACAGCTGATTTATGTGAGTGGATCTGGATAATGTTTGGGATGGTCTGCTGGGGCTGCAGGCAGAGCACACAACACAGAGTGCCCTGCCAGCCCCCCAGCAAACTCCAGCCACATTCCAAGGAAGCAGCCTGGTATTTACAAGTGGAATTCAAATAGGAAAGACCACTCCAAGAGAACAGTCACCTCTGCTTGGCCGCAGTCCCGCTTCCACAGAATTTGCAGATTACTCTGCCCTGCTCCAGACAGCAAACATTTCTGAGATGAAAATCAAAGGAAAAAACATGCACCATGGGATCACTGTGTAATGTTAAATAGAAATGGAATGCTGCTTGTATAGTATTTGCTAGAAGGCTCTGCAGACCTCTGGGGCTTTCTGGTCCCAGCCCCTGTTCAGAGAAGGGCCCTATATAAAGAGAAAGGATTAGACACCTCCCTGAGCTGTTAAGGCTCAAGCATATCCGTCCCTACAGCTCACAGCACCTGACACAAGTCTGGCATTCCTTGGCCATAAAGTTCCACTGGGAATCGAGGAATCTTTATGGGAAATGATGATGTCCCAGCCCCTTCTCCAAAAGTATCTTTTCTCAGAATGGGACATGTTTTAACTTAAATGGTGATCACAAGTATAGAAACAATACAAGCATCAGCCTGTGTGAAGTGTTTGCTCCAGTCTCCAACAACTGCTTCTTCTACAATCGAGACACAAAGCATCCAGCTTAGATCAGTGAGGGAAAAAATAAATAGAAGAAACAATGAGTAAGTCTTTTTTTACAGCTAAGTTTTCTCTGGTTGCTGTTAGCCAGAGGACAGGTAAGATCTGCAGGCAGCCTGAGCTCTCACTCAGTTCCCATAGGCTGCCTGTGCCAGTTGGAGATGCCAGCCCATGTCCTGGCAGAATGGTGGGCTTGAGACATCCCTGAACCTGTCCAAAGTCAGTGTGGATGTGTCACTGGCCCCTGGGTTCAGGTCAGTACTGGCCAAATTCTTAGCTTCACATAAGTCATCACCACTTCTCTTGCATCATTTTCTCTCATAACACCTTTCTGTTTTCATACTTGTCAACTCTTCTACAGCAGTCCATAAGCATTGGGATACCCAAACTGCCTTCTAGGAGTAATTTAGTCTGGAATGTGAACAGTAAATGGCATATATCACAAACAAAACATGCCTAATAACCCTGGCATAGTAGTATGGGAAACAACATACCTATACACTGCACAGAGTATTTTCCTGTGCTGCTACTGGAAAATACCAGATATAAACCATGTATTTTCAGTCTAACACTTTACCAAGTAGAGAAGTCAAAGATGACAACACCACCAATGAAAGTAATCTCTTAAGAGATTCACAATTTAGGCACAAAACTCAGTATCCAGCTACACTGAGAGGAAAAGGTAGGTGAAATGATTTTCTGCAGCCTCATCTCTTTGAGCCTGGTACCTGGGCTGGGAATAAAAGCATCCTCCTGCTTTATGGCACCAAAGGCTTGGCAACCCACCTGTTCTCTGGACCTCAGAAATCTTCATCCTTCCTACCTTCAGAGGGGCTGGCAAACGGATTCCAGCTGGCACAACATGCACTTTGATCTAAGCATGAGACAAGAATGGAGATGCAAGGATTCCCTTTGCCTGTTACTTTGTGTTAATGCATCCAAGTGTCAAACAGAGAGCAGAGCAGGAAGAGAGACAGCTGGCATTGCCTATCTTCTCCTTTCAATCTCCCTGACTCCCCCATCCTTCCTGTCACCCATGACTAGCTTTTCTGCCACTCTCTTTTTTAATGCACTCTTCAAGACACTTTACAGTAAATGGCACCTTTTAACACCGAGCCAATTCCCCACAATTTGAGTGGGCACCATTTCCCACCTGTTCCAACAATTCCCTGTGGGACAGAGGGGTCAGCACTGCTCCTGCTCCTGTGCTGTCCAAAACACTGGAGCAGCAGCATCTCCTTTACTGTACAAACCTCAAGCTTCAAATCCTAAAACAGGGAAAGGATGAAGAATGGGACCAAAACCACAACATGCCCACGATTTCTGATTGTGACATGGAAGACAAAAAAAAAAAAAACCAAAAAAAAAAGAAAAAAAGGCACAAAAGAAAGTTGATGAGCAATCCTGGGAGCAGCAGCCCCCTCCCATGTGCACGCTGCACTGCCATCTTCCCCAGGCTGTTTTATACAGTAATCAAAGGATATTCTGAGCCTCTCAAAATGCCATCAACCCTCATTGAGAATGAAATAGAGCACATCTCCATCGAAGCCTTTACTGCAGTAATCATTGCCACATGCTGGCCTGAACAGGGAGCTTTTACAGACAAAGATGGGTTTTAAAAATAAAATAAAAAAGCCTTCCTAAAATCTGAATAGAAACTTGATGATAATCTCCCAATTTTATTATGCAAGGGGGAAAAGAAACCCATAATTGTGCACTCTTGGTCTCTTAAAGCAAAGAATAGGCTTCTTGATGAAATGCTGAGTTGATTTAGAGCAGGGCTGAGGTTCTGGTGGCAATAATGGTCTAAAAGAACTAACCATCCAGCTGATTTGGATAAAATAATCATTTTTCAACATTCTAAATCCACACTTCATCTGTGCCCCCTCCCACTTCTCCCAACTGCATCTTTTGGAGAGTCTTTTTATAGCTTTGAAAATTATTTTCCCCTCCCCTCCTGCAGCATTCAGCAAGAAAGAAAGACTCTTTACTCTGGCTAACAAAGGGCATTTTTTAGGCTGCACTGGCATTTAGCTTCATTGCATCTATGTTTAGAAAGTACAGTATTTAGTGTTTAGTATTTATTTTACAGGATGCTCTGTAGTCCTCCTGCCACCTGGGAGTCCTCCCTAAGCACTATCCCAGGAGTCCTGCTGCCCTGGGACACTGAGCACTCTCTACCTTGGGGGCCAGACTGGTGTTTAAGGGGCAACTCCAAATCATGCCCCCTTTTATTTTTCAGGTGCTTTTATTATTTTAAGAAAGCCACAAATTAGTGTTCCTCACAAACGGATACTTTCCACTAACAATTTCTGCCTCACGTCTCGTCACAGAAGGAAAATTTTCTCCCAGCTCTCATAATTATTTCCTGACTCTCAGTCCACTTTTCCATCTACTGAATTATGTAGAGTTGTTTAGCTTGCTGTTTTCCAAGAATGCCTCATCAGTGCAGGGCAAAAATATTTATTACTTACTTTTTTTTTATCTGTTGACTTTTTCTTTTCAGGAGAGAAAAGAAAACGGATCAGCTGTGAGCTCTCTTTACTGTTAACACAGACAGCAGCTATTCATGGATTAGGCAGATGCTGCCTGATTTTAAACCAGTTTATATTAAAGCTCAATGAATTTCCATGTCACGCATCAAGGATGGAAGCAATGCACAGCCACAGTCTCCCCCACTGATTCCACTGAGCTTGCAGGAAGTGCTGTGAGGTGGTGATTTTGCTATTAATCCATATTACAATTTGTAGAAGCCAAAGTACCATTCAATTCTTTAGGAAAGTCTCTACCTCTTTATGCCTGACTCTAAAGCTATATGCCTGAATACAGAAGCCTGAATGTGACAGAAAATAGCTAATGCATTAAAAAAGCCCTGTTTTAAGGCACTTCCCTGCAAAATCATGAGTTAATTTGACAAGTTGGTCCTGATAATCAGTTCAGGCTGAGAAGGGTTTACTCCTTGAGAGATATCACTGATTTCAGCCAGCCTGCCTGAAAAGCAAGAAACTAATGGCCATAAAGGACTTTCAAAGAATTCTCTGGGAATACCCAGGAATCATCTATTCCATTTCAGTCTTCCACAGGAATTTTCATCCCTTCTCCTCTAGCAAGCCTAGCACATTTTAAAAAGGTATTTAAGTACACCTGATCTAGATACACATATTTTGTATGAAGCTTTCCTTTTTTATGTAAAGTATTAAGACCAAAATAATTTTTCATGTAATATATTTTATAGCATATTTTTGCATGCTTATCCTCACTACTTCTTCACCCTAAGCAATGAAATTAAGCTGACTAGTATTAGTCTGGGTTCATCTACTGCTTTTCAGCACAAGGTGCTATCCACACTTTCAGTGAAGACTAGAAACAGACCCAGAATAATTTTCCAGAAGAAAAAAACAAATAGGTAAAATACTTATGATGGTGTGCTAGACACCAACTAAACACTAACAGCTCTGGGGAAATGCTTAATGCAAAAGGCAGAGCAGTACAGACAGGAGCCTCCTACCACCAGAATGTCATTAAACCTTAGGAAAGCAGAAAATGGGAATTGGAGCACTTGAAAGGGGGCTTGGTGGACTTTCAGAATTACCCTAAAGGTCTCAAGGCACTAAATGCAGGCAGCTGCCTGGACTGCCCAGGGAAATACACAAAATGTGGTATTCAGCAAAAGACATACAGAAGGGCTTCATACAAACTTCTCCAAGTAATCCTGCAGTTCTGAAGAAGCCAGAGAGGTGACACAGAGATACTCAGTGTAATCATCTGAAACACTGTGAAATGCTCTGAATCAATGTCCAGTTCATTTACAAGGCCATCTGTTCTGGCACTGGAGATTTTATTGCCACACTTGCATAAGGGAAGTGACAGAGGCAAAAAGATGACTACTAAGATTTTCAGAAAGTTTTTGACCACCTTTTAAGGAGCAGCAACTAAAGAAATGGGATAGAAATAACTAAAGAAGACAGGCTGCCCTAAGAGGTATCAAATTTAGGGAAAGATTTGGTCATATTATTTTTTGGGAAGATACTGCAGAAGCAGAAAACTGGTAAACACCACAAACAAACAAACAAACAAATGACATTTGTGTTGTCATAATTTAACAGCTAACACACACAAATGGTAATATTCTCTTTAGCCTTTTAAGCAGAAGAACCAGAGAATCACAGAATATCTTGAAATGGAAGGGACACCCACAAGGATCATGGAGTGCAGCTCCTGCACAAGACACCCCAAGAATCACACCATGATAACCAGAGATTTCTGATAGCTGGCAGCTCCTTAAATCTAGCACAAAAAAGTGTGCCTGGCAGGCAGGAACAGGATCCAAACCCTGCTAAAGAGTCAGCATTAACTGCCCAGTGAGACTGTGATGTATTTTCCATCCCACCTGATGCAATCAAGACAATCTTTCTAAAAGACAAACTCCACCTCAAATACAATTTCTGCACTTGATGCAGAAATTAAGAGACAAGAGACTCTTGTCTATGCTATGTCAGAAGGTTGAACAAAATGCTTTTAATGGCTTCATGTAGCCTGGAGATCTCTTCACATACATTTTGGATTGACTTCAAGATAAAGCAGTTTTACTGCTATCAGTCCCACATGGCCAGGACACACCTGGAGAAATGACTTGGGCGGGAACACTTCATTGCCTTCTCTTACAGGAAAAGAAATGGGGACCAGGTGCTGCTAAAGCCCTGGACACAAGAGGAATCATGGTCAAGCCACAGCTCCCTCCTGCTTTGCCAAGGAGCAAAGATGCTGCACTACCAGACCTAAGGCCACGCCAAGACTGCTGCAGTGGCACACCAGATACTGCTCAGAGAACTGAAAACTGGCTTCCAGTGTCCCACAGTCTGCTTCAGCCAAGCAGGATAATCTCCATGGACATATGGATTAAACATCTCTGAAAAACATTGCTTGATATTTAATTGCAGGGTTGGCAGGTGCTTCCATGATATACAATGTATGAAATAAAATCACAGGGACAGAATCAGTGAGTAATAAACAGTATAGACAGTTTTCAGCAGGAATTAGCCAAGGATTTAGAGCAAAAAGCATCATGGGGCACACAGAGTGCTTGCTGTATTAGCATTATCTCTGCACACACAGGACAGCACTCGTTACAAATACCTGAATGAATCATCTAATGGATGTGAATGCAGGACACTCCAGCACTACTGGGCTCCTGTGCTCATGGAAGCACTGCTGAGGATTCAGCTTATCTCTCAGAAGCACAGAGCTTCTAAAACTCCATTTTTCTGGAGTATCTCTAGACAGCAGAAAATAAAAACCGGAAAAAGCCAAAGGGACAAAATTGCAACTGAAGAGTTTCAGATCCAATGAAAGAATCCAATTTAGCTTAGGATGGTAATTTTTATTTAAAAGCTGCAGCAGTCTCAGAGTGGACTTCACAAGAGAGGCCACTGTTAAGGGTCAGAGCCTGTGCAGGGCTCTGCCCCCAGCAGCACAGGTAGGTCCCAAGGACGTGCCAGCAGGGAGCCACTGTGGATGTGATGGAAATGCTGAAGATGTGTCTGAGCCTTGCAGCTTCATAAATCTCTGTAACCTCTGGAGGAAGAAGGATGTGAGACTGCCCGGGGAGCTGGCAACTTCCCAGAAGCCTCCCCTCTCTCAGGTCTGCTCTCCATGGGCTGCAGCACTGCAGTGTTAATGCACATCCAAACAGCTCTGCTCTTCCCATGGGTGGGAGTGTTTCACACAAACCTCCTCAGTGGTGCCTCTCCCACACAAGAAGCTGCAAGGATTTAGACCTGAGATCCCCGCAGAGAAATTTCAGGGCTTTCCTGAGAAAGTAAATACTCCTTTTCTTCCTTCATTCCTTGGCTTCAAAGCCTATGTGTGAGAAGGTTCATGATCTCATTGCTTTATCCCTGCCCACTTCTGTCCCCATGGAGCTGTGCTGCTGGAACATTCAACCAACACTGCCAGCACGGAGAAGGAGCACAGTGCCCTGACTGACTCTTTGGCCACCAAAAGTGCCACTGGAACAGCTAAAGTGGGAAATACCGGATCTTTCATGCTTCTTATCCCTGCAAATGACATGGAGATCATGTAGCTCTTGTCTGTGTGTTTTCCTTCACCAAATTGCCTCACAATCTCCCCATAAAATGCAATTTGCCAGACACAGTGAACACAAACTACCTAAGCTGTATCCATTCATTCGGCGTCCATGGCTGCAGCAGCACCATAATGAGTTTGTGCAATATCAATATGCACTACTCTAAACAAGCATAAATCAGAGCCTATCCAAAGGAAACACCAAGACAGAATCAGACAAGTGCAGACAGAGAGCTCTGACAGCATTTCAGTTCCATGTGATTCCTGTGGCTGACATCCATCTGTCCTGAACTATGCACAGCAGATGCAATATTAGCTTAAAGGAGGGACTGTGCTTTGTTTAAATCAATCTTCACTAAAAGAATACTGAAGGTACTGAGAAACTGAGTGTTTCACAAAGGCAACAGAAGTAAATGTATGTGGCTTTCTGCACACATGCATTAACTCCAGAAAAAACCTCTCTGCAAAGGAAACCAAGAGTGCTATGATGGTGCAGGGCTTCCAGCTTGGCCCTCTCTGATTTCTCTGTCTGATCTGGGTCAGACAACTTGGCTCAGAACCTGAAAACATTTGGCAAAGGTTAATTCCAGGTTTATTTAAATGTTAGAGTGTTGTACAACGGCCAGAGAAAAGTGCCCAGCAACAGGAGTTACTGAAAAGAGGATATAGTCTTGCTACTGTCATTAAATGGAATTGCAAAGCAAAGCTCCCACTGTCTTTAGTGGTACAAGGTCACAGTTTCAAACCAAGATAGCAAATTGTGAGCTGAGGAAAGGAGACATCACGTCAAGAATGTGATGCGGTCCCTCTGTATGGCAAAAATAAGGCCTGGGATCTCTTTCTGCAGCTCTGCTGATTTCAAGGGGATCACGTGTGCAAGCAGCTGCAATGGTGTGCTTTGAAACTGGGAAAAGGCTTAGTGTAAGTTATATGAATTTTCATATAATAACACCATCACCAACAGTAATGATAATAATAAAAATAAATGCCTGTGTTTTCATTCCTTGAATATCCAGTGACCATGTTGGTTGCCCAAAGAACACGTTGTAAATAAGTCTTTCAGAATATTAACTCTAGGATTTTTATTGGAATTCCCTCAGCTCTAGTGGGCTCCTCAGCTGGGCTGGTACCAAAGACAGAGGGCAAAAGGAACTGTTGAAAAAGCAAATGCATTTTTCTACTAAGCCTTTCTCCTTTAAACATGTTCCAGTGTTTCCAGCAAATATGGGAGTGAGATGAACATAACAAACCCAAAATGTCAGACTCTGCCCTCTCAGCCCTGTGTTGGTGTGAATGGCAGTACTCCACTGTGTCAAACTAAGCTCCAGTGATTTACATCCCCGTGACAGAGAGTACCTTCCAAAGGCAGCTGCTGTGCTTCCCTTCTTTCCTCAGAAGTTGGCAGGAAAGGAAACAACCTCTCCAGAGACAGCTAGTAGTAAACCTGACTTATTTCAGACCACCATCAATTAACTCTTGCAGCCACAAAAAGAAAGTTTCTCGCATATTGCTAAATCATGCATCGTCCCTATTTCACTGTCTTTCAGTGATGCAGGAGAAATGCTGCATTAATCCAGACATCCCCAGTTTCCTTGCCTCTAAACCAGCAGCAATTGCCTACCAAACTGACTATTAAGATCAGATTTTGTCTTTCTTACTCCCAGAAAGCACTGATTTCCTCAGGAGAGGGTAAGGAGCTGCCTGCAGGGTATGGTGAGAGCATGGATACTGGCTCAGATTATACACTCTTGGCTCTTTCACTCATCTCTTCCCTGTCTCACATGCTGTAATCAGTTCACACCTGGCTATGAGGAAATACTTCAGCTAAGGATAAATGTCCAAAAGGTGTCTAAACCATGAGGAATAAACACCAGCATTTCAAAGAGACTATACTTAGTATTTAAACTGTGACTTTAGACCAAAAGGGGCTTGGAGAGGAAACAAGTCCCTAGTTAAAACACTCGATGGCCATGTGAATGCCCTCACTTTAGTAATGCATTTCACCATCTCTTAGTTATGTGAGAAGGGGTGGCAGCTGAACTGTTAAAAGGCTGGAGCCAAGCACAGGAACAGGCAGAGGTCAGACCTGTTGAGGAGGGAAAACAGATTGCAGACATCTGACTTGGCTCCTCACCTGCAGCAGGGCACAGATGCAGGACAGGACTCAACACAGCAGAGCTCCCACAGCCAGTCTCAGACTGCTCTGCAGCTGTCAGGAGTTTGTGGACAGAGAAAGACCCCTCCAGAAAGCAACTTATCCTACTGGAAATACCCAAGGTAGGCAGCAGTGTTCACCCATGCTACTCCAGTGACACCAAATGAAGTCAGGGGGAAGTGCTTAGACTGTATTCCTGTCCCTTGGACGGCTGGAGCTGTGTGAGCTGAATTCCCCCTGAACACTCTCTGTGCCTCAGGTCCCCATGCACAATGAAGGGCATTTCCTCCCCTGACAGGGAGGGTGCAGAGATCAGCCTGCCAATATCTGCCACGTGCTCAGCACAAACACATATTTGGGAAGGGAGGCTATGGAAGCATCACATGCAGTCAGGGAAAGGGGCTGGGCTGGAAATCTGGCTCCAGACACAAAAGCAACATTATCTGTATATTCCAGCTGCCCTCAGTTACATCAGTGCCAACCCTGCCAAGACAACAGGATGGCAGCACCAGGGCTGAGCACTTCCTGGCCACGTCACAGTGCAGAAGCAACACTGCCTGACTTCAGGAGCCTCAGCTGTGCTTTCAGGACAGGCAGCTCAAGCTGAGCCTTTGTTCACTCAAGGCTGGGCTATTAATTTAGAATTCACTGGGGCACAATGAACAGGGAGCCCAGTGACAACATTTTTATAGCCACTCTCCTTACAATGGGAGCTTGTAATTCCCAAGGCAGTGCTGGCCTGTGTTTGATTGGTGTACTTAAATCTCCACCTGTGCTTTTATAATAACCAATATTTTCTGTCAGAGCTTGCTCTTACCCTGTTGGAATCAATTCTTGTCCTGGAGGTGTAGATGGGAGGAGGAATGTTGAAGGCTTGAGGAACAAGATACTCTTCAGCATCCATCATATCTTCCAGGTCTTCCTCATCAAGAAGATTTTGGAAGAACTTGCTGTCATTTGGGCTTGGGAGCTTCATACGATCATCTCCCTAAACAGATTGTATTGAGAGAGGAAAAATGTCAGAAGATGGATTGATTTTCCAAAGAGAGAATTTCAGCCTTCCTAATCCTGGCAGCCAGGCTGCAGGCACCACACATGCTGCTTTGTTTGTTCAAAAGCACTATATCCAAGTAATTTGTGGGGATTTTTGTAGTTGTTTTGTTTTGTTGTTTGTTTTTTTTTTTACTGGGAATATGATGACAAAAAGGGAGTAACTGCAAGAATCAAGCAAAATCATCTTTTTGGCATTCTTGTGATTGAGCTTTGATTCTTTCTTCTCTCTTTTTCCCATACAAGATCAGTTTCTGACCCAAGTTCTGACATATATTGTGAAATACCTCAGCTATTTAGGCTCAAATAGGAGGAGTGGGGAATAACGAGGCAACTGTTGCATCTGGATGTTTGCTTTATTTTAATTTGTACTTTAAGGGTCTTAGAGGGTAAATTTCTCTCCCATCCATATGGAAAGCTCTGCAGAATGTAAGAGAGCTGAAAACAACAAAAATCAAACCAGGGAACAACAGTGCCTTGAAATAACACCTATGAGCTGGAGAGGCAAATCTGGGCTGCACTTTGTTGGTGCCACAGAACATCACCAAAGGCAGCCCATGCCACAACCCCCTACCAGCCTATAGAAACAATGCTGAACTCCACTGGCTGCCTGCAGAGAGGCCTCCCACTCCTCAAGAATTGTTATGCCACATGTGGAATGCAGCAGGGGATGATGGCTGTGCTGTGGGGTGCATACAGACCCCTTTAAAAGCTCAACAGCAAGTTTGCCATTGCTGGTTGCACCTGGGAGGGATGGGAAGTGGTGATGGCAGAGGCACCAGTGCAGTGCAGTGACCCTGGTGTCTCTGCACCAGGTGTCTCCTCCAGAAGCTGGTGTCTCCTCCAGGAGCTCATATTGCCTGCAGGGAGCACTGCAGAGAAGCCTCACAGGATGAAACACACACCAGACAGTTCAACAGGGGAGGGAAGGGAAAGGGGAGAAATGGAGGAAGGAGGTATTTGGAATAAGGAAACATCACACATTGTCCTATCTAACAAAGTCATTTAATCAGACTAACTTTTCCAGAATCAGCTGAACTTGCAGTTTACCCCAGTGGGGAGTACTGCAGGAGGAATTCCACATTCAGCACCAAAAATCCTCTTGACTGGTACTTCACTTTCCAACCATATTTTCCTTGTGCTGAAGCTGAAGGAGAGCAGGATGATTCACGGTGTGCAAAACACACCACAAGTCATCTGGCTGCTCTACCCAGTGAAATCAAACACCACACTGTGGGACTGGCACTGGACCCACTCAGGAGACATGAAGTGGCACAGGTTGCATTCTGGAGGCTCTTCCACCAGGAATTCTCACGTCAGTGTGAAGCTGAGCATCAGCTAGGTGCACCTCTGCCCTGTGCTCCATGATGTGGAGCAGATACAGCATAAATCTCATGACCTGGATCAAACTATTCCCATGCTCTGGTCTCCAGAGTTTCACCATCACCTCACTTCTAAGTTTTCATTTCCCTTTGAACTGCTCCCACACTGGGCCCTTACCTAAGACTCCTACACTTTCTGTGGCTTGAGTCTGAGCTGTAATAAACACACACACAGGTCTAGGCTGCCACAGAATCAGGGAAGGACACATGCCTGTACTGAGGCACACACAGCCCCAGCCTGCTGTACTCACCAGGTCTCACCCTGCTGCCACAGGACAGTTTCATGGGATGAACCCCTGAAGGATGAACCCTTCACAACCCTGTCACAGGGATGGGAAGCCTCCAGAGCCCTCAGAGTGTAAGGAGATCATAGAGGGAAGCTCCTCCCTAGCATTAGAGATACCAGTGTGACAGAACTCCCTGTCTTCTAAGAAACTTTCATGTTTAGGCTGTGAAAAGAAACCTGCTTGTGATCTCAGCAGTGCAGGGAAGAGACTCAGCCTAATCAATTTTAGAATCAAGGAAGTCCTTGGTCTAAAAATAGATCCACTGTCTGCCAGTGGACAAAACTTGTCCCCAGTTTCATGAGGGAATGCAAAGCACTGAGCAGCTTGTGGAGCCAGAGATTGTATATGTGCTCATAAACACGAGCTCAGGAAATGAACTTCAGATTGCTGTATTATTAATATTATTAATGTTGAGATACTGACACTGCCCATTCCACTTCATGCTTGTATAACAGTGTGGTCACTGTTTGCTTCAGGTTCAGGAGCACCTTGAACTTCAAAAGATTCAAAGGCAATGCCCCTGACAGTTGGGTGTCACAGACAGGATTCTTTTTCCCCACCCCTGTGATGCTGCAGGGTTGTTTACCTGAATTACCAGGTATCTCTGAGGGTCTCGAGCCATTCTAGAGAATTCAGCAGCCAACTCCTTGAATTTTGGCCGACTGTCAGCATCAATCATCCAGCCTGGATGGAAGATGAGAAAGAAAACAGTTAAGTGTCAAGGCAGGAAATCATTCTGTTTTTTTAAATGCACAAGTTTGAAGTTTGATAGCTCTGGCCCAAAGAAAAGTTGCAATAAAGAATCCAGAAGAATGGAAAGTTAGAATTCTATGATCCATAAAACGGGAAACACCTGGTTTTGGCCAGACTAGATTGTTCCTTACTGTGTGGAATTTTTCTTCATTTGCTGGGCTCCTCTGTGTCCCAGAGACAGCAACACCACCTTGCAATTTTCTCCATCTTGCACATTTAGATATCAGGACTGTCTTTTATTAAGGATGTGTCTCACCAGATGGGACATTTTTGCACTCAACAAAGCCCTTGCATGATTTAATTTCCACACCTCCATGCACAGTACAACTGTTTTCACAAGATACTTAATTTACTTCTTCTCGTTGTCCTTTCCCTTTTTTTTCCAGGGCTTTTGTGTACAAAGCAAAAGGGAAAGGAGTATATATGATGGATGAGATGTCTGTATGTTAATCTCACTTAAATTAAGCCAGAAATATCAGCGAGATATTTCTAATTCTTTTTAAATTAGAAGCATAACCTTGGAGGATACTGTCATTAGTTGGGGTATCTTGGAGATAAAAAAGTTGGAAGAAATCATGTGCAGACTTCTTTCCTTTTTTTACTAAAGTAAAAATATTCATAAATTTTTGCACTGGACTAAGAATGATAAAAACAATCCTCTCTGCAGCATTTCTTCTATTAATTTTACTTTTTATTATTACTATTGCAATGATCATTCTTGCTACTAACAATAAAACACTCGTGATTTCTTTCCTCAATATTTGGAAATGGATTTTCTCCTCACAACCTTCACTGGCTGGGTATCCATATGCCATAATTATGTTTAATACTATCTTTTTTACATCAGAATCAATTGTCATGGAAATGACAAGGGTTTACAGTAACAATCATACAATTTTGACTTCACAGCAAGTATATGAGATAACATCTGACAGTAATAAGAAGCTGAGCTAACTCGGCCCTTCATGGCTAACAATTGCAAAATTGCAAAAGATGTGCAGACAGTATTTAAATGGAATTTACAGCATCTTGGGAAGCTTTTGTTTTGCAGCAGCAGCTTGCCCTGTTTCCCAGCTCTGTCAGAGAGCACCTAGGCAAATGTTCTAAACCAGTGTCCCTCTTGCAGCCAGCACAGGGGTATCAGAAGTGACAATTCCTTACACTTCACCATCACCATATAAACATCAATAGTGCAGATGGGGGGCTGGGGCAGCCGCTCTCCCTTCTCCAGGAGGTCAGGGATCTCTCGAGTTGGGATTCCATCGTATGGCTTCCCACCAAAGGTCATCAGCTCCCAGATGGTGACTCCTGGGCAGAAGAAAGAGTGTCAGTGTTTGAGGTCACACTACTCAGATTCCCTCACAATCTCTCACAGCACAGTATCCTGGCCTAGTTCTGGACTGCAAGCTCTTCTTCTTCATCTGTGCCTGGAAAGACAGTGATTTGGACTGGGGGGACAGGAGGAATTGAGCAAGTGGCTACACAGTGCTTAGCTGCCATCTGGGCTTACACCATGACAGTCTGACACTTAAAAACTGTGGGAAATGGTGAAAAAGCACTTTGTGGTAATCTTCAAAAGCAACTTCCCTCATTTTCACAGGTGTAAGGAATGGCATGATAGACCTGAGGCACACGAGAAAGGTCTGAGACAAACGAAGGGTGGGAAGGTAAATGGCTACAATAACAAAAGAATGCATCATGCTCTTTTATCAAAAAGGGAAATGAATGGCTGAAGTACTCTATTATTTTAAGGGGAAAAAAGCACAGATGTTCTCTAACTTAGAGCATCAATTTCCCACAAAGGTACAGCACTGTGTAACATTAGGTCATTGGCTTTGCCTTGGAAGTCATTCACAGCCACTGCTATCATTTTTTCCCTTAAATCACCTTACGGATTTGAGTTGATGATAGTGCTGTGCTACAAACCCAAGACTCTCTTTTTGAAAAGCCACAGGATTTGTTTTGGCCTCAGAGCTGGAAATAAAGATCATATGTCATAAGTAAAAGAATTGGTGCCCAAACAGAATCTTAAATATTGAAAATGCTGCTCTCACACCATTTTGTTTAAGTTTTGTTTGTATTGCACAGGTCATTTTAAGCATGCCTCCAGATCAGTACCATATTCTGACAACTGTCATGCTAATGTGAAAAGTGATGGGCAAAATTACCACAATGAGTAAACCACATTTATTTCACCCTCATTCATCTCCTTGTTGATATTAAATAACTGTAATGTGTCAATTGTTTATGGTCTTTTTCTTTCTGATTATAAATGTTCTGGGCTTCCTGCATTTAAAATTAATTTCATAAACGAAGGCATATTTTTTTTTCTGAGTGATTCAGGGTGTACAGACTTTGAAGAGAAAGAGCAGCTTTACAAGATCAATTGAGCTCTCCCAGGCTTTTTTCAGCAGTCTAGAAGAGGGCAGCCACCCAGCCACAGCAGGTCTTTTGCTGCTACCCACAGGTAAAAGTGAGTAATGAATAGAGCTGTACACCCTTTTGGTTCAAAAGGATATGGCAACAGGAAATGCAAATAGGACTCCATAGCCCCAGATACTGCTGAAAATTTCCATTTACAAAGGTATACATGATTTTATTAGTAATAGCTATAGCAGATAAACAGGCAGACGTGGCAAAGAGCTCATCTGAATAACCATTAGCAGCACTGAACGAACACCACATTTCTCAAATATGACTTTTTCTCTGTGTGTGTAGCTCACCAATTCCCAAGTTATCTGTGAAATTAAATAGATGCTTGTTCTAGTTAGTTTGGAGAGCTTGTCTCTTCCTTTTCTTTCTCTTGCCATATTTGCTCTGTATTATGACAAATTCCCTTTCATCTGACTCTAGGTAGAGAAAGTCCCATAAGCCTGAAAATGTTTTTTGACATTCATGGCTTTTAGAGTTGAGCTTTTCAAAGACTGCTGAAAATTGTGACCTGCAGCTGTATTTTTATGAATCTGTGGCTAAGCTGAAAGAGGTCTTCTTCTGTCATAATAATCAGCCAGACTGCTACCAGCCCAGACCTTGAGGCACTCACCCCAGTGGGGAACATCATGATAATATATTTCAGTGAGCAAGGAAGTAACACAGGAGACAGTAACAATTGCTGCTTAGGGTTACACATTTAAAGGAAAAAAACCCCTGAAGAGCAAATGCCTCTGGAATTAGCTCCTTTGAGAAAAGAGAATATCTTTAACATACTAACACAACTTGGTTTAATGCTTTAAAACACACAGATTTTTAAACTAATCACGTGAAGATTTACCATAGCTCCACACATCACTCTGATGGGTAAATTTCCTGTAGTGTATGCACTCCAGAGCCATCCACTTAATGGGCATCTAGGGAAGGACAAGAGAAATGTAACCTTAGAAATATAGTATTAAAACAATACAAATAGATCCTGCATGAAGACATCAACTTTCTCCCCGCCTCCTTCAATGGCAAGCTTGGAAAAAAGCAGAGGAAATGGCTGTTCCTGCACTCCAGGATGGGGCTGTGCCTAGTAAAACTTGGAGGTGAGAAAGACAAACCAGTTACCTGCAGAACATCTGATATTTACTGATTCAGAAGTAGTGGAACAACTCATGTTTTCATCAAACCTGTGTAAAGAGGGACCAATGCAAAAATCACATACAATTCCCCTAAATCTGAAATGCAGCAGAGAAGGTGGAATGCAGAAGCTTTTTTTCCTTAACAGTTTGAAATCTCTGCAATCTGAGATAGCAACTCTGCTATCTCAGCTATTCTCTAATGAGGCCAGGTTACAATGCAGTGACCATAACAGTTCACCATCCCCATCATCATCATCATCATCATCATCATGGTAAGCAGGCAATGAGGAGAATTTGCAGTGCTTTGTTAACTCCTAGTATTTGTTAGAAACTTGGCCATCCCAGCTCTCTGTATCAACACTGCAGTGAAAGAAGTTGCTCCCCAAACTAAGTCAGCAGCTCCACATTCAGTGAATCACCCTCAGGGTGAGCTCATCTCTTCTGACAGAGAAGGGTGTACAGGCAAACCAAGCCTTGTTCCTGCATGACAGCCCACCCTCTCAAGTTTGTGTGAAAATGGGATTCGTGGTGCTTCCCATTCCTGAGCTGGGCCTGTCAGGAACAGCCTTGCAGCCCATGAATTTCTGATGGACAAACACTTCAGAGGTTTTGACCTGGAAGGGAATTGTATGGGTTGCCTCCAGTTTGGAACTATGGAAGAGGTACTGGAATAATCCAAAGGGATGAGTAACTGCAGGCAAAATCTGAGCAGATGGTGGGTGTAAAAGCAGAGGATGTGTCTTCATTCAAACCCTTATGAAACTACCTTGCATGAAGTTCACTAATGAACATAACCTATAGTTATGGCAAAAATAGCACCTTGTAATAAAGGCTGCCTTAACTCTTGCAAAGACAGTTCATCCTCCCCCACTAAACTCTGCAGAAATGCATTTCTTTCACTCCCATTGTATCCCAGAAGTGAACAGCTGCTGAAGGAGCAAAGCTGTCTTGTGCATTATGGGATAACTCAGGTTGGAAGTTGATTCAGGAGGCCTCTAGTCCCACCTCAGGCTCACAGCAGGTTCAGGTTCAGATCAGGCCAAGTTACTCAGAGATTTGTCCAGTCTGGACTTGAAAACCTTCAAGGATGGGAACTGCACCACTTCTGTTGACAACCACTTGATTGTCCAGTCTGAACCTCCCTTAGCATACAATTTGATGTTGCCAAAGTCCTTTGGATTTCACAGGATGCTTCTCTGATCTGGGAAGTGATACATCTGACATAAATCCTGCTGCAGACCTCTCAGAAGGGTAACAAGTCCAAGACACAGCTGCCAGGGAACAGCTGGTTTGCAAGGATCAGCTCTTTTCCTGTCACTCACTGTCAGATGGAGGGAAGAGGCTGAGGGCTTACCAAGAAGAGGATCACAGAAATGAAGGAACCAGGGAAAGCTGCCAAAACCCCACCTTCCCTGCCAGGAGCTATCTTCCCATGGGGAAATGGGAAAGCACTGGTGGCTCCTCTCAAGCTCTTCCCCTCCCTGACTGACCTGCCCGGGTGATCCAAGGGCAGCAGCCACACAAACAAGGCAGCAGCTCATCCAGGAGAACAGCACACACTGGCAACAGCTGCTTGTCCCAGACAAGGGCATGAGTGAGCACAAAAAAACACAGATAGCAAGGAGACAGAAAGCAAACTGAACATCCAGGAGAAGGAATGACAGCTGAAGCAAATCCTTTGGGATTCTGTGACAGATTGAAATGGGGAATTTCAAGATGTTTAGGGAGCAGCATCACATTCTTACTGCCTTCTGAATTTTATCATGCATTAATTTGAAATAAGCAGAAATGAGGTAAGGCACTACATGGCCATGGTGTAGTTTGCTGGAAAGGAATAGGGGAAAGTGTCTGGTTTCAAAATTATCCTCAAGCTGGCTTTTAGTGGCCTGGCATTCAGCATGGTATTGGAGCAGTGGATGCAAGACTTAACATATGCAGGCTCTTCCAATGTGATCAAAGAGCTAAATTCTCCTGTTCTGTGGCCTCCCCTTTTGTTTTCACAAAAATTACCTGTCTGGGAAACAGGGCAGCATGTTATTGAGGTGTATACTGGCCAGAGAAAGAGGCCGGGCAGGAATAGCCCAGAACATCCATCACTCGTTGAACCCAAGTATTCAAAACAAGACACAAACTGGAGCACATGAAAAAAACCTGATTCTGAGTGTGAAAACTCCTCGTGCAATTACATTTCAGTGCCTGGAGAAGCTCACTGTGCAAAAAATGAGCAGCTTTTAAGTGTGCTTTCACAACACAGTGCTTCTGCAGGGCAGAGCTTTGCTCAGCCACTGAGAGAGTCTTACAGAGGTAACAGTCCCACAGGGACACACTGACCTGAGGAGTAACTTCAGGAGGTTTGTCACAGCCTGCCAGATTCACTTCCAGACATGTCCAGTACTCACCTTCCCCCCATCAGCATTGTACTCCTTCTCATCCCCTTCCAACAGTCTGGCCAAGCCAAAGTCAGTGATTTTCACATGGTTTGGTGATTTCACCAGGACATTCCGGGCTGCCAAGTCCCTGTGGACCAGTCTCCTCTCTTCCAGGTACATCATTCCCTGAAGGAATAAGAACAGTACAACAATGCTAAGAAGTCTTACATGCTTTTTGAGAACTAACTTGCACTGGTGACATGTAAAATGTCTGGTTCAATTATGAGTATTTACATGGCCCAGAGGGCAGAAGTTCAACATTGCTCTTGCTCTGAGCAGGAGGCAGGGTTAGATGACCTTGAGTTACTCCAGTATGAATGATTCTGTAAGATTCAATTACCAAAGGGAAAAAACCCAACAAAATAACATACAGATAACTCTTTTGCTTCAGCAAGCTTCAAAACTGGAAATGTGAGACAAAGAGAAGAAATATTACAGCCCTTGTTCTTCAGACAGGAAATCTGATGACCATAAAAATTAATCAACTTAGCCAAAGCCCCCCCAGAAATTAGACCACACTGGGAAACAATCCCAGCTCTGTTACATCCCAGGCAAATGTCTTTAATTCAAGATGAAGATTCTTGTCCATCTTCAAATGGTTTTTAAGCTGGTCACAAATTTTCACTATCCTCAGTGGATTAGAAGGAAAACAATTCTTTATTCCAAGTGCTGCAACTCCCTTACCTTTTCACTCCCTTAAAATATTGCCTGTAGTATTATAATAGGACATTAGATCAATGGCCCTTTTTTTTATGAGCATATATATTCTGTTAGAAGTACTTTTGTTAACAAGCCCATCCAGCTGCCTTTAAAGATAAGGTAACATATACTCAAGCTGCCTGGCCTTAACCTTATTCTTATTCTGATGGGAGAGTAACCATCTACCAGCAGTATGGAAATTTGCACGATGCTTTGTGACACTGAGATCAACACCAAAGCTTGGTCTTATTAATTATATGACACACAAAGGATAGCTGGGCAGGGTTACAAGCCTGTAATTTCATTAAAAGGCATTTATGACATTAACCACCATTATTAGAACTTAGAGATGAAATCACACACTTGACAATTGCCTTTAAGGTATCTCTTCATATATTAGCTCTGTATAATATATATGATAATTTTTAAAAAGTCATTGCTGAATACCAAAGAGATCATATTATCCCATAATACAGATGATAATTCAGAGAGTCACATGTTGTGATTAAAATAACCAGATTACTCAGTGCCATGGGCCAGATTTTATTATCCCTTCACTGCCTAAGGAGCTCACAGGTACCTGCCCCTCTACAAGCTCCCACCCATAGTCTCTGGATCCAGACATGGCACAGGTTTCACAGAGAATCTGTGGCTGCCCATGGATCCCTGGAAGTGTCCAAGGCCAGGCTTGATGGGGCTTGGAGCAACCTGGGACAGTGGAAGGTGTCCCTGCCCATGGCAGGAGGTGGAACAAGATGGGCTTTAAGGTCCCTTCCACCTCTAGGATTCTATGAAAGTGGATGTCTATATAAAAAAAAATCAAATGGAGCCCTAAACTGGTTTTAGGTGAAAAATTTCAGTGCGAACACCAGTGAAAGCTTTGAAAATATGTGGGAGAATGTTTGGCATAAACACTATTTCATGCAGTCAACATGAAGGGGTTATGAAAGAGGACACAGTGACTCTTGGGCACAAAGCAACTGAAGTTATTCTTTAGAAGCACTGCTAGTTGAAGCAAACACACCCTCCTGCCAATTGCAAATCAATTCTTTAGGCTTTTGACCATCAGAATTGTAAGCCTTTAAAAGAATAATGTTTTTTGACATCAATGTTTTTTGACATCAAATTAAAACCACTAGAAGAAAAGACAAATAAATCTCATGGGGTTAACAATTGTGAGTCACAAAAGAATCTCACTGTGATACCAGTTGATGAGGGAGTTCTGCTGGCATCAGAATATATCAGGCCCAAATAAATTATAATTTTTAATAGATTAACTTGTACCTATCAGCACTGAAACAATATGAAAACATTGCAGGTTTCTTTTGGCCAAAATGAAGAAAAAGAATCTGTCTTGTCAAAATCAAAACAGATGACCTGGACCAAGGCTTTAGCCTCCTGTTTCTAGTTAATGATGGCAGGAATGGGTGGTGAGGTGTGCAAAAACATCCTTCACTGGAAGAGTTACACCACCAAATTCTTAACCATGCCTTTGTGGTCTTATTTTCCTGTCTCTAATTTCAAGCATTTTTTTAACCTATAGGCTAATGCTTCAGGAAGTTTCACTGTTTATTCTATTCATTCACTTCCATTTATTCCAACTTTGTGCTATTATTTAGCATCTTTTTATTAAGATTCTATTTTATTCATCCTAACCTGACACTCTCTCAAGAATTAGAAAGACACATCACCACCAACACCTTGTATGGCTCCTCAGCAGCACCACAGCTGGTTTTCTTCTCTGTCCAGAAAGAGATCAGAAATTCCTGCCTGTGTATCACTGCACTCACAGTTTGCTTCACCTCTGTCAAACAACCTTCTCGGGGCTGTCTCCCACCTGTGTTATCTAAAAGCTAAAACCAGCCCCTGTAGGGTTGGTTGGCAGCCACAAAATCCTCTGCAGACCCCATGGTCTGCAGAAATGTAAATCCTCTTGGGAATATCCAGTGCAAACATTTGATTGTCCTGATACCCTATCAACAGTCTTTAAATGTGGGTGGCAGGAGTATAAATGAAAAGGTAAATATGTATATATTTTCAATAAATGAGACTATCCAAGTGGAAGGAAAAGAATCTAAAAAAGGGAATCCTACAGGATTCACTGCAGCAAGACTGTCTAAACATATATTATGCAGAGAAGCACCATCTGAAGGCAGTTTTGAACTTGTATGAATCTTTAATCTTCTAATATGATACAGTAATGTGATAAAAAATAGACAGCTGGTGGCACCCCCACCCAAAAAGCCCATGAGAGAATACCAGGAGGACATTTTATGAGTTGAATGGACTAAAAGTTAGGAGCTATGAAAAAAGATGTTTTGCAATTTTATTAAGGAGTGTTTATAAATTCTCTGGCACTGTGACAGCTTCGGAATGGTCACTTTAGGTACAGTCAGGTTTGTTCTTTCCACAAGCAAAAATCAGACCAGAAAATGAGATAATGTGCTGGCAATGAACTGAAGTGGGACACTGGAAAGGAGACTTTCTGCCAAAAAATCCATGGCACAAGAGAAGACAATGATCTGGGACAGCTTTCTGATCTTTCCAAGTGTGGAACTTCAGTGTAGAAAACATCAAATTAGTTTCACAAAGTATTAGGATTTCCAGTGCTGTGGAAGTACCACCAAAGCTAGGCTGGTGGAGGAAATAGAAGAATAAAAGGATTTTTTAAAAAAGGAAAATGAAGTTTTTCTGGCAAACCATGAGTTTGTCCCCTGAGCTCTGCCTTGAAGTTGTGGCCATCATTTGCTGTTTCCTTACTTTATTATAAGCAGTGTTAACTTTCTGCTACTGCTGTAATTTGTCTCCCAGTTTCTGGGGGAAGCTTTTGAGCACAGCCTCCATTTGTACAGCTCAGAGTGTACGAGCACAGACCATTTCAGATTCTGGAATTTGATTTCCTTCACTTTTCTGGACTTTTTGGTGTCCCCCCTCCCTGCTGAGAATGCTTCTGGGTTTGTTCCAAAAGTGGCAGCTGCTGGGCAGGGAATGCCCAACTCTGAACTCGCACAAGTCTCACCTGAAAGCTCTTTCCCTCAGGTGCCTGAATTTCATCTCCAGAAAAAAAGGTATTCATTACTCAGGACAGAATTCAAACAGGTATGCAAGTCATTAAATGCAGAGTCCTTTTGGGATAATTGCTAGAGATGAACTGAAGTGTGTTGAATCACTAGCTAAAGTTTAACATATGTCTTCTGTCTTGTACGACTCAAGACATCATTTTGCAAGAACAAATCGAATTTAAAAAGCAAGTATGAAGACCTTCACCTGCCCCAAGACCTTCAGCAATACCAGCCCACAGCAAACCCCCTATAAATACTTATTTTCAGTGTGACTTTTGGTTGTTTTCTACACTAAATATAATTGTTTCCCTAAACTGAGGGCATGTTGATCTTATCTCACGCAGGAATTAAGAGAAGCCTGTCTCTCTTCAATAATGACTTCCACCCACCAAAGCCAGCACACATGGCAGATTCATCAAATTCATTCTTCAGGTACATGAAGGAACAAAATTTCCAGTCCAACTCAAGTCTCTTGGACATTAATCTGCAGCCTTGGAGACTGCCCTCTTACCACCCTAATAACTCAAGGCTTGCTTAATGTTGTGAATCACTGCAGAAAGCCTCAAATGATCATCCTTTCCCCTGCATACCCCATGGAAAAGGTGTAATTTTGCCTGGGGCTAAATACACTTTCTAGGAAAACACTGTGCCCTTTGTTGTCAGGAGCTGGCACACTCATGCAGGTCGCTGTTCCTCCAGAGAGAGCTGTGGGAAAGACTGACCCTGCTCTGAAATGCACTGATTCAGCTGCAGAGCTGTGATGTCCTGTGCAGGAGCTGGCACTGCAGGTCACCCTCACAGCCCAGGGGGACTCGCAGCCCCCAGCCCAAGCTGGGGACTCACACCTCCACCAGCTCACCTGCCAAGGATTTCTGAAAATGTCTGGAGCTGTGCCAGCCCTGGTGAAGCTGGCAAGGGAGAGCCAGTCCTGCATCGTGCTGTGCTATAAGCCCAAATATTTAGGAGTTCAATTCAATTATAGAGGGTGAGTTAATCTCTCTCTCTCTGGCAAAGGGCAGACAAAGAAAGCTTAAGTGATAGTAACGTATTTTTGCCCATCTCCTGCTCACTTGACAAGCTCTCAAGGTTTCACTTGTCTTCAGTCTGAGTTTGAAGCAATGTGCTATTATGTGTAGCAAGCTGTACCTCAGGGCAGAGTGCTCTTATCTCAAGCAGGTCATCTTCAGGTGTACTTAGGATACAAAGTTGATTTAACTAGCTGGATTTGCCTACAGTTGCTTTGGTCCTGTCCACCTGAGCAGGACCAGATGACAGAAACTCTGCCAGATCTGCCATCTGAGCAGGTGTGACACGAGCAGAGGGGACACTGCTGATAACAGCGTTTTCCTCAGTCCTGCTGTGGCTTTGCTAAGTGTTTGCAGACTAAACAGCTCAGAGTCCACAGAAGCAAGACCAAGACTATCTATACTTGACTCAAGAGATGGGATCCCAGTGCAGCTGGATTTTTATCCCTATGGAAAGACAACCAGTGAAAATCCAGCTCCTGCACAGGTAACTTGAGCTGGCTCTGGCGTGAAAAGAGCGGTGATGTTTTGAACACAGGCGAGTCCTACATCTCTCCACTTGTGGCTCACCCAGAAGTAAAAATTCTGTCTGCTCACACGTGGGCTGGCTCAGCTGAAGCACAAAATTGGGATGAGTTGGCTTCATACCCACCACAGGAGGATACACGCTACCCGTGGCAATATAAAAGTGCCAGTTGCACATCAAAAGAACAAGTCTGGATAAAAAGAAGTCAGCACCAGATATTTGCTTTGCACTGTGTGGCAGCTGCAGTTTATTTGTTCCAGAAATAGGAGTCCAAAAGCCTGATTTACAACACTGCTGAACTCCATCCCAGGACACAAAATAAAGATGATGCTAAAGCACAACAGGTTGAAACAAACTCAAGAAGAAAAAGTGAAGGGAAAGAGGCTATGGGGCTGATTAGATGAGAATTACAGGAAAAATGCAGTCTACTAAAAAATGACAGGTGATTCATAAAGGGAGAAAGAGTGGAAAGAAATGAGAGGAGAAGCAATTTTATAAGCTTATGACATTTCAATACTTAATTGACTGGACTGAGCAGACATTTTGATGGGCCTAGACCCACTCCAATCCTAAATTAACATCTCAGGAATGTCATCTCACCCCCTCATGGCACAGATAAGTGGGTCACTGCAGAATTGACTGGTTCTCAATTCTGAGCTTGTGGGGCTCTTGAAATAAAGCTCTCTATCCTGGGTAGGTGCTGAAGCTCCTCGGGCAACACCAGAAGGGGAGTTTGTTCCACTGCATCATCAAACATGTCCTCTGTCTGAACTCCTGTGGAAAGATGAGTTGTCTCCCAGGCTCCCTCAAATTATGCAGCCTTCTGGACTAGGTGGTGCTGAATATAAAGAGTCTGTGAAGCACTTCACATTCTTCTGATGAAAGGTGTTACATAAATACAGTAAGTAGCATAAGCAATGAGATGCAGACCAGGTATTTACTTCAATATTGGCCATACTGGATGTGGCTCTGAGTTCTGGTCCCACCTACAGCCACCTCTGTGCAAAGGTCATTCCCAAGTGTGAGATTCCTGAGGGAGGGAGCTGTGGAGTTGTGCCTAATCTCCATTTTGCAATTGCCTCAGGTGCTTTCTTAAGACAGCTGGGTGCAAGGTGCTGTCCAGCTCCATTCTCCATCCAGTGGGCAAACTGGGCCACCCTGGCTGTGTTACCCCTTCACCTGGACCAGCTATCCCAGCCTCCTGGGCTCTGTGGACAGACTACATTGCTCTGGAAAGGACAGGGATGTTTTCCCATTAGCTCTGATGAAAATCACAGCTCAGGGGACTGCAGCCCAAAGAGGAGAGAGAAATTGCAGCCTGTAGCTGTGCTTACAATGAATGTACCACAGGGCACTTTGTGCAGCTCTGGCTGCAACTGCACCAACAACACCCTCTTCTGTGAAAGAGGCCTTTAAACAAGAACTAACTGCCTGAATAACAAACTTAGTAGTGCAAAACTCTCCTTGCTGGGCAATAACACTCACTGCAAAGTAACTACAGTTTAGAGACTGGCAGGATCACAGTCCTTACGACAAAGGCTGTTCCAAGCTGCTGTTTCAAAAGCAATCTGCAGTGATCTGTGCCAGCAGAAGGAACACACCTGTCCACTGATTTGGGGAGTGCTCAGAGACTTCAGGTTTCAGCTCCCAGCGGAGCACATACTGCTGGAAAGTGTTTGATGCTTTTCAAAGTAGCAAGCAAAGAGAGGTATCAATTTGAACGGGCTTTTTGAATGCTATTCTTCTCCCTCACATTAATTGCTTCAGTTAGAACAGCTCCTTCCTCTGAAGGGGCAGGAAGGCTGAAAGCAGCCTATAAAGGAGTTCCCAGTGCACCTGCAATGGGGGAGCTGTGACCAGTGCTTTCCTGATCCTGTAGTTCCAAACTGCTCACCAGGGAGGTCACTTGGCTTTCCTGGAAGGAAGCCCACAGCAGCAAACTTGAACAATGGGCTACTTCTCCCCCACCCAGGCACTGACCTCTTGCCAATGCAATTACAGTCAGGAGAGTGTATTGTGCAGTACATTCAGTCTCTCCAAGAAAGTGTATTTAAAATGGATTACTTCTGCTCCTTAGGCAGGCAATCAATAGAGATGTGGACTGCAATAAGTACAGAGATGTCTGTGGGCTGCAGCACTTATCCTCTGTGTCTCTTCAGAAATTAATTAAAAATCAATGAAGTGTGCAGCCTATTAATAAGGAGCCTCCAGATTAACAGATACAAGCACAGCCTTCCCTCAGGTTCAGAACAAGCACAGCCCCAGTGCAAACACACTGGAAATTCTCCAGCACCCCAAACCATACCATACTCTGACCTTTCCTGACCATGCCCTGCTCCTGACTGAACTGCAATATCCCCAGCTTGATGAACCCTTAATAAATCACATGCTGTGTGTTTCAAGTGGGCTAAACAGGAGGAATTGGGGGAAGCATTTAGAGCCTTCAGAGTTTCTCTGCTGGCCTACTAGGAAATGAACTTAGGGCAAAGCAAAACCACCTGGGTGAAGGTGGGATCCAGCAAACATCAAACAGAGGGCTGAGTCCAATGTCTTCTCTTCATTACAAACTTCCTTTTAGACAGCTTTCTTGGGAAATGACTCCTGACCCTGTAGCAGGTAATTTTCCACTGGAACTGTGCTGATAAACTGGATGCAAGCTTTTCCAGTATTCATCTTACAGAGTTGCATTCTATGATAATAAAATATGTGACAGAACAGGTCTTTCCTGCACCCTGTGTGGCTGGTTTGGTTGAGACAGTGTTTTTGGACAGCTGAAATTACTCTCCCCTTCTCTCTGGCAGTGCCCACGGAGCAGACAGGGAACAGTGTGGTGGCACTATCTTGTGTGTTCAGACAAAACTCCCACAGGAAGAGCCCACAGCAGCTCCCTGCTTTGCAAAATGCAAATATGTACAGAATTCCACTGATGCCCCTGAAACACTTGAGAGGTGAAAATTTTTACCTCAAGACATGTGTTTCATAGGGCTTTCAGTCCAATTAAAAGCTGTTAGCAGTATCCTGTGTCCTCATTAAATTAAGCATGGAGGATTTTTTTTCTTTTCTGAGCAAACAGCAGGATTGGGGCTGAATTTCTGAGGTAGGCACTTTTATTTGAAAGGTGCCCCTTAAGCTCGTGCAGCTTCAGGGCTCTGTATTTTCACCACTTTTAAAATCACCATTTCAGGGTAAATAGGGAAACAACAGGACAATGGAAGCACCACTTCCAGAAACCACCACTTTCACAAGCTATTCCAGTGCCAGGGCCACCAGGCTCTGCAGGAGAAAAGTGGAACAAGGGCATATTTACCCTCTCCCTTTCCTATTTTCTTCTCACGTGAGCAGAGCAAGCAGTTGGTCTGTACACTGGCTTCTGCCTAGGACTGAACACTGCTCCACAAAAGAAAATGTTCTGAATCTATTCTAAATGCTTTTGATACTCTGATTCAAGAGAGTTCTTGAATAAATTACAGCTTTGAACTTCCAAACTCTGTTGCCACCAGGTTTCTGAGCACTTCTTAAAAACCCACATCACAGGTAACCATAGTTACCTATTACATACATTTTCCCCCCTTTTCTAATTGAGTAGCTTGTGACACTGACAGAGCAGGAGAGGCCAGCCACATAAACACAGTGTGCTCTCTGATAATGGCTGGAGAAACCTGCTAAATAATCCATTAACCTTATTCAATAAATACAGATGAGTGCTGGAATGGGGTGCGTGGAAGGCAGAAATGTGGTTTCAAGAGGCACGTATTTACCCCCCAGCTACAACATCCCACTATTATTAATGGTTCAGAGCACAGCAGCGTTGACAGGGAGAGCCCACAGAGTGTAAGTCAAGCTGCCACCGTGCCCCACGAGCTCCCTGCCATCAGACTGAACCTCCTTCATGCCTGTGGGGATCATTAAACACAGCCTGCCACCTTCCCCTGGCCACCTCATGGTGCTGGCAGTGCCAGCCACAGCCAGAGACCCTGCAGTGGCCAAGGGAAGGACAGCTGAGCACTGGGGGGCATGGGCTGTCCCCTCCCCTGCTCCTCTGTCCCTCAGCTCAGCCCCATCCAGACAGTGACTCCACGGAGATATGGGGGCAACACATCCAAGGCAATTTAAACAAGACCTTGCATTACTTTGTTACAGGACACTCACAGAAAATAAAGTATAATTCTACCCTGCAGGTTTGTGCTCCTGGATAATTATGAAGCACTGGCTGCAGTGGTATTTTGTGCCATTTATTGGTTCACTCTTCCTGTAAAGTGGTTCTGCAGATCTACCAAGGGACCACAACTCTACACAGGGGAGAAACTACTTCTAAAGTAGTAAATATCTAAAAAGAAACTTTCACCGTGGCCTCTTAACAAAACTGATACCTTCTTTTTTTTTTTTTTTTTTTTTTCTAGATCCCAGAAATATCTGAACAAGGTTTGCCTCAAGCTTTTGAAATCCAAGTATTTTGAGGAGGTTTTAGTTCCCAAATCTGAGAACTTCTCAGTGAGTATGAACTGATTGTTTTAATTGATCTCTGTACAGTTCCCAGCTGCAGCAAATACTGTAGTTCCAGCTACTCTTTTGTTAGGTTGTCTCCAGAGCCAGGGATGCCATGACTTATTTGAAAAGAAAGAAAAGTTCTCATGACTTTGACATCTTGAGATCTGAGCACGTGGGTGGTGAATACATTGGAAATTCTGAGAGCTGCTGAGCTGAAACATGCGACCTGAGCAATCAGGGCAGGTGTATTTCCACTGATAGTAACATTTTAAGCGTCTTAAGACTCAACTCCTGATTTTCTGAATTTAAAGGGATTTTTTTTCCATTAATTACAACTGAGACAGGTTCAAGTCTTGGGTCAGTGCTGCACAGCACTCCATGGAACATACAAATCAGGTTGAAATGGATTTTAACCACTGGCAAAGTAATTCACTGGGGAAGCAGAGGAAACCCAGCAGCCCTGGGCTCCTCTAAAATCCCAAGTCTTCTTTGAGAAGGCTCATACTTGACCTTTCTCCCCAGCTATGACCTCATTACCTTTTGCCTCTCACTATAATCCATAGCCATGGTTTTTTTCTATGATTTACAGTGTCAAACTGCTGGCCCTGGCTATGGAATTCATACAGGACATGGCCTGGAGTAGCCAAAGGGCTTTTAAGAGGATTCAACCTCTTCCTCTGACCTGTGACCAAGACCTTCTGGGGATCAGCCACTAACACCCTGGCTCAGGAGCTGACCCTGTTCCTCCTGTGCTTCTGCAGCAGCCTTTCCATGCTTCACACTATTGCTCAAGCACTGCCAATGTGCCAAAACAGTTTTTGACAAATTGCCACAGAGACACAGGAACCACCTTCTTCTTAGAACTGACATCAGAAGATTCCTAAAAGGGGTCTGCTAACAGTAAAGTCACTGCAGTGAGTAGAAATGTCTCACACTGCTTTTGGTTTATTGGGATCAGACTCAAACATGAGAAATCTCCGAGCACAGTTCCCACACTCTCTTGGCTGGCATTTTTCAGCTGTTCCTACATCTCTTGGCTGCTTCATTCACAATTCTTCTCTCTTTCTTTAAAACTGCTGAGGTCTTTCAAAGGATCAGCCATAGGAATTCACCATTTCCCCAAGAACCCAATCATGTTGCATTTTTTCTCCTCTTCAATTAAAACTAACATGCACCAGGTTCAAAATATTTCTCTACCTTGACTGAACCACATTGATTAAATGCAGAGGCAGAGGGACAACGTGACTCCCCAACAGAAACACCTTTAAGCAGGTATTTACAGTATGGGTTCTTTAGGAGCAAGGCAGGGAGAATCGAGTTGTCCCTGAGAATAGGATAAAACAATCAGGTCAACAAAAGCTGCCCACCAGTCACCAGGTGTTATGGACTGTGATGGAAAGAGCTTTTCCAGGGGCACTGAGATGGATGAGTGTGCCTGGGATCACACATGGACTCCTATGAAGTTACGATGACTAGATCAAAACACAGCCATGTGTAATTCTGGCTCTGCCTCTCCTCTAACCTTGCACAGCCTCTCCAAATCTCACCATAATAAAATTACTTCTGGCACATAAGGACACACAGCACTTCCAACCCCAGATTCCAGAAACATTCATTGATAAATTCCTAGCCAAGCACAGACAGAATGAATGGCAGTGAGAGCTTCTCAGAAGCTGTAATTCATCTGCTCACACATGACCATTACTGTTTTCATTAGAATTGACATTTACTTTCTTCTGCCACTCCATTGCCACGCTTGGCTCCCTAAGGAATCAGGCTGATGCAGTTGTGACATGCATATTTATTTTTCTGTCTGTCTCTGAGAGTTCATGAGTGTTTTCAACCTCAAAACTTGCTTCAAAAGTTTTGTGTTCTTGCAAGTTTCCTGAAAGCAGGTAGGCAAGGAGAGCAGTGAGGCTGTAATATTTTCCTGCTATTGTGATCACCGTCTTTCTTGGGCACAAGAGACTCCACGTAAGAGAAAGACATTATTGAGGATACTTTAACTAGCACTAGGAACATATTAAATTCCAGATAACCTAATCACGAGACATAAATCACAGGCAACCAGCTCTCAGCAGCTCTGCTGCTCACAGAACTGCTTTTCCAAAGAGCTCCAGGGGGCCTCATTGATCACAAATGCATGAAATTCTACTGGAGGAAAGAATGCGGCCCTATTTACATACACTTATCCTGAACAAAAATTAGGGCTTCCTGCACCTACTCTAGGGAGTTGCTGACCAGCACAGCACTACCCATGAGATGCTGGATCATCTCTGCATGAATTGCTGAATGACACTAAAGGGCAGCTGCTGCAGTGCTGGTAAAGGGGTCAGAGAGACCCTGTCTCCAGGAAAACTACCCAGAGATTTGTCCTTCCTGTGGGAATTTCTGTGACATTGCCTCACTCAGCTTTGCCCAAGACAGGCTGAAGATCACCTGGCCTCAAACTCGTGAGAGTCATGGTCCCCACTGCCAGAAGGTGCTCAGGAATGGGAAACATTTGGTGCTTGCTAGGCCAGCTGCTTATTGTGATGTACCTGTTTGTTCAACACACACCAAGACTCTGCTGTTTGGGTGTTGGAAATGGAAACACAAACATTAATATTGCTCTGGGATCCTGTTTTCCTTGGCAGATGAAGGCGGCCTGGCACTGTGGGGCCACGAGATATAAATTATCCATGGACACTAGGAATACTTCAGTAGGCATTAGAATAGATCTAAAAGATGGGCTAAACTTTTAGATATTTCAGGAGCAAGTTTGAGAGTCAGATATTTGGGGAATGTCTTTCTCTAAGTCTTCTTGCACCTCCATCCTGTTACCCATGGTTGTGTTGTAAAGTCCCATTCCCCAGGGGAATTCTGAAGTCTCCACTTCCACAAGTTCTTCTGATTTCATTTAAAGCAAAACCAGGGAAGTTTTCCCTCACTAACTCTGAGGCTGAAAGTACAGGGTGGGTCATGCATTTTAGGAAAGCCTAAGCTGGCTACAAAGCAAAGGCCAAGGTTGGATGCAGCACAGATGTTTCAGCCTCCTGGGTAGCCATGAAGGCAGCCCAGGTCTCCTCATCCTGGAAATGCCACAGCAGCAAGGCAGGACACTGGATCTGCACCCAGCTGGGCACTCCTGTTTGGGGCACTGCAGATCCCACAGGCAGGTCTCAGGTTCCATCTGCAGTGGTCACTGACCTGCAGAACTTACCTTGTAGCAATGATGATGTCCCCAGCCACTAAGGGGTTTTCTAAAGCTTATCACAGACCAACTCACTGCTCTTCAAGGATCTCTACCAAAACCAACTAAAAGTCCCCTGTGAACTGTGGAAGGCTAGAGAACAGCTGGTTTTGAGGGAGTTAGATCCCTTTCCAGCACTGAGTCCTCTCTGAAGGCCCTGCTGTGCCATGCTGATGCTGCAGGTGCTCTGCTATCCCGCTCTAAATCCTACTGCAGGTACATCCAGCACAGAAGGCACAGGCTCATTTGACTTTGCTGCTCTCAGTGCTGGGATGCTGGGCAATCTGTGTGGCAAAAGGAATGGAAACAGGAGCAGCCAGGCTCCCCAAGACAGCCTGAAAGCAGGTTTTCCCTGGCAGTCTCCCTCATGGACTCTCAGCTGTTTAATAATGTCTTGAGCCCACAGTGCCTTTTTTTCCTTTAGTGGGAGTACTAATCACAGTCTCATCTATCTAGATGCCTATTTTTATGAAACTCATACAAAGATAATATCTTTGAGACCTTTTCTCCCCTGTCCAATCTGAATAAATTCAACCAACATTTTGAAAAGCTATTGCAAGGGAAACTGAAGAGAGACACAGAGATTGCAGTGAGGGTAATTTCCATAGAAAACCAGCCTAAGTCCAAAAAGTTCTAGGAAAACTCAAGCCCTTACACATATCTTCCTTTTGCAGGAAATAGCTTCCCTTCCATTTTTTAAAGAAGATTTAAGTAACCATCCAGCCCTGTCCTGAGGGGAAAAAACCCTGCACTACATAAATACACTTTGGGCCTTATTTTATGGATGGCAAACCTCACAGAGCTCTGACAGCTGCCATGTGCTTCTGCTGAGGTATGAGAGAGACTACACTGGAGCACCTTCATACCACAGCCTGGACCACTCTGGCACATCCAGGAATCCAGGACAGCAAGCCTGGCACATCTTTCTGATCTTTTCTGTAAGAGCAGCAATACTGTGATCCCCCCGAAGGCAGACTGCCACAGAAGTCAGTCCCCCAGTACTCCAGAAGATTCACCTTTACACTTACACAGCTACCTTTCATGTCTTGGTATGAACTGGGATTGCAGCCAACATAACACACACAGTACTGCCAGTGTTAAACACTGAAAAGTCAAGGCCAAAGTCTCTTTATTTAACAAACAAACAAACAAACAAACAAACAAACAAAAAACCCAAAACAAAAAAACCAAAAAAGTTAGAAATACTTACCAGGTTCTCTTCTTATTTGCCTTTTGGCCTGCCAGACATCAGGGTACACCTTAACTCTGTGTGCATGCTCACCCATTCTTTGATTTTGCTTTAAATGAAATCAGAAGAGCTCCTGGAGGTGGAGACTTCAGAATTCCCCTGAGGAATGGGGCTTTACAACACAACCATGGGTAACAGGATGGAGGTGCAAGAAGACTTAGAGAAAGACATTCCCCAAATATCTGACTCTCAAACTTGCTCCTGAAATATCTGAAAGTTTAGTTCATCTCTTAAATCTATTCTGCAGTATTGATAGTGTCCGTGGATAATTTATATCTCGTGGCCCCACAGTGCCAGGCTGCCTTCATCTGGCAAGGAAAACAGGATCCCAGAGCAATATTAATGTTTGTGTTTCCATTTCCAACACCCAAACAGCAGAGTCTTGGTGTGTGTTGAACAAACAGGTACCTCACAATGAGCAGCACAATATTTTGGGAACAACCCAGCACGTGTATTTTAAGCAGGAATTTGGTTTGCACATTTCTTATGAAAGAATTAACAGCAGCAAAGGAGAATGAATAATATTATTCCAGGAGCTTGTGGGAAACAACAAGGGAGCAGATGGGAGTGAAAACCAGCTTTCATTCAGCAGGAGAGTGAAAGGACATTCAGTCTGCTGAATGGATTAGGTGGCTGAGGAAGGGGGGATTTCACCCCCAGGAGGCCAGCCAGGAAGCCCAGATGTCTGCTGTGGGGTCAAAATACAGCCATGGAAAAGGGGAATCACATAAAGGATGTCCATATGAGACTGCATGATGACATGCAGGAGGGACAAAGTTAGAATAGGACTTTTAGCATGATTTTAAGAAGACCTAAGAATGATGGATGCTGCATTGAATCCAAGGCAGAGGGAAGTCAGGGTCTGTCTCCAAGGAAGAAGGACTTTTTCATATATTCTGAAATTAACTACAAATCACTAAGGAAAAATTTGTAACGCATTAGCCCTCATGAAAACAGCATGTAATATCTCAATTTTTGACTGATCTTTTAAGCCAGAAGTTACTGACTTTCCACCTTTCCATGTCCCTGTGCTTCCAAGGCCCTGTGACACAATAAGAGACACTGTTCTCGCGAGAGTGAGACACGAATACTTCTCAGAAACAAAAGGGACAAAACATTAAATACAAACAGCCTGAGCTGCCAACATTTATGGGGTTTCTCAAACACAAACCCAGACTCTCAGCAAGCTGCTGTTTCCTGATGACACGAGCAGGGCAACCACTGCCCCTTTCCCCAGCTTCTCTCCTCTCCCACCCTGGGCACCCACACAGGACTGCTGGGCTTTCTCAGCTGATCCCTGAGAGGTGCCTCAGCCCCTCTGGGAACGGTGAGAGCTGAAGAACCGCAAATGAAAGGCAGGGAGGGGAAGAACTTGCTGGTTTGGGCAGAGGGATGTGGTTCAGCAAAGCCAGCAGAAGTGACTGTAACTTTTGTTTAAATATATCTAGGTGGAAAAATAAATGGGGGGAGGATAAAAATGGGCTATACTACTTAGTTGCAAGGTGTGTACTGTTCTGGGTCATGATTTTTTACATGTCTAATACAATGTTAATACTTCTATCTTTTACAACAGGACCTAGTTCAGACCAAAATAATCACTGTATTAACTTTTTTTTCTTAGCCACAGAAAGCAGTCCACTTCATTACTGCAGAAACAGCAAGCCTCCCCAGTCCATCATTAATTCTTACTGTTTTAATTACAAGAAAGAAAAAAAAAACATTCTCTGTGGAAGAGTTTGTGCATAATGACACCGTAAATACAAATCTTAACACAAAGCTACAAGGTACAAACCAGACAAGTTAGCTGCTAAAGTCAGGTTCAGACTGGTAAAGATCAGACTTGGTAGGAAATTAATTTTTCCCTCTGCCAAGTTGGTCTTATGCTGCTTTAAACCCACTGAAATTCACTGCATCACATCTGTCTGCAGAAGAACGAAACCCTTAAAACTGTCCTAACAATGAGTTCAAACCACATCCTCATATCCTAATTTGAAAAAGTTCAGGGAAATGTCAGCTCTGAACGTGTAGAAAAGAACTTTTTCTATAATGAGCATGAACTGGCATTCTAATCCCAAACAGCTCTTCAGTGTGGGGAAAGTTTTGATGGAGATGCGAACTTGGTCTCATTTCTCGTTTGGGGTGGTTTCTTCAGCTCCTTTCACAACAGAAGCTGAATCAATAAACCCAGAGCACATCTATAATAATAATACAGATCTAGAATGGATGGGATTTTCAAAGCCATGAACAGCCTTAATTAAGAACATTTCAACCCAATGGCTTTTGGATCTCAAACTGAAGCATGAGACAAGTGCTGCAACATAGAAACTGCATGTCCACGTTCACAAAATGGAATATTTAGAGTCCAGCCTGTGCATATCTGGCACCTCAGAGATAACAAGTTTGCATGTAAACTAGGAAATTCAGGAAGCTCAAGGTGATGTGGATGAATTAACTCCATATAAATGTACATGACTGAAAGGCTGGAGCTTTTTTTGTTTGTGTTAATTTTAATAATCAGTGATATAAACTGTGATATTTCACATTTCAAAGTGGTGAGAATTAGCCAAAAGAAGATAAAGTGAGGGAAAAAAAATCTAAATGCAAACCACAACCTTACAGTGAAATCTAAGAATTCCTCCAGGTTGAGATTTCGATAAATATTTTTGTTAAATAAATAAATTTTGGTTGCATTTGTGAGGCAACACGAATGACCACAGTCAGTACCCAAGGCCAAGAGATACAGATGCAGAGTGAGAGGATTTTTGTGTCAATTCCTAATCCAGCACCGAAACTTTCTGTCTGAGAGCTGTGCCTGACTCAAATTCATTTGTTTGCAAGCACTACATCTTCCAATGCTGGGAAATAGAGTGATTAAACAAATAGGTAAGAAACTCTAGGGATCTTGTTAATGGTCAAAGTTTCCTGCTTACTCAGGACTATTTTAAAAGAGTATTAACAGAAGCAAAGAGGACAACAAGAACACCTGGCAGTCATGCTAATAATAATTAAAGCAAAATCAATTCACAAGTTAAAGCAAAACCAGAACCAGAGAAATAGATTCTTCTACTAAGACAAATAGATTTTTCTTGTATTATCCATTTTTTTACAACGAATGACTACTTGTACCAGGATATTTTATTTGTTCACATGCATTCAGTTCTACTACTGAAAGATCTAGCAGGCATATTGTTAGATGTAGGACAACCTTCTACAGAACACAGAAAGGGAAAAGCTTCTTGCATGTATCTTTGCTGATTAACAGATTCTAACAGTAATATCTGAAGCAAAAGTGGCCAATCCAAACAACTCACTGAATAATTATTTTCATATACACACACATGCACGCAAAAAAAGCAAATATGAAATGGTTACTCTGATACAGAAAATTTCTTGAGAACCTGACCTGTCAACAATGAAATCTATTCCACTTCTATGGCCTTTGGATTAAAGTAAAGTGAGAAAGACAGAGATCTGCTGAGACGGAGCATAATGTACCTTCACATCCTGCCCACCTAAAAATACTGCATAATTATCGGGTTCAGCTTCACCCTCCATCCTCATCCCAATTCTGTGTAGTGGTACTGTGATCAAGAGGCTGATCAGACCCAACTCCCAGGACTCCAAGAGAAGACTGGCAACTGCATTTCTAGCATGGATGGAACATCACTTGAAACCATGGAACAAAATCCATCCCCTACTGGACAGAAAACAAAATTCTGCAGCCCAGAGAGATTACTGTTCATGAAAGATGGATGATAGAGTTGGTATGGAGACTCACTCCATAAAGAGCAAGTGTCTGTACAATAAGGCCACCTCACTAGGTGAGAAATAATTTCTTTAAAGAAATAACCTTGTTCTGGCCTGAGCTGTGTCTCCCTGTTCACCTGTATTTTGAGCAGCTGCTCACCTCTTCTCATGGGCCACCTGTTTCACAAAATCCAGCCAGGCTGCTCACAAATAAGCAGGACTGGGAAAGCTAGCAGGGAACAAAACTTAAAAAGGGACTACTTCAGAAACCCTGAAGGCTGAGGTATCAAAAGAAAAGGATTTGTTTCAGAGACATAGTTACAAACAGCCCACAGTTTTCCAGCCACTGAGAAAATTAGCAGAACAGCCTTCCAGGACCTTATTTATGCTGTATTTACTGAAGCACAACATGTCAGGAAAAATGTAGACTTTTCTTTTCATCTTTCTCCTGTAAAGTAGGTTTTGAGCTGCCAATGAACAAGGATATGTAGAATTTAAAGGCCGAGCAAAGGTAATTTACCAGGAATTATTTATTCATCTCAAACAGCCTCCTCTGTTCCCCTTGCCCCACTTCTGATCGGAACCATGGGAATTGCCATTATTTAGTGGGAAGGGGTCCTCAGGAGCCCTGGGAGCTTTCTGAGGGTGACTGGCAGAAGTAATCACTTCAGCTGTTAGGCAAACAAAAACAGCTACCAGTTCTCACAGGGCTTGTGAGGCCCACATGAGCTGCTCTGTCCCCTTCCTTGGCTTAAGTTATTTGCTGACTGGCTGGCAGAAGAATGCCATCAATGTTTGCTCACTGCTTATAAAACATTTTTCCAAAGGCAAAAAAGCGTGGTTCCTTCACCTCTCCCCTGCCAGCCCAGCCTCTGAGCAGGACCCAGCTCTCCTGCCTGCTCCCTTCCCTCCCACCCCTCTGTCTGCCTCTCTTGGACTGTTTTAAAAACCCCCTCCGGTGTGTCTCCTTAACACACTGGCACACATTTAATGCCAGCTCTTAGTCTGTCATCCATGAACTCTGCCAGCTCAACAGAGCCAAAGCTGCTTGCAGTTGGCAGCAGAGATCTATTGAAGTGCAAGGTAACATTTTTTCAATAGCAGCCTTTCATGTAAAATACTAAACTCTAGTGCAGCCTTTCTGCTACAGGCTGTGATTAAACTGTAATTCCCTGCTAGACTCATAACCATGATTTCCTAGCAGCTGGCCTGGGCATGGGTTTCAGCCCTTCACCTGTCAGAGCTGTTCTTCAGACAGCACACGGACACAAACGCACGCTGGGATCTCAGTCCCGGCTGCTGCAGCTCCAGCCAGGGCCAGCTCCCCACAGTAGATGGCAGCACCCAGAGCTCTGAAATTTCCAGCTGGCCAAGCTATTCCAGGGGCTCCCAGCTTCTACAGTCTAACTTCATTTCCACTCATTATCCACAATGGGGGTGTCCTCCTCCTTCCCTGCTCTATCCCTGGTTGTGATAAGCTCAGTTTCCTTCCAAAAGTCTTTCCCTATACCCCACCATTCCAGAGCAGGTGATGCTCAGCTTGTTCTCCTAAAGACTTCCAGGGCGAGTGAGAACTGAGAGACTGGCTCTTTGCTGGCTCTATTTAACAGCTTTATTTCATCCCATAAAAAGAAAACAATACGACATATTCATCAGGGCATGAAACTTTGTACTTCACTTGCAGCATCTGTGGAGTGAAAACAGAGAAGCAGCAGCAGGTAATGCTTCCACAGATTACAGGCCAAAGGAAACGAGATGTGGAGAGGGAATGAGCTCCAAGGAACCATTCTTGGCTTTGAAAACTGAGTGCACAACATATGTTGTCTTTATTATTCTCCCACTCTGGCAGAGAGATGTCCCATTACTTGTGTACAGCAGGGAGCAGGGGATGCTTCCCTCTGTGCCGACTCTGTGTCTCCTCACAGAATCATGGAATGGTTTGGGTTGGAAGAGACCTTAAAGATCATCTACTGACAACCCCCTGCCATGGCTGGGACACCTTCCACAATCCCAGGCTGCTCCAAGCCCCATCCAACCTGACCTTGGACTCTTCCAGGGATGGGGCAGCCACATCTTCTCTGGGCAGCCTGTGCCAGGGCCTCACCACCCTCACAGGGAAGGATTTTTTCCTAATATCCAAACCAAACCTCCTCTCTGTCCTGCCAGAAAAGTTCCAATTCTCTCAGCCTTTCCAGACGCTTCCCTTCCAGCTGCTGGCTGTGTCCCCAGCCTGCCTTCAGTGACCTGTTACACCTGTGTAACTCACACAAACGCTCCTGGATTTCTCTCAGGTCCCAGGCACAGTAACCACCACCTTCCTAAACTGTCCCAACTGCCTTGGCTCATTTAGCCTCAAACCAGCACAAGCAGCAGTGACAGTCCCATGGGCAGGGAGCTCTTCAAAGAGCACGAGCACAGCCAAAGGGGGCTGTGTTCCCCAACACCCAGGTCCTCACAAATAGAAAGGGACGGAAGAAAAGGCAGCAGAAGGCATGAAGATGAGCTCTCACTTGCAATGACAGAGAAATGACAATGTGCTGCTGCACACCAGGCTGTTGGATGTCCCTGCACGAGGCAGAGGGCTGCACATCCAAACCACAATCCAACATGGCATGGCTAACAGTGGCCACTTTGGGAGGCAGGCGTAGTTTTAGCCAAAGAATAAAAAGACCCAAATCTGCAATTAAAAAAAATTAGCACTTTATTCTGTACTTTTCCTAGTGCTGCCTTTTCAAACCTCATTGCTGTAGCTCATGCTGATTTGGCAGCAAATGTGTTAAGGAGATCTGCAGTGGCCCTGGTAACGTGTGTGAAGCAACACAGGCTGGTTTCTTCTTCCTCCAGACTTCTCTGGCAGTGTAATGCATTTGAGAAAAGTACAGTGAGACAAATTTGAGTGGGGAGGGTTAGTACTGCCTCTAGTACTACCCTGCAATCACATTTTAGTGTGTATAAGCTGATTTTTTTAGTGCAAATGCAGAAACCATTCCTTCTGCAAATAAAGACCTGGGATTGTTTTCCTCTTATGCACCTGATAATTTAATTTTAGGCCTTAATTTTTTGTGGGGTGCATTTTTAACCTTGTTTTAAGTGCCCAGACCCCTCTGGTTTGCCTCCTGCATTCAGAGGTTTTAGTGACCAAGGACGGGGAAGAAAGGAAAGGTAGCACTGTTTGCTCTGGCTTTCATTCTGCTCCATTCCCTTTCCCAGATGAATGCAATAACTTTCACTGCCACTTTGTCAGCAAGACAGAAATATGCAGCATCAAACATGCCATGTTAAAGTGCTGTCTGGGATATGAGCTGAGGGAGCTTGAGCCTTTGCTTGTGTCAACAGCATCTTTCACATCTCACAGGCATGGGGAGATGAAGGTCACTGAGGAAGAGCGCTTGAATCAACACAAACTCAACTGACAGTAGTAAGCTTGAAAGGGAAAATTGCTCACAATTTCTTTTTCTCATTTTTGACCAAAAATAATGGGAGGAAGGTATCTATTTTAAAATATCACACTGCTAACAGCCACTCACCCCCAGACCACCTACACCTCAAAGATAACAACAGCAGCAGCAATGTGAGCCCTCCTAACACACTCCCCATCCCTGCCTTTGTGCAGGACTGGGACTGGAGTGTGCTTTTGCTACTCTTTAAAGCCACCTTGCCAGCCAGACTTTGGATGCCACTGGGAAAAGTCTCTGTATCAAATACCAAGTGGATCAGCACAGCAGGAAGTGACAGAAGGGGACAGAAATGCACATTCAAGCCTGACCTGTGCACCGATTCAACAGCGTGGGGCAATCTGAATGGAAGGACAGCAGACAATTTAACCTGGCAGCAACACTCTATTCCTATATTGACTTCCACAAATGAATTCAGAGACTATGAAAAAACCCAAGTAATGAATCACTTTCATTATGCTTATATACTTATTAGGTTAGGACTTCCACTGGCACTGCACAGCAGGGAGTATGAAACGCAGAATTAGGAGGCCTGCAAAAGGTGGGACAGAAAGTCCCCAGGTTTATCACAAACACTGCCCCCAATCTTGTGCTGTTATCACTTTCTGAAGACATCCCACACTTCCCTGCTCTTGATACAGTGTGATGATAACATCAAATCAACAGCAGGGATACTGATCTTCCAAGTGACTGGGAGTTCAGTCCCTCCCTTCAACAATCAACACAACAGCCACTTGAATGCAGCTGCAGGCCCACTCAAAAGATGGCAAATCTACCACACTATTGCAGGAGATGGAGAAATCAAGGCTAATAAAGAAACAACCCAGGACATTGATTTTTCAGGTTTACAAGATGTTTCACACAGACCTGGTTCTGTGGCATCTGGCATCTTGTCAGAGTTTAGCATGGAAATAAATAATGTGTGATCCCTGCCATATACCCCAGTACCCATGGTAAATTTTTATGATGGGAGTGAGGTTTGCATGCTTTTTTCATTATGCAATTCTTCAGAAATAATCAGCTCTGTACAGTGCTGCCCACAGAGCTGGCAATTTCCTTGCTGTCCCACACTGCATTCTCCTGTGAGATCTGTGCTGACTGGGATTCCAGCACTGGGAAAGGCATCTGGACTGGACAGGCAGAAAGGGATCACCAGTCAGCATCACAGGCATTCCTGTACCACCAGACAGAGGGTGAATATGAAAGCTCAACAGCAATCCCAACCTCTCTGGATTCTCACTCCCTGTGCCATAGGAATATGTGACAAAGCACAGGTAATCCCACTTTTCCTTTTTGTGCTCCTTAGCTAAGCATCAGATGGAGACAGGAATGCAGAAAAGGAATATGCTGCCAGTACAGTTCAATGGTCAGGGCTGTATCCCAACATTATTTATGCTACATCATTGTTGATGTTCTCTGCTCCAGATGAAAGGAGAGCAGAACCTCCAGACATGAATCCACAGCTCTTCCTACATTCTCACCTGAAGGAGAATTCTCACTGCAAGGAAATGCCAAGTTGTAAAATAGCTGGATTTTGGAAAAATACTCAATTCAGGTGGTAGGAATGAGTAGTGTCCATTTCAGGACAGTGTTGAACAGCAGTCAGCAGTGCACTCTGCTGTTCTGAAGACTGGTCCCACACTGAGCTGTAACACAAGAAATAACCAGCAGCTGATCAGAAGAGATTACTCCCCTCTGTTTATTTGAAATTGCATATGAGACTCCATAGTAGTAGAAGAGAGATGTCAGCAGACCAGAGAGAGCCCAGCAGAGGATGGATAAGATGGTTAGGGAGGGGAAAGAACCAGACAAAATACTTGGGGAGGGTGAAGAAATGGGAGTTTGCCCACCCTGGAGAGGAGGAAGTCCACGTGGGAATCTAAGTGCACACTTCCACTGCCAACAGAGAGCCCACAGAGGCAAGAGACCTCTGTACAAGCTGCAAGATGGGGAATTGCCACTGTGTAGAAGGAGGCACCCTGTTTGCAATGCTGTGCTACCTTCCCCTTACAGATTGCTTTATTGGTGAGGTGAGGGGGGCTGAAATGTTTAACCCAGGCCATGCCATCTTCTTATCAACAGAATGTCCATCAAAAAATGAGAGGAGGGAAAAAAAACCCCAGAGCATGGCCCTCATGTGTGTGACTACCATGGAGCAAGGAAAGGACCTGTCCCTCATTTCTGGGCCTAGCTGTGCACATCTGTCCCCTACAGTCAGTGCATGGTATGGCACAGAGCTGCCAGCCAGCAGAAGAGCCCTGAGAGGGATTCTCCTTACCTGCAGGGCTGCCTATTTTTAACAAGTTTTTCAGGTGATTTAAAAGAAGGTATTCCTATGCCTCCCCAAACCTTTCTGTTTGCAATTTAAGCTATCATGGACATTTTCTCTGAAGCATCCCTGGTTGTTCTGGCTGTCAAACATGGAGGCTGAGAGCTGTCATGGACAAGGAATCATGCAGGCTTCTTTGTGCTTAAATTCACCCCAGTGTTCTGTGTTTACTCACCAGCTGCCATTAGAACAGAACATCATCCTTAGGCTGGAACAAGAAGCTGACTTTGATACCACTTGAATTACAAAAAGAGAAACACTGCAATGCCCAAGTCATTTCAAGTGAGGAAACTGCAGATAAACAAGAGCTTCTGACACAAGGGAGTGATAGTCAACAAGAACCTGTACAAGCATCACCTTCTTATTATCAACCAAACACCCACTTTGCACTTTTATGTAGCATGTGACTATCGAAAATGAACACGAGGATCACATTTAAATCAGTAAACAGTAACTAAATACTTCACAGAGAGAACCTGATAGAAAGCTGGACCTGCTAAAGAGTTACTGGAGTGGTCAGATGATGGCCTGTTCCAAGAAGATGTGAACTCTGCAGTGCACTTCAGTTTTCTGCCTCTGAGGAAGAATATTTCTTTGGTAAGTGAATATTCTAAAGAGCAATGGGGATCTCCAAAAAGCAACATCAAATGAAGGTTCTGTCATGAGAATTTCAGATTTACTGTTTACAAATGCAGGATGACAGGATGATCCCACTTTCCTGGGAACCCTGCCCTGCAGAAGTTCTATCTGTGCAAAAGTGCTTTTCATGGCATTTGTCTGAAGATTGAAAGGTGCAAGTCATGTGCAAGAGGATGGGAAATTGCAAAAGTGTGTGTGGGTTACTTCCAATCTTTCCATGAACAAAAAAAGAGACCAACCCAGCATTACAGCAAGGCAGGTTTAGCAGCCCTTGGGAAAGATTTTATAAAACCTTCACACAGAATTGTTTTCCCTTTGTAAGTCAGCACTGTTGTTTAACACAATGGCCTTCACTTAGCACGAGCTGAGGGTCAGCAGCTTTCCTGTGGGAGGTAAAAAAGCACTCCCAGCACCGTGAGGAGCTAAGAAGATAAAATATTTTAGCTGGAAGAGAAAATACCTGCCTGCAATGACACACGAATGGTTTCATGTGCTGCACTTCATGTGCAGCTGCAATGCAACTCTGAGGGCTCTGAACAAACTCACTCAGAGCCTGAGGAGGGAAATGCTGTGCCTGGAGCTCCCTGAGCTCATTTCAGCTGGGGCTGAGGATGCTGAGGCAGAGAACAGTGGCTGCAGCCAGCTCTGCCTCTTGCCTGCCCCTGCACTCTGTGCTGGGTGTAACTCATCATCTCCTCCTCGGTGAGAGACATTTGACAAGGTCTTGATTTCACCTTTTCTTTCTCAGCAATTTTTGTCCTGCATCTACATTAAAAATCTCTCAATTTGCCAAATCTGCAAAGGGAGAGGCTGAGATCTTCAGGCCCTTATCACAGGTACACTTTGGGGGAGAAGAGTGCTTTTTCAGCTGATATCCCCCTACATAAACATCTAGTAAAAATATGGTACAGCATTATAATGGCTATAATATTATAATAGCTTGTCCTTTTTCTAGGAAGAAGCCAGTCTATCAACAAGCTCTCTGAAGAGCTGACTAGTCCTAACAGTTTCTGAGTTTTGCTTCTAGAAATCTGAGTAATTTAAGTAATTAGTTCTGCAAAGCTGAAGTGTAGACAGCATGTACATTTCAGCATTTTGCCTTCCCCTCTCTTCTTAATTCTTGTACTCTGGTCCCATGCAACTGAACTTTTGCAAACACCCACAGAATAACTTGCCTAGGAAAGAGTTTGCTTAAACTATAGAAATGTCTGTTAGCAACTCAGGTGATGCATAGCAGACAAAGCTTCCCAAAGAGAAACAAAGGGCTATTAATTCTACTTAGCTGCACATATGAAATATGCAGCAAGCAACAAATATCCACCAGAACATGCACAGCCATCCCAGAGGACAAAACTCAGAAGTAAAAACCAGGAATGACAGAAAACAACCCTGCAGTATTGCTGAAAACCATTCAGCTTTAGAAGTGGAGATCAAATGTTAGCCTGTGAGAATAGACAAAAAAATGACAACAGGATCAGAGAACACCCTGTTGTGACTGGGATTCCTGCCACAATATGGAGCAGGGAGAAGGTGTTCAAATAATATGTTTATTTTGACAATAAGAAGTACTGTGTTGGTAGGTGCTTTGTATGAAAAGCAGAAAGTACTCCCCAAATAACAATGATAATAACAACTTCAGGTGTCTGCTTGCCAGCACTGGCATTTCCTAGGTGTGAAGGAGCATAAGGTTGTCTGCTCTTATGGTTATTTGTTGGACAGAAGGGGTATCTGCAATACTCATGGATAAAAAAAAGTATCCTGTAAGAAGTTATCATTATACACCAAATGACTGGGAAGGTTAATGCCAGTGACTGACTGATTAAAATGAGATTTATAAAAAAGAATCAGCTGAATAGCTTGTATACATGAAATATTGCAAACAACAGATAATGCACCAGGGGATTTATTACTAAAACCAATTTTATTTTGTAAGCCTTAGGTAATTTACAACCTGCAACTGAATAAGAAACAGGCTGTACTCCTCTAGAAAACAATTCTCTTGGCAAAAAAAAGAGAAAAAAACCAACCAGAGAGGGGAAGAGGAAAAACCCACAGCCCTTAAGGTGGCAGAGCTCTGTGCTCCACAACTTCATGTGCTGCATTGTCAACCAGTCTGGCGGAGAGGAGAAAGCTGACAGCTCTCCAGAGGAGCTGTGCAGGAGTCTGGAACGGCACAGACCTGATCCTGCATGTAATGAGAGAGAGAGAGCAGAGCTGGGAGACAAACTCCCTCCCTGGCTGCAGGGGAGGCACAGCCTGGCTGCTGCCGAGCCCCACGTGTGCCCCTGGCACACTCCCAGCCTGGCTGTGCTGGGGGGAGCAGGGGAACCAAAACCCCCAGGTTCTGCTTGCCAGAAATGCACCACAAAAAGGCGTTTGATTGTATTACATTAAAATGCCCCCAACCTGCACCCGAAGTGGCTTACTCGAAAATCCAGAGAATAGACAGCCAAATCAAGGAAATACTGACACATCTCTGCTCCTCTTTTGTGCCTCAGGTTAAGCACCCTGGAAAATCCTCACTGGCAGACAGCTTTAGCTGAAGATCTTGTGCACCAGGCTAGTTGAGAATATTAGGCCTCATTAAATAAAAAAAAGAAAAAGAAAAAGAAAAAAGGAGCAAATATAGCTGCTGTAATACTCCATTTGGTTTGTCTAATTCTGCATTAATTGCTACCCATGTAACAGATCCCTTGCATTCCTTGTGGAGCCAAACACAGGCTCTTAACACAACCGAACACAGCAAACACAATCAGTCCTTAATTTTGCTCCTGCCAATGCTGTCCCAAAAAGGCTCTGGAGGAAGATAGAGACTTTTCATGACCTCCCAGCAGGTGAGGCAACCCAGAAGATACAGCTGTGGTGGCAACTTAGACTGGAGCATCTCCTGGACAAGGAAAGGCTGAGGGAGCTGGGGCTGTTCATCCTCGAGAGGAGCCCCTGCTGAGAGGGGCCCTCATCCCTGTCTGTCCCTGTCTGCAGGGAGGGCTCAGAGCAGGGACCAAGCTCTGCTCTGTGGGGCCCAGCAATGGCACTTGAGGAATGGGCAGGAAATGATGCCCAGGAAGGGGCACCTGGACAGGAGGGAGAACTTTTCAAACAGAGACCAGAGAGAGTGTGGAGTCTCCCTCACTGGGGATATTCCAGACCCATCTGGACACAATCCTGTGCTGTATGCTCTGGGTTGACCCTGTTTGAGCAGGAAGGTTGGACCAGATGAGCCAGTGTGGTCCCTTCCAGCCTGACCCATTCTGGAATTCCATGAACCTGGAATCTTCACCCTCCTTTCTGGCAGCAATGTAGAAGAGGGTGTTTTGCAGGATAGTTGTACCACGTCCACATAGATAGCATTAATACACACAGAGCTGTATATTAAAACACACACATATAGACCTAGACAGCACAGACATGAGAGAGAGAAAGAGAAGGAACACACAGTTTGTTCTTTGCATAATATTCACAGATGTGATTTGGGGTTGTATCTGTTCTGACATGTGATCTCTCCCATGGCATTGCAAAGCAGTGATACAAAAACACCACTTGAAGGCACATGAAGTCCTTAGGAAGGCAGTTGTGCCAGTCAGCATCGAGTGGAGATGCTGCTGGCATGCAGATTTTTAAAGGAAAGTATCTCATTGGCATTCTTTTGTGTCCAGTGTGCCTCAATTAAAATCAGTCACTGTGCAATAGTTAAAAAAAAAAGAGAAATACCAGCAGAAAAAAAGAAGGATTTTACTCATGCTTGTGGTGAGTAGGATCTGTATGAGGATTATGATAATTCTGACAAAATTAATAGGTGTTATCATGCTGTAATTTGGGGAAAGACAGCGTGCTAGAACAGAAAGGAAGATTATGGCCAGGTCTCTGCTTCCGCATCAAAGCCCCAAGGTGGTGCTGCAGGACACTCACAGTGACCCTGCTGACATGGGCTCCAAAGGCCTGGCACCTTCTCACCCCAGGCACCTTCTTGTCAAGTTCCTCTGTCCAAAGCCTTTAAAGGCAGTGGGATGAGGAGTCATCAAGAGTTTAAGCTAGAACATGCTTGAGAAAGGAAAAGTATGCAGAGATTTCAAAGTGCTGAGTGAGATCCTTTTATTTCCATTAGCAGCATTGCAAAATGACTTGAAATAGGGGAGGGAACAGGAATTTTCACTCTTTGCTCAGCCTGAAAGACTTAACTAAGTCAGATGACCTGGCACATGCTTTTTACTGCACATCATGAAACAAACCCCCTCAGTTTCCATTCTCATATGCCCATTCTGTCATTTTTGCTGATGTGCCATGTTCTCTCTTTTTGCCCTGTTCTACCACAGTGTTGTTTCCTTTCCCTGGAGGTAATTAATTAATTCATGAACTACAGCAAAACTAAGCAATCAGAAAGCAAACCAAAAATGAACCCTGCACCAGAAAGATGAGTTACTCCTTTTAAACATCAACCTGCACGCCAATTTAACTTTCCCTGTCCAGAACCAGTCTGGCCACCAGAACTTGGCTCAGGAGGACACTCCTCTAGGACAGATGTTCCCTGGAGTGCTCTGCATGGGAAAATCTGCCAGTGGTGATGATGTTTTGACAAAAACATCACTGCCATGCTGTCACCATCCCCCATGGTCAAGGGATCTCTAACTCTCACCCTCAGCATGGCCCAAACAGATCACACAAGCTGTAATATGCTCATCCTCTTTCCACATCCACAGCATCCAACCAGATCACCCTTTCCACACAAGAGTGTTTGGGCCATTTGGAGCGACATTCCCAGCCTGTGGAGATCATGGCTTATTCCTCACCACCACGTGGTTCTCTGCATTCTCTTGACTAAGCAGTCAAGAGACACTCACTGACACTATCTTAGAGTGATTTGTGTCTCTGCTCTCCTCAAAGCCAGAAGAACACTGCTCAGAGCTCTCCTCTGGAATGACCATCTCTGTTAACTAAACAGGAGCAAGAGAGGAACAGGCCTCAGCTTGAGCTCCCTTTTCTGGCACCTCCAGGAATCTTTGGGAACTTGCAGAGCTTTGAACACCTTGGTGCAACTCCCCATACTCTGGCATGCACACACAGACACACACCCAAGCATTCCTGGGGCTCCATTCCTGCACTTCTGACTGATGAAAAGAGCAGCTTTATGGAAAACCCCTCTGAGACCAATTGTACATCCTGCAGAATGGCCTCCACAGCCAGTAAATAACACATAATGTGATCCTTGTTTTCTATTTAGATTGTAGCTTCCTTTTTAGTAACATTACTAACTCCTAGTAACTTTACTTTTTAGTTACTTTTAAGTACTTTTTTAGCATGCTTTTGCAGCATATTCACTGACTTAAAAGTATTTAATAGAAGGCTTATATACTATTTTCAGGGGACTTCAATTATGAATTAAACTGTAAACCTCTTTGTCTCTTTGTTTTTTATCTCCTCTAACACTTTACTAAGTGACAGTGCATTCAAAGTCCTCTTCAAACAGATGTACTGCTTCAAATTTTCACATTAGGAAATAGGGCTATACTCTTCTTGCCTGACTACTGCTCTCCTCATGGCATCAGATTATAACCAAATCAAACCAAATAGAACAAAATAGTGAGCTGAGAAAAGTCCAGGCACCAAATAAACACTGACCAAGACGAATCCTGAGCTTCAATTATTCAATGTTCCTTCATCTTGCTACATACAGCATATTTAGTTGAAATAAATAGAAACACTTGCATCTCACAGTCACCTCTGTCCATTTAAATGGCAAAACACATTTGACTTTGTAATGAACTGCAGAGCTGTTTATATAGCTCCATGTTTTGGAATTAAGCAATAGGCCCCATGAAATCACTCATTACCACCAAGTCTGCTGATTAGAGCCTCAGGCAAGTGTGAGGGCAGTTAATTCTCTAACACCACAATTTCCAAGCCCAGTAATGACTTATTCCCAGGTCTTTCTTCTGTCAGATATGCCATCCCTTCCAGCACAGAGCTTGAACAAAAATGCCTCAAAATTTACATCTCTGACAGATCATTCACTAATAAACACAAAAAGTAAATACACAGGGTACAGTTACTGGGAGAAGGTTGTCTCCTGGAACAGCCAAACAACAGGACAATCTTCATTTAGTCACAGCCTCTAGGCCAGGAACAAGAAGCCTGCAAAATTGTACCCAGAATACACTGAATATATCAAATGTCACCTGCCCCTGTTTAATAGAGCTGATTGACCTAAGAATGCAACACCTCAATACATCAGGAAAGGGGGGCATGTCCTGGTCTGCTGGACTCCAAAGGGGAGGGCTGGGAGGCCATTCCCATCTTCAAGAATGGCAGGACAGAGACTGATCACTTAATTGTAAAGCAAATTCTGCACCCCAGATTTACAAGATTACCTTCAGAAAAACATCACAGGCTACTTAAACGAGATTCTAAGCAGTGAATACATTCAATAAACCATTTTGCTCATTTTACGTTCAGTTTGTGTGCACATATATATAATTACACCCAGTTATGTAAACATTTGAGTGTTTATATCCTATGCATATTTTGTTCGCAAACCTGTTACAAAAACACCCCAACTTTAGTTTATTTAAACCAAGAAGATCGACTTGCTTTTTTACATATATTCAAAACTGTTTTTTCGATTAATGTAATGCCTGATGGACTCTGATGGTGGATGTCACAGCTGCCAAGTTCTTAAGACTTTGGTTTTGTGTCTGCAACTACCAAGCTGTTAAGGCCATGGCTCAAAGCAAGTCTATTTTCAGTTTTTTTCGGGTGCAAACCCAGAATCAACCATATTTCACACAGAGCTGATACCAGTGTTCAGACTTCTTATCAACTGGAAGTTTAATATCACATGATAACACCACAGTGTGCTGTCAGTGGAGTCAAAATGTGAATTCACTGCTAGATAGCAGTAGGGTTTCTTTTCATGCTCTCTAACCACACACAGCCACAGAAATATGTATCTGTGGGACAGGAAGGGAGGGAGGGAAGTGAGCTTTTTCAAAGATACAAAGACAAATTCGTTGCTCATTAGATGATATATAATTATATATTATATAAGGTGAAAACATACCTATGCACTTAAATATTTTGGAGAAAAAATATGCACATAATTGAATAAAAAGGTGTCTGTAACACTTGCACTGGCTAGCACGTTCAAACCTTTCTGCTTGGAGATGAAGCTGAGGTAGTGAGTCGAAAACAACTGCCTGTCCTTGCTCAGCTCCTGCCATGGAGAAGCACATCCGAGAGCAGAAACGAACCCTCTGCCTGCATTTTGAGGCAGAGACAGAAACAAAATTCCTTGAAGATCTGCTTTAGGGACACGGCAGCTCCAAGGAGTCCCCAGCACTGTGTGATGCTCATGTCCTTTCCCAGCTCAGAGCACGGGTTGCCTCCCCCTCCAGGGCTGCTGGTGTGGCAGCCAAGCCTGACAGCAGAGTGACAGCAGCTCGGGAGCAGCCCCGTTCCCGTAAATTACCCTGGCAGCCAAGGGCTGCTGGGGGACAGGGGATAAGGCACGCTGCTCAGGCACCGGGAGCTGCAGTAATTAGCTGGAGTAATGAAGAGTGAGGGAAAGAGAGGAGCGGAGGATGGAGCGGGCTGTGCTGTCAGCAATATCATCCTCCGAGGCTCCGCAGAACAATGCCCCGCTGAGCCCCCGCTAATCTCTACACATGGCTACCCATGAAGAGAGTAATTAAGAAATGTCATTGCCTCCTTGGGAAAATACCACCGTGTCTCAAAAGAATGATGATAATCTCCGTAACAGCCCTGTTCTCTCTCTCTCTCCCCTTTGTTTTGGTGGGGAGTAAAACGCGCTACAACGCGCGGCTTTTGTTCTTCCTTTTGTCACACACCAACCCAAACAAAGCTGTGCTGGCTCAGCCAGACAAAGCTGCCTTTAGAAGCGACTGCAGGCCCTCCCAAAGTCTGTGTTACCGGGGAAGCCACATCTGCATTGGGCATCCCTACTAAAAAGAGTATTTGAAAGCTGAGCGCCAGGCACAGGGCCAGTAAAACCGCACAAACTCAGGTCTGCAAAGAGCAAGCGTTCACAGGAACTTCTGTAAAAGCATCCCATGGTTTGGTGGAAGAGGCAGCACTACAGCCCTATCCAAGGGCCAGGGAAGTCCCTGCAGGACTGCAGCTTCAGGTGTGACCCCTGAAGAGCAGCATTCCTGCAGAGGTGTGCAGTTGTGACACCTGCAAAAAGACCAATACTTCCAGGCTGAGGTTAAGCAAGGCAAGGGCTGCTTTTCCAGCACTGGGCCAGACTCGTGTCATCCTTCCCTGGGTGACCTTTGTATCAGACTCATTCCTTACCAATCAGCCAAAAAGTCTGCTGCCGTTAATTGACACTGTGCCTGAAAACACAGACCTAAAACTGATCTCAGGGGTTGTGACCTGCAGCTTTCTGATAGATAGACAGACAGACAGACAGATATACTAAAGGTTTTTTCAGAGAACTCCATACTGCTGGGGAGCAAAGAGTGCATACTGCCAGAGAGCAAAGCTCGAGCAAGCTGGAAACATCCCTGCCATTCTTTCTCTCCCTGCCTCCTTGGTGTCTGCCACTGGAAATGCATGAGCCAAAAAATATCTTGCTTGTCACAGCTGGACCTGTATAAATATCAGCAATCCCCTCACACAAAGTGTGATGCATTACACAGCAAAGATTTCAGAGAAAAAAGGGTTATTGCAGCAGTCTGCTAATGAGGCTGATCAATTCAAATACTTTCTTCCTTCCCCAAAATTTCATTCCAGGTTGTTTACTCTGCTCTCTGAAATTAAGCAGTTGTGTCTACACCGCTAACACACCTTTGATTCTCCAATTCACTGAACATTTGGATTGTACTGGAAGTAAATATTTGCAGCTGGAGAGTAGACAGTTGAGAGTTTAAACATAACTATTGCTATTTCTATTTATTCCAGGTTGTTTTTCCGCCATAATGGAAGGGATAAGACAAGAAACTTTCATCTAAAAGGTGTCTTTTGGGTTACACAGTGCTAAAAAGGCCCAGGTGCCCTACTGAGGGCTTGCAGCTGCCAGCACAACTCCAAAGTCAGTACCACCTTTTGGCAGAAACACAGCACACATTTGTGTGTTCTGAGATTCTGAGCAATTTTTTCTGCAAGTACGATTACATACAGAAGGTTGATGCCATGAAAAAGTAATCCACAAATAAATAATAATAATAATAATAATAATAATAATAATAATAATAATAATAATAATAATGGTAGTAAACACCCCCATTTCCCAGCCTCCACTGATTCTGGTGACTGTCATTCTCCAAAGGAGCCTGATGGGCTAACTATGTCTTGCTTCCCAATTTCCAGACATTATCTAGTGACACTGCTGGTTTCAGTCTGGCATTCCCCCTCAGGATATAGCTGAAACCAATCAGGTAAGTAATTAGGCAAAAGATGATCACAGTGAGGTTAAAAATATAATGGAAAGATGAATATTTAAAAAGAGCTGAATACACAGTTTGGAGAAAATGGAATTGATGGAAAATGACAACTCCTCACAGGCAGAAAGAAGGGTGGAAAAAGTACGGCTTTTTTAATGGCTTTTGGAAGAAGGGCAAAGTATTTTTAATTTTTACACTGAATTATTGCAAAAATACTAAAAAAAGATTAAAGTCTGTTAGAAGTCCAAATGGAGAATTACCTCTGCAGTAGACACATAGCCTAGTCTGATAAAGTTGCAATCCTTGCAAAGGCTATATTAAGAGTTTTGGCTTCCTCTGTATCTCCTCTTTGCCTCTTCCTACAGCAAATGCGTTTTTCTTCAGTTAGGGATTGGTGGGTTTGTACAAATACAAAGGGAATTTTCTACATGAGTCCTAAACTTTCTGCAATGATGTCCTTGAGTATTTATTCTGAGTGAAAGTTGCAGAAAAACAGAAGTATTACAGGGACATGTGTAACTGATACTGCCTGCAAAAGCTGCAAGTATCCTAAATCTCCTTTTGATTCCAGGTACAGAATCAATTCTGAAGCAGTGGGCTATGCCCCTTCCTGGCCATTTATATTATTCTTGTGCACAAGGGTCCTGAACCAGGTGCTGGCAACAAGCTCAGATAATTTGGATGATTACTTATCAAGTATGGCTGGCCAGGAATCCTTTTTAAAAGCAGTGTCCTTCATAAAATGATTTAACACCATTGCTACAGCTGACCTCCCACATTATTTTTATTTAGCTTGAACAAATCCCCACAGATGTTTTGACTCCAATGGATTTTTTTGCAACTAGAGGGGCTTTGCTCACCGGTTTTCCAAGGGATTTACAATAAAACTTAGAGCTTTGGGTCTATACTATTTTAACTAAATACCTGACTGAATGGGGAGATACAGCTTCATCAAAAAGCCACTCCATGTTCTAACAGGGCTCTTGAGGAGAAAGAACCACAGAGTTTCAAAGCACTGGAGAAACACTTGGCTGAGCACTCCAGGCCCCAGTAAAACACTTATTTTGTGGGCTACTTTGCTATGAAACTGTAAAATGGGAAAAGAGGGAAGGGTGAAAAATGGACGTGGTGGAGAAGGGGGGGAAATTACATTTAATGGGGATATAAAATTTCACCTGACTCAGATCAAATGCTTCTGTCATTGCTGTCAGGCAAAATTATGGCATCAGTATTAACAGTGCATTCTTTTGAGCCTGTAGTCCTACTTTTCATATTGATTTGTGGCAAAGGGTCAATACAGAATCCCTAGAAGTACCTGTATGTATAGGTTTGGATCTATGAGTGGCATGCAGCAATGCTAAGTCTGCGTGTGCAAGCGTGTGCACATTCTGTTTCATTTTTCTCCCATTTGCCACGTGAACATCTTTTCAAACACATCCATTACTGTGACAACAGGTTGAATCTGCAATTCACCATCTGCCTAAACAACATTAACCTTCATGCAACCTTACATTATTATTGTTTGGCTTTGTCTGAAATTCAAAATCCCCCTAATATAAGGTGGAGGGACAACCCTTGCACTTGGCATCATCTGTTCTATTGTACACACATCCACCTGGAAACTTGCATTTGAGATGGATTTCCAGCTCAAATTTCTTAATGTCATTTGGGCATGATGTCTCAAACACAATCCCAGAAGGGACAATAAAAGAAGCCCATTAACCACTTCAAGGTTCATTTCATGGCTTCACTCATGAAACTGCCAACAGGAAACTGAAGCAGTTCTTCTCAGATTTTTGCAGATTCTGAGATTAATATTTCTGCAGTAGTAAAGATATCTTTATCTAAAATGTAAACTTCTATACATCAAATTGTTGCTTAGATAGTGGCAGTAAGTTGAATTGCTTCTCAACTACATATTCAGCATGCTTTGATCCAGAAAGGAGAAATCCAGGAGTGCTTTCAAAAGCATTTTCAGAGACAATACTTGGCTTATTTTCCTTATTGCTGAAAAGAACATGCTGGGCCTTGGCTTCCCACAAATGTACAGCCTTTCCCTTAGTCTGTTCCCTCTCCTTACAGACCCCACTGCTCCATGCTGTCAGTCCTCTGCTCAGTTCCAAACACACCTTTCCACTGTGGCTACCAATATCCATTTAACAAAATATTTAACAAAATAGTTTCATAAATACTGTACAATTCACTTCCATCACCCACTACCACTCTGCACTTACCACCAAGAAATTAAGTTGGCAGTGACTGGTCTCTGCACCAAGCACCTTTAAAATCTAACCTTGTAGGAAGGAGATTTTTTTGTAGTGATGAGGTGTGAGCCCACCTCCTCATATTTTACCCTTTCTGCCCCCTGGGTAATAACACAGGCACAGGATGAACTGGTATGGAATTAAGAAACAAGGTGGCCACTATAAGCAGGCCCTCAAACATGCCTGGATCTCTGGAAAGGCTGGATCTGGGTCTGAATTCTGAAATTTCTGCTTCTCTGAGGTCATGACCAAGGATGTGAACCATCACACCCACCAGTAGGAAGTGCAGCCCTGGGAATGATGGGGTCCCAGTCCCACAGAGGCTGAATGAGAAATCTGAGGATTTAGGCACCAGTGATGGCAAAGATGTGACACTTTGAAAATAAACATCTTTGTTTTGTTTCTGGATGCTTGTTTGCTCTGAATGCCTTAGCTAAGCCTCAATAGCAATATTTCACTGTGAGAACATTATCTCCTGACAATTATGCAGTTCTATTAACATCATTGCCTTTTTAATCTATGAAAGGTTACATTAAACAGAAAGAAGACACACAGGAGACTAGAGAAAGGAAAGTACCTAGCCTTTCAGGGAAAAAAAAAGAAAGATTATTCAAATTATTATCCTGACATTTATTTTTATATGATGGAAAATAGAACAAGAAACATAACAGTGTTTTGGTGACCTGAATGCCAGCAGAAAGTAAATTAAAACTCACAAAATAAATGCAAATGACAGGACAGATTCTTCCCTCTGTTCAGATATGTTTACAAGGGTGGGGTGAATAAGATTAAATGGGAAATGGCTATTTTGTGTGCCTGTCTGCAGCAGCCATTACTGAACTGTCTGAAAAAGCAGATGGAAGAAGATGCTTTAAGGTTTGCTACCTTATAGAGACTCCTTGTTGCCTAAAGAGTCAAGGAAAACCAAAAGCAACCCCTACTTTTGAAATATTAGCAGTGTAACAGCCTTCAGTGCCACGGGGTGTAAAACATCTACCAACTGACATTTGTGCACTGCCCAGCACTGGATGAATATTCCGGCAAATTTTCCAGGCCTTCCCACAGTGCAGCCCCAGGAACATGCATTCCAAACCCATACACCCAAGAGAGTTGCCTGGAGCAAAGAGAAGCTCCAGGCTTTCTCTGCAGCTGGAGGTGCAGCATCACAGCGTCAACGAAAACACGACAGCTGCACAGAGTTTGCTTATTTTTCTTAATTCACGAAGCAGGGGACAAAAGGCCCTAATTAATCTAATAGGTAATACATTTAATTGTTTGCTCAGTTCTCCCCAGAAGGCTCCTTCTGATCTTGGTTACAATTCAGAATCGTCTCAGTGTCTGAGCATCCCACTGCTGTAGTTCCTCCCAAAGTTCCACCTTCCAGCTGGGGTCGCTGGCCAGCAGCTCATGAACCTCTGGAAGCTCCTAAATGCTCCTCTGACTCCTCAAGTACTTGTGGCTTGTGGTCTTAAAATAACTCTGGGAGAAGGTAGGCAAATGCATGGTAAAAAGGAATTGTGCCTTTTTCTTTCTAAAGCTGAAATCAATGTGCACATGTGTTTTTTATCAAGAATGGGCAAAAGACAATTGAGACAGCAGAGAATTTACTGCTGCTCAGGACACTGCAATGGAGTGGCTTTCCTGTCTCAGAGATCCCATTAGTTATTAGTTTGGAGGATTCAGAAAAATCTGTTTATGGCCATTATCTGTTCAAGTACATCTGGAATGGCTTACGACCTGTACTTAACTGGCTTTTTGCATTGCTTGAGGACTCTTTACCCTCCCCTTCCAACGCCATCCTGCCTTTGCACACAGTGTGGGAGGGACCTGCAACCACAATCCCAAAAGTACAGCCAAGGGGGGGTACTTTCCTTGTGCTCTGTCTCTGCTTGAGAGGCTGCACAGTGAATGGAGGAGGCACCTGAAGCAGGAGAGAAGCAGGAGGGCAGCTTGCTTGGGAGCTGGCACTGTGCCCTGCAAAAGCTGAACAATGGCAAAATTGCTGAAGAATTCTAGAAATCACAGCCCTATTTGCCACTGGGGCAAAACCACTGACAGCCAGGCTAGGACACGCTGCACTCGTATGAGCAGAGGCATCATGAGCTGCTCCTTGGCATTCAAACTGCTCCCATGCAAATCACATTTCCTTTGAAACTGTGCATATTCAGCCCTTTAAATCTTTTCAGTGTTCCTCACCTCAGACTTGCTCCTTCCCTAATTTTCACTTTGAGATCTGTGCTCTGCACGTGGCTGCTGTCAGACAAAGGCACGGCAGTATTGGCAGTTCAGTATGCAGGGCCAGCATAAGGCATGAAAGTACACGAGTACCTTTTAGACTTAATTTTGTAGTTCTGATAATGTGCCTCATCATTTCCATGAATTGGAAATTCCTAATTTTTATTTCTAATGGTGCTCCTCACAGAACTATTTGCTTGCCCTTTACTAAACAGTCAGAATTACTCAGCCTGGAGCTCCACTTCCTTACCTTTCTTTACTTCACCTCAAAAGGCTGTATTTAAAATAGAAGTAGAGGGTAATGCCTGTAGCAAGAAACAATCAACACAGACCTAACACTTAGAAAAATCCTGTACAGAATGTTACTTTGGTTGTTACTGGACATTACTTGGGCTTGAAATTCAGAAATTGGACAACAGAGAAACTTATACCAGCCCACATGTTCTGTGTGAAGAGCTGTGAAGGGACACAGAAATGTCAGAAGGACCTCTCAAGGTCACTACTCCAACCTCCTCCTCAAAGCAAGACTATCACCAGTGCTGAGTCTACTATTTAAATATTTAGTCTGTTTTTAAAACAAAACTAGCAATTAGCAAACATTGTGTTTTCCAAACAATTCATTTCTTCATGGGCAATGAGTAAAAGATCTATGACTAAAACCATCCCTGGAGGTACAAAGGGATCATACATCTCTCTCTAGCTGGATCTGCAAGGTGACCAGTTGCTACTTCAACTTACACTGAGCTCAAACCATGAGAAAAACAACACTCCTACTTGCAGTCATGTTATTCCTACCAGAGTCTGCTCAAAATAAAACTGAACGCTGAAATAACTGGTTGCACCAAGACAATAGGGCAACATTTGAGAACACCACAATTTCTCTTACTCCAGGCTGAGGTTTTTACAGAAGTCTGAGCTATTTAGGCACTAAAACTTTGTTGCTATTCCAACAACTATGTCACAGAGGTGTCACTCACACACCAGCATCACCCACACACACCAACGGCCAATAATGACACATTTGGGCAATATTAATACAGCTTGTTACTGCAGAAAATATAAATTAGTCCCTGTGGGGAGTAGTATTATGGGCTGGAATTTCACCTCAAGCTTCTATGACAATACAGGCCAAGAGACTGCAGTCTGAACCATGCTGAACCTAATGAGACATGGCAGCTTTGGAAAGCCATCTATAGTTTTCCTTGTAAATGGCATGCTGTCCTAATAAATGAAATGGTTCTACATGCCTTTTACCAGTTCCCACTAAGGCTAGTTTGATTTCAGAATTCATTCTTTAATTGTGATGTTATCTGAGAAGAAGTCTTTCCAAATGCCAAGGTAAATGAGCATCAACAAGGTGATGGATGAAAAAAGGAATGTACTCTGCAGGCAGACATCAGAATATAGAGACAGATTCAATTACAGAACATTTACCTGGGCTCTTATGTTCCAGTCCTTCTATTAGATCACCATGCTTAAGCTCAGACACTTTCATAAGATTGTAGCTGGCCAGGAAAATCTGCTTGCAGGAATGGGAAAAGCTTTGGGTATGTAAACATCCAGGGGAAGTTTTCCTCTGACTGCTAATTAGAATGAAGAGAAGTGCTATCCAGCTCCATATGGTACCCAAGTACATCAGCACCCTTGAGGCAGAATTACCTGACTCATTATATGGCTTAGCAGAAAGTGTGACTCTTCTGGAGATTGCTGATGTTCCACACGAAGGGCTGGCTTTCCTTTGGGTTCTCACTTGTTTTTTTTTTGTTTTTTCTTTCTTCCTAAAGAATCACAGGAAGCACTTGGCAATAAGCCAGGGATTCTGTTTTAGAAACTGTACAGCAAACACCTATGGAGTTGTTTTCCCTGTTATTGAGCCTGTACTGACTATTAGAAATGTTAGAAAAAGCAGTGCATTACAGATCTGCTGAAGTTAAAATACCTGCTGGTTTTAACAATCTCCAATTGCTGCTGGGCTCAGAACACCCATTAGCTGTCTCTCTTCAGGGCAGTGAAAGATTATGTTATCAATTATAAAAAGAAGACTGCTTGTAAGTCTCTGCTATCCATTTCTGGTAAGTTTTGTCTCCATAAAGCAACTCTGGGCCATAAATGATGTGATGTCTCCTGTCAACTGAATCTGGAAAGCCAAAGATTGAAATTACACAGTGCAAGTCCACAGACACGTATCTGTGTTCCTAATCATTCTTACTCATGGTATTTGGGACTATTTTAACTGGCTCAAACACTTGACTTTACCAAGTTATGCTCCTCCCAGTGTGAATAGAGAGATAATGATTTTTTTTTAATGGCTGAGGTGGAAATAAAAGCATGCCCATGTAATTTGAGAAAAGCAGCTACGTGGTGTATTCAACATAAAGATTTCACCCTGACTTTTATGCATACTCCACATGTATTTAGACAGGCATTGTCACATCTCAGACTTGTCACCTGCCAGCTCTGATTTGATAAAACCCTGCATGTGCTTACTACAGCCCCTGTGAGTGCCCAGCAGAGCTGGGTAACATAAACCACCTCCACCTAAAAAGTTAACCCAAAAGGGAGCTCACAGAACCACCCTGCTGGTGCAAGCCAAGAAAGCTGTAGCATACAGCTGAATTTATCAAGAGATGCCAATTTGCACACTCTCAGGCAACCACCAAGGTGAATGCTGGGGCTGGAAATTGGAATCTGACTCCTGCACTTCAGGCTGGTGTAAATAAACAAACCTGTGACAGGTCTGGAATACGTAATCTTATGAAATTCAATTAGAAGCAGCTGAGTAGTAACACTTGGCATGTGTATAGTGCCTTTCATTAGATACTCCAAATGCTTCATTTCATTCAGGGTGCAAGCCCGTTTGCTGAAAAGAGCTCAACTCATGTGTCTAAACCTAATAAAAAGAGACAAAGGAAGGAAGGAAGGAAGGAAGGAAGGAAGGAAGGAAGGAAGGAAGGAAGGAAGGAAGGAAGGAAGGAAGGAAGGAAGGAAGGAAGGAAGGAAGGAAGGAAGGAAGGAAGGAAGCAAGGAAGGAAGGAAGGAAGGAAGGAAGGAAGGAAGGAAGGAAGGAAGGAAGGAAGGAAGGAAGGAAGGAAGGAAGGAAAGAAAGAAAGAAAGAAGGAAAGAAAGAAAGAAAGAAAGAAAGAAAGAAAGAAAGAAAGAAAGAAAGAAAGAAAGAAAGAAAGAAAGAAAGAAAGAAAGAAAGAAAATTTTATGAAACAGCCAGGAATAAAATCCAGCTCTTTCTAACCTTTTATCTTGCCTTTTACCATAAAGACAGAGAGTCCCATTTGAATCATTGCCTTCTGAGCTAACACTGGGTGCAGGTGCCACTAAAGAAGGCATATTACGCTAAGGTAGGTTTGAGCTTAGGAATCAGTGGCATTTTGCTGTCTACTGCTTTAAAATGTAAGTGATCTTTTCTTCACCTTAATTTGTTCTGGGGCAAAAACTCAAGATTAAAAATTGTGTCTCTTCTCCCTGTGTGCAGCCCAGATGGAGAGAAAGGCCATCAATTCATGGACACGATGTGGAAGCAGAAGGCAGCTCCTGACAGGTCTCACACAAACTGACTGTGAAATGAGAAACCCTCCGAGGGTCTCTCTAGTGAAAGTGCCAGGTGACTTCACAAGCTTCACTCTTTAGCTACAAGCCACTGCTTTACCCACCCGCTTTAGCAGAATTCCTGCACTGCATGAGCAGGAGAGGCAGGCACTGGGCACTCCTGCAATATTCCCTGTAATTCACCCGCTTTTCTGCTTCTCATTTGGTGGATTCCCAGTTTGGGTACATTCACCACAGGAAGCAATACAACATTGGACCTTACCAAGAAAAATAAAAAATTCAAGATTGCCGTGTATAGCTTCTGTCTTTTGTTTGATGCTTTGCTGCCAATATAAAAACATGCATGTGCATGCACTAAAAAAATGGCTTTTAACATTGTTTTTTTAAAATTTCTCTCCCTTTCCTCAAGGAGCTATACATAATTTTATATTGTTATGACATGTGGCATCCTGTAATCATTCTGTAATCACAATGTGACACCATATCATAATAAAATACATAGTGGTGGTATCAGTTTCTTTGTGTAAAATTTTACAATGTTAACCAGTATAAAGAACATCTACTGCTTAAAGAATACTGGCACATCTTATTTCTTCATTGAAAGCATCACCCTGTCTGTGTTGCAATGAAACAAGCACTAATAAGGAGTATCTTCAAAAGCTTTTATTTTATTTTTTATTTTATTTTACTATATATTCTGTCAGAAACAGATATGTTATCATATGATCCACCTGACATTCCATAGTACACCTTCCAGGAAATAAAGTAAAAATGATGGATGTATATAAAATAACTTGCTTGAGTTTAGTTCTAGATGAAATATGCCAAGTGCGTTTTTGTAGCTTCTTTTGGAAAGCATAATCTTGTTCTCTATTCAAATGTTAAAGTTCTGATCAGTGGCCAGCTCTGTCAGGCAGAAGGAGCTTCCTCATATGTTTTTCATCAGTTTTTTAATCCCATCCCTGCAACAGCCAAGGTAAAGACTGGCAGTCAAGCTGAAACCTGCTCCAAGGAAGGTGAAACAATATGCAAACAACCCCTGAGATTTTTCACAAAAGCACAAATCACCAGGTGAATTGGGCTAAACCACAATTTACTGAAAACCACCCAAAATCTTAGCCATGATTCTGCCCTACAGAGGAAGCCTTCCTACCTCGTGTGGAGGAGACAGAGAACACAGAAAATGAGCATCATGTTAGACTGCACAGAGAAAGGGCCAAAAGCCTGCTCACTTTACAGATCATTTATTTATTATATTTTTCTGCAAGTTAACCATAAAATAAGTGTGTTTCATGCAATCTCTGGCTGACCACCACTTAGCTCTGCCATGGTCCTCGAGGAAGCAGAGTTCTAAACCAAACCCAAACACTTTCACAATTTCCTATGAACAAAATAAAATGCCACAAATTAAATCTATGCTTAACCCAGCAGGGAGGCAAAGCAAAAAAAAAAAAAAACCCACAACACACTCCCAATATAGAGCTGTCAAAACAAAGTTTTCCTATCATTTCTATGATTAAACTTCCTTTCTTTCTGACATTCATGGTTTCAAAATGAGATGTAAAAAGGTTTATTATTAGTCTTATATTTCAAGATACACAGAACTGTACAGAGCATAACACCATTATTAAGATTTTAGTCTCAGAAAGACAGAACAGTGTATGGGAAAGAAAGTCAAGTAAGAGCAAAATTGGAAAGATTACAGAGAAGGAGGTAACAAGCTGTACTTGTACAGAGCAGAGTAGAAAAGAATTCATAACTAATGGGAGGGATGCAACAACGGTGACAGACAAAATGAGACATCACCCTGTGAATACTGGTAATCCAAAAAGATGTGTAGGTCTGAATATCACCCCAGAAACAATGAGAGTTGGAGGGCAAGATAGATAGGAAAAGACTGGGAAAACATAGAATAAATTCCCTCTTCACTAAAATATTGTCCAGGTGGGCGAGTGCTGAGCTATAATGAAGTGTTTTTAAATGTAGCCAAAATTGGAGACACTGTTATTTTATCTTTCCTCTGAACTGCCAGTTTTGCAGAGTGTTTTGAGTCATTAGTCTCCAACACAAACTGGAGCCCTTATGTTTAAATGCAATAAAGTCTTTATTAAATAATTCCATTATATGTTTTTTTCCACCTACTGTACACGTAGTTATGAATTACTGATAGCAAGCCCTAGGCAAAGGCAAGGGGAAAAGAGAGACGAAGTGAAGGCTTCATTTTCTTTCTTAGGGTGAAGCCTGCTGCACACAAAAGATTGATTCTGATGTGTTTACTCACAAGAAGAGCATCATCATTGCATGAATAGCCTGGCTGATTTCAATGAAAACTGAGCGATGCATTATTCAGTTCAGCTAATGGAATGAGAATCTGATTTAATTTGAATTAAGAAGGAGTAAGGTGAGAAAGTAAGAAACAGAAAAACAAGAAAAAAATCCCAAGTGCAAACCACAGCTTGATCTCTGTCTCCTGAAGGTCCAAATTTGAGACCTGGGCTGTCTCTGAGCAAAGTGTGGGTACACATTCTTTAATTGTTTATTCTTGTCCTGTCACTACTCAGCCTTAAAACAGGGAACTAAAAGCAACTGTGTCATCAAACTGTGCCCCTTGAAAGCAACTGTGCCATTAAGTCCACACTTGCCTCATAAACTTATCAAGCTCCATCTTAAAAATCATTAATTATCTTGCATTATTTCTACAGGGTATGAGATCCTTACCACTTACAGTGGCTAATAACCTCCTTCTAATCTCCACTCTGAATTTATTCATAGCCAGTCAAGACTCATTCATTCTCATGCCACTGCTGTTTTTTACCTTACACACTCGTTTTCCTCCTGGGTATTTAACCATGCTAAATTTATAGCTAACACTCAGCATACAAAACTGCATTTAGCTCGACTAAATACACCCAAACATTTAAACTCTCTTGTGATGAACCTCACATGCCCCCAAACCACTGCACCTTTCACAATTTTGACTTCCTTTTTTGGGTATAAGTGGATTCTTTTCACTGTTATCTAAAGGAGGTGAAGCCTGAGCTTTATATAGTGATGACAACACACCTTGTCTACATCAAAAGTGATGTGTCTGGTGTATTTTAGACTTATATTTACCTGTCTGTGAGACTACAAAGTTTGTATTTAAGTCCAAAAATGTGAAAAAAAAAACCAAACAAAAAAACCCCCAAGAAACCAAAACAAAGTCATTGCAGAAAGAGTCACCCTGCAGTTCAGAAACACCAAATTCTCTATTTGTCTTGTGTATATAAATAACATTTATGCCTCGTGGAAAGAAAAAGTTATTCAAAGGCTAGGAAATGAACCCTAAATTTTGGAAAATAAGGCTGCCTTCTCTAAAACTGACTTGGTTTATTCACATGAAGCAACCTGACAAAATACCATTTCGGAAAAAAAAGCTCAAAAATACTTCTGGAAGACAGCTGCATTTTTTTTTTTCCAAAACAATTTTAAGCATTAGTTTTAAAAACAGGTCATACAAATCCAAAGACATTTCAAAGGTCTCGAAAAAAATCTTCATTTGGAAAACTCAGAACTGCTCAGAACTGTTTCAGTTCAGGGCAATGCATTCTTTTAATGCTTGGTATTTTCCATGGGACACATAACCCAGTTTTAGTTCCCCTCTAATCAGAAGATATTGATGTGTTGCAGGAGTGTGGAATATGATCCCCTCTGCTAACAGACAGTAAATAAAAACAGAAGCAGAGAGGATTTTATTCTGGCCCATGCACTATTATACATAAAATAATACCTATTATATTATTACACAATAATTCATATTGTATATAATAACACATATATAATAATTAATAATATTATCACACACACACTATATATATATAGGTGTTCCTTAGCCCTTGTTTTTTTTTGCAGTTATCCAAGCAGTGTAAGTTTTGTTATAAACCACAATGTTGAGAGAAAGGTACTCACTAGGGAAAAATGCATTTTAATTTATGGGTATATAGAGAGAATAATCCAGCTTTTGTTTCTGAAGTTCTGCAACTTAAAAAATAGCCAAGTACATATATTTCTGGAATAATAATAAAAGCTTTGGGCTGAGACATTTTATGCCAAGTCACAGACCTGCAGAATTTTATGGTTGAGTTATAAACCTGAAAAATATGTGCTTATAATGGAAATCCTGACAGACCCTCATAGGGGCTCCTATAATATCTTGAATTTGATTTAAGAGTGGTTTTCAATAATGCTTTCCCAAGCCAGTCTGCTGAGGACTGCTAGGGAAAATGCAATGTTGAGTGTGTCCCATGTCCCCAAATGCTGCTCAGAGTGCTTGATGAGAACGCTGGGGCATCAAGGCAAAGCCTCCAGAGCTTCTGTAGCCCGGGGCTGTCAGGTCTCTAATATCAGAAACCCCATAAATGTCAGGGCTAAGTGCACCTTTCATTTAACAAAACAATAAATTGTCTATCTCTGTGCAATAAATTGCTCGTTTCTGTGCCTCCACAAGGGCTGATGACATTTGTAAATGACTGGAAATTCTGCTTTGTTTGTTTTCCCTAACAATCATGAACAATGCTTTTGGCTACACTGGATTTTTAGAGAGAAGGGAAGAGGGAATCTAGATAATTAAGGGGTCAGATTAAGACTGGGGAAAGTAGAATTATAACCCACTATAAACCCATCCCGTCCCCCACTATAAAACCTTCAAAACTCAGTGCTTTATAATTTATGATTATGAGAGAAATGAAGGAACTGAGTCCTTTCCAAGCCCTGGAGTGAGACAGGACAGCACAAGAACTCTGATGGGTGGCAGACACGATGCTCCTGTGCTCCTTCAGAGCATGGAGCAGGTACCACTGAAAGGGAGCCAAGCAGCCAGGGAATGAGAGTGAAGGAGAAATTGTGACACTGGAGAAAAAGCAGGAAACAGGCACGGACACAAAGCACTGGGAAAGTAGGGGAAAGACAGAAGAAAAGAAAGCAAAAGAAAATTACAGCAAAAGGAAGACTGGGAATTTAGTGAGTGGACAGTCTGAAATAAAAGGAGAAAGGGAAATGAGAAGAACTTGGTCAGCATTTAAGTGGATGATTTTTTTCGTGCTTGTCTTCACTTTAATCCTTTCCATAGGAAACCCCTGTGGACTACTAAGTTTGGCAGAAGAGTTACTAAACCAGTTCAGTACTTCAGAAGAAGTGACTGGTGAACAAAGGGGAAGAAAACTGTGTGGAATTCTCTATAAACAGGTCCATAGTTATGCAGAAAAACATGCATTGCATGGAAAAAAAAATGATATCTGAGAGGAACAAAAGCAACTTCCTCAGGGTCTCACATAAGCCCAAGACAGCCCAGTTCACACCAAGAAAGATATCTGAACCTTCCCACCACTTAAAATTTAAAATCTGGGATGAAGAGCTCTGCAAGATCCACTTGAAGTTTGCTGCAAGGGCTTCTCAAGTTTGTGTGAACTTTGGGAGCCATCCAGCAGGGTACCAAAAAGTCCCTGGGTATGGGCAAGGTTGGGTAATGCCCTTCTGAGACTTGATGGCATAATGTTTTCTGAGAGTGAGAGCTCTCCAATGACACCACAGAAGGATCCTTCCTTTCCATCTGTGAAATCCAAGCTTTCCAGCTGAGTGAGAAAAACTGTCATGACAAACAGGAATAGAAAAAGGAAATTGTAGAGGGATTCAAGAGAGGAAAATGACACTTTCCCCCATGTCTTTTGATTTTGCTCCTCCACAAAATTGGAGCCTTGTTTCAATATGGTTTTGATTTCATAGCCCTTGGTTCAGATCCTACTCTTCTGTACACTGCACTTCCTCATGGAGCAGCCCCATTAGCAAACTGCATTTATGCTAATGGACCTGCTTGCAGTGATAATTATCCCAGCCCTTGGCCCTGGTCCTGGCCAGTGTCAGCACATCAGGAGGGGCTGGAAGGGCATTATCATTGTACAATTAGCCTTGTCATGGCAAGGAGCTCTGGGAACAGAGACATCTTGAAGTTTAAAGCGTGGACAGCTGATAGATGAGTGTCATTAAGCTCCTTTGCTCACTCCAGGATGGAATAGCCACTGAGCTTTAGGGTAGGCTTCTTTAATGAAAAAGAAAGACCTTGAACCACAGCCACTGCCCTCCACCTCTTCCCAACCTGTCCAGTTACCCCGATTCCTCTCGTTTCTCACAGCTTCCATCTCATCCCATCTGCAGCACAGTAACAAAAGCTGTCTCTAACAAGTTGTTCCTCATCCATCAAGTCTTGATGGAGAAGAAAGGCTCCTCACCTCACAGAGCAACCTCACCTGCCCCCGGCCCTCCCTGTTCAGAGCCTCACTCTCTGAGGATCTGAGGAGGGCAGACCCAAACCCACTGGATTTAGGATGCTTCTGGATCAGCTTCTCAGCTGCAAAAATCAACATGGAACCTTTGAACTCCACATAGCCTGTGAGTTTACACCCAGCTGAGAAGTGCAGAAATAAATATGCCTTCCCAAAAAGCCTGGCACTGAGAGAAGCCCCTTGAGGACAAACCCTCCTTGGCCAGGAGAACTGCGGGAGAGCACAGAGCCCCAGACCCACAGCAGCTAAACAGGACAGGTAATGGAGGGAGGCTTTGCAAGAGCCCTTGGCTTGGTGGCTCCTGGAGACCTCCAGCTGCAGCTCTGTAGCCCAGGAAAGGAACCCTCAGAGACAGCAAGGACTCCAAGTGTGCTGGAATAACACTCACTAGACTTGAAGATGTGCATCTCCTTCATTAAAATTTGATCCCCAAGTTCCTCTCTCTTTTTCCTTCCTAGAGTGTTTTCTACCATTGTTTTCCTGCATACCTGGATAACTGATGCTGTGCAGGGCTTTAGTTAAGGTAATTTGAGAATTCTTTTATATTGAAAAGGTATAAAAAGTAATCCCCTAAAGTACTTGATTTTCCTTCCACAATATTCCATTGTAACCACCTACTTCTGCCTTACCTCGTTAGTATTCTGAGGGGTTATAAAAGCATTATTATAGTTCAGAACATAAAAAACAGGTCTGGCAGCCCCTGGGGGATACAGGGGAGAGCAGTATGGGGCCCTGGCTAAGACTCAGGAGAGCTCAGCTCTCCTTCACAGGCTGGGTGATCATAGGCAAGCTGCCTCATGTTAGGAAGTTTGCTTCCTGACTCTTCCTCTGCCTTGACTTCTTTGGGGCAGGAAAAGTTCCTCTGCCCTTGAACACTGCTCAGGAAAAATGAGTGCAGATGTAATACAAATCAACAGCACCAGAATGAAACCGTAATTGTAACAGAAAAAAAAAGCAGTAAAAGAGGAGATGGGACTGCTCAGGTCTATGTTGAAGATAGCACGTGTTGTATGCAATGTTACAGAAGCAAAACTGCACTTCTGTAAGCCCCTGAGAGAGACAGAGAGTTTAGCACAGCACAAAGGCCCACTATCAGAATTCCAACAGAACTCCAGTTTATTTTCCACTTGAGTAAAAGAGAGGATACAGCTTCAAATACAGGTACCTTAGATAACCTCACCCAGTGGCAGAGTGTAACCTGCTTTTCCTGACTAAAACCCTCCAGATGTGTCTTCCCTTCTTGAAGGCATTTCCATAAGAATGTCCTCTCCCTCACACCTCCAAGCTGTGTGTGTGGGGCAGCCCTTGCTGGGAGAAACTGAATCAAACACATTGAAATACCAATGCACACAGCACCTTTTTTCTGTTTGCAGAATCTTCCTGACTTAGGTGGACCTGTTTCACCCTGGCTGAGAAGGATGTGATTCACCTACTGAGAATTCACTTCCAGGTTTGTGCCATCTTTACAGAATTTGAGTTTCAATCCACTTCTCAAGTAGCCAACACTATGGGTGTTCATGAAGTATTACCAAGACGGACACTCTTGCTCCCACTACAGAGTACCTTTGATCCATGAGCACAGCTCACTGCTTTACTGGACAGCAAACTCCACAAAAAACTGCTGTGCTGATCTCAGAGCTAAAAGGTTAAACATTCATCTCCAAGCAAGATAGTCCCCACTGAAGTGAGACACCAGGAGATGCCTTGTGGATCTGCAAAGCAGAAGGGAAGAACCCCCTCAGACACAGCTGCTGTCTAACAACCATGATTTATGCAGATCGTTGGGGGCGACTCTATTTTTACAGCTTTCATCCATAAAACAAGAAGCTAAAGCTTCTGGAAGGAGAACACAATTACCCTACAATGATGTAACATCAGAATAAATTCAACACAATCTGTATAAGCAAAGAGAAACAGCACCCAAGCTTTTTCCAATTGGCAGTGGCTAATACTTTATAACTGCCCTGTCATCACCCTTCAGAAGCCATCTCCAGAGCCATATGTGGGCTGGCAGCCAGGCATCGTGGCTAACTAGTTTTGCATCTAGTTGTACAGAAGTAGAGACATATGGAAAGGAACAGTCTGGCAGAACAAGTGAACTCTGAAGCAATGGCTTCCATAAATAAGTGCCTGCACGCTGGCAGATGGAGAAAAGCGCAGTTATGGAGGGACCGTGCTGCAGCAGCAACTTGATTTTAAACAATTCATAAAAATCAGCCTGAACTACAAATCTGAGGCATTGCCAGTGCCTTCAGTCCTCTTCTTGTTGGGGAAAATCCTCTCTAAAGAAACAGGGAAGGTGAAGGTGGAACAATGCATCAAGCAAAAGATACCAGGAGCTGCTTCAGGGAGCAGAGAACAGGACTGGGAAGTCACTGACGATTTTTGCCTCTTACTACTCCACTAATCATGCTTGTGGTACCTTTCAGAAAGACACAATGAATCATTCCCCATAGCCTAGAAAGGCAACACATGGAGAGACACTCTGAAGCCTTATGGCAGTGGCTGAAACATGGGCACAGTGGATACAGGAACGTGGGATTCACACATCCACCCTTCCTGCAGTGAATGGGAATTTGTGCCTGTTGCTGCCTTCTGCACTCATTCCGCTGGGGATCAGTGTATTTCAAGGCAAACAGCACCCTTCCTGTTTGCAGGCAGCAGACTGATTCCTAGTCACTGTTAAATGTGACAGATTCTTGGAAAATGAATATTACTTTTATTCCACTTTTTGGGATAAGGGGAGCCCTTGTCCGGTGATCTCAAAAATTTTTCTTCTTACCATATCTGAAACGATTTTTTGTGTACACCCTCCAACCCCAATTGACATGATTATTGTGATGTGGAAGAAGATAAATTTAATTAAATTTCAAATAACTAGCTAAACTTCATTAAATTCTCTCACCAATAGGCCACCTTTTATTATACAGGAACTCCCTTTCTCTTCCTGACACTGTATCAGTTGATACCACATGTATGGTCTCACTTCTTGCACTGCTTCATTACCACCTCAGATCTCACACGTCTGTGATACCTCATCTCCTCCTCCCATATCACAGGGGTGACCAAGAAAAGCAGCAGGCAACAATTTTCCAGGGAAAGTCCCTAAATCCAAACCCTGCATTAAGGTGAAACCATTTACAATGGCAATCAGTTTAGAAGCTGCTTCACTTTGGTGAGAATCACCATGGGAAAGCCATGACCTGCCTTCCACAGGCCCTCCCAGAGATCTGTCAGCTCTGTGAGCCATGGATCAGGCTGTCTGCCCCACTACAATGTCCACAGCAAAGCCAGCACAGCCACTGGTCCAAGGAGTCAAGGGCCATATGCACACACAAAGTGAAAATTACAGAGGATTTCCTCCGCACGGGTGCCGCTGTGTAAACGTTTTGCATTAAATAATAACAGCCACCATCAATCAAAAGAGTGGAGAACAGATGGGAAGGACGCTGTGTTGAGAGAAAAGACTCAAACAGAAATATGGATTTTCTCTCCCACCTTCCCTGGTCTGGTATCAGCCCTAAATAAACCTTTGCACATCTCCATACAGGCAATCCCCCCCGGTGTGTTCCAGTGCTCCCCAGCAGCTCTACTTGCTTTAGCACCACAGCAGAAGACATTAACACATCTACAAAATGCTGCACTATCAGATTGTGGGGTTTGGCTTCACCACCACAGCAGAAGACATTAACACATCTACAAAATGCTGCACTATCAGATTGTGGGGATTGGCTTCACCACCTCAGCACAAGACATTGACACATCTACAAAATGCTGCACTATCAGATTGTGGGGATTGGCTTCACCACCTCAGCACAAGACATTAACACATCTACAAAATGCTGCACTATCAGATTGTGGGGTTTGGCTTCACCACCACAGCAGAAGACATTAACACATCTACAAAATGCTGCACTATCAGATTGTGGGGATTGGCTTCACCACCTCAGCACAAGACATTAACACATCTACAAAATGCTGCACTATCAGATTGTGGGGATTGGCTTCACCACCACAGCAGAAGACATTAACACATCTACAAAATGCTGCACTATCAGATTGTGGGGATTGGCTTCACCACCTCAGCACAAGACATTAACACATCTACAAAATGCTGCACTATCAGATTGTGGGGTTTGGGTTCCCCCTAACTCTTCTATGGACCAACCCCTCTACCCAGCACTCCCATCACTTCATCTACTCTCTCCTTCAGGAAGGTTTAACAACAGATCTGATTCTGGAAAGAAAACAGTCCTTACTCATGATGCTCCTCAAAGTTCTGCCCTTCTTGAAGAACAACACAGGGCTAGTTGAATTTCTACATTTTCTTATTTTTTTAAGAACATTTTTTGTATTTAAGTTTTAAAAAGAGGAGAATGTTTACCTGATATTTGGTCCAGCAAAACAATTGCTGAATCTCCAGATTTCTCTTCAGTGGTAAAAGATTAACATTACAACTTGAATTAAGATTTTGTAATAGATGTTGTAGAAAATTCACTTAAGGCTGAAGATTTAATGTAAGATAGCAGTCTGTGGCATAACAAACATTTTCACCAAAATAATCTAAAACTTTAAACAACTTCCAAATAACTCAATGCAAAAAGCAGGCTCCAGACTGTCACTTGTAGTAACATCAGTGTAAACAAACCTAGTTGCTCAAAAGAGCCTTTAAAATGGGTAAGTTATGGCTTTCTACACTGCAGGACCTTATCATTCTTCACAACCAATTTTCTTAGTACTGAGTACTTGTTCTTAGTACAGCACTGAATACCTAAACACACCTAAAACCAGCTGTGAAACACTGTGCCAAGGACACCTTGTGACCCAAACATGGCAGGATCACCACCCAAGGAGTGACATGGAGGAGATGTTTATCTTCCTGGCAGTGTGGGGGCAGACAGTTGAGGACATACCTGGCAATGCAGATCCAGAAGGGCTGAAAACCAGTGTATATACACATTAACAGTGAACAACAGAAGAGGCTGAAAAATCACCCTGTGTCCAGCCCCAGGTTTCACACAGGGGCTTCTTCCATCACTCACCCCCCTCCCCCCAAAAAACAACCCCTACCACTCATTAACTGAGTCAAGAAAAACACTTTGGTTCACATATTGACAAGTCATCTATAATGCTGTAAGCAGCCAAAATAATGTGGATTTCAAGAACTACCCAACCTTCTTGGAAACAAAAACAGTCCTGAAAAAACCCCAACACAAAGAAAAGTCGTGTTTTAAAGTTAGTTATAAAAAATGATAAGAAATGATTAAAAAACTCCAACATAAACTACATACCTTAGCTATTTGGACACACCAGTTGAGCAGGAGCTGGGAGCCAATATTATCTTTGTGTTCATGGACATAATCCAGGAGGCAGCCATGGGGCATCAGCTGAGTGACCAGCTGAATGGTGGGGCTCAAGCAGACACCCAGGAGCCTCACCAGGTGTGGGTGGTCCATGCTGGCCATGATGAGAGCTTCCTGTAACAATAAAAGTGACCCAAACGTTATCCCAGAGTGCTCAAAGACTCGACGCACAAGAGTGACTAAAGGGGGTCAGTGTCCCCTGAGCACCATGAACTCAGTGCTAGGCATACCTAGGGAAACTCCAGGCTGATGTAATGCACACTTGGTGTTCTGAGTCCCAAAAAACAACAGTCAGACCATCTGCACAAATCTAAAATTCTGCTCTGCCCCACATTCCCTGTCCCGTTGCAGCCACAGAAACAAAGATGTAGGTGTGACACGCTTTACTTAAAGGTCTCCTTGGTCTTGTTTTGATCCCTTTTTGGGACTACCTAAAAACAGAGGCCAGACAAAATTAAGGGAATAAAAAGCAGGTCTATTTATTGAAGGGCCTTCAGGTACATTTTGGGCAGACTAAGCCCCCCAGGGGCTACACCCAAAAATGACAATGGGTCAGGGGTTTTCACACTTTTATAAGTTTGGTCTATTTGCATATTGGGGATTCATCTTCCAATTATAGCTTCAGGTAATGAAGTCACTTACCCCAAGTTTGGCCCCCCCTCAACTCACTTTTGTTTCCCTCTCTCAGGGCCTGGGACAGTCAGGTGTCCTTGATTGCCAGGCCTGGAGAGGAATTGTTGTGTCTGACCCAAATGGGAGAGCAGCAGCTGACACTGGATATGGAGTTTAGAGTTATACACTAAAGAACTGCAGAACTACAAATATATGAGACATGTAAAAGCTAAAATCTTAAGGCATCAGTTTTATTTTCTTTAATTTTACTTCTTGAATATGTTTTCCCAACTTGTGGTCAATCCATTGGGCATCATCTTCATGTTATGCAAGCAAACTTTACCCCTAGTGTATGGCAGGATGATTTTGTGGCAAGGTATTTGATGAAACTGCTAAAATCAGAGCACAGATCAGAGAATTTAAGCTCGGTATTTTGCAGATTTAAGCATGTAATGGTTGTATGTTGATTGATGCTTTCCAAAGTTCAGCCTGCAAAGGGTTAAGAATCAGAAGGTTTAGTGTGGGCTTTTCCAATGTGCCTGATGCTCCTAAGTCCTACTGAAAGTCACCAGATTGGTGAAGCCATTGGGACATGACCAGCCCTGGGTCTGCTGCAAAGCTGAGCCTAAACCCGGGGCTGAGACAGTGCAGCTGTAGCCCAGGGGCAGCAGCACTCCTCCCTGTCTCCTGGTACACAAATAAATCACTACAGGAAGCAGCAGCTGTCTAAATCTGAGCCTCTTAGCTCAGCATCTGATTCTTCCATGTCCTCTCCCAACAGATCTTGGATGAGTTAATTTTAGTTTTCCCCACACTTGAGCTTTTCACACAGAGGAGACTTTATTTCCCTTTTCCACACAATAAGAAGTTTTCAGCTACCAGGCTAAGTTTCAGCTACCAAGCTGGTTCAGGACCAAGAACCAGAAGGTTTAATCTTGGCTATGCTGTTTGACCCTAAAGGTCCTACCCCTGACCAGCAGCACAGGAGCTCCTTATAAAAACCCTGCATAAGTGTTCTTAGAGGTAAAGCTGCCATCACAAGCAACTGGCATTCAAATGCAGCAAGGAGAAAACTCCTCTCTCTCATTCAGAGTCCTCCATTTCGAGACCACTTCATCATGGCAATGGAACAATGAAAAGTGAGATGAAATTGTGGCTTTGTAAGGCTATTTTGTCTGTATTCTTTTTTATCCCCTCAAAAAATCCCTATATGACATCTTTCTGACAACTTACAGAATAACAGCTGTAATAGTGCCAAAGAAAGAAAGGAAAAAAAAAAGGATGAGACAAATTTGCCACCAGAGGAACCTAAAAGTTGGGGGGTTTTTTCCCTTCCCTATATTAAGGCAAAAGCAAAAAAAAAAGGTTCTGGCAAATAGGCTGAGTTTGTATTAAAGGAAATTGCTCATCATAGTACAAAGAATATTTGAAACCAAATTGCAGATATTTGCATAATAGTTCTTTTACTTTCCTTCCCCCTCTTTTTTTTTTGGTAAAACAAAAAGATGAACAAGACACTAATTGTAGGGTATTTTCCCTCCCAATAAGAAAAGAGCAGATGGTCCTCACTGGGGGGAGCGACTCCTTCCCTTTCCTTCAATGTATGTGAAGAAATGAACAAATGAATAAATAGGGGCTATTTGATGGAATAATGGAGGAGCAGATCTGAGAAAGATTCTCATGCAACAAATTAGAAAAGGGATCTGAATTTAACTAGTTTTGCTCACATTCAAATTAATAGAGTTCCCACTCACTTCACTCTTAAGTATGGGGACTCCTAGAAACAATTTTAGCCTTTCTTCTGCTGTGACTTGAAAACGTCCCTAAAGGCCACCAGGATAAATACCCATAGACAGGTGAATTGTCCACTTTACAGAGCACTAAATTACTCTGCCTCATTTTTTTTTTTTACCCCATTCATTTTTCTCCTGCAGATGCATACAGGGACAGCACTTGCTGCCCACTCTGTCTCTGAGTAAAGGTAAGAGGTTCCCTGAGAGCTTGGAGCTGGAGTACTTTTCTTCATAATCCAGACTGATCAGAACAGATACAAGATATTTTTTTGTCTTCCAAGGGCCCAGACAGAAAGCTTTGAAGCCTGTGTCCATTAGTCTCCAGCTACTCTCCATTGCTGAGCCTATCTGTGTCCAAAGGAAAAACACTTCTGTACAACAATAAAAGCAAGCAGTGCCATTTGTCTCATTCTGATGTTACAGGAAAGCAAATGCTTTCCTGTAACATTGGGCAAGAGTTTCAGGAAGAAAAGTAAAAATGTTTTTAATAAAATACTATGGACTTCTCTAATGAATTAAGACACACAATAGAGAGCAAGGAAATCTTCATTATAGATCTAAGCCACTAATGGATACTAATTTAGCATGAATCCTGGCTTCACACAGTTATCCTCATTAGTAAAACTATTGTTATTTTTATTGAACTTGCATCCACATAAGAACTAAAATCAGGGCTATGTGTATCCAGCACAGCACAAACACAGAGTAAAAGAGATTGCAATTGTTCTGCTAGAGCCTAATTAGACAAAACAGGCAAACAACAACAGAAACATTATGACTTAGCAGCATTTTAAGAATCTGTTCAGCAAATAAGGAGTACAAGTCCCCAGTTTCAAACCTTTTACCCTAGAACTGCAATCTTTGTGCCACTTTGACGCTCAGCAGCCTGGTTCGTAATTTAATTGGCTAAAACATTTAA